>OX451735.1:523371792-523992365 GCA_948472305.1 Vicia faba | reverse complement strand
ATATAATATATATATATATTATATATATTATATATATATATACTTATTATAATCTATATATATATATAGTATATATTATATATATATATATATATATATATATATATATGTTTATTAATATATTTAGGTTAGAATATAAAAATATTTGAATTTTTTCCTTTTATTAATACTTGATATAAAAAATACTTTTTATAATATACTTCATTTTATTTTTGTACATAATAAACAAATACTTGTATTAAATTAAATAATAGTACATTTTCTTTAAATAAAATTAGGGTTTTGCCCTAAATTCAAAATACTCCAAAAATAACATCTTTTTATTTTTACATAAATAACACTTTTTTTTTCATACATATACAAAACATTTTTGCATCTTGCATTTTTATTCCATTTAATTATGGTACATTAATTAAATTGTATAAATTCAAATTGATGTAATAGTTTTAGGTTTACACTACTTGTCAATATCCCCATTTGAACATTTGTACCCCCCTTCCCATATTTGGTTTTGTAATAGCTTAGTAAATTTATTTTCGCACTTTATTGCTTTCTAATGATAACATGTTAGAATTAGGGTTTGTATGCGAAAAAAACGACAAAAAATAGTTATGACCTAATCTCAAGATAAACAAGCATGAAAATGGACACACAAATCACACTTGCACCCCCTAGGGTACTCCACTTGTTGCCTTTCAAAATTGGGCCATATTGCATGTTAGGTCTCTTTGGGCAAAGCAAACAAATTGAATGATCATAGTCCCTCGATAACATTTTTTCAAAGCAAACAAATTGAATGATCATAGTCCCTCGATAACATTTTTTCAAAACAAACAAAAACAAATGATCAAGTCCCTTAAAAGAAATGCCCAAAGATACTTGGCACCATTGCAATTATGGTCTAAATGATGACCCACGCCCGTCCCTTTCACATCCTAAACATAAGATTGTCCACCAAATACAATGGTGGAACAAACTTGTTAAAAGGGTTAAAACATAGCAATAATCTTTTGAGAAATTTAGGAGTAGATAACCTCTTAGTTACTTGAATCAATCTTGCAAACTAAAACACTTGCCTATTTCAAAAAACACACATCACTACACTTTCAAAACAACTTTCAAAAACAAATGAAAACCCTTTCAAAAGACGTACATCTTTGTATACATCCCCACATGGATCATTACAAAGGTTGCCACCACATTGGCCTCTTTTCAAAACATTTTCAACCCACACACTCAAGCACCATTTAAAACAATTGAAAACAAAAGGCAAGTGATCTAAGCAAGTAACTAAGAGCCCATGGATAACCATGGATAGAAAGGGTGCTAATACCTTCCCTTTCTATAATCTACTCCCCGAACCCAAGAAAACATCTCAAAAGGTTTTTGCTGTGCTTTTTAACCTTTCCTTAGGATAAAATAAAAAGTCGGTGGCGACTCTTGCTCAACCGAAACATTTGCGAAAACAAACGCAAAATCTCAAGTCAGTTCTCCCACCGTATCACAGACAGCTTTGTATACAACTTCTTTCTTTCAACACTTGCAACATAATTCACAAATGCTCAACATGTTCCTCTTCTTATTTAGAGTAGATCAGGATATCATAATGAAGACCATAACAAACTTGTTCAGATAAGAATGTAAAGTTCAATTCATATACTCCATGAAAAACACATGGCACATTAGATACACCAAACGACATCACAATGTACTCGTAATGACCATACATCGTTCGAAAATTCGTCTTTGTTATATCATCTGGTTTACCACGAATGTGATGATAACCCGACCTCAAATCAATATTGATAAAAATACTAGCATCCACCAACTGATCCATTAAATCATCAATCCTCAGGAATGGATACTAATTTTTAATGGTCACTTTATTTAACTGTTTGTAGTCCACGCACAACCTCATATTGCCATATTTCTTCTTAACTAGCAACACTGAAGCACCCCACAGAGAAATACTCGATCGAAAAAACTTCTTCTCAAACATTTCTTCTAGTTGTTTCTTCAACTCATTCTGCTCTGAAGCTGACAGTCTGTAAGGAGCCATCGGCATCAGGCTTGTACCTGGAACCAAATCTATAGAGACAAACACCATGTCGTTAGTCTGGGTAGTGGAAGCATCCTTCCTCGGCTTCTGACACTGGGTACTGATATGACCCTGCTCTCCATAATTGAAACAAGTTGGACCATCATTCTTGCACTCAGGAGCATGATGACCCGTCTTACCACATTTGTAACATCTCAAAACCTTATTCTCACATTCATTAGAATATTGACCCTGTTCACCACACCTATAACACTTGACGGGAGTAAGAGCTCCTCCCCCACTTGTCTCCTTCCCATCGGAAACCTTTTGTTTCCCTTTATCAGCTAGAGTATCATAACAATTCCTACGGTCTTGATACAGTTTTACTCTTTTCTCATTTAGACTCTTGTAATGTGCCGAATGAGATTTTCTATCTTCTCCATAGATCCTACAGTTGTTCACTAACTCTGGAAACCGACGAATCTGCTGATATCCAATTACCTGTTTGATCTTCGGACACAAACCACTCTCAAACTTGATACACTTCAAGAACTCAACAGTTGCTTCACTGTAATATAGATAATACTTTACCAGTTCCACAAACCTTGAAGCATACTCAATCGCAATCAAATTCCCTTGCTTTAACTCTAGAAACTCAATCTCTTTCTTTCCGCACACATGCTCTGGAAAGTACTTCCTCAGAAACTCCCTGTTGAACATAGTCCAAGTAATAACTTTACCCACTGTTATCAGTCTTTGACGGGTACCAACCTACCAATCATCAACTTCTTCTACCAGCATATGCGTACCAAACTACACCTTATGTGACTCTAAGCAATCCATGACCCGAAACATCCTTTTGATTTCTTTGAGCCAAGCCTGTGTTCCATCATAATCATACCTACCTTTGAAAATAGGTGGATGGTTCCTCTAAAACATCTCCAAGACACAGGATCTGTCATTCCTGCCAGTATTAGGATGATGTTGCACAACCTAAGCAACATCCTGCAAAGTAGCAACAATTGCAACATCATTTCTTCCAGCCATTCTACACACAGAAAACTAACGTCAGAAACACTTATCGACAATATACTCACACTAATCGACCAACAGGAAACACACATCATAAGAAAACCTGGTCGGATGGACCTACCTGCTCTTATACCACTAATGTAACACCCTTCTAAACTCCACGAACATTATAAATAATAAATCAGAGTAAAACACCAAAAAGGGTGTCACATCTTCATATAAAACATCATACAAGCATATCTTACTTCATAATACGGGTTTTCAAAAATTAAAACATTCATCTCTTTGAAAATATAATCCTGAAACTTTAACACATCGTAGCGAAAATATTGTCTCAAAACATCTTTATTAAATACTTCAAATGAAACACCATCACACTTCTTAATTCATAATTTAAACTTCAAAACATCTTAAAACAGAATAAAGCATCACAACACATCATATCAACAAGGAACATATAGTTCAGCTCAAAGGATCCCAAAGACCCCGATGTTACATATCAGGGCAAGACCTTCTAAAATCAACAGAAATAAAATAACAAACTTTGAAGCTATCCTCTAAGATTTGAAGAACTATTCCTGATCACCTGCAAGTTACCCACATATAGATGTAACATTTCCAAGCAGAAACGACAAGTAATCACAAATTATTATAAAAGATACATGGAATAGATATAGTAGTACAACAATAATTCATCATGGATTTCACATATAATCATATTTCATATATTGTACTCACACCTTTACATCAACGATACGAATTAATTATATCATTATATCATCACATTAACAACAATCATCAAGCATCAAAAAATCTCAACATCATGAACATCACTTAACCAGTCATTATGCAATGTCACATATAATGCAATGCAACATCATTGACTCATACACGTGATACCAAAACTTCATTGTTGACTCAATCATAATTTCTCCAAAGATCCCCACCAATAGGATCAATTCCCACTTGGAATCAGAGCACATTATAATATTTCACTCAATCCACACTACGGGATTGAGGCCATCACTGGACCAACATCCTATCACCATCACCAGACCAATCGTCGTATTAACATCACTGGACCAAAGTCCTAACATATGCCATAAATGCATGATGCACAACAACATAATAAAACATAACCACTGCTAGTCAAAACACACCATTCATTCATGAAATCATCACATACATCATCATATCATCATAGCAACAACATAACATCAACATCGTATCAACAACTAATCATTCAACACACGTCATTGTAATCTATCACATAGAAGTATAATTTAATCCTAGCATAGGTACTAGAAATGTACAACATCTTACTCATTTTATTCCATCTTATTATAGTTCGTCGTGTTATCTACCCATCACTTCAAACAATGCGTCAAACGGAGTCCAGAAACTCAAGTTACGACACTTTGAAGATTATGCCATCTGCCTCTCGCCTGAGGCTCGCCCGACGAAGCAACTTACTCTCCTGAGGCTCACCCGATGAGGCTGGGGAGAAAATCCTTCCCCCCATACAAAATCCCAGGAGCCTACTTTCTTCAACTTCCTTCGCCCGACGAAGGTATTTGCTCGCCCATCGAGATCACTTTCGCCTACCCTTCGTCCGACGAAGCTTGGGCGAGTCGCCCTCCTCCATACAAATTCCCGGGGATCTATTTTCCTTCCACCTATTCCTTTCGTATCTCTCTCGCCACGTGCATCAGGGGAGAGGCACCTTCACCTAACGAAGCATCTTGCTTGCCCGACGAGACACGCGTGACAACAACCTGCTGCTGTGTTTTCTACACAGTTCACTCCCAATTTTCCTTGCAAATGCACATCCAAATAGACCCAAAACTCATACGAATTACATATTCTCATCATAAAACAATAAAACTTCTTAGTAAACATTACATACATCAAATCATGACATTATTATTCACAATTTCATCAAAGATTCATCATACTCCTCATGTTATCAATTCATCACAAAACCCCAATTAACCTATATACATTAAAACCCTATATCAATCATAATAACAAGGATAATCCCGTTACCTTAGATTATAGCTAGCAATGATCTTCTCTCCATGTTTCTAAAAAATCCCTTTGTGTTTCTCAATGCCCTAGTTTCCCTTATGTCAAACTTATCCCTTAGACCCTTCCTATGGTCTTCATATATTATCCTCACTTATCATATCACCAATTACTAACTTGTCCTCACTATTTCTACACCTTATATTATATAATTTTACTAATTAAAGTAACTTTAAATAATTGTTCTAACTATCTAAAATTATTTAAAGCACCCATTACCACTTAATTACTACAATACCACACATAACATCACATCATACTTCATATTCGTCAAACATCACATATATTCACAAATACATTACAAATACTCATCGTAAATTAATTAAATAATTAAATAAACAATCTAATTATTTTGGGGTGTTACATGAAGCTCTCTATAGTTTTTTCGTTTCACTTAAAAGTTTCCTTGTCTTTGATGGGAATGGTTAGTGATTATTTTATGACTATTTTGAATTTCCAGGATTACTAGAGGTGTGCTTCGTGGCCTCTTTGGCCTTCTTTTCATAATTTCTTTGCTCGCACTTTATATAAAACTCTGAACGTGTCACCACCTCAATCAGGGAACCCATGGGTCAATGGGTGATGGATTCATTAAAATGACATTCCCTCGTCCCATTTTGAAATACTCCTACTAACATTTCCTAATTGGGTTGGACGACCTTGATCATTGCGTTAATGCGATATCCTCACCTTAAGATTCATAGTTTCCTCAGTTGATGCCCTCTTGTTTATCATAATGGACGAATGGGTTGAATGTGTGGATAGAAATTTGGATGAATGTCGTGATGGTATCCCGAGGTAGTTATATTGGGGCCTCATGGTGGGCACTAATTATATTTGTTAAGAGTATAATACGTGACAACCCCCGGGGATTAAGGGTTGTTAGAGTTTTTAGGAGTTTGTTGTGAGGTTTAGAGATAGACCACGTATGGAGGTGAGAATATTTTTTTGTGGTATCTACGTAATGAGATTGGACCCCCTAACCTTAGGGTTGAGGTATTTATAGAAGTCACTGAGCCTGGACCTCAGACTCTTAGGAAGTAGCAATAACTTCTAGGAGTGGGGGAGAAGGGAAGTTAATCCTCTATTATTCAGGAGAACATGGTTAACTTTCCCTTGACCCCTTCTTCACAATGTTATGGAATGGGACAAGTCACTTCCTTGTTCTTATGAAACGCGCCTCACATCGGAAGAGTAGGCAATGTTTTTGTGAAACGCGCCTCACATCCAAATGATGGACATTTAATCTAGTAAATAGATGATTAGGGAGTTATTAGGGGTATGTGTTACACCATTATCCTATCACGTTTCTCCTTGTAGGCCCTTTTCAAATATACCAATATATTATTTATAACTTTCACTTACTTTTTTATTTCATAAATGCATGCACTAAAAAAATAAAAGAACACTATATGGGTGTCTCAATTTTAAAAATTAGAATATAATTTCCCTAAACTTTCTGGTGGTTTAATGTGTTAGGTTAATATTGTGATATATTATTTATCTGAAAAATAATGCTTTTACAAATTTAGTTAGTCACTTGAGTAGTGAATAACTGTTTTAGTAAGGATTTGTTTTGTTCAATTGAGGAGAGAGGCAAGAAATAATTTTATATTGGGTGCAAGTGTGAGTGTTTAAGTCTCACATCGACTATGAATGAGTAGAATATTATATTTATAAGAGATATGACTCATATACATGATGCCTTAAGGTTTTGGTTGGAGATGTGGCATCTTCATCTCTTGTTATCTTGGAGCATTTGACGCCTGTAACACCCCGATTTTCATTTATTAGTTATTTCATTAGATTTAATTTATTAATTATTATATAATGTAGTAATTAATTAATTTGTGTGATTTTGTGGAAATATGAGTTATTTGAATTAATTGGTGATGTGTGAATATAATTTATTCTATTAATTGAGAATATGTATTATGTGAGTAATTGAGATATTGAGTGTGAAAATAGAAATATTAGTTAATTGGGCATTAGTGTGATGAGTTAGTATAAGAATGAGATAAGCACATTAGAGAAAACACTATTTAGTAAGAGTTATAAGACAAAAGATAAAATAGAAAGTAGAAAGAGAAAAGAAGAAAACAAGAGAAGAGGAAAATAGGAGAAAGGGAGAAAAGAGAGAAGAAGGAGGAGGAACCCTAGAAAGTATCTACATCCAAGGTAAGGGTGGGTAATTTGCTTATTATAGGATTGTATGAAAACATGTAATGGATAGTTCCATATTTAGGGATTTTGTTCTTCAATGTCTAGATTTTGACATATTAGACTTTGAATGTGAAATCCATGAAATTGATGTTGGAAATCATGTTTTGATGTTTCTAGAAGATGCCATATGTTAGAAATAGGTTATAATACCTTAAAAGTTTATAACACATTATTGTATGTTTAAATGTGTTTTTCGGTTAAAAGTTCATGTCGAAAGTTGCTGTTAGCACAATAAATTGCTGTAAAAAATGTAGGGCGCACTTAACGCGGATTTTGGGGCTCAGTGCGGCCTATAATGCGAAATTTTTTCAAAACTTAAAAAATTCATAACTTGAGCTTCTGATGTTCGTTTGTGGTGTTAGTGTATGATGTTGGGGTTTGCAATTTGTAAAAGCTTTAAAAATTCATAACTTTTGAACCGTAGCTCCACTTGAGTCCCGTTCAAAGCGTTAGAAAGCTAGCGTGATATTATTTTCAATAAAAATGGTCTTGTTGGAAATATATGATTTAATAATAACATGATTATGTAAATGACTTATAATTGTGTTGTTTGGTTTGTGAATTGGTGTTGGATGTGAATAACATTGTTTGGATTTATTTGCTATGTGTTATTATGATGTGTTGAATTGAGAATGCTATGAACATGGCACTTGATTTTGTATATATGTATGTTGTGAATTGATGATGAATGTGAATAAAATGGTTTGGAATTATTGCTATGTGTTATTATGATATGTTGAAGTGATGAATGCTATGAGAATACACTATATGTGGACGTGGATGATGACATAATATATGTATGTTTATGCAAAAGGTGAGATAATTCATATGTGATGGATTATGTGTGTTGTGCTTATGTATTAAGATTTTGAGATGTTATTGATAGCATAAGATTGTTGGTATCTGCACATGCATTAATTTGTTTCCAAGAGGCAATGTTTTCTAGTTTCGTGGAAGCTAGTGACTTGTCCTGTAACACAGTGGGAGAACTGACTTAAGTGTTTTGCGTTTTATTGCAATTGTTGCGGATAGCAAGAGTCACCACCGAATTTTCTTTTATCTAATTAGGAAAGGCTGAAAAGAACAGGAAAGACCTTTCGAGATTATTTCTTGAGTTCGGGGGGTAGGTTATGAAAAGGGAAGGTGTTAGCACCCTTTTCATCCGTAGTTATCTACGGGCTCTTAGTTACTTGCTAAATAACTTAATTTTTGTTTGAAAGTGTGTTTGTGATGTGGGTTTTGAAAGTATTTTGTAAACGTCTTTGTAATGGTTCTCGTTTCTATAAGAATGCGTACAAAGTATTGTTTGGAAAATAGTTCAAAGAAGTGTTTGTGGAATGTGTTTTTGAATGTGATTTTGAAAAGGTGTTTTTGTAATGGTTCTCGTTTCTATAAGAACGTGTGCAAAGTTTTTGTCTTTTGAAAATGTTTCAAAATGAAAGTGTTGGTGTATAAAATGTTTTTGTTGTGAGCAAGCGAGCAACTAGGAGCAACCTAACTACTCAAAAGGTCTTAAATATTCTTTTCCTCCTCCTTTAGATGTTGCTATCTTACCATTGATTTGATAAGAAGTTCCATCATTGGATGTGAAGGGACGGGCATGGGACGTTTGTATAGTCATAGAAGGCAACCTATGAGACGTTTTAGCAATGTCATTTAGGGACTAGATCGTTTACCGAAGGCAACATTAAGGGTCATCGAGGGACTACGATCTTTTATCGAGGGTCTTTGCTAAAACGCCCATATTTGAGGGACATGACTATTTTTCCAAAAGGCAACAAAGTGAGATTATCCTAAGGGTGCCTGTGTGGATGGTGTGTTTGATTTGCATGCATTTAGTCTTTGATTAGGGGTTCTCTACTTGTTGTTTTTATCTTTCCATACATACCCTATCTTACTAGCAATTATATGAAAGGTGGTAAACTTGCGGAAATTAAAATCCTATGCTATTACATCATTAGGGGGATGGGGATACAACTTGCAAATAGGGATGAAATAGGTGTCTAATTATTACAACCATATCGAATAAGTGCAGAAAAAGTGTAAAAAGAAGGAAAAACTACATTTTTAACTATTATGTGTCGACACATGTAGTTATGCATCGGCACATAATTTTTCTTGCCCCTTCCAAACGAAATTAACTCAGTATGAGTCGACGCATAATGGGATGTGTCGACTCATTTCCTGCTTGTGTCGACACATACGCGTTTTGTGTCGACTCATGTACCTTCCATCTTTCTATTTTGGGACCTGGATAGCAGTATGAGTCGATGCATAAGGCCATGTGTTGACTAATACCCTATTTTTTCACCTAAAATGAGTCAACCCATATGGATATGTGTCGACTCATGTTACAGCTTTTTGCCTCTATCACCATTCTTTTGCATGTATCAGTCAGTTTTCAACATATAAATGATAAAAATGAACAACAGGGAAATGATTAACTTCAAAAGAGTAGTGATCACTTCATCTTATCTTCAGAAATAAACCAAAAATGATGTATGGAAAATGCAAGGTTAAAATGACTTACCTTGCATCTGCACTCTAGGTTTTGAGTCTGAACCCCTTCAAGATGCTGCGTGGACTTTAATGAAACTCCAGAAAGCTGCTAGACTTCCCTTTATGTTGAAGGTTACTGAATCAACTCCAAACAGTTAAGTTTGTATAGTACTGTCTTTTGTTTAGAAGTTTAGAATAAGGGTACTACATAAACTGTTCTTGTGCTTGAACAATATCTATGTGATATGAAGTGCTTAGAGGGTTTATGAGAGAGTTTACAAGGTTGTATAATAGTGGGTTGAGGATCTTTTCTGTTTTGTGTATCAAAACAGAGTTGAAGATGAACATAATTTTTATGGATGAACTGGGTTTTATGAATGAGCTGGGTTTTATGAATGAGCAGAGTTTAACAAAAGTTCTATTTCTCTCTTCTCTCCTTTTTTTCTCAGAAAACCCCCCCTATGACTTATGAAACAACCCCTTTTGTAGTCCATTGACTGAGGTTTAGGAGGGAAACAAATTAAGTTATTTTGAACTGTTTTTGCCTACTGCTTTGATACTTTTTCCACACAATTTTATTTTGCCATTTTGGTGCAATTTTGTGGCTGTTATGATGCAAGTTGGAGCAGACTGCATAAAGCAGTTTTGGACTAGTTTTCTGGACAAATTTTGGACTGTATAGGACAGCTTATACAGGTTTTGTGACAGGTTTGTGGTGCAGTATAGCATAAGGTTTTGTAGGACAACAATTGCGCAGGGTTTTGGAGTATTGTGGCAATATGTGATTGGTGGATTTAGAACTGACTGTTTAACGCTGGTTCGCGAAATGTCGCGGAAACAAGAGTCGCCACCGTCTTTTATTTTCTCCAACATGGACAGGACAAAAGCACAGCAAAATTCCTTATGAGATAGTTTCTCGGTTCGGGAGGTAGATTTATAGAAAGGGAAGGTGTTAGCACCCTTTCTATCCATGGTTATCCATGGGCTCTTAGATACTTGCTCATTTGTGTTTTCAAAAGTGTTTGCTTTTCAATCGTGAGTGGGTTCGAAAAAGTTTCTTTGAAAGTTTCGGAATAACTCTTGTATCAGTCCTCAAGAGTGTTTGAAAAATTGTTTTGAAAGCTTTTTGAAAGTGTCGGTGTGAAAAGAGTTTTGATTTGTTTTTGAATAGAGCAAGTATCCATGAGTCATCTACCTACCCTAAGGAATTAGGCTGTGTAAATGTCCTTTAGGTAGTGCCATCCCACCATTGAGAGGTAGGTAGCACCACCATTGGAGGTGTTCGGGTCAATTCGAGTTTAGAGATATTATGGTCACCAGAGCAACAGTAGGACACCTTAGAAGCTACCCTTATGCCATTGATCCTTTTTTAATTCGAGGAAACTTTTCCGAGGCAACTGGATCATGGACATATGGACTTACTAAAACGTCCTATACTCGACGACCACGTTTCGAAGGCAACAGGTGAGGCGTACCCTAAGAGTGGTGTGTGAATTTGTGTGTTGTTTTCATGTTATGTTTTATCTTGTACATGTATCATGGTGATCTACGCTTGCTTTTAATTTGACCATACATTCTTCCATGCAATTAGAATTTAAAAGTGCGGAAATTTAAATGCGGAAAGATAAATCCTACGCTATTACAAGGCACGGGTCTATACATCGCCAAATTACAAAGACCCGTTTGATAAAAACACGGAAAGTAAAACCTAGTTACTATTACATGGCTTTGAGCAGTTACATAATATTCGAGCAGAAAATAAATGTGCGAAAAGAATAAAAGTTAGAACGTCCGAGGGCGTTGGACCCTTTTGAAATTAAATTAAAATTAAAACTAGTTAATTATTTAATTAAAGAAAGGAAATTGTTTTTTTTTAATGTTTTTTTGTTTTATGAAAATAAAGAAAATTGAAAATCAAGAGAAACCCTAATTCTAAGTTGTTTTTAATTATTAATGAAAAATATTAAAGTTTAACCTAATTTACTAAATAATTAATGTACATGTTTATTTACAAAAATATTTAGTAATTAATAATAATAATAATGATGAGAAAATTATTTATTAAAAAAAAGATGAAAAGGTTAAAAACCCTAATTCTACCTATTTTAATTTATTAAGAAAAGATTAAAGTTTGAAACCCAAATTAAAATAAATTAATTATTAAAGTTTATTTACAAAATAAATTAATAGTGAATTAAATATTATTAAATATATTGTATTTTTTTGATTTTTCTGTTTTTATTATGAAAATTATTTTTGGTGAATTAAACAAAACAATTAAAACAATTAAAACAAATTAAAACAAAAAAAGAAAAGGAAAGGAAATTAAAAAAATAAGATGCAAACATTGGGGGGTGTCTGGCCCTTTTTGGAGGTAAATTGCAAGAAATTCAGGCCCACTGGAACAAGCCTTGTTTGACTTCCCTGGCTGAGTGCACGTGGGTTGACTAACGTGTACCATGGACTGCATTATCTGGCCTTCAGATTGGTCCTTGAAGCCACTTGGCAAGCTAGCATATGAGCGTGTATGGTAGGCCATGGAATGAGCGCTGCATGGAAACACATTATAACAAAATTCATGAATTAAATGGGGGGACCTGGGAATCGAACCCAGGTCCCAGTGTTCACAAGGCACGTCATCTACCACCTGTACCAAGCAACGCATTTGTATATACCATAGAAAACAAATATTATAAAAACAAACAACGCTAATGATACAAAACAAGAAAAAAACGCGCCAGCTTTTGAATTGCCCAACCAGATGATGACACACCAGCTTCTTCTTCGCTTTCTCTGCAAAAACACAAAACAAGTAGCGGGGGTTTTAAACCCCCACTAAATAGCACAGTGGATAATAGCGATTAGAATATGCCTTATCATAAATTGAGCGCGAGGTCATCGTTGAGTTCGTATGGAGCTCCTGAGTTTAATGGCATAAGTCTTAAGATCCAATTTTTCCATATACAGAAAGCCCTATTTTGGAGCTTCTGAAACCCTAGGTTTCAACAATGGTGGATTCTGATTTAGGCAGCTATAGTTCAATTGGATGGTACCAACAGCTTCAGAACATCATTGTTAGTATAAATCAACAAGTAAAACACATGAATAATGCATGGAAATCAAAAATCGATTATGGACATATTCATGAACAAGACGATTCTGTTCAACCAATTCTTGGAGTATGGAGACTGGAAAGTGGTTGCAATCGGTTCCTAGCAATGTCAGGAACGTAATGGACAAGCTTTTAGACCTTGAATCGCCCTGTAGCTATGATTTTAGTGTTCAAGTTTTGGTGGAAATTTTGCAACTTTTTTCTATGCTTGTGAGCAGTTTTTCGTGTCCATGTGCATTAGGTTTGGTTGTGCATAAGTACATGAATGAAATTAGGTCAAAAACAAGCCCATGGATTCATGCATTTATGTTTTGAATATTTGATTTTTGTCACATCTTTTTCAATCTTTTTTCATGCAAATCCTTGCCAATTGTGGAAGATATTGTTCCCTTGAGATGGTGCACGAAATCTCTAGCATGTGTGGAAGATATTTGCTGCACAAAAAAGATTTAAAACCTTGATTTGATATTTTTCTCATATTTAAATCTAATTAAATGAATTAATAAGATTAAAAATTCAATTAATTAATTAAAAATAAGAAATAAATCCCTTTGAGCTTAATGGGTCGTGCATATGCTTTGGGTAATGATTCAAGGAAGAATTTGAGGCCCATTAGCATTTTTGAGGTGTTTTAGGCAAGGTTGACTTTTCAAGATTCCCAAACATTTCCCAACTTCTACAAGGCATATCTTGCTCAATTTTGAAGCTATGATCATGTTCTTGGAAATTTTGGAAAGGTATTGAAGTCCTCTAACCAATGTCTTTGGTCCCATGTCATTTTGATTTACCAATATCAAGTTATGGTCTTTTACTTAAAGTGCCTTTTTGTTGACTTTTGAAAATGACCTATAATGTTGAAATTGATAACTTTTTGTGAGAGCATTTCTTGGACTTGAAGTGTGAAGATGAGTTGTAGGAAATGTCATTCTCTTCAAAATGAGCTTTGGATGGGATTTTTATGATAAACCATGAAGAAGTTATGCCCTGGTCAATTTGCAGTTGACTTTTTCAACTGTCCAAAAATAGAAACTTTTGCATCTTGAGACTTTTTGAGCCATGCTTTGAGAATCATGATCAAGAATTGATCAAATGATATTTGTGGCTTCAAAATAAGATGTTGACCAAAAAATTTGACTTTTGACTGTCAAATGACCATTTTGCCCCTGCAGTTGACTGTGGTGCAATTAGGGTTTTTGACTGTGCAATTTGATGCTGTGAGTCTTGCAACTTGACATATGGATGCTTGACAATGTATATAGGCATGTGGGACTTGATTGGACCCTTGGAAACTTCAATTTCTTTGTCAGAACCAAAACCCTAATTTTGACTGTGTTAGGAGGCAATTGGACTGTGCAACCCTTAGGGGATTTTGAATCATATGAAGGTTGATTTTGGAAAATCTTGAAGAATATGGGAGGGCAAATTTTGGGGTACAACACAATGTATAGAAGTAGCATATCACTTTTTGTTCAGCAATAACTTGGACAACATAGTTTGTAGCATGAAACAAGTTTTGTTTGTGGAGCAATTTATGCACATTGTATCAAAGACAAAGCATTGTGGCAAGGTTTTGAGTCAAAGGAAAAAGTCCAAGAAATACAAAGTTTAGGATTTGTAATAACTTGAATTATTTGTAACATCTTGAACTATTTTTAATTGTAGTGACAAGATGTCACGAAGCAATGAACTTAACTTAGAAAATTTTCCAAGTCTTGTAAAAGTTGGATTTTTGTCTTTCTTGATTTTTGATGATCAAATTTCCTATTTTGGATGTCTTGATGAAATACGATTTTTGGGACTCAACTTTGGTCAAAAAGTCAAAAGTTGGCTTTTTAGTGTACAGTTGACCTTTCCCATCAGTTGACCAAATTTTTTCTATCAATCCACTGATCTCAGGAGATGAATTTAAATATGAAATTAGGTCAAAATGATGCGCTCGGATCCTTGAGATCATACTTTCAACCAATAAGCCAGGTATTAGGTCGAAAATCAAAGTTCGGTCCTTTTCAGTCAAAACCCTAATTTTGCCCATTTTGCCCTTTTGGTAATTTGAATGACTTTCTTGGAACATTGTGATCCAAGACTTGAAACTTAACAAAAATAATCCTGAGGTTCCATAATGATCCATGAAAGTTAATTGAAACATTATGAATCCCACAACCTTTGTACAAACTCAAACCTAATTTGAGGTATCAGTGTTGAGGAAATTGTTTGACCTAGTCGATACTTGCGCAAACTTGAGGCATTGAAGATCTTTGTAGGAAATATATTGAGAAATGAGAGGGAAAATTTTGGGGTACAACATGTCGCAAACCTTATAGATGGATTTGAAGCCTAGGGGACGCAATTATTTTTGGTGGTTATCTTTCTTGGAGATGGACCCGGTGATACCGATAAGGATAACAATTGGTACCACATGCATATTGCATAGAGTTGCATTTGAGTCACATGTTTCGATGTGGAATGTATGTTTGATGTGCTTTTTATGTGATACTGGTGTGAATGGTACATTGGTGGTAATTGTGATTGTTTATCTTTAGATCTTGAATTGTTGAGCTATGTTGTATATGTAAACACGTGAATTGTATTGAAAGTGTTAAATACTTAAATGTATGAAGTGTAATGAATTCAATTTGTGCTTTTATGTGTTGCATTACTATTATTATATATTCCTATAATGGTGTGAACTCTCACCCTTCTATTGGAATGATGTTTTGTACGATATCGCTCAGGTACTGAAGATAGTGGTGCTTCTTGCAAGGATTAGTAGGAGAAGATAGTTTCTTGTTTATTTGCTTATTTAGGTAGTGAGTCATGCTCTGGTCTATGTAACATGGGAAACTTTTGAACTCATGTTTGTTTTGAGAGATGTTGTTATACTCTCTTTATAAATTATGTGATGAGTGGCCTTTAATGCCAAATTTTTTATTATATAATTGTAATTATGGGATTTCAATTATTGGTATCATTATAAAAAAACTTATTCCGCTGCGGGATGCATATGTGTTAGTGTATGGAACATGATTTTAAATGCGTGTTATGAGCATGACCGATTTAATTGTGTTAGTTTAGAAGTACATGTGACACCTTCTTTGATATGCATGATAATTTACTCTGATTTTTGCTATATTATTGTGAGGGGGTTTGAGGTGGTATTACATTAATGGTATCAGAGCATGGTCGGCCTGTTGGATAGGTTATTAACGTGTTTATTCCCTTAGTACGCGACATGTGTGTGAAACACTGTTGGTACTTACTTGTTTCCTTATCACTTCTTTGTAGGAGAAGAATCATAATAAACCGTTGAGAGATTTAAACTGAACCATTAGAGGTATTGAATATTCTTTAAGTGGCAAGAATCAAAACAAATCTTGGAGCAATTTATCTGAACAAGAGAAAATGTCTACGAGAAAGAATCAGGATAAATTGTTGAGATATTTAAACTGAACCAGTAGAGGTCTTGAATATTCTTTAACTGGAAAGAATCAGAACAAATCTTGGAGCGATTTATCTGAACCAGAGAATATGCCTACAGGAAAGAACTAGGATAAATCATTCAGAGATTTAAATTGAACCAACAGAGGTCTTGAATGTCTTTTAACGGGAAAGAATCAGGATAAATATTTGGAGTGATTTATTTGAACCAGAGAAAATGTCTACGGGAAAGAATCAGGATAAACCATCGATCAATCTAAATTGAGCCAGCAGAGGTCTGAAAGAAGTATTCATCATGTAGATAGTCACCCAGTCCTGTTTCGAGAATTGATCTACGATTGATTTGTTCCCAGATAGTTTCCCCGTCTTTGTGGAAAATTTGTTGATGATAATTTTCTGTTGATTGATCTTTCCTGAAAAGGTAAAAAGTTAGTTGTATGCAATTCCATGATGTATGAAATGCATGACATAATGATGTTTCTCAAAATAAATGAGATTGCGATATATGCATTTGTGTTGTCAATGTTTATGATGTATGAATGCGATGTATGCACATATTAGTTGTTCTGCTGCAGTGTTTTTTAGATTGGGGAAAGTAAATCTTTGATTGTTGTTGGGAATATGGAGTGTAAGCCTTCATATTTTGTTGAAATTAAAGCATTGATAGATGGGTTTCCATCATTGGAGAAGTAAACTCTGTTGGGGAAGGGAAACACCGTGCATTGCTTGTGGACTTGGTGAAATCCTACTGAAGAATTCCTAAGCAGCTGGGTGACTTTCATTGAGGAATCTTTGAAGCAGTAATTGGAGGTTTTGCTCCATCGGGGATATGAAAGCAACATATATCATTAGGCTACATACTGGATATATAACAATGATCTTGTAGCAGGATGTCCTTGCTCCTGTTCTGTTAGGGAAAGTACCTGCGGGGACTTTATGGAATGGCCCATAGATATTATCTTGTTTCTTAAAGCCATTAGTAATTGTCTTTCTGTTTAGTTTTCCTTTTTTATGCCTTCATTTGTAAATAGTAATTACGTTCAAATGCACATGTTCAAAAATAATCATTGAACGTTTTTGCAAACAAAACGGGAAAGTAAAATAAAAACATATAGTTTTGTACTTTTAAAGGAATATCTTTGTATTAACTTGAATAAGTATTTTTGTGCAAAGAGACGAACATCCAAGTAAGAGAATGTCGTCGTAAAAATGAAAACTGATATAAAGAATAAGACAACTATGTGAAATAATCCCATGGGGTTCCCATTCTTCTATAGCCCTTATGTCTCCGAGCGTCTCATCCACTTGCTGCTTTGTCCGAAACTGATTAGATTGATTATAATCGTTTGAGTTTGACGATTGATGCTGAAGATTGGCTATAAAGTTATCCAAAGGACATAGTCGTACGCTTCAAATCCATAACTTTTTCCTGGACCGCCCTTTCGGGTTTTCAGTCCACCAGGATACCCTTTTTTGCCCAAGCCGCCTTCTCAGGTTTTCATCTTGTCGGGTGTACATATTTTTTGTTGTGTTTTATCCCTAATTTTGCCTAGGCCAGTCTACCTAGCGGGTCTTTTTCATGCGTAGTATCTTTTGACTATGTCCGCGTTTACAGGGTGCGGAAGGTCATCGCTGTCCATAGTGGTTAAGATCATTTCCCCACTAGAAAAAATGTTTTTAATCAAAAATTGTCCTTCGTAGGTAGGAGTCTATTTGCCCCTGGGATCACCTTGTGGTAGTATAATACACTTGATTACCAAGTCACCAATCTGATATGCATGATGTCTGACCTTCTTGTTGAAAGCTTTACTCATGCGTGTTTGGTACATCTGGCCATGGTAGACAGTCATAAGCCTCTTCTCGTTAATCAAGTTCAAAGGTCAAGTCGAGTTTGAATCCATTTATCTTCATTCAACCCTACATCCCTCATGATTCTCAGAGAAGGTATTTGGACTTCAATTGGTAGGATAACTTCCATGTTGTACACCAAGGATAAAGGAGTTGCCCTTGTTGATGTGCGGGTCGTGGTACGGGTAACCGTGGAGAGAAAATGGTAACATCTCATGCCAGTCCTTGTAGATCACTGTCATTTTTTGTATGATCGTCTTGATGTTTTTATTAGTGGCTTCTACAGTGCCATTCATCTTCGGCCGGTAAGGAGAAGCGTTATGATGCTGGATCTTGAATTACGTGCATAGTGCGGTGATCATATCATTGTTGAGATTGGTACCATTATCTGTAATGATTCTCTCTGGAATACCATACCGACAAATAAGATTTTGTTTGATGAATCGGGCCACAACGTTCTTGGTAACATAAGCGAATGAAGCTGCCTCGACC
The DNA here is from genome assembly GCA_948472305.1 of Vicia faba. NCBI lineage: Eukaryota > Viridiplantae > Streptophyta > Magnoliopsida > Fabales > Fabaceae > Vicia > Vicia faba. The sequence goes on along the minus strand of OX451735.1, from coordinate 523,973,601 downwards.
CATTTCGTGAAGTAATCAATGGCAACCAAGATGAAGCGGTATCCATTAGAAGCTGTAGGCTTGATATCTCCAATCATGTCAATGCCCCATATTGTGAATGGCCAAGGAGCAGTCAGGACATTTAGAGGAACTGGAGGCACATGTACCTTGTCAACATAGATCTGACACTTGTGACAGGTTCGTGAATGCTGATGACAATCTTCTTCCATAGAGGACCAGTAGTATCCTGCTCGTAGGATCTTTTTAGCCATCGTGTGCCTATTAGAATGGGTGCCAAAGGTACCTTCATGTAAATCAGCCATGATCTTATCTGCCTCACTCTTGTCTATGCACCGAAGTAGAGTAGAGTCGTGGTTGCGCTTATAAAGAACTTTGTTACTAAGGAAGAACTTAGCAGAGAATCTTCTCAGGGATTTCTTGTCATTGACTGAAGCTCCCTACAGATACTCTTGGGCCTCGAGATATCTCTTAATTTCATGGAACCAAGGCTTGTGAACTACTTCCGTATCAATCTCGGGACAGTAAGCTAGTTCGTCCATCCTCTCTATGGTGATCTGAGGAGCCTCATTATCCCACCTGACTTTGAACATGGATGAAATAGTGGCTAGCGCATCTGCTAGTTGATTAGGATGAGATTAGGATGCTTCGTGTCCTATTCTCGTTTGATCTGACTGATGACTAAGGCTGAATCTCCAAGTGCACTTAAAGACTTCATTCCCAAATCTATGGAAGCTCTGAGACCCATAATACACGCTTCATATTCCGCCATATTATTGGTGCAGTTGAAACATAGTCTAGAAGTGAAGGGAGTATGGAATGAAGAAGTGAAAAACACAAGAAGGGGGGGGGGGGGGGGGGGTTGAATTGTAAAACTGAAAATCAATGCAATGAACAAGATATTTTTATCCTGGTTCATTTGATCTCAAACTACTCCAGTCCACCCGTCAAGGTGATTTCGCCTCTCTCCAACGAGGTCTTAATCCACTATATTCAACTGAATATTACAAACTGCTTTAACAACTGCTAAATCCTTCTTGATGCAAACCACAACCCGGTTTGTCAAGGAAACACTTTCTTACAAAGAAGATAAATCTAGGTGTGTGAATGTTTTCTACAAAACTGTATCACAACTGTGATGTATACACAACTTAAGCTTATGAAACTAGATTGCTAAACAATGATTGAGTAAGGAGATATGTAGCGTTTAGCAAACTGAGAGAAGGAAGATTATGATTAGCTTTTAGGCGTGTAAAATGTTGGAGAGCATTAGCCAATTCAATCTTCATAGTCTTGTTTATATAGCACTGAGATTGTTGAACGTTGGAGCAATATTCTTGATTCAATGCTAATAACAAACTTTCCTTATCAAGCAGATCTTGTCTGGAATGAGGCCGTTGGTAATAATTTGCTTTCAATGCACAGTACCGTTGCTTACTTAATGCATGTTCTGGCTTGGCTCATTCTGACTCTGCTTAACTACTGATGAACTGTTGTTTTCTTTATCAGAGTGTTGAGCGCAATTCTGTTCATCAAGCTTCAGCATACACGTGAGTTAATCTTCTGATTCTGGTATTCTGATATAGCAACTTCTGATGTTGATGTCAAGAACCAATATTCTGATGCTGATTAAGTGTGCTCTTGCTGATACCTATCAGAGTTTCTGCAAAGCAGAACGTAATATTTTTAGGTAGCAAATAGTTCATACATGAATCATATAAATAATATATCTTTTCATTTTGTTATCATCAAAACTTAAACATAGGGTAGTAGATTCAAACTTTGTTCTAACAATCTCCCCCTTTTTGATGATGACAAAAACTAGATATTTTTTAATTGAAAATAACGTGAAAAAGTATCAGAGGTAACTAAATGATAAGATGTATCAGAGTAAGAGGTTATCAAAGATAAGGGATAAGATTTGAGAGATACTCCCCCTGAGTTTATTGCTTCCCTTTTTAATTCCAAGAGTTCTTCAGGATCAGATTTTTTTATTGCCTTTCTTTGAACATCAGATTCTCAGAGTTTTGACTATCAGAAGCTTTAGATCAGCATATCAGAGCATAGCTTCAGATCAGCGTATCAGAGCTTTTCTTGTCAGAGCTTTGCTTTGGGTCAGAGTATCAGAGCTTTAGTCTTCAGAGTATCATGGAGCTTTCTTGTACCTGTAGACTTAAGCAAAACAGAAAACATATTCAAGTATATCAGAGTTAGAATGTTCGAGAATTTCTGTCTTAGTAATCAGTTATTATTTAAAATATCATTCTTGTTCTCCCCCTTTTTGTCAGCAATCAAAAAGTGTAAGTGATGTGCTAAAACATTTAGAGCAGAAAAACTTGTCATATTAAAAAGTTCAGAATCAAACAAAATAGTACAACAGATAATCAAAGAAAACATGAAAATGACATGAATGAAAAACTAAGGTTGGGGAGGAAGGCGTGTGAACAGGTTCTCCAGCATGGCTTTGATCTGATCAGCAGTCTCATTCTGCTTGTGTACCATGCTGACAACTGTGTCTATCTTGCTATCCTGCACATCCATCCTTTCTTTCATCTTCTGGTCATTTTCATCCATTCTTTGCTGCAGACGCATGTCATTCAGCTTCAGCTCTTCTAGAGTCTGCCTGTCCAAGGCAGCTTGAGAAACATTAAAAGCAGGGAGCTTCTGAGAGCTTTCTGCAACATCTTCTGCTTGACTTGCTTCAGCTTGAATAGTCTTGTCTTCTTCTGGTTGCACCTTTGAAGCTGGCTATTTCTCAGACCATGGCTCACTATCCAGAGGGAGCACGTCTTCCTGTGGCAGCTGACTTTCAACTTCCTTCAGCAGCTTGCTGAAGTTCTGTTGTGCCTGCTCATAGTTGATATCCTGCAACTTGAGGGCTTCAGCACGTACCCAAATTCTGAATTGTGACCAGAGCTGGTCAGAGGCAGCTGGGTCAATCATTCCAGGACAGACTTGCTTCAGAGAAGCAATCCACTGCTGCAAACCTGTTTCAAAATTCATAATACCAGAGCCAACATCTGGTTGTTTTGGTTTTGGAATGGCTATTTTATTTTTCAGATTAGCAAGACGGTCAAGGATTGTTAAGTCTATGAAGGTCCTGCTGGGGTTTTCGGTGGTTTGCTTGGGAGCTGTTTGTTTTGGAGATGGAGTGGGAGAATCAGAGATAATGATTGGACTGTTTGGGATTTTGGGAGTATTTGGTGGTGTAGATTCTGGCGAGGATGGCAACTGGGCTATTGTGACTGTTGTTCCACATGGCAACTGGATTGCCAGAGGTGATGGTTGAGGTGAATTAGGTTCAGAAGGTGGAGGAGTTGGAGTTTCAGAGTGATGAAACTCAGGTTGAGGTGATGGTGGATGAATTTCTGGTTGAGGAGAGGGAGAAGGAATTGCTGGTTGTGGAGAAGGGACAATTTGTGGTTCAGAGTTTGGATTAATGGAGGAGTGATCAGAAGTGTGTTGATCAATGTCAGACAGCACTTTGTCAATTGCTGATGTTGTTGAGATTGTTGGTTTGGGATGTTTGGTTCGGGGTCTTCTGAGTTGTAATGCCTCAGAAGGATCATCTTCTGGTTCTGTTTCATCTATTGTTGGGATGGGGATTGAGATTCTATGAGAGGTTGGAGGTGGGATTGATGCTGGAATAGTAGAAGAATTTAAAACAGAAGCAGCAGATAAATTACCTCTTTTCTTGGGTGTCTGCTGGGATGATCCTTCTGAAGGTGCCTTCCTTTTCTTCGTCTTCTTCAGTGTCACTTCTGGTTGAGGTTGGTGCAGATCTTTGATCTTCAGATTGGGATCTGTACCATCAGCTTTGCACGCGTCCAGATATCTGAGAACCACCACTGGTTTGGATTCTATCTCAGAAAATAAAGGAAAGTCACTCAGTGGGACTCTTCTGCTGGTGATATCAACAATAGGAGTAGCGTTGGGTTCCTTTTTGATATTCTTTATCAACTTCATTTTCTTTAAGTTCTTCACGTTCAGAGGCTTCCCAACCGTTGGTTCAATGGTGCTTAACTCTTGAGCTTCTATCAGGTTCTCTATCAGCCTATTCTCAGTCAGAATATCTGATATCAACCTTCCAAAGGGTATCCAATCCCTCTTTGTTCTTTCTTCTTCCCTGGTTTCCTTCACGCTTGTTCTGATGTGATTAAACAGAAGATGAGCCAAGTTGATTTTTACCTTATGATTGATAAAGTAGATCAGAAACTGTTGATCTACATTTATGTAATCAGGGGAACTAGTTGGCTTCCTATGGTTAAAACACCCCAGAATTATCTTCGCCCAAACTCTGTGATGATCCTTCAGATCTTTGATCTTGCTGCTGGGCACCCCATGGGTGAAAATCCTTTCTGCTATGACGCCCACGTCAGCACATCTCTCAGCCATATCAATACAGCGGACGCCACCGCCACTGTAACCAATTAACCTTGCTATGTGATCCTCAGTGATCACAATCTTCTTCCCTATAATGTAGGAGGTGACTTGATGCGTTGAAGCCGTTGCATGAATCCAGAACTCCTTGACTAACATAGGGAATGTTGGTCCAACCAACCTGTCAAAATACCTTTCCCATTTCTGTGCCCTAACTTCTTCTATTAAATCAAAACCGTTTTCCTTCAGGCTTCCAAAATCAATGATCAATTCAGATAACACTTCAAGATTCTTCACAGGAGTGAGGAGTGTTCTGAATGGAACTTGATACTGTTCAGATGATGCTTTCTTCTGAGAACCTGCAGAAGCACTACTGGAGGTTGCCATGTTCACACTTAGGGATTTTGAGAAAAACTGAGAAAAAGAGTTTGCAAGAGATGAACACAGAAAAATGCAGAGAATACTTTGAGAAATAATGAGAAACTGTAAAAGATCAAAGTGAGAGGTTTAACGTGTTTAAATAGGGTTCAAAATATTTTGAAAGAGTAAACGTTTTTAATAAAGAGGAATAAAATCATGATTACGTTTTAAAAACATGATTACTTTCATTTAATGCTTGCTGATTTTGGGGAATTTGAGAAAGATACTTAAAACGGTTACCAAACATGTGTCTCAATGCACCCAATCAGCGTTTTGCCTTCTTAGAAGCGTGCACGCGTTTTGCTTCAGAGGTTTGCTGATGATTGGATGACACTTGTTTGATGTAGTGATCAGCACGTCTGTCTTTGAGCTTAGACTCTCAGATCTTTAGACTTGCATCTGATACAATCTGCATGTTCTATCTTTCTGAAAAGAGATTGATCAGAAGTTCACAGTAAAACAAATACATTCTGAAGATAAATATATGGAATTAAAACATTTTCACTCTGGGCAGATTTTCATGCTGAGATGTTTCAGAATGAAATTGAACCTATCTTCAGAAAGGGGTTTAGTGAAGATATCAGCCCATTGATGGTCTGTATCTATAAATTTTAAATTCAAAATTCCTTTCTGAATATAGTCCCTAATGAAGTGATGTTTTATTTCTATATGCTTAGCTCTAGAATGTAAAATAGGATTCTTACTTAAGCAAATAGCATAAGTATTATCACAGAGTATAGGAATGTTACTCTCAAAAATCTGGAAGTCTTCAAGCTGACTTTTCATCCAGAGCATTTGTGTGCTACATCCTGCTACTGCTATGTACTCAGCTTCTGCTGTTGATAGCGCAATTGTTGATTGCCTTTTGCTGAACCAAGAGATCAGATTTTCTCCCAGAAACTGGCAGCTTCCAGAAGTACTTTTACGCTCCACTCTGTCTCCAGCAAAGTCAGCATCGCAGTAGCCTACTAAACTGTAATCACTAGATTTTCTATAAAACAAACCCAGATTAGTAGTACCTTTTAGATACTTGAAAATTCGCTTAACAGCTGTTAAGTGAGATTCTCTAGGATCTGATTGGAATCAAGCACAAATACAAACGCTGAATAATATATCAGGTCTTGAAGCAGTCAGATAAAGGAGAGAACCAATCATACCTCTGTAGACTTTCTGTTCTACATTTTTGCTTACCTCTTCTCTTTCCAGAATGCACGTGGGATGCATTGGAATCTTTGATGGCTTACATTCTGAGAGGTCAAATTTCTTCAGAAGATCTCTGATGTATTTGCTCTGATGAATGTAAGTTCCCTCTGGAGTTTGATTGATCTGAATTCCTAGAAAGAATTTCAGTTCCCCCATGAGGCTCATCTCAAATTCTGCCCGCATACACTTAGCAAATTTTCTTCCAAGAGAAGGATTAGTAGAACCAAAAATAATATCATCAACGTAAATTTGACAGACTAAGATGTCATTCTTAACTGATTTACAGAATAAGGTAGTGTCCACCTTCCCTCTGGTGAATTCATTTTCTAACAGAAAGTTACTTAGCCTTTCATACCAAGCTCTGGGAGCTTGTTTCAGACCATATAGTGACTTCTTTAGTTTGAAAACATGTTCTGGATGTTTTGTATTTTCAAAACCAGGGGGTTGGTGAACATAAACCTCTTCTTCTATATAACCGTTTAAGAATGCACTCTTGACATCCATCTGATATAGAGTGATGCCTCTATTAACAACAAATGAAATTAAAAGTCTGATAGATTCTAACCTGGCGACTGGGGCAAAGGTTTCTGTATAGTCTATCCCCTCTTGCTGACTATAACCTTGTGCAACCAGTCGTGCCTTGTTTCTGATGACTTCACCTTGTTCATTTAGCTTGTTTCTGAACACCCATCTTGTTCCAATGACATTGAATCCTTTTGGTCTGGGAACAAGATCCCATACGTCATTTCTGGTGAATTGATTCAGCTCTTCTTGCATTGCCAGAATCCAGTCATTATCCAGAAGTGCTTCATCAATAGAAGAAGGTTCAATCAGAGACACAAGTCCCATGAGTGTTTCTTCAGAGTTTCTGAAGCTTGCTCTTGTTCTGATTGGATCTTCCTTTCTCCCTAAGATAGTCTCTTCTGGGTGATCCAAGTTGCTTCTGGGTAATCTCTTCTGAGGTTGATCAGCAACTGTTGTAGGATTACTAGCAGTGCTCTTTTCAGACGTTGAAGGAGTGTCTGTGTTGAGAGCTTCTGATGACTTGTCTTCAGAACCTGTAAATTCAATTTCCATACCTGCAAAAACTTCATTCTGCTTTGACTTTTCAGAGTCAAGCTTATCATCAAAACGAACACTGATTGATTCTTCCACAATCTGTGTTTCTGTATTGTATACTCTGTACCCTCTTGAGCGTTCAGAGTATCAACATAATACACTTCTGTGCTTTAGAGTCAAACTTGTTCAAATAATTCTTTGTATTTAACATAAAACAGGTACATCCAAATGGATGAAAATATGAAATGTTGGGCTTTCTGTTCTTCCACAATTCATATGGAGTCTTTTCCAGAATAGGTCTTATTGAGATTCTATTCTGAATGTAGCACGCTGTGTTTATTGCCTCTGCCCAGAAGATCTTAGCAACGTTTGTCTCATTGATCATGGTTCTGGCCATTTCTTGCAATGTTCTGTTCTTTCGTTCTACAACTCCATTTTGTTGGGGAGTTCTAGGACAAGAGAAATCATGCAGAATGCCTCTGTCATTAAAGAATGACTCAAAATCTTTGTTTTCAAACTCTCCACCATGATCACTTCTGACTTTAACGATTCTAAGATCCTTTTCATTCTGAACTTGGTTACAGAAGGTAACAAACACAGAGTGTGACTCGTCCTTGTGTCTTAAGAACTTTACCCATGTCCATCTGCTATAGTCATCTACGATTACTAACCCATACTTCTTGCCACTGACTGAAGCGGTTTTAACTGGTCCAAATAAGTCATTGTGCAGAAGTTCTAATGGCTTAGAGGTAGAAACAACATTTTTGGATTTAAAAGAAGGTTTTGCAAACTTGCCTTTCTGACATGCTTCACACAGAGCATCTGAATTGAACTTCAAATCAGGAAGTCCTCTGACCAGATTGAGTTTGTTAATCTGAGATATTCTTCTCATACTAACATGTCCCAATCTTCTGTGCCAGATCCACTGCTCGTTGTTAACAGACAGAAGGCACTTTACATTCTGACTTTTTAGTTCAGAAAGTTTGATTTTGTAAATGTTGTTTTTCCTCTTACCATTAAACATGATAGTCCCATCTTTCTGACTAACAACTTTACATGATTTTTGATTAAAGATTATATCATAACCGTTATCACTTAATTGACTTATGGATAACAGATTATGCATTAATCCATCTACTAGCAGAACATTATTAATAGAGGGAAGATTTCCATTACCTACAGTTCCAGAGCCAATTATCTTTCCCCTCTGATTGCCTCCAAAGCCAACGTGGCCTCTAGGCTTAAGTTCCAGGCTTTGGAACATATGCCTTCTTCCCGTCATGTGTCGCGAGCAGCCAGAGTCTAGGTACCATGACTGGTGTTTCTGACTTGCTGCTAAAGATATCTGCAACATGTATTATTTTATCCTTAGGTACCCAGATTTTCTTGGGTCCTGATTTGTTAGTTTTACCAAAACTCTGGTTGAATTTTGGTTTCACAGAGTACTTACTGCTAGTGTATTTAATATCATGTGTGTGACCATACACAAAATGTGAATTCAGAGGAGTGTGTTTAATGGTTAAGTCCATGACATTCTTTGGTGTAGGAACCTTACCTTGGTATCCTATTCCTTTCCTGCCGTTTTTGCTAACTCCATAGATCATTGAAGCCATTTTGCTTCTATCTATGCTTTTAGCAAGGAACTTCTGGAAACTGTGATCATACTCCTTGATGATCTCATCAGCGTTGCTGGGAGTTTCAGAAATTGGTTCCTTCTGAGAGTTTTGTAAAGTGTTCTCTAATTTTGAAATCTTATTTCTCAGCTCAGAATTCTCCAATTTAAGACTCTCAGTCTTATTAGAGTCAGATTCAAGATTCCTTTTCAGGTCTCTGAACTTAACTCTAATCTGCTGATACCTTTCCAGGATTTCATTAAGGCTTTCAGCAAGTTCAGCCTTGGTAAAATTAACAGCAAAGTTAGGAAATACCTCTTCAGTGTCTGATTCAGAGTCTGATTCAGAAGCTTCACTATCTTCTGAAATGTTAGCCATGAGAGCTATGTTTGCCCTCTCATCATCTGATTCTGAATCAGCTTCAGACGAGTCAGAGTCATCCCATGTAGCCATGAGACTTTTCTTCTTTTCTCTTCCAAACTTCTTTTTGGGCTTTTCCCTCTGAAGCTTTGGGCAGTCACTCTTGTAGTGTCCTTGCTCATTGCACTCATAGAAGATGATGTCCTTGGTGTTTGGCTTTTTGCTACTTGAGGAGCCTTCAGATCTTCTGTATCCAGAGGAAGAATCTGTCCTTCTGTATCTGGAAGAGGACTCGTTCTGATCAGATCTTCTGGGATTCCTGAACTTCCTTTGCCTCTGCATCCACAGTTGATTTACTCTTCTGGAGAGGAGGGAGAGTTCGTCTTCTTCTGATGAGGATCCATCAGATGTTTCTTCAACTGCCTACAAAACTTTAGACTCAGATTTTTTGTTAGATTTCAATGCTAAAGGCTTACCTTGCTTCTGAGGCTCGTCAGCTTCTAGCTCTATCTCATGACTTCTGAGGGAGCTTATAAGTTCCTCCAGAGTGATTTTGTTGAGATCTTTTGCTAGCTTCAGAGCTGTAACCATTGGTCTCCACTGCTTGGGTAAGCTTCTGATGATTTTCTTGACATGGTCAGCAGTAGAGTATCCTTTGTCCAGAAGCTTGAGACCGGCTACCAGAATCTGGAATCTTGAGAACATTGTTTCAATGGATTCAGATTCTTCCATTTTGAACGCCTCATACTTCTGAATGAGCGCCAGAGCTTTAGTTTCTTTGACCTGAACGTTGCCCTCATGCGTCATTCTGAGTGAGTCAAAAATGTTCTTTGCTGTGTCTCTGTTGGAGATCTTTTCATATTCAGTATAGGAGATGGCGCTGAGAAGGATGGTTCTGGCCTTGTGGTGATTCTTGAAGTCACACTTTTGTTGATCAGTCATTGTTTTTCTATCAATCTTCTGACCGCTTGCATTCACAGGGTGCGTGTATCCATCTGTCACCATGTCCCACAGATCAGCATCATGTGCCAGAAAGAAGCTTTCAATTCTGTCTTTCCAGTAATCAAAGTTTTCTCCATCAAAGACTGGAGGTTTGCCGCTGAATCTGTCTCTGTCCTCATGGTTGTCATTGCTGGTGTGAGAATAAGTTCCTGCCATTGTGTTTTTCTGATGCTGGATCTTGTACTGACATGGTTAAGTGTTTTAGATCAGAACCAGGAGCTCTGATTCCAATTGAAGAAGTGAAAAACACAAGAAGGGGGGGGGGGGGGGGGGGGGTTGAATTGTAAAACTGAAAATCAATGCAATGAACAAGATATTTTTATCCTGGTTCGTTTGATCTCAAACTACTCCAGTCCACCCGTCAAGGTGATTTCGCCTCTCTCCAACGAGGTCTTAATCCACTATATTCAACTGAATATTACAAACTGCTTTAACAACTGCTAAAGCCTTCTTGATGCAAACCACAACCCGGTTTGTCAAGGAAACACTTTCTTACAAAGAAGATAAATCTAGGTGTGTGAATGTTTTCTACAAAACCGTATCACAACTGTGATGTATACACAACTTAAGCTTATGAAACTAGATTGCTAAACAATGATTAAGTAAGGAGATAAGTAGCGTTTAGCAAACTGAGAGAAGGAAGATTATGATTAGCTTTTAGGCGTGTAAAATGTTGGAGAGAATTACCCAATTCAATCTTCATAGTCTTGTTTATATAGCACTGAGATTGTTGAACGTTGGAGCAATATTCTTGATTCAATGCTAATAACAAACTTTCCTTATCAAGCAGATCTTGTCTGGAATGAGGCCGTTGGTAATAATTTGCTTTCAATGCACAGTATCGTTGCTTACTTAATGCATGTTCTGGATTGGCTCATTCTGACTCTGCTTAACTGCTGATGAACTATTGTTTTCTTTATCAGAGTGTTGAGCGCAGTTCTGTTCATCAAGCTTCAGCATACACGTGAGTTAATCTTCTGATTCTGGTATTCTGATATAGCAACTTCTGATGCTGATGTCAAGAACCAATATTCTAATGCTGATTAAGTGTGCTCTTGCTGATACCTATCAGAGTTTCTGCAAAGCAGAACGTAATATTTTTAGGTAGCAAATAGTTCATACATGAATCATATAAATAATATATCTTTTCATTTTGTTATCATCAAAACTTAAACATAGGGTAGTAGATTCAAACTTTGTTCTAACATGGAAGCCTTTGGGGGATATGATCACAATGTCTATGTCATTGCCGAGTGCGTTGGAAGCTCCATCAAAAACCATGGTCCATCGGGATCCTTGTTCAGGTCCGTCATATGGTCTGAGTTCTTCAAAGTTGTTTACCACCATGATGTCTTCGTTTGGAAATTCGAAATTCATGGATTGATAGTCATCCACAACCTGATGAGCAAGGTGATCGGCTAGCACACTTCCCTTTATTGCTTTCTGGTAGTGTATTGAATGTCGTATTCAGTCAGGACCATCTTCCATCTTGCTATTCTCCTAGTGAGGACGGACTTCTCGAATATATATTTAATTGGATCCATCTTGGATATCAATAAGGTAGTGTGAGTCAACATATACTGCCTTAGCTGGCGAGCATCCCATGCCGGAGCGCAACAAGCTTTCTTGAGCAATGAATATCTGGTTTCGCAGTTGGTAAACTTTTTTCTCAGGTAGTATATCGCATTCTCTTTTCGGCCAGACTCGTCATGCTGCCCCAGCACACACCCCATTGAATTTTCCAAGACTGTTAGATACATGATCAGAGGTCTTCCCTCAACTGGAGGCATCAAAATGGGATGCTCTAGAAGGTACTCTTCGATCCTATCGAAGAAAGCCTGGTAGTCGTTGTTCCATTCCACCACTTGATCTTTCTTCAGTAATTTGAAGATTGGTTCAAAAGTAGTTGTTAGATGGGAAATGAACTTGACGATGTAGTTTAGCCGTCCTAAGAATCCCCTAACTTCCTTCTCAGTGCAAGGAGCAGGCATTTGTTGTATTGCTTTTACCTTTGCATGTCCACTTCGATACCTATGCCGCTGACAACGAAGCCTAAGAGCTTGTCGGACCTCATCCAAAAGTGCATTTATTCGGGTTCAGCCTTAGTTTGTATTTCTTCAGTCTTTCAAACAGTTTCTGCAGATGGTCAAGGTGTTCCTCTTTAGTCTAAGATCTGGCTATCATGTCATCCACGTAGACCTCTATCTCGTGATGAATCATGTTATGGAACAAAGCTATCATGGCATGCTGATAGGTTTCCCCAGCATTCTTCAACCCAAATGGCATAAGTTTGTAACAGAACATACCCCACTGTATGACGAATGTCATTTTCTCCATGTCTTCAGGTGCCATTTTGATCTAGTCGTATCCGGAGAAACCATCCATGAAGGAAAATACTTTATGCTGTGCGGTGTTGTCAACCAGAATATCGATGTGGGGAAGCAGGAAGTCATCCTTAGGGCTTGCCCTATTCAAGTCTCTATAATTTACACACATACGTACCTTACTGTCCTTTTTAGGCACTGGAACATCGTTGGCGACCCATTGTGGATAGGAAGTGACAGCTAAGAATCCAATGTTGAGCTGCTTCATGACTTCAGTCTTGATTTTATCTGACATTTCTAGCTGTATGCGACAGACCTTCTGTTTTACCAGAGGACAGTCTTCTTTTGTCGGTAGATGATGGACCACGATATCAGTGTCGAGCCCTGGTATGTCTTCGTATGACCAGGAAAAAACCTCAACATAGTCATGTAGCAACTGAGTTAAGCGCTTCTTGACACTAGGCTCCAGGTTGGCACCTACCTTGACTTATTTCTTGTCCTCTTCAGTACCTAAGTTAACTATTTCAACTGGCTCTTCGTGGGGCCGTATGGTCCTTTCTTCCTGTTGCAATAACTGGCTAGTTCCCCTGTTACTTCACAATCTTCCTCACCTTCGTCTTCAGCTTGGTAGATCGGATTTTCCAAGTCACAATAGTCCATAGCAGAATCGTTACCCATGGGATCCTGAGTGGATTTGGATCTGCATTTCTATATGTGAGCGTGTGTAAGAGCATAACTATCTTTGATAAAATAAAATGTAGAAAAAGAAAAACAAAGAGCATAAAATTTTTCATGCAAAAACGTCCATGATTTATTGATGACATATGGAGATGAAGTAACAACCCTCACAAATGGACCATTGTGCCTCGGGTAAGACATAAGGTTTTAAAGTCTAAATTTTTTAAATATTACAAGTCCAAAAAATTTAAAAGATAATTACTCTTGAATAAAAGTAAAAGGGACAAATTCTTTGGCCTCCCAATTGTTGAGTCCTCCGCTGATGGTTGGAAAAATCCACTCGTCCATGTCACAGCTTCCATTAATATCTTCTACTACATTGGCTCCCTGATTGCTGATACCTAGAGGTGGTCCCCCAGCGCGAGTTTTTCGAATAACTCTTTGGGCCTGTGAAGTAAAACCAAAACCAAATTTGTTGGATTTGTAGGGAATATCCGGAAGTTAACCCCAGATGGTACATCCACCTTCCTTAACCACTTCTCTAGCATCCTTCAGAGAGTCCATTTTCAATGGAGGTCTGGTAACCTTTGGAGTCTTGGTAGTAGTCTTGGTTGCTGCAACTATTTGTGGGAGCTCCTCAAAATGCTGACATGGGGTCTCAATGAACTCACCATCCATTTCCATGTACCTGAAAGAGTTCAGGTGGCTAACGATGTATTCCTCCTCCCCATGGACACTGATGATCTTTCCCTTTATTGGGTACTTCAATATCTGATGTAGGGTAGAAGTGACGACACTAGCACCATGGATCTAGGATCGACCCAATAAACATGAATAGGAAGGGAGGATATCCATCACATAGAAAGTTGAATCAAAAGTTTGAATTCCAACTTTTATAGGGATGTCAACTTCTCCGTGAACTTTCCTTTTGGAACTATCAAAGGCCCTCACCATAATGTTGCTAGGCTTTAAAATGAGTCCCTCGCAATCTAGCCGGTCAAGAGCATTTTTGGGCAGGACGTTCAACGATGAACACGTATCCACCAGAACATGTGCTAACGTAGTGCCCCTGCACTCAATGGAAACATGCAAGGCATCATTGTGTTTCCTTCCTTTGGGAGTTAAATCGACATCAAAAAAACCCAATCTATTATCAGCGCTTAGACTGGCCACGCAATTCTCAAATTGATTAATGGAAGTCTCTTGGGGCACGTGGGCAGTCTTTAAAAACTTCACCAAGGCCTTGGCATGAGCCTCAGAACACAAAAGTAAGGACAACATTGATATTTTCGAGGGGGTCTGCCCCAACTGTTCGACGATGTTGTAGTCACTTTTCTTGATTATCTTTAGTATCTCTTCCATCTCTTTGCTAGAAGCTTCAAGGATGACCTTTGGATGTGTCTTCTTCTGGACAACAGGGATAACAGTAGGATTGTCAACAGGAGTATCACTGGGAACACTGGTGGGAGCAGTAACGGGAATAATTATAGGAGTAGCAATGGTTTTTAGAGAGATCTCGGGTGAGAAGACTCTTCCACTTCTTGTTATCTTGATGGTCCCAACGATATTGACAACTTCAGAATCAATGTCTTTCGCAACTTTGTCTTCGATAGCTAAAGATCTTGCCTGACGCCATGATAATAGACGTCAGCCCCATAGTTCCAGGGAACAGTTTTATCCGAAGAATATGGCATTAGCCCCAACATGGTGATGATTAGGGGAGCAGATTTTGGAACAAATATAATCCTGTCGGGACTTTTGGTGGAGAACCTGGGAGGATTGTTGGAAATGGTGATTATTGAGACATCTTCACATGAATTTTTGGTAAGAGGATATGTTTCAAACATGATTTCTTTGTTAGACATCAGGCGCTGGACGCCCATCTTCAATAATAAACAGCCATTTGGTAGAGACATACATAAGCGACAATTTTCATCACAACCTGGAAATAGACCGACTTTCAAGAGATTTTGTTTAATAGTCAAAAGAGGAGTAGTTGAATCATTCACAGAGGAAACAAAACAATCATCATAAATAGCGTTGACACCTTTACCGTGTTTAGGCATCAGCGCCGTTATCACATTAGATGTTTCTAGGGGGTCAAACTCAATCTCTTTCGCCTCGATAAGGTCTTGAGCCTTATTCTTCAAGGCCTAACAATCGTTTGTATCGTGCCCCGGGCTTTCAGAATGATAGGCACATCGAGCATTCGAGTTATAATGAGGAGAGGCAGTATTGGGGTTCTTGGGAGCTTTCTTTAGAGTCACTAGTTTGGACTTCAAAAGATGTGGAAAAACTTGGGACAAGGTCATGTTGATCTGGGTGAATCCTCTCATGGGCGCCTCTGGTCTATGTTGATAGTTTCGCTGCTGATTTGGTACAGGATTGGAAATCATAACAGCCCCTACCGTCGGGCGATGTTCAGTTTTGTTTTGATTTCTTGGTCATATGCAACACTGACCTCTTTCTTTCCGGTAAAGGGTTTCTTCATCGTGCTCGAGGATACATCTCTTTGAATTTTTCCACTCTTTATACCGGCTTCTACCCATTCACCAGTCATGATTAGTTTAGTAAATCCAGCCGAAGAGCTTCCGATCAGATAGTTGAAGAACATACCAGATAACGTGCCTAAGAACATATCCACCAATTCTCTGTCAGATAGAGGGGGCTGGACTCTTCCCGCGAGATCCCTCCATTTTTTAGCATAAATTTTGAAACCATCCCCAGCACCCATAAACATGCCTTGCAACTGTGTTCGAGTTGGAGATAAATAAGAATTATACCGGTATTTCTTGTAAAAAGCGGTGGCTAAATCTTACCAATTGCGAATATTGGTTCCTTCCAACTGATAAAACCAATCCAACTACGTCCCTGACAAGCTTTCTTTGAAGAAATGTACACATAGGTTCCTATCGGCAGTATGAGGTTAAATTTTCCTGACGTATGACCTTAAATGCAGCTTGGGACAAGAGACATCGACATATTTAGCGAAAGAGGGGACCTTGAATTTTTGTAGGATGACAATCCCTGAGACAAGTCCCAGCTCTTCAAAATCCAATCCGGGTACCCTATAGATCTCCATAGAATTGAGGCGATCCTCCAGCTGCTTGTATTTATCGTCAGCTGGGGGATACTGTTCTTCAGAGTAGTCCACTTCTTCCTCTTCTTCAGACTCTGGGTGTTCATTTACTTCCTTGTTTTTCCCTTCTTGATTATTTCCTTCATCCGACGAGGTGGCAAAATCTAGAGTTTGCCTGGATGGTCCTTTGAACCTTCTTTCCAGATTCAAAACACCGACTGGCTTATACGCTTTCTTCTTCTTCTTCTTCTCTTTGATCAATAAAGTCTTCAAGTCCTCTTGTCCTTTAGCCAGGGCCAAGAACATTTGTTGGAATTGAGAGTTCTGCGCTTGAAGATCTTTTATTGTCTGTTCAATATCCATCTCACTGAAATAAATAGTAGAAAGATAAGGAGACCTGTTGTAAGAAACCTGTTTGTGTTATGATGAATGAAAATGCATATACAAATGATTTCAAGGAAATTAGAGATTTAAATTTGTTTTAGATAAAAAGGAGCACACGTTTGCATTAATAAATCCATGTTCGAGTACATCATGCCTCTTCGGGATTACAATGAAAGAAATAAAATACAAAAAGCCTAAGACAAAATTTGAACGCATCCTTTTTGGTGCGATGTAGGCATTCAAACTCCGCTCTTCATGAAGCTGTTTAGTGAGTTCCAGAACTTTCTTCTTACTGGCATATAATTGGGCTTCGAAAGTGTCTCGTTCTTCCTTTAGCTGAATCCAATCCTTTTGCAAGTCTTCGAGAAAGGTAGGCATGTTGGGATGAAGGACAGTATACATGACATCTCCTTCAACAATAGGATCTATGATAACATGGAGGATGGAGGGGTAAGGCATTACGAGACTCTGAGCACGAGCTCGTACCCACCTAAGGTAAGGCTCAAGGGAAATGGAATTTTTATGTCCCAATGTCCTACTATCCACCTTGTTTACCATCCTTCAAGATCGTATAAACATATGACGGTAGCCTTGATCATCACTTTCATAGTTGAACCTCACACCTTGGATGAGTGCATCATTTGGACCATCTCTTCGTGCATACCCAAACTATCGCAAAGCTAAGCAAGGGTTATAAATGATACCTCCCCTAATGCCAACAGAGAGACATTAGGGAATTCCCCACAATAGTCGATGATAATAATGTCCTCCAAGGATCGAGAACACCAGTGGATATCTGAATGTCTGAGTGACATCAGCCTATTGGACCATCTCAAACCTTACTCGTTCTTCATAACGGATCGGGGGAGATGCGAAACAAACCATCTAGCCAACAGAGGAGTATAACACATGAGGGTTCCTCTTCTCTTCATAGCGCGAGAGTGGAGAGAATGCATGATATCTCCCAACAAAGTAGGTACTGGATTGTGAGATAAAAAGATTTTGAAAGCATTCACATCTATAAGTTGGTCATGATTTGGAAATAGTACCAACCCATAGATGATAAGAGCCAAAATTTCTTTGAAAGTTTGTAAATCCAGAGTGTTCCAACAGTCTTGAGCTTTTTCCAACAGGAACTTGGCTAGGAACCCTTTGAAACCACTTCTTGTTTCCCAATTAGCCGTGACGTCGGATTGTTGCAAGTGTAAAGCTCAGACAACCTCTTCAGGGCTTGGATCCCTTTCAGTACCGTTGAAAGGTAGTTGATCGAGAATGGGAATTCCCAAGAGTTGGCCAGGTTATTAACGTGTTTATTCCCTTAGTACGCGACATGTGTGTGAAACACTGTTGGTACTTACTTGTTTTCTGATCACTTGTTTGCAGGAGAGAGATTGAAACAAGTGGGGGAGAAGTTGTTGCTACGTGTGATATTATACTTAGGTAACTTTTTAGCATAAGATAGAAGACATTATTGCAGTTGGGTAACGATGGTTTATGCCACCATCATGGTTGTCGGCTACCTATTGATAAATTGAGGATCTGATCACCCTTAATCTCTTGTTGATAGTAGACAGGATCATATCGAATTTGATAAGTTTGTATTGCCATCTTGAAAGTATGAAAAGTGAATGAGTCTGTGCAGGATGGCACTATGTTGTTAGCATTGATGGCAACATTGGATATTTGTGAGAAGGGAGTGATTTGTGAATTAGAAATAGTTCATGATTTTCCTGAGGTATTTCCTGAAGATGTAAGTGATTTACCGCTAGAGCGTGAGGTGGAGTTTACGATCGACTTAGTTCTTGGAACTAGTTTGGTATCGACGACTCCATATCAAATGTCAGCATATAAATTGAAAGAGTTGAAGATTCAAATTGACGATTTTCTTGAGAAGAGATTCATTCATCCTAGTGTGTCACCGTGGGGTGCACCAATTTTGTTGGTTAAGAAGAAAGAAGGTAAAATGAGGTTATGTATGGATTATAGAAAACTGAAAAAGGTGAATAAGAAGAATAAGTATCCACTTCCGAGGATTGATGATTTGATGGATCAGTTGGTTGGTGCAAGTGTATTCAGTAAGATAAATTTGACGTCTGGGTATCATCAGATTCATGTGAAGGCTGAAGATATTCAGATGACTGATTTTAGAACAAGGTATGGTCACTATGAGTATTATATAATGTTGTTCGGTGTGACCAATGTACTTGGTGTATTTATGGAATACATGAACAAGATTTTCCATCAGTATTTGTATAAGTTTGTTGTTGTGTTCATTGATGACATTTTGATCTATTCGAAGAGTGAAGAGGATCATGCCAAGCATCTGAAGATTGTGTTATCTGTGTTGAAAGAGAAACAATTGTATGCTAAGTTTTCTAAGTGTGAGTTTTGGTTTGAGGAAGTGAATTTTCTTAGCCATGTGATATCTAAAGGTGGTATTGCTGTTGATCCGTCAAATATTGAGGTTGTATCTTAATGGGAAGCTCTGAGATATGCTTATGAGATTATAAGTTTTCTTGGTTTAGCAGGTTATTATCAAAAGTTTATTGAAGGATTTTCCAAGTTACCTTTGTTGTTGACGCAATTGACTAGAAATGGTTAAGCTTTTATTTGGACTGTGCAATTTGAAGCTGGTTTTCAAGAGCTTAAGAGAAGGTTGACAACCACTCCTATTTTGATTTTTCCTAATCCGACAACTGTTTATTGTGTACTGTGACGCTTAATTGATGGGTTTAGGAGGCATGTTGATGCAGAATCGACAAGTTGTAGCTTTTGTTTCAAGGAAACTTAAAGTAAATGAAAGGAATTATCTGACTCATGATTTAGAGTTTGCTGTTGTTGTGTTTGTATTGAAACTTTGGAGGCATTATTTGTTTGGATCAAGATTTTATGTGTTTAGTGATCACAAGAGTTTGAAATATCTATTTGATCAGAAAGAGTTGAATATCAGGAAAGAAGATGGTTGGAATTCTTGAAGGATTATGATTTTGGTTTGAATTACCATTCGGGTAAAGCGAATGTTGTGGCCGATGCATTAAGTAGGAAGTATTTGCATATGTCGATTTTGATGGTGTGAGAGTTGAAATGACTTGAGAAATTTCGAGATATGAGTTTGATTTATGAAGAGACTTATTTTGGAGTTAAGATTGGTATGTGGAAGCTTACTAGTGGCATTCTTGATGAAATTCGAGAGGGTCAAAAATCAGATTTGATTTTGGTGGATAAGTTGATGTTGATCAATCAAGGTCGAGGTGGAAATTTTCAGATTGATGAGAATGATATAATGAGATGTCGTGATAGATTTTGTGTTATGAATGTATCCTATTTGAAGAAGAGGATTCTTGAGGAAGGGCATCATAGTGGATTGAATATTCATTCTGGAGCTGCTAAGATGTATCAGGATTTGAGGAAATTGTTTTGGAGGCCATGTATGAAGAAAGAGATTGTGGAATTTATGTATTCTTGTTTGATTTGTCAGAATTCAAATATTGAACATCAGAAATTGTCTGGTTTGATGCAACTGTTATCTATTCCTTAATGGAAATGGGATAGTATCTCTATGGATTTTATTTCCGGTTTACCAAAACACCGAGTAATTTTGAGGCTATTTGAGTTATTTTGGACAAGTTGACGAAAACTACTCATTTTATTCCGATGAGAATGGATTATCCGATGGAGAAACTTGCAAAGTTGTACATTGAGAGGATTGTCAACTTACATGGTAATCCGTCTAGCATTGTATCAAATAGGGATACGAGATTTACTTTGAGATTTTAGGAAGTTGCATTTGAGTTCTACTTATCATTCGCAAACAGATGATTAGACTGAGAGGACAATTCAATCACTTGAGGGTCTTTTGAGATCTTGTTTATTGGAACAACCCCAAATTTGTCCGCCTCGTGCTACGGTCAAAATTATTTTCAAAGTTAGGTTTTAAAAGTCTTTTGGTTCGTTTAAACTAACATTCTTTGGTTTTTATAAATATTCATTTATTTTATTTTACTTATTTAAAAATTACATAATAATTTATTTGCATTTTTAAAAATAACAAATACTTTCTCGCCCTCATATACTCTCAATTGGGTTTTTGTTTCTGTAATATGGTAGGAGAACTGACTTTTTGGTTTTATCTAATTGTGCGGATAGCAAGAGTCACCAACGACTTTTCTTTTTTCCAATGAGGAAAGGTGAAAAGAACAGGAAAGACCTTTGATAGATTTTGAGTTCAGGGGGTAAGTTATGAAAAGGGAAAGTGTTAGCATCCTTTTCATCCGTAGTTATCTACGGGCTCTTAATCACTAGATCACTTTGAAAACTTGCTTTGTGTGTATGTGATTGTTTGAAAATATTTTGAAAAGCCAAAGTACGACCAACTTTGTAAGGATTCTTGTATCAGTCCTCAAGAACGCGTACAAAGTGTTTTTTAAAATACTTCGAAAGTGTGACGTGTAAAAAAAAGTTTACTTTTGAAAATATTATGAGCAAGCGATTAAAAGTTCCTTACCTACTCAAGGTCGTTCGTATTCTTTTCCTTCTCCTTTAGAGATAGTGCTATCCATACCATTAGTTGGTAGGTAGCCATATCCATTGGACGTGAAGGGACAAGCGTAGGGTCATCGAATGGTCATTGAAGGCAATGTGTAAGGATACTTTAGCAATTTGTATCTAAGAGACTAGATCATTTTTCGTAGGCAACATCGAAGGGTCATCGAGGGACTATGATCTTTATTCGAAGGGACTTTGCCAAAGTATCCCCACTTTCGAGGGACATGACCATGATTCCGAAGGTAACAAAGAGAGGTTACCCTAGAGGTGTGAGTGTGAATAGTGTGTTCAGTTCAGTTATTTATCTTATATTAGGGTTTGCTAACGATTATTTTTATCTTGCCATACATGCCTAATTACTAGCAGTATAATATATAGAAAAGTAAAGGTGCGGAACGTAAATCCTAAGCTATTACATGGCTTTGGGGAAATTACATAAAAAGATGCGGAAAATAAAGTGAGGAAATTAAACCCTAGACTATTACATCCTGTAAGAAGTTACATAATAGAAAAATGCGGAAAGATAAATCTAAACTATTACAAGACAAACGTCGTGCGACCTATACAATTCCTCTAAGAACTTAAATGCAAAATAAATAATGAAAAAAAAAGTTTGAATGTTATTTTTTATGAAATTAATTTGATATTAATTAAATAGTTAAAACCTTAAATCTAATTAATTTTAATTAATAAAAAATCCTAAAGTATAATTAATTTTAATTTTAAGAAAATATTTATTAACCTAATTAATTAGTAAATAAAAAAAATCAAAATTTATTATTGATTAAAAACCTAAATCTAATTTATTAGGATTTTGAAAAAAAGATTAAAATTGATTGATAGTTAATTAAGGGGAATAATTAGGGTTACTGAAAAAAATTAAGTTTAGTAATGAAAAAAGAGAAGAAAATAGGTTAGTAAAATAAGGAAAAAGATTTGTATGGGGTGGGTGTTGAACCCACGCCCTGGATCTCATAGGCGCCCCTCCTGCCACTAGGCAAGGCTGTTGTTTGTGTTAGGAAATAAGCGTAGCGTATTATGTAGAAAACCTGCATGTTAATTGTAAAAATAACAAAAAGATGCAAAAGGCAAGGATCAAACCCACACCCTTATAGATCAACGCCTTAACGCACGCGTCCTTGTCACTGGGGTGGCTGTTACATTTGGTATTAAGACAGAAACAAATAAACATGAAATAAACAAAAATAGATGAGTCAGAGAGGAGCCAAAGCCCTAGCTCCGATCGTCTTCTTCGGAGAGTTGCTTTCTTGTACCTGCGAAATAAAAGCGTTAATGATCCAAAAGGGACCCTACCCCCCTAATTTGACCCTTGCGAGTTCAATGGTGGCCTTGGTTTTTGCTGAATTACCCTGTACACAGATGTAGCGGTAGAAATGTTCAAGACTAAGCCATTGGATTGACTAGACTTTATACAAATCAAAATAAAAATCGCCACCGCGCTTTATTGTTTCCAAAGGAATGGGAAAAGAGCGAATAACCCAAAAAAGGGGGAAAGATTCAAGGTAAGGGGGTTGGTTATGAAAAGGGAAGGTATTAGCACCCTAAACATCTATGGTACTCCGCAGGAACCTCTTTGAAAAATCTATATATTTTGGCTATAAAAATGTGTTATATATAAAGTGGATGGTGGAGGTGAGAAAAGAAATATTTTTATGATTTTTGCACCCGCCGCGGTTGCGAACCTTTAGTGCCTCCGTACCACCTTTCGTGCAATAGGGGATCAGGGTACACGTAGTTCCTCTTTTAAAAATTTGAAACACAAGTGTGTTGGTTAATTTTATGAGATAAGACATCATTGCCATTGTCCGTGTGGAATACATACTTACTACCCACAATAATGAGAAATGAGAATTTGCATCATCTCAAAGTGGAGGATATGGCTTGGATTTTTAAATCAACAATGCCTCACTCAACACCCAAGTGGAAAATATCTCTCTTTACTACATATTGTAGAAGTATAGTTGTTTGCGTCACTACAAGGATTGACAAGAGTCTAATATTTTGAAAAAGATTTTAAAATAAAAAAAAAAGCCAAAGTGGCAAAAATGGTTTGAAATGAGATTGATTGACTTTTAGTCTTCCCACAAAAATGTCAAGGTATTATTAAATTGATTGAAATTTATTTATGAAAATATTTTGAAAATGCATGGACCTAAGTCCAAGTTTATTATGAAAGTGGTTCAAGTTTCAAAACAAAAAGGGTTTTCAAAAGGAGGGAGAATATTTTTGAAATTAAAGAAGATGGGAAGAGAAGAAGAGGCTATCCTAAAGCATAAGGTAAAAGCTAAGGATAAGAACCATCTAACTAATAAGAAGCCAATATTTGACATTATGAGTCAATATAGAATTCCCATTCTTCAGATTGAAACCAAGCAAGCAAAGATACTAGACCTCTTGAGAGAACCAAACTTCAAGTTTATTAAGTCTTTACAAAAATTGGGCAGAGTAACAGCTGTATGCGGGTGAATTCCAAATTACAAACAAAGTATGTAATCACAATAACCTGCACACAAAACAAACAAACAACCCAATGTCTTGAGGTAAACCTCAAGAACTCCAGACAAAATATCGAATAAAGTCACAAAGTCTCCAAGATAGGCCCAGGTCTGTAATCCTAAGTCGAAGAAGTCCAATACTCCATAATGCCAAGGATAGTAACCAAATAGTCCAAGTATCATTAAAGATTTTTATGGTTCATGTTGATTATTAGGTGTCTTTAAAAGGAAAAAGAAAAGCTCAAGTGAGCAAAATAAAAATGACATAAAAGTAAATGCTCAAGTGAGCAAAATAAAAAATGGCATGAAATGTAAATGCTTAAATTAAATGGTACATAACGCATAAAAAGTAAAAGCATAAAGTAAAGTCAATTGTTAGAAATTAGTGGTTAGTTGGATGACCATCTTGAAACTTAAATTTGGAACTCATTAGAGAATTGGTAGAACCAAAGCCTCCACACGACAAGTTGCATTTGATTTTTGTCAAGTATATCATCCATTTTAGAATCCTCAAAAGTAACATGTAATGATCAACAATGTTTAAGTGATCCGCGTTGACCAAAGGTGTTGTAGATCCATTAGAGGATTGGTAGAACCAAAGCCTCCATACAACGAACCTCAAAGTTATTGGATCAAAGAGATAAAATTAACATACTTGGGCTTGCAATCATAAGTTTGGGCCATGAATGATCATTTATTCGAATCGGGACAAAATTTAGAGCTATATTAAGCAATCGTAAGTGGACTTATGTAGAAGTCGCACCTATTTTGAGGCTGGTCAATAGCAATCTATGTACTTCATGTTTGGATAAATGATATAGAGATCACCATCCCTTAACATGTAGCACAATTAAAAAAGAAAGGGATAAGATGAAGAGGGAGGGGAATGATAAGCCAATTTGGATCACCATTTCAAAATTCTTTCATCTTTAAATTCAACCACTCCTCTAGATGGATTAAAGCACTAAACATATCATTAATCCAAAGCACCAAAAATGAATTAAATAATTCACTCTTAGGTAGATTTGAATTGATGAACATTTATCCAACTTCATCTACATCACAAAGTCCATTGAGTTTAAAGACAAATTGGACATTTAAAATTGCAATCCAAATTATCCATCAAAGAGAGTGAGCAGAAAAAATATTTGAGTCAAAACAGCCCCAAAATAAGACAGAAAAAGTATTTTCGACACTGTTGCAATCGATTGTGCTTCGACAGCAACCTATTGCATCAGTGCAGTTTTTTTTAAATCAATTTTCTGTACAATCAATTGCAATGTTACAACAATTGATTGCAACCTGTTAAAATCAGTCGAAAACAGCATCTCAAGGATCAAATTTTTGTTCCAACTTTTCATCAAACATCTTATGATCATGGATCCAATTGAGCATGAAAATTCCACCAAATTATGAGAAAATAACACTAATGGAATCATAAAATAGTGCTCAATGAATCAAAACCAGAAATCCACAAGAGATCACATTGTGAAAGATGATGATCCAACTTACCAAAGGTAGAATTAGAGAATTATCAAACAACTTCCAGAATTTGCCTCAATTCAACAACAAGAATCAATTAGCAAAGCTTGGATGTAGATAATTGATGAAGAAGAAGTGTTTGGATGAAGGTTTAGCTCAAAGATTAGTAAGCTTCAATGCAAAGCTTACTAACTTTTTTTGAAAATGGAGCTTTAAGTGAATTTGGTAGATGGAAAGAATTGAGAGATTTTTAGCAAGATGAGTTTGGCTATCAAAAGCTTGTCATTTGAATGAAATGAGGTCTCTATTTATAGAGTTTTAGGATTGGGATTAGTGGTAATTTGGTAATTGATTATTGGAGCCAAAATTGAATTAATGATATAATTTTCAAATTATGTAGAAAAATTGGAGCAAAAAAGATAACAGTTTGAAATTGCTGGCTTTTTTCAAAAAACACGTGCATTTTGCTGTTATGAGTCGATACATGGGTGGTATGCGTCGACACATTCTAGCAGTATAACACAGCATGTGTCGACACACGCCTCTATGTGTCGATACATATTGCTTCTTCAACATATTACATAATCAAACAAACGGCATGAGTCGACACATAACACGTTTGTGTCGACATATGCTAGTTATACAAACAAGATGAGTCGATACATACATGCATGTGTCGACACATGCTAGTTATACAAAAGATGAGTCGATACATAACATGCATGTTTCGACACGTTCTAGTTATACACAACTGGATGAGTCGATACATACCTTTATGGATCGATGCATGCTGTCTTTCGCCATAATACATAATCAAATCAATTTTGCATGAGTTCGACACAAGCCTCTGTGGATTGATACAAGCTGCCTTTCGACACAAGCCTCTGTGGATTGATACAAGCTGCCTTTCGACACAATACATAACTGATTTCTTTGCCTAGAAAACCTTATTTGTCGGATGCTTTGACTCGGTACCTACAAAACACAATTTTGCAAAGACAAAGACAAATATTTTTTTGTATTTTGGCTAGAGGTTAATTATCAACACATATACAAAATACACAACCAAGGTGCTTGGAGATTCCTCAAGAGCAAGCTTAAAGATAGGAGATAGAAAGAGAGGAAGAACCAACCCTAATGTGATCTTGTTATGTTCAAGTTGACATGATATGATAGGGGAATCTTAGGGGCAAAAATTAGGGTACAACAACTGCCCTTATTTAAGTGTTTTCTATCCGGAGATACGAAGGTTAAAAAATCTTCGTGTCGACGCGATTGAAGATACTTAAATATAAAACAAGCCTTATTTTTGTATCTAAGATGCCATGCAATGCTTATGTTTATGAATGCATATAAACAAATCTAAAGAGACGCAAGGTGTCACTAGGGATGCCACAAAAATGAAGAACCAAAGGAGCAACCCCACAAGGAAAATAAATCACTGGTGAAAAAAAGACATGAATCAGAGAGGAAGATAACAAGCATCGACGTATAACTGTGAACTACGAACTCAACAGATGAAGGTAGAAAAGTAATAAGATACCGGCTCACAGATGACGGTGAAATACCAACTCAATAGTTGAAGGTAGAAGATCAAAAAGATACAGACTCACAGATGACGGTAAACTACCAACTCAATAGTTGAAGTAAGAGAAAAAATATATCATGCCATCGCCGTTCATTGATGATAGCAAAAAGATAAGGAACACCGACGTTCATTGCCGATGTACTACCAATGTTCACTGAAGGTATATTTGAATATCATACCACCGTTGTTTGCTGACGATGAACTATCAACGTTCACTGATGATAGAAAAAAGATAAGAAACACCGACGTTCACTACCGATGTACTACCAACGTTCACTGAAGGTAGATTTGAAAATATCATACCACCGCTATTCACTGACGATGAACTATCAACGTTCACTGATGATAGCAAAAAGATAAGAAACACCGATGTTCACTGCCGATGTACTACCAACGTTCACTGAAGGTATATTTGAAAATATCATACCACCGCCGTTCACTGACGATGAACTATCAACGTTCACTGATGATAGCAAAAAGATAAGAAACACCGACGTTCACTGCCGATGTACTACCAACGTTCACTGATGATAGCAAAAAGATAAGAAACACCAACGTTCACTGCCGATGTACTACCAACATTCACTGAAGGTATATTTGAAAATATCATACCACCGCCGTTCACTGACGATGAACTATCAATGTTCACTGATGATAGCAAAAAGATAATAAACACCGACGTTCACTGCCGATGTACTACCAACGTTCACTGAAAGTAGATTTGAAAATATCATACCACCGTCGTTCACTGACGATGAACTATCAACGTTCACTGATGATAGCAAAAAGATAAGAAACAACGACGTTCACTGCCAATGTACTACCAACATTCACTGAAGGTAGATTTGAAAATATCATACCACTGCCGTTCACTGACGATGAACTATCAACGTTCACTGATGATATCAAAAAGATAAGAAACACTGACGTTCACTGCCGATGTATTACCAGCGTTCACTGAAGGTAAAAGGAGAATATCATACCACTGCCGTTCACTGATGATGAACTATCAATATTCACAGATGATAGCAAAAAGATAAGAAACACCAACGTTCATTGCCGATGTACTACCAACATTCACTGAAGGTAGATTTGAAAATATACCATCGTCGTTCACTGACGATGAACTATCAACATTCACTGATGATAGCAAAAAGATAAGAAACACCGACGTTCAATGTCGATGTCCTACCAACGTTCACTGAACGTAGATTTGAATATCATACCATCGCTGTTCACTGACGATGAACTATCAACGTTCACTGATGATAGCAAAAAGATAAGAAACACCGACGTTCACTGCCGATGTACTACCAACGTTCACTGAAGGTAGATTTGAAAATATCATACCACCATCGTTCACTGATGATAAACTATCAATGTTCACTGATGATAGCAAAAAGATAAGAAACACCGACGTTCACTTCTGATGCACTACCAATGTTCACTGATGGTAGAAAGAGAATATCATCAAGTTTTCCCCAAAATTCTGGTGTTTCGCCTAGAACGGGTCTCAACTTCTCCTTTAACCAAGGAAATCTTCCTGGAAAGGGTAATACGTAATTTGTCTCAAATAAAGAGACTTCCACTCATTATCAAGGGGAATTGCAAAGAGAAATGACTTTCTGGGGATAGAAATATGGCTTCTTGGGGAAAGAGATATGACTTCCTGCGGAAACAGATATGACTTTCCGGGGAAAAAGATATGAATTCCTGGGGAAAGAGATATGACTTCCTGGGGAAATGCCACGATATTCCTGCTGAGGAGATAAAGTCTTCTCGTGCAAAATAAATGCACAAACCAAAACCCAAAGTTTTCAGAAATCCAAAGTAAATAATATCGTCATGCAACCACAAATCCAATTAGAAATAAACCGGAGCAAGACGGCCAACGAAGATACATCCTTTGAGAAATTAACTCAAGAGGGAAAACCAAATCCACCTAAGCAAGGAGCGCTGCAGGAAAGTTAGAACACAATGTCAATAAAAAAATGATTTGTAGCAATGCACGATGCATGTGTGAATGTATGAGTGATATCGTGCATATGCTGGTAAAAGGATACGTAATCAATACAAACAAACAAAACCGTCTCAGGTACCAACAACATTGGGATAAACTTTAACCAGAAAGATCAATCCAAGAAAGGTAAAAGCAACTGCAGAAACCAAGCATATTGCATGTCCTAACTTCACTGAGGAGAAACATAATCCGGATGTAGCTAAATCAAACAGATACCGGGATAGAACATCTTTCTTTTGGTTTCATCGGAGAAACCAATTTTTTAAAAGCAACATACCTACTGGAGATTGCAAGACCAGCCTAAAATAAAGCAGACTGACGCCGAGACAATAAAACCTCACTGGGGAATGCAAACCCACTTTGAAGGAGGAAAAACATACAGACTTCACTAAGGGAGACAATGCTTCATCATCGAGACATCTACTGGGGACTTGATGCTGACTTCAATGGGGAGGTCAAAACCACATCATCGAGGGGAAACCAAGATACGTTCTTCACTGGGGAAACCAGAGATACGTTCTTCGAGAGTAATTATTGCACCAACTTCTTTGGGGAGAAAGGACTTCTATCAAATAAACGAGGCCTTCACTAGAGAATGTTGGATTGAGTCTTCATATCATACAAACCTATTCCAACAAAAGATTCCCTGGTATAGTCTTCCTGGGAAATCAAGAAGTCAACACTAATGCCAATACTGCAAAAAGAGCGATATCTTAGCACACCAAGGGAATAAAACCTTTCATCATATGAGGGAAAACTTCACTGGGGAAGCTGGGACGGAGGCTTCTGACCATGCAAACGCAAAATCAAAAGCGAACCAAGACTTGGCTGGGGATAATGGGATCCCAAACCTAATACCGTACCTTGCACCCACTGGTATCGTCTTCAACTATCTAAGAAACACACAAAGATTGCACACATACCAACAAGATGACCTGAGAAAAAAAACTTCATGAAGGAAGTAAATCTTCTTAAAACAACCAGAGTTTGTTCATTCCTGGGATCGCCATTTTTGTTTCCATTGTTTCATCACAAATCCCAAAGTAAATTGAATTATGAAGATCTCCCCTTTTTTTTGAAAAGTCAATTTTGCTTTTTAATCTTTTTGCTTTAAAAATTATTATCAGTAATAAATGGAGTCTTTGCAAGATAAATGAAAATAAGAACACAAAGAATTGGGCAAAAGATCGAATTTCATTAATAGAATGGTAGTCTGCGAATGGCGAGACTCCATGGATGATTACAAAGTTTGGGAAATGGTAATATATAATGGAAAAGATACATTGAGATACAATGACCACTATTCCCCCTAACAACTTTTGAAATCCTGAGCAGCAGCTTTTGTTGAAGTATGGTGAGGATCTGAGAAGATTGTTGCTTCAACGATCAAGTCTTGTCTGACGTAGTTACTTGCCAAGAGAAATCCCTAACTTTTGCCTAAGCTGCCCTTGCGGGTTTTCAATTTAGCGGGAAATTTATTCTGTTTATGTCTCTAATTTTTGCCTAGACCGGCCTTTCGGGTTTTCAGCCTACCGAGACGCTCCTTTTTGCCTAAGCCACCCTTTCGGGTTTTCAACTTAGCGAGCTGTTCTTTTATTTCTTTAGGCAAAGTATTTCTTGACTGCGTCAACTTTCATGGGACGTGGGAACTCCTCGCCATCCATAGTTTCAAGAATTAATGCACCACCAGAGAAGGCTTTCTTGACAACATATGGGCCTTCAAAATTGGGAGTCCACTTGCCACTAGAATCAGTGTTGAAAGACATGATCTTCCTGAGCACGAGGTCACCTTCTCTGAATTCACGAGGTTTGACCTTTTTATCAAATGATTTCTTCATTCTTTTCTGATATAACTATCCATGACACAAAGCTGTCATTCTCTTCTCTTCAATCAAATTCAATTGGTCAAACCTGTTCTGGACCCATTCAACCTCTGTCAACTTGGCTTCCATTATCACACATAATGAGGGAATCTCTACCTCAACAGGGAGTACAGCTTCCATTCCATATACCATGGAGAACGGGGTTGCTCTTGTTGAAGTGCGGACAAATGTTCGATATCCATGCAGAGCAAAAGGGAGCATTTCATGCCAATCCTTATAAGTAACAACCATTTTCTGGATAATTCTCTTGATATTCTTATTAGCAGCTTCAACAACTCCATTCATTTTTTGGCCTGTATAGAGATGAATTGTGATGGACAATCTTGAATTCTTCACACAGTTTTGTCATCATCTTGTTGTTTAAATTCGAGCCATTGTCAGTGATGATTCTACTCGGCACACCATACCGGCATATACGATTGTTTTTGATGAAACGCACAACCACCTGTTTGGTAACATTGGCATAAGAAGCAGCCTCTACCCATTTGGTAAAGTAGTCAATTGCTACAAAGATGAAACTGTGTCCATTCGAAGCTTTGGGTTCTATCATCCCGATCATGTCAATATCCCACATAGAGAAAGGCCACGAGGAGGAAATCACATTGAGAAGTGTCGGAGGCACATGGACCTTGTCTGCATAAATCTGGCATTTATGGCATTTCTTTGCAAATTTGTAACAATCAGATTCCATTGTCAACCAATAGTAACCTTCCCTTAGCATCTTTTTAGCCATGGAATGTCCATTAGCATGAGTGCCAAATGAACCTTCATGAATCTCATGCATCAACATGTCTGCTTCGTGTTTATCCACGCATCTGAGCAAGACCATGTCATAATTTCTCTTGTATAACACATTTTCACTGAGGAAGAAACTGCCTGCCAATCTTCTCAGTGTCTTTCTATCTTTCCTCGACGCACCAATCGGGTATTCCTGAGTCTGAAGAAAATGCTGGATGTCATAATACCAAGGTTTTTCATCCGCTACCTCCTCTGTCGCAAACACATGAGCGGGCCTATCCAGCCGTCGAACTGTAATACGGGGTATATCATTCCAAGTATTCACTTGGTACATGGAATCCAAAGTTTCCAGAGCATCCGCCATTTGATTTTCATCTCTAGGAATGTGATTGAATTCAACTTTATTGAAGAAGGGTAATAATCTTCTAGCATAATCTGTGTAATGGATCAAGCTAGGGTGAAGAGTATCCCATTCTCCTTTAATCTGATTTATTACCAAAGCTGAATCACCATACACATCTAGAATTTTGATTCTGAGATCAATAACTTCCTCAAGACCCATGATCCAAGCCTCATATTCCGCCATATTATTAGTGCAATCAAATGTTAATCTTGCAGTAAAAGGAATGTGTGATCCATGAGGAGTGACGATCACAACACCAATTCCTTTACCATAAGCATTCACCGCTCCATCAAATATCATACTCCAACGATATTCAGGGCCGGGGCCTTCCTCAGGCAATGGTTCATCACAATCTTTCACTTTCAGGAACATCACATCCTCATCGGGGAATTCATATTCTGCAAACTGATGATCTTCCACCGGCTGGTGAGCAAGGTAATTTGCCAACACACTACTTTTGATAGCTTTTTGAGTGCGGTACTCAATATCATATTTACATAACAACATCTTCCAGCGGGAAATTCTCCCAGTAAGAGCAGGCTTCTCAAAAATATACTTGATTGGATCCATTTTGGAGATCAACCAAGTGGTATGATTCAACATATACTGCCGCAAACGCTTTGCCGCCCAGGCCAAAGCACAACATGTTTTTTCTAGCATGGAATACCGCGACTCACAATCATTGAACTTTTTGCTGAGATAATAAATGGAAAACTCTTTCTTCCCTGTTTCATCCTGTTGTCCCAGAATACAACCCATGGATTTATCTAACACTGTTAGATACATAATCAAGGATCTTCCTTCTACAGGAGGGAGAAAGATAGGAGGTTCAAGCAGATACTCTTTAATACTCTCAAATGCCCTTTGGCAGTCATCCGTCCACACACAACCTTGATAGTTCTTTAACAACTTAAAGATTGGTTCTCACTTTGCAGTCATGTGGGAAATGAATCTGGAAATATAATTCAAACGCCCGAGGAAACCCCTGACTTGCTTTTCAGTTCTTGGTGCTGGAATTTCTTGAATTGCTTTGACTTTATCAGGGTTAACTTCAATTCCTTTCTGGCTAACAATAAAACCCAATAACTTCCCAGATCTAACTCCGAAGGTGCATTTATTTGGATTCAAGCGGAGACGATACTTCCTCAAAAGCTGAAACAACTTCAACAAATCTTTTATATGCCCTTCTTCAGTTTGGGATTTTGCAATCATATCATCAAAATATACTTCAATTTCCTTGTGCATCAGATCATGCAATAGGGTTGTCATAGCCCTCTGGTACGTTGCACCAGCATTCTTCGACCCGAATGGCATCACTCTGTAACAGAATGTTCCCCAGGGTGTGATAAACGTTGTTTTTTTCATGTCCTCTGGAGCCATTCTTATTTGATTATACCTGGAAAATCCGTCCATGAACGAGAATACCTTGAATTTTGTTGTGCTGTCCACTAACATGTCAATGTGAGGCAATGGAAAATCATCTTTTAGACTAGATTTATTTAGATCTCTGTAATCTACGCACATGCGGACTTTTCCGTCTTTTTTCGGTACTGGGAAAATATTGGCAATCCATTGAGGATACACTGACGTCATAAGAAAACCAGCATTAATCTGCTTTAGGACCTCCTCTTTGATCTTTACTTCCATATCTGGGTGGGTTCTTCTCAACTTTTGTTTAACTGGCGGACACTCTGGCTTCAATGGCAAACGATGCTCGACAATGTCTGTATCTAGACCAGGCATATCTTGATAAGACCAAGCGAAAATATCCTCATACTCTTTCAACAGCTCAATCAACCCGCTCTTTACACCAGGATGCAACGATGCTCCCATCTTAACTTCCTTCGAATCTTCTTCTGAACCCACATTAATCACTTCCAAAGGATCCTTATATGGCTGAATGGTATTTTCCTCGTGCTCAAGCAACCGTGAGACCTCTTCTGAAATCTCATAATAATCTTCTTCTTCAGCCCCAAACACAGGACAATAAAAGTTGGGAGAGGGTGCAGGGTCATTGTACTCAATAGGTTTTTTAATTAATCTGCACATATGATTTATGATTGATTTTAGAAACTGACACATATAACAAGTGATCATGCAGATTGATTTTTAGTTATTATTTATTTTGAAAAGGTTTTTTTATTTGATTACCATTTCCCAAGAAAAGGCAGAAAATAAAGACATATTTTGGAAGCAAAGACAACTTTTATTAATGATCTTAAAAATCAAAGCAAACAGATAAGCCCATACAATACTTTCACTTTGGGCAGAGTGAAAGCTTTTCAAAAGAAATAAACAAATTAACAATCAAATTACTTTGAAATATGTATGCAAGAAGGAACATCAATGGTGACCCAGTTCTAAACTCGGACTCCATGCGTCACGTAATTCGGTACTTCCTGCTCTGCTTCATCCTCTTCAACAGCATTAATTCCAGAACCAATTGGATGGAGGTAGCCTCCACTGCGGAAAACATCATGATAACTGTTCACAGAAGAATTTGACTTCAAAATTTCGCCTTTGCCATTCTTCGAAGAGAAACCCAAACCAGTTATGTTTTTGTTCACGGGTGGATCCACAAGTTGTCTCCAAACTGCATTATGACCATTACGCACAACCTGCTGCGCATCCTTCAGGGAAACCACAAAATTCTCATTCCTCCTTATGTTGTCAATAGATAGGGCTTGGAACTGGGTTCCAACTACAACCTCATCTGCTTCTACAATACTGAAAGAGGATAAATGGGATATCAACAACGCCTGCTCCCTATTTATGATCACTACCTTCCCTTCACGCACAAATTTTAGCTTCTGATGCAGAGTTGAAGTGACAGCCCCTACTTCGTGTATCCATGACCGTCCTAGCAAACAACTATATGAGGGAATAATGTCTATAACCTAGAAGGTTATCAAGAAAAAATATGGTCCTATATGGATGGGCAAGTCCACTTCACCGATGACAAATTTCCTCGACACATCAAAAGCCTTCACAATGATGCCACTCGGGCGCATAGGTGCTCCTTGATACTTTAATTTCATGAGGGTACTTCTTGGTATAACATTCAGCGCATATTCGTTATCAATTAGCACATTGGACAACGAATCATTCTTGGTGTTCATAGATATGTGGAGGGCCAGGTTGTGATTCCTCCCTTCATCTGGTAACTCATCATCGCAGAAACTCAAATTGTTACATGACGTAATGTTTCCAATTACGCTGCTGAATTGATCTAATGGCATGTCATTCTCCATAAAAGCTTGGTCTAGTACTCTCATCAGTGATTCTCTATGAGCAGAGGAATTCATCAACAAAGCTAGGATGGATATCTTGGAAGGAGTCTGCAATAGCTGATCTATAATTTTGTAGTCGCTCATCTTAATTATCTTCAAAATATCATCCACTTCTTTCTCTAATGTAGCTCCACTAGTCTCTCCTGCAGCCTTCTTAGGCTCATCATTCTCAGCAATTTTATTTCCAGCAACAACATCTCTTTGAATAACCGGCGCAAACACACGACCGCTATGGGTCACCCTGCTATTACCAACTATATTTCCAACACCTGGCATTGGCTAGATGGGAATCTCCACCCCGTCTTCTAAGATCGTAGCGTTGTATTTGTAAGGAACAACCTTATCTGATTCTTAGGGAACAGGACCTAGCAGACTAATTACCAATGGGGTAACAACTGGTTTGCTATGGTACTCCACCTCAAGATGAGTTGGTGCACCAAAACAAGGTATAAGGACGTTTACCCCTTCCTCAACACAATCAGCCATCAAAAAGTCATTTCCGGCAAACAAATCTTCGTCTGAAGAGAAATACTCATCTACGGAGGCATACACTTCCTCTGACTCTTCTTCCATCAAACAAACTTCAACCATATCAATCTCATGATAATCATCTCTCTGACATGTGATCTTGATAGTTCCATTGTCTAACAGCAACTGAACACCCTCTCTCACAATTGAACATCCTCTGGGATTTCGACAACAAACTATGCAAGATCCATACTGGTGTTCCACCTGACCAGCAGTACGACAGAAAGTAGCATGCAACTGCACTAGATCCTCATTCAAATGATCCACATCAAAAATTCTGAATTCACCCGGACATCCAGAAACCATATTCACTTCCTCTTCATATTCTGCCTTAGGCCTGATTATATGGATTAAACCTTCATCCATCATCTCCTATAAATCAGCCTTTATCTTCTCGCAACTTTGTATATTTGTACTGCAAATAGCACAACCGGCGTGGTCATGCGTATAATAACTGAATTCACAAAGGTCTGCGTGCATCTTCACCAAATCTCCTCTAACCAGATTAATGTCAAAAATTCAAAAGTCTCCTGGACAACCGGCCACCATATTTACAGCATTCACTTCCCCGTGCTTGGGTAGAGGATTGTCTTTCACATTAGGTCCCACGTCTTTGAAAGATAAAATTCCAGATTTCACCAACCTTTGCACTTTAGTCCTCAAAGGATAACAATTCTCAATACTATGCCCTGGTGCTCCCTGATGAAAGGCACATGTCTGGTCTGCTTTGTAATACCAAGGCAATGGTGATGGTATGGCGGGAGGTGGTCGTGTCTGGACCAACTTCTTCTGAATCAATGCTGGTAGTAGCTCTGCATAGCTCATGGGAATAGGATTATAGTTCTCCCTTCTCTGATTATACCCTTGACTCCCCTGTTGGGACGGTTTCTGATAAGCAACGGTAGTCGGAGCGGCATTCATAATAGGAGTAACTGAGGCGACTTGCTGATGACGCTGATAATTCTTTCTAGGAGCATTTACCCTTCTCTCTTGCATAACAACATTTGTATCCCCCTATTTCTTCTTTGTAAACCCATAAGCTGACTTCTTCACACCTCCAGATCCTTCACCCTTTGTCAAACGGCCTTCTCTTACTGCCTCTTCTAGGCGGACACCCATTCCTACCATCTCTTTAAAATCACTTGGGGCACTTTCTACCATTCTGTCGTAGTAGAAAGCGCCTAGCGTCTTCAGAAAAATCTTAGTCATTTCTTTCTCTTCCATGGGAAGAATCACTTGTGCAGCCACCTCGCGCCATCTCTGTGCATACTCTTTGAATGATTCGCTGTCTTTCTGAATCATGGCCCTAAGCTGGTCACGGTCAGGTGCCATGTCCATATTGTACTTGTATTGTTTAATGAATGCTTCTCCCAAATCATTAAAAGTATGGATGTTGGCGCTGTCTAAACTCATGTACCATTTCAACGCTGCGCCGGTCAGACTATCTTGGAAAAAGTGAATCAGTAGATGCTGATCATCGGTGTGGGTAGACATTCTTCTTACATACATCACCAAATGAGCACGAGGGCAAGTATTGCCCTTGTACTTCTCAAATTCTGGGACCTTGAACTTAGCAGACACTTTAACATTCGGGACCAAACACAGCTCATTCACATTCTGCCCAAATAACTCTTTTCCCCTAAGAGCCTTCATCTCTCTTTGCATTTTATCAAACTGCTCTTAGAAATCATCCATTCTGTCATAAATACCCAAGACTTCACTCGGCGGAGGGAAAGGACGACACATATCTTCATTAACAAACGGAACCAAATTCACCGAAGAAGGTGCAACAGGAACAATATGCACCACAGGAGGTGCAAGAGTAACAACATTTTGAACCACTAGAGCATCTTGATGGCCAAGATTGAAACCTTCAGGTGCAAAATTCTCTAGCATTCCCCACGGATAACCTTGAGGCATACGGTTTTGAATAACAACTGGAGTAGCGTATACAGGAGCAGTAGGAACTTCAACATTTGACCTTGTTGGTTGAGGTTGAACACTCGGTGTCTGATTCTGAGCAACCACCAGAGCTTCCATCAGAGTAGTCAAGTTGGCCAAGCCAGCCTTCAAAGCGGAAACTTCTTCGTGCAGCTCGCGATTCTCCTGTTCCAAGTTGTCCATCTTCTTTTTGAAATTAGCCCGAGTGTTGTAGTGATGAGTCAGCTTGCTGAGTGAAGTAAAGAAGTTGGGCAAGACACCTGGATATGTATAACAAATGTAAGAAATATGTGCAATATGATGCATGATATGCAATGCATATGATTATTTTTACTTTATCATTTAATATTTCAAGGGATTTATGGTTTATATTGCAAACATCCAAGTAATAAAGCTTTTGAAATACTGAATTTTTTTTATTATAATAACTTCAAAATGGATTACAAGTTTCAATGATCCCAAGTACAAGATGAAAATTCAATCTAAAATCCTGAGAAGAGGAAATAAGGGAGATCAATCTGTAGGCTGGCGCTTCCCTGTGAGCCTGGCAATCTGAGCCCTCAACCTCTGGTTTTCTTCCACATGTCCGACGGAAACCTCCTTCCAATCATCTGAAGCAGGGAGTGAGTAATCAACACCTGTTTGGGGTTTAGGAGAAAATAAATCCCCTTGCCTCTCCATAGATTCCACCGCTCGACTCTCAAGGATCTCGATCAAATCATCTCTCTCCTTCAGGTCTGCTCTATAGCAACTCTCTAAAGTCTGGAACTTGTTCTTCCAAGCATCCCTTTCCTGTTGCATCCTAACCAAAGAAAGCTGCAGCTCTTGTAGATCATCTAATAAGGGAGGAGTGGTCTTCACAAACAAATCAGGCATGGGTGTCTCCCAAGTATACGACATCTTCAACTGAATGGCTCTCGATCGGACCCACTGAAGATATGGCTCCAAATAAACAGCACCTCTAGGCCCCAAATCCTTCCTACTCTTCTTATGAATGTGACGGCAGGCCTTCGCAATCTGCTCGCTAGCTTCCCCGTGGTCTTCTCCTTCCTTCAGAAAGAAACTACTCAAATGAATATTATTTGGTTTATCCCTCATCGGGTAACCAAGCTGTCGCCGTGCAAGAACAGGGTTATAGTTAATTCCTCCCTTTGTACCAAGAGGAGGCACATTGGGGAAACTACTACAACTGTCAATAATCTCCACATCCTGGTAAGCTCGATGATACCAATCAATATCCGAGTGAGTAAGTGCCATGATCTTAGGAGCCCAATGGGGTTCCTTCTTGACATCCCAAAAAGCATGAGACTGAGGTATATGAGAGATAAACCACCGGTACAACAGAGGCGTGCAACAGATAATCATCCCCCCATGATAGGAACTCCAAAGATGAATAGAGTAATAAGCATCACCCAACAGTGTAGGAACCGAGTTTCCAATCATGAAAATCCTGATAGAGTTAATGTCGACAAACTTGTCCACATTAGGGAATAATAATAATCCATAAGCAAGTAAAGCGAAGATGGTCTCAAAAGCAACCGTACTCTTCATCCTGGCAAAGTAACGAGCTTTCTCTAATAAGAACTGAGCTGGTAATCCTCTAATCCCTCCTTTAGTAGTCATATGGGCTTCCACCTCAGACTTCCCCAGATGAATCAAAGCAGCAATCTCATGTGGTTTTGGCTCACCCTCCAAACCAGTAAAAGGAACACGATCGGTAACAGGTAAATCCAATAGATAGGAATACTCTTCCAGTGTTGGCATCAACTGATAATCGGGAAAAGTAAAGTAGTGATACACCAGATCATAGAACTGGACCAAAGTTGAGAGAATACCCTCCTTCATCTTCAGCTTCATAAGAGGAATAATGGATCCATACTTTTTCCGAAAGTCTGCAGAACACTCGATCTCGGGAATTAGACTGATCAACTCATCCATCTTAGGATCCTTGAAACTGTATTTCCCGGTCTTTCTCTTTCCAGATTCCATGGTTTAAAAGTACCTGAGATATTCACAAATAGTCAACCTTTAAATCCCTTGAAATATTGTTTTCTTCAAAAGATGCTTATGAGTGCATGGATGCATGATGCAACAATCACACACAAGATCACACATATAGGGTTCATAGGTTCAATGTCACGAGCATGAGGTCGAAGGTACTACCCATAAGGTATTGGTCTAA
The DNA here is from genome assembly GCA_948472305.1 of Vicia faba. Lineage (NCBI taxonomy): Eukaryota > Viridiplantae > Streptophyta > Magnoliopsida > Fabales > Fabaceae > Vicia > Vicia faba. The sequence goes on along the minus strand of OX451735.1, from coordinate 523,933,986 downwards.
AAAAGTTATCACCTGCCGAACAAGGTTCTAAGAGGTTCCCAGAGTCTACATCCTTCCTTCGGATATTACCAACTTCCCGATTAACCCGGTAATTGGTAATATTCTCAAGAAAGACTCGTCCGAGCGTAGTATCGCGTGACAACTATTTCCGGATTACTCCATCATAGCTTCCGCACTACACCTAAAAGGCCAAGATGGGTTAGGTAATCTACGGTCCTCAGCATCAGCAGGCTCTCAGGTCGAAAGCAGTACGTCTTCTTGATTACTCGGTAAACGACACCACAGTCAAAGAGGCCTCCACTGAGTGGGGGATCTCATGCCTCCTGGTTTGGGATTACTCCCTCAAAGTTAACATGACTATACCGCCCATCCTATCTTAAAGTTTGCCCAAGTCTGGGTATAGGACTTATGAGTAATCACCAAGCACCCTGTTAACCAAGAAAATCCAGACAAACATATATACAAAATATAATACATAAACACAATAGCACATATACAGATATAAACAAAGATATGCTCAACCCACTTAGGGATGGACCAGAAAGAGGTCAATCTTTTCCCAGTGAAGTTTCCATTTTTCTATAGCGGTAGAAATGTTCAAGACTAAGCCATTGGATTGACTAGACTTTATACAAATCAAAATAAAAATCGCCACCGCGTTTTATTGTTTCCAAAGGAATGGGAAAAGAGCGAATAACCCAAAAAAGGGGGGAAGATTCAAGGTAAGGGGGTTGGTTATGCAAAGGGAAGGTATTAGCACCCTAAACATCTATGGTACTCTGCAGTAACCTCTTTGAAAAATCTGTATATTTTGGCTATAAAAATGTGTTATATATAAAGTGGATGGTGGAGGTGAGAAAAGAAATATTTTTATGATTTTTGCACCCGCCACGGTTGCGAACCTTTAGTGCCTACGTACCACCTTTCATGCAATACGGGATCAGGGTACACGTAGTTCCTCTTTTAAAATTTTGAAACACAAGTGTGTTGGTTAATTTTATGAGATAAGACATCATCGTCATTGTCCGTGTGGAAAACATACTTACTACCCACAATCATGAGAAAGGAGAATTTTCATCATCTCAAAGTGGAGGATATGGCTTGGATTTTAAAATCAACAATGTTTCACTCAACACCCAAGTGGAAAATATCTCTCTTTACTACATATTGTAGAAGTATAGTTGTTTGCGTCACTACAAGGATTGACAAGAGTCTAATCTTTTGAGAAAGATTTAAAAAAAAAAAAAGCCAAAGTGGAAAAAATGGTTTGAAATGAGATTGATTGACTTTTAGTCTTATCACAAAAATGTCAAGGTATTATTAAATTGATTGAAATTTATTTATGAAAATATTTTGAAAATGCATGGACCTAAGTCCAAGTTTATTATGAAAGTGGTTCAAGTTTCAAAACAAGAAGGGTTTTCAAAAGGAGGGAGAATATTTTTGAAATTAAAGAAGATGGGAGGAGAAGAAGAGGCTATCCTAAAGCATAAGGTAAAAGCTAAGGATAAGAACCATCTAACTAATAAGAAGCCAATATTTGACATTATGAGTCAATATATAATTCCCATTCTTCGGATTGAAACCAAGCAAGCAAAGATACTAGACCTCTTGAGAGAACCAAACTTCAAGTTTATTAAGTCTTCACAAAAATTGGGCAGAGTAACGGCTGTATACAGGTGAATTCCAAATTACAAACGAAGTATGTAATCACAATAACCCGCACACAAAACAAACAAACAACCCAATGTCTTGAGGTAAACCTCAAGAACTCTAGACAAAATATCAAATAAAGTCACAAAGTCTCCAAGATAGGCCAAGGTGTGTAGTCCTAAGTCGAAGAAGTCCAATACTCCATAATGCCAAGGATAGTAACCAAATAGTCCAAGTATCATTAAAGATTTTTATGGTTCATGTTGATTATTAGGTGTCTTTAAAAGGAAAAAGAAAATATCAAGTGAGCAAAATAAAAATGACATAAAAGTAAATGCTCAAGTGAGCAAAGTAAAAAATGGCATGAAATGTAAATGCTTAAATTAAATGGTACATAAAGCATAAAAAATAAAAGCATAAAGTAAAGTCAATTGTTAGAAATTAGTGGTTAGTTGGATGACCATATTGAAACTTGCATTTGGAACTCATTAGAGGATTGGTAGAACCAAAGCCTCCACACAACAAGTTGCATTTGATTTTTGTCAAGTATATCATCCATTTTGGAATCCTCAAAAGTAACATGTAATGATCAACGATGTTTAAGTGATCCGCGTTGACCAAAGGTGTTGTAGATCCATTAGAGGATTGGTAGAACCAAAGCCTCCACACAACGAAACTCAAAGTTATTGGATCAAAGAGATCAAATTAACATACTTGGGCTTGCAATCATAAGTTTGGGCCACGAATGATCATTTATTTGAATCAGGACAAAATTTAGAGCTATTTTAAGCAATCGTAAGTGGACTTATGTAGAAGTCGCACCTATTTTGAGGCCGGTCAATAGCAATCTATGTACTTCATGTTTGGATAAATGATATAAAGATAACCATCCCTTAACATGTAGCACAATTAAAAAAGAAAGGGATAAGATGAAGAGGAAGGGGAATGATAAGCCAATTTGGATCACCATTTCAAAATTCTTTCATCTTTAAATTCAACCACTCCTCTAGATGGATTAAAGCACTAAACATATCATTAATCCAAAGCACCAAAAATGAATTAAATAATTCACTCTTAGGTAGATTTGAATTGATGAACATTTATCCAACTTCATCTACATCACAAAGTCCATTGAGTTTAAAGACAAATTAGACATTTAAAACTGCAATCCAAATTATCCATCAAAGAGAGTGAGCAGACAAAAATATTTGAGTCAAAACAGCCCTAAAATAAGGCAGAAAAAGTATTTTCGACACTGTTGCAATCGATTGTGCTTCGACGGCAACCTATTGCATCAGTGTAGTTTTTTTTTAAAAATAATTTTTCTGTGACAATCAATTGCAATGTTACAACAATTGTTGCAACCTGTTAAAATCAGTCGAAAATGGCATCTCAAGGATCAAATTTTTGTTCCAACTTTTCATCAAACACCTTATGATCATGGATCCAATTGAGCATGAAAATTCCACCAAATTATGAGAAAATAGCACTAATGGAATCATAAAACAGTGCTCAATGAATCAAAACCAGAAATCCATAAGAGATCACATTGTGAAAGATGATGATCCAACTTACCAAAGGTAGAATTAGAGAATTATCAAACAACTTCCAGAATTTGCCTTAATTCAACAACAAGAATCAATTACCAAAGCTTGGATGTAGAGAATTGATGAAGAAGAAGTGTTTGGATGAAGGTTTAGCTCAAAGATTAGTAAGCTTCAATGCAAAGCTTACTAACTTTTTTTGAAAATGGAGCTTTAAGTGAATTTGGTAGATGGAGAGAATTGAGAGATTTTTTAGCAAGATGAGTTTGGCTATCAAAATCTTGTCATTTGAATGAAATGAGGTCTCTATTTATAGTGTTTTAGGATTGGGATTAGTGGTAATTTTGTAATTGATTCTTGGAGCCAAAATTGAATTAATGATATAATTTTCAAATTATGCAGAAAAATTGGAGCAAAAAAGATAACAGTTTGAAATTGCTGGCTTTTTTCAAAAAACACGTGCATTTTGCTGTTAAGAGTCGATACATGGGTGGTATGCGTCGACACATTCTAGCAGTATAACACAGCATGTGTAGATACATGCCTCTATGTGTCGATACATACTGCTTCTTCAACATATTACAGAATCAAACAAACTGCATGAGTCGACACATAACATGTATGTGTCGACACATGCTAGTTATAAAAACAAGATGAGTCGATACATACATGGATGTGTCGACACATTCTAGTTATACAAACAGGATGAGTTGATACATAACATGCATGTGTCCACACATGCTAGTTATACACAACTAGATGAGTCGATACATACCTTTAAGGGTCGATGCATGCTGTCTTTCGCCATAATACATAATCAAATCAAATTTGCATGAGTTTGACACAAGCCTCTGTGAATTGATACAAGCTGCCTTTCGACACCAGCCTCCGTGGATTGATACAAGCTGCCTTTCGACACAATACATAACTGATTGCTTTTCTTGGAAAACCTTATTTGTCGGATGCTTTGACTCGGTACCTACAAAACACAATTTTGCTAAGACAAAGACAAATATTTTTTTGTATTTTGGTTAGAGGTTAATTATCAACACATATACAAAATACACAACCAAGGTGCTTGGAGATTCCTCAAGAGCAAGCTTAAAGATAGGAGATAGAAAAAGAGGAAGAACCAACCCTAATGTGATCTTGTTATGTTCAAGTTGACATGATATGATAGGGGAATCTTAGGGGCAAAAATTGGGGTACAACAACAGAGATATAAAGAAAACAAAGTAAATCGGTTAAAACATGGTGATCCATCATCCTGTCATTATGGGACTCATGCGATTGTTCAATCCTGTATTGTTACATCTTAGAAACATAATGAAAGGATTAGTTCACATCAAAACATCATAGAATTTAAAACACGAAATTCATAAAAATATGTCAATCGTCCATGCCTGGAATGCTTGTTTCATGCACTTTTGATCATCAAGAACAATCAAGTCTTACCCTATAACACCCCAGAGATTAATTGGAATGGTTGGTTTGCTGTGAGAAGGGATGGAACAATGATTTCAAGCTTGCCGCAGTTTTGACAAATTTTGATATTTTTGAGAGAGTTCTTGTAGGGTGTTTTTTCGTGTCTTTCTTGTTCTGAACACATTATGTATTTATAGGATAAAAGATTAGGTCAACAATATTGAATCAAATCTTGTGCAATCATGGTATGATATTTCATGATTTGAATTTTATGATCAAATATTGATGAAATTACAAAAGATTTGAATTTCATGATCAAATATTTGATTGAAGTTTTGCATGAAATCTTTCTTTTTTAGGCCAATCTCATACCAATCACGTTTTTTGCAAGTTTTCACCAGCTTTTTAGACGTACGATTTGATTCAAAAATAGATCTACATGTCTTATATCATTTATTTGATATTTTATTTGATTTATTTTGTTTTTAATTGAATAAAATCAAAATAAAAAAAATAAAAAACCACAAAAATAAATGAATGGACCTAGGAGTCTATTATGAGGTCAGGAACACGTTTAGACCTTAAAAGATAGGCCCATTAGCCCAAAAATTCAAATTTGCTCAATTTGGACTTCATGCATTTTCTCAAAATTTCCCAACTTGCACCAATCATAACTCACTCAATTTTTATCATATGAAGGTCATCTTGGTCTCTTTAGAAATCTAAAGATATTCCCTACAATATTCATGTTGGTCATTTTTTTTATTTGAAGCCTTTATCTTTATGTAATGTTTTTTTTACAAAAAGTGTCTTTTTGTTAACTTTAAAATGACCTATAATGTTTTGGCTCATATCTCTCAAATGAAACATTTTTGGCCTTGATCTTAGAGAGACAAAGATATAGATAATTGAATTTACTTTAAAATGGGCTTTGGTTGAGAATTTTCTGATGAAATGTGTAAAATTTATGCTTCTCAAAGTTCAGCCAACTTCTCCTTAAGAAAACCCTAATTTAGTAACTTTTGACTTTTGATGAATCTTGAGTTTTCTTGAAGAATCATGATCAAACCTTGATCAAATGATGAATGTGAATTCAAAATCTTGATGTTGACAAAAAATCTTGAAGTTTGACTTTAAATTGACAAAGTTGACTTTTTGTCCAATATAGTTGATTTTTAATCATCTGGGTAGTTGACTGAGCAAACTTGTACTGCAAGGCTTGAAACTTGGCATGAGGATTCTTTGAAGCATATGAGAAACCATTAAATCCATCTGAGGCATTAGAAGTCCAATTTTCCTTGGGAAAAATAAAACCCTAGCTATACGTCAATGCTAAGAAGGAGGGTTTGTCTAATCAATCTTTGAGTAGTCTTGAGCAATTGAGACCTTCATGAGCATGAGGAGGTATCTAGAATCATTTTGTCTTGAATAATAGGAGGGTAAGTTTTAGGGTACAACAGCTGCCCCTGTTCAATCTTCTTATACTTGAAGCGTTAGATTGGCATGTCCGCCCTTCGTGATCTGAAGGTGGAAGAGGATTGAACACTTATAAGTGCCCAGAAATTTGAAATCACATGTGCACGAAGTAACACTGTTGGTTGATTATACTGCTTGAGTAGGCTTAAAGATTCCATTCGGAGAGGTGATAGAGTGTCTTCGGAGATGGGCTTAAAGATTCCATTTTAAGTAACTGTTTATAGGAGTACCAGAATGAGTCTATGCTCGACTTGATCTGAAGGAAATGCTTTTCAAAATGAAGATCTGAAGGAAATGCTTTTCAAAATGAATATATAAAGGAAATACTTTTCAGAATAAAGATCTGAAGGAAATGATTTTCATAATAAAGATCTGAAGGAAATGCTTTTCAGAATGAAGATCTGAAGGGAAATTCTTTTTAGAATGAAGATCTGAAGGAAATGCTTTTAGGAATGAAAATCTGAAGGAAATGCTTTTCAGAATGAAGATTTGAAGGAAATGCTTTTTAGAATGAGGATCCGAAGGAAATGATTTTTAGAATGAAGATCTGAAGGAAATGCTTTTTAGAATGAAGATCTGAAGGGAAGTGCTTTTCAGAATGAAGATCTGAAGGAAATGCTTTTCACAATGAAGATCTGAAGGAATTACTTTTTAGAATAAAGATTTGAAGGAAACGCTTTTCATAATGAAGATCTGAAGGAAATTCTTTTCAGAATGAAGATCTGAAGGAAATTATTTTCAGAATGAAGATCTGAAGGAAATGCTTTTTCAGAATGAATATCTGAAGGAAATGCGTTACAGAATGAAGATCTGAAGGAAATGCTTTTCAGAATGAAGATTTGAAGGAAATGCTTTTTAGAATGAGGATCTGAAGGAAATTATTTTTAGAATGAAGATCTGAAGGAAATGCTTTTTAGAATGAAGATCTAAAGGGAAGTGATTTTCAGAATGAAGATGTGAAGGATATACTTTTCATAATGAAGATCTGAAGGAATTGCTTTTCAGAATGAAGATTTGAAGGAAACGCTTTTCATAATGAAGATCTGAAGGAAATGCTTTTCAGAATGAAGATCTGAAGGAAATTATTTTCAGAATGATGATCTGAAGGAAATGCTTTTTCAAAATGAAGATATGAAGGAAATGCGTTTTAGAATGAAGATTTGAGGGAAATGCTTTTCAGAATGAAGATCTGAAGGAAATTCTTTTCAGAATGAAGATTTGAAGGAAATTATCTGGTCTTGTAGATAGTCGCCCCGTCCTATTTCAGGAATTGATCTACAACCTGTCTATAAATTGTTGATAATATTCGTCTGTTTGCGAACTTAACCTGAAAAGATAAAGTTAGTTTTATGAAATGTCATGATGTACAAAATGTATTTTGTGGTGATGCTCTCAAAATAAATGAGAATAGTATATGTGTTTCGTATGCATATGTTATGAAATTTTGTAAATGGTGTATGGATGCAATATGTCATTGGAGCATATCGGTAGCTTCGTGTAACAATGTCTAATTGGGGAAAATAAATCCCCGATCGTTGCTGGGGATGAAGAAAGTAATTCTTCAACTTTGTTTAGAATAACATTACTAGGGATTCCTGCCTTCTATTTGAGGATACTCCACTGGGGTTGTTTGACTTCTGCTTGGAGATAGAAGCATTCAAGGAGAGTCGGACATGCATCGTTCGTTGAAGGATTTCATTCTTATACACCCCGACTGGGGATAATAGAGATGGATAATCCAGGTTTCAGATAAAGATGTCAATTCTTCTGGGGAGGATAACAATGAATGATATATGGTCGAAGGAGAGAATTCTTTTGGGGGATTTGCAGTATTGGAGAAATAAACTCCGTTGGGGAAATAAACCTTCTAGACTGTGTTAAGGAAATAATCTCTGATTAGAAATTCATAGACTCTGTAGATGAAGTTTCCACTATATGTTGGGGAAATGATCAAACTTCCTTATCTTCCAGGGGACCCATTGGGGAAGATGATCATGTCAAGCTATTCATAAAAATGGAGGTGAACTGCTGGAAGATGCCCCAATTTCTGTCTTAGGACATAGTAGATTTTCTGGGGAATATGTCTCTGTTGGGGATGAGCTTGTGAAGATAGCTTCGTAGAGATAGTTCCATGTAGATTTCTCTGTGGGAGTTTATGGATAACTTTGAACATTATCCCAAATCCTAAAGTATTTAGCAAATGCTGATCAGAGTGATAAATCTTCTACTAATAAACGGGATATATTCATACGCTTTAATCCCTAACTTTTGCTTGGACCGCCTTTTCAGATTTTTAGTTCACCAGGATACCCTTTCTTTCCCAAGCCGCCTTTTCAGGTTTTTGACTTGTTGGGTGTACAATTTTATTTATATATCCCTAATTTTTGCTCGAATTCTTTTAGTTTGTCGGGATGCCCTTATTTTTTCCTAGGCCAATCAACCTAGCGGGTCTCTTTTTCATGCGTAGTATTTTTGACTATGTCCGCATTTACAGGGTGCAGAGAATTTTCACTGTCCATGGTAGTAAGTGTTGTAGCACTGCCAAAAAATATTTTCTTGATACGTGGCCCTTTGTATGCGGGAGTCCATTTTCCCCTGGGATTAATCTAGTGCACCTGATGCTTGAAGTTATTGATCAACCATTGATTGATAACTTTCTGATAGTCTTGACTTTCCTCAGCATTTTTCTAAGAACTGTCATGGAAGAATGACACCATCTGATACTACTCACATATACAAGAAATTTGGTGATACTGAAGATAATGGCTTTTTCTGAAACTCATGATCAATGTAACATGCCCCAAGTGATTAATATGGAGATCTTCCTCTGGCTATTCAACACTTTTGAGAGATTCTTTGAATCTTGACTTGACTGCCACATATGAGTTGGACAATAAAATGTTATTCCCCTTGATTTATAACCAATTGGGTACCAGAAAGGCCTGTTACTGGAGGTGTTTTTCTCTTTGACACATCATCTGAAGTAATTCTATCCGTTGGGAGGATTTTCATTCATTGAATACTCATCATGCGAATTTCTCCGTTGTCAAACACTTAGTCATATGCAAACAGTGGTATTAAAATGCAAAGCTTATGTCTGTCTTAAAGTTTAAAAATGCATTTTTAGTAAAACAAAAATTTGTAAGAATGCGATATCAACTCAGGATTTATAGTAAGCCTTACAGGAGTCAGGATACCTTTTTGTAACAGTATGCTTTCAAATTAACGCATGCTTCAGTTAGGACTTTTAAGGGTTGTAATGTGGTTTGGTTCATGGTTTAAGAAACAAAGGATAAAGGCTCAAAGTTTATTTGTATCCGACCCGTTCTCCATGATGTTCTTCAGTCCTATACTCAGTTAATTATTCATTTAGGTTCCAATAGAGTTTGGAATTATAAAGATGATACTTTGGTGATGGTTCAGAAACCGAAAGTTTATAAGGCAATCATTTTTCTTGTAACGTCTTTCTTTCATTGTGGATTTGTCATGACCTCTTTTTGATTTTATTATCCCTAACTTTTTCCTAAACAGTTTTGTTTGAAATTACAGTCAGCGGGATGCCCCGGTTTTTTCATAAGTCTTTTAACTTAGCGGTCTTTTATTTTGAAAGATAATAACTTCATGACTCAATTTTTACGGTGAACCATCATGATTTTTCGATTTAGAAGAGTATCTTTGAAACTAGTCATCGTGTACAAAGGTAAATCTTGTAAATTCATAATTGATTTGACTGAGCAACTACCCTGCACCAGGTTATGTTAAAGGGTTTTAATTTGCGGTGAAAAAGGAAAATGCCTACTTCTTAGGCTAAAAGGGGTTGGCTAGGGATTAACTTCCTTATAACTCTACTATTTAGGAATTGAAGCAATGCTTGTACATCGTCAACAAGGTCTGTTCAAAAGCATATTGTATGAGATTATGGTATCTTTTTTGTCATCCTCCCTCTAAAGGCTTATAACTTTAAAGAGAGTTGAATATCACAAAAAGGAAGTAAGAAACACAATTTAAGTATAGTGAAACGAATGGATTATTTCAAGACATACATATGCAACGCATTAATGGGAAAAACCAAAGTTTGGCATGACAGTAATTGTTTGAAAAAAATAAAAGAAATTACAAATAGAAATTAAAATGATCTTAAAGCTTCCATGCCTGAACATGTTACTTCATATGGTGTTCCTTGAAGTTTCGATATTTGAGGGATGATAGAAAAACTTAATCTGACCATCTTGTGTGAACTCGAAAACTCCTTCTTCAATCAGGTCCTGAATCTTATGTTTCAACGTCCAACAACTGTTAGTGTCATGTCCAGGACTGTTGGAGTGATATGCACACCTAGCATTAGGATTTTAGCTAGGAGCGGAAGTATTTGGATTTCGAGAAGGTTTTTTCAATCTAATCAACTCCATCTTCAACATGTGTTGAAATGCTTGAGACAATAACATGTTAATTTTTGTGAATTATCTTTTGGGTGTATCCTGCTTACGTTTATTACCCTTTTCTTGTTAGAGAGGTCATTGTTAAGCTTACAATGTAAGAATAATCTGGGAAGGCCTTTTTCCATTAACTGAAGGATTAACAATGTCAACTTACCTCTTTCCCTCTCTTATTATCCTCCTAATTTCAACCATGTTAGTTTCCTGTCTCATCGGAGGCTGGTTAATGATTGGATCTCCAATTCTAGTAGTTCGTCCCATACTGTTGTATCTGACCTGATGAAGCTTGTTAATGAGGATTCTCAACTATTCTTGCCCCTGAGCTAAATTTTGGATAAGAGCCATCTGACCAATCATCTGGATTCTCATCTTTTCCATCTCAGCTTACAGTTGTTCCAAATTGTCATCCTTGTTGTCTTCAGGATTCTTCTTGGTTATGTTCTCGGCGAGGAGTGATTTCAATCCTTCTTGCTCCTTGAGTAGATTTAGAACCAATTCCTGAGAGTGAGCATTATGAGCCTAGAGATCTTTGACTGTCTGTTTGAGAGCCATTTTTGTTGAAATAAAAGACAAGAAGATGAGAAACCTGTCTTGCAAACCTGTTATACAATGATATGTATGGCATGTAGATGCATATGCAATGTTTTCAAGGATCTCGTGGGATTTAAATTTAAAATATTAGAATTGAATCTGCTTACAGCTTTGTCTGAAGAACTTTGAGTCTTCATCTTTGAATTTCCTTCTATAAGAATCAAGCTCACTATATAAAGTGGGTCATAGCCTCTGACTCAAGAGAATGTACTTTGATCTTGACGACATCTGGCTAGAGGAAAATAAATCCTCTACCCTTTGCTAGAAATCTGGCTTATGATAATCATGCACCATAAATCCCTAAGATCCTTGAAATGGTTATTAAAAATGTTATGTTATGGTGATATGATGTTATGATGTTATGTTTATGTTAAATAGGCAAACACAAACAAGTCACACATGATCCTTAGGTTTAAAGGCCTGCATGAAGTCCATAGGTAAATACCCTTTCCCATTGAAGTTAAGTTGGCTCAACCTATGCTAAAATAGTAACCGGGTTCTAAGGATCTCATATCACGGATCTTTCTCGCAGGCTTTATTTTAGCACGTCAGCTAGCTTGCCACCAAAACATCCTAAAAGTAGAATCTCAATGAGCGTAGCTTCGAGTATCAACCAACTTTGGACTGCATCAAAGCGGACTATCTCACTACTTTCTAATGGACAAGGTCAATTAATTAAGGTTCTAAAAGTAAGTTAGTGTTAACGACACCACACAAGATCCTAATGTTATCCTTGACTGACTCAAGGAACATCAATATAAACCAAAGTGTCACACTAACTGTAGCCATCATGTTAACCATATCGGTCTATGTCGTATAGTCTTTATTGTTAGAATATAGTTTGATTCTACAACCCTTGTAAGAGTTTTGATGATAACAAACACTCAATGAATAATTATGCTCCCTAAATAAGTATTTTGTTTTGCAGAGAAGTTCTGATGGAAGAAGCACAGAAGATGCATTAGATCGCTTTTCAAACTCTGATTCAATACATCTTTTATAAAGAAGTTCTAAAGCTGCAACTTCTGAGTGCCTAAACGCTGCGAACAGGAACTCCGTTATTCGGATTCATACAGTTCTAGAAAGAAGTAACGATAACTTTCATCTTCTGAAGCAAGCACGTTCTGAAGCGTTACAATTCACTTATTTCTATTCAAAAGTAACGGCTGAAAGGGGGAAAGAATCTCTATATTTGGAAAGCTCTTTAATTACTATTTATCAACATTACAAAAGCTCCCACATGCATTGCCTATATAAAAAAAGCTTGAAGAAGAAATCATTTAGGATTTTGTGCACATAACAAACGAGATATTTTTATCACCTTCAACGTACTGAATTTCATTTGTGTAAAACATCAGTTGTGTGATATTGTTTTATTAGAAAACACATAGTGTACACTCTTTCAAATATTGTATTGTGTAATACATTGAGAAAATCGGGTTGTCATTTAAACTCAAGAAGACTTTGACGATTGTCATAGTAACTATGTAATCAAGTTTGGTTACTGGATTAAGACCTTGTTGAGAGAGGCGAAATCACCTTGGCGGGTGGACTGGAGTAGTTTGAGTTCAAACGAACCAGGATAACCAACGCGTTTTTACTTTATGTTTCAAAAAACCCAATTTAAACCTCCCTTCTTATGTTTTTCCATTCTTCAATTGGTACCAGAGCGTCTGGTTTTGAGTACAAGCACTTAACTGTGTCAGAAAAAGACCCAAGCAAGAAAAACACTATGGTGGGACCAAGTTAGAACATCAATAATGATTACCATGATGAGAAAGACAGAATCAGCGGCAAACTTCCAATCTTTGATGGTGAAAACTTAAATTACTAGAAAGACAAAATCAAAAGTTTCTTTCTAGCTCATGACGCTGATATATGGGATATGGTGACTGATGGGTACATACATCCTATTGATGAAAGCGATCAGAAGATTGACAGAAAAATAATGGCAAATCATCAAAAGAGAGAATTCATAAATCATCACAAGGCGAGAACTATTCTCTTTAGTGCTATCTCATACACAAAGTATGAGAAGATAAAAAATAGAGAGTAAGCAAAACACATGTTTGACTCCTTGAAGGCAACACGCAAGTCAAAGAAACCAAAGCTCTTGCACTCATTCAGTAGTATGAAGCTTTTAAAATGGAAGAAGATGCAACAATTAAAATAATGTTCTCAAGATTTCAAATTCTGGTTGTTGGGCTAAAAGTTCTGGATAAAGGGTACTCAACTGCGGATCATGTAAAGAAGATCATCAAAAGTTCACCCAAGAAATGGAGACCCATGGTTATAGCTCTTAAACTGGCCAAAGATATGAACAAAATCTCTCTCGAAGAACTTGTGAGATCCCTGAGAAGTAATGAGATAGAGTTGGAAGAAGATGAGCCCCATAAGCAAGGTAAGTCTTTAGCTCTTAAATCTAACAAAAAATATGAACCAAAAGTTTTGTAGGCAAAAGAAGAAAACTCTGGTGGATCCTCATCAGAAGAAGGAGAACTTTCTCTTCTCTCCAGAAGAGTCAATCAGTTGTGGAAGCACAGGCAGAGGAAGTTCAGAACTTCTAGAAGAACAAGGAATCATTCTGAACCATCTTCTGGATACAGAAAATCAAGTAACAGAGACATTGTCTGCTACAAATACAATGGACAAGGACATTACAAAAGCGACTGTCCAAATCTTCAAAAATAGAAACCTAAAAGGAAGTTCTTTAAGGAAAAGAAGAAAAGCCTCATGGAAACATGGGATGACTCAGACTCTTCTGAAGCTAAAACCAAATCAGAAGATGAAAGAGCCAACATAGCCCTAATGGTCAACGTGTCAAATGACACTGGATCATCTGGATCAGAATAAGACTCAGAGGCATAAGTGGTATTCTCTAACTTTTCTAGATCTCAATTAGAAGAAAGTCTGTCAAAAATTCTTGAAAGATATCAGAAACTTCGAGTCAGAAACAAGAACCTGAAAAAGGATATAGTTTCTGACTCTGAAGAAACTAAGAAACTGAGATCAGAAAACTCCGAGCTTAAAGAAACAATTTCTAAACTAGAAAAAAAATTAAAAAAGGCTCAGAAAGAAACTGTCTCAGAAGTTCCTAGTAACTCTGATAAGATCATAAAAGAATATGATCATAGCTTTCAAAAATTTCTTGCTAAAAACATAGATAGAAGCAAGATGGCTTCAATGATATATGGAGTTAGCAGAAATGGCAGAAAGGGAATAAGACACAATGGTAAAGTATCTCAACCTAAGAAAGTTAATGATATGGTCATAAAAAGACACACCTCTTTATTCTCACTTCACCTATGGGCACACACATGACATAAAGTATATTAGTAATGCTTTTTCTACTAAACCAAAATTCAAACAAAATTTTGGTAACTCTAACAAACAAGGACCCAAAAAGATATGGGTAGCTAAGGATAAAATTGTCTATGTTGCAGATGTCTTTAACAGCAAAATTGAAACACCAATCTTGGTACCTAGACTCTGGATGCTCTCGACACATGATAGGAAGAAAGCATATATTCTAAAGCCTAGAGCTTAAATCTAGAGGCTACGTAGGTTTCAGAGACAATCAGAAAGGGAAGATTATTGGCTCTGGAACTATTGGTAACAATACACTTCCTTCTATAACTAATATTTTGTTAGTAGATGGATTAATGCATAACTTTTTATCCATAAGTTAATTAAGCGATAACGGTTATGAAATAATCTTCAATCGAAAGTCCTGTAAAGCAGTTAGTCAGAAAGATGAATCTGTCCTCTTTAATGGAAAGAGAAATAACAACATTTACAAAATAAAACTTTATGAACTAAAAATTCAGAATGTAAAATTCCTATTGTCTGTTACCGATGAGCAATGGGTCTGGCATAGAATATTGGGACACGTTAGTATGAGAAGAATATCTCAGATTAACAAACTCAATCTGGTCAGAGGACTTCCTAACCTGAAGTTTAGCTCAGATGCTCTGTGTGAAGCATGTCAAAAAGGCAAGTTTGCAAAACCTTCTTTAAAAACCAAAAATTTTGTTTCTACATCTAGACCATTAGAACATCTGTAAATAGATCTATTTGGACCAGTGAAAATTGCATCCATTAGTGGCAAGAAGTATGGATTAGTGATCATAGATGACAATAGCAGATGGACATGGGTAAAGTTCTTAAGACACAAGGACGAGTCATATTCGGTATCCTTTGCCTTCTGTAACCAAGTTCAAAATGAAAAGGATCTTAGAATTGTTAAAGTCAGAAGTGATCATGGTGGGGAATTTGAAAACAAAAAATTTGAACTATTTTTTAATGAGAATGGCATCTCTCGTGATTCATCTTGTCCTAGAACTCCTTAACAAAACAAGTTGTAGAACGAAAGAATAGAACTTTACAAGAAATGGCTAGAACCATGATCAATAATACTAACATTGCTAAGAACTTCTGGGAAGAAGTAATTAACACAGCATGTTACATTCAGAATAGAATCTCCATAAGACTTATTCTGGATAAGACTCCATATGAACTCTAGAAGAACAGAAAGCCCAACATTTCTTATTTTCATCCATTTGGATGTACTTGTTTTATTCTGAACACTAAAGAACATCTGAATAAGTTTGACTTCAAAGAACAAAAGTGTCTCATGTTAGGATACTCTGAACTCTCAAAAGGCTATAAAGTATATAACACAAAAACGGATTGTAGAAGAGTCCACCAGTGTCAAATTTGATGATAAGCTTGGCTCTCAAAAGTCAAAGTAGGGTAAAACTTTTGCAGATATCAAAGTCCAATTTACAGGTATTGAAGACACTACATTAGAAATTTCTCACAAAGAATCACAGTCAACTCCAGGAGAAGATGTCACAAACATTACAACAACATCTGAAGAGCCTTTCTAGAAAAGACAATCCAGAAGCAGTTTAGCTCATCCGAAAAAAAATCTGCGATAGAAAGAAGACCCAGTCAGAACAAGATCTACATTCAGAAATTCTGAAGAATCTCTCAGGGGATTAGTGTCTCTGATTGAGCCAACTTCCATTGGCGAAGCCCTTCTGGAAAATGATTGGATACTTGTAATGCAGGAAGAACTAAACCAATTCACCAGAAATGATGTGTGGGATCTAGTTCCTAAACCAAGAGGGTTTAACATCATTGGAACCAAATGGGTATTTAGAAACAAACTGAATGAACAAGGAGAAGTCGTCAAAAACAAAGCACGACTGATGGAACAAGATTATAGTCATCAAGAGAGGATAGACTATATAGAAACTTTTGCTCCAGTCGCCAGGTTAGAATCTATTTGACTTTTAATTTCTTTTATTGTAAACAATGGCATCACTCTTTATCAGATGGATGTTAAAAGTGCATTTTTAAATGGTTACATTGATGAAGAATTTTATATGCACCAACCCCCTAGTTTTGAAAACTAAAAACATCCAGAATATGTCTATAAACTAAAGAAATCATTATATGGTCTGAAACAAGCTCCCAGAGCTTGGTATGAAAGACTAAGTAGTTTTCTGTTAGAAAATGACTTTACCAGAGGAAAGGTGGACACAACTTTATTCTGTAAACTATTTAAAAATGACATTCTAGTTTGTTAGATTTATGTAGATGATATTATTTTTGGATCTTCTAAAGCCTCTTTGGGAAGAGAGTTTGCTAAGTTTATGCAGGAAGAGTTTGAAATGAGCTTGATGGGAGAACTCAAGTTCTTTCTGGGTATTCAAATCAATCAAACTCCAGAAGGAACATACATATATCAAGGCAAGTATGTCAAAGAACTTCTAAAGAAATTTTACTTGTCAGAATGTAAGCCAGCAAAAATTCCCATGCATCCCACATGCATTCTCGAAAAGGAAGAGGTAAGTTAGAAGGTAGAACATAAGATCAATAGAGGTATGATTGGTTCTCTCTTATATTTAACAACTTCAAGACCTGATATTTTGTATAGTGTCTGTCTGTGTGATAGATTCTAATCAGATCCTAGAGAATCTCACTTAACAGTTGTTAAGAGAATTTTCAAGTATCTGAAAGGTACTACTAATCTTGGTCTTTGTTATAGAAAAACCAAAGAATACAAATTAGTAGGGTACTGTGATGATGACTTTGCTTGAGACAGAATAGAAAGGAAAAGTACTTCTGGAAGCTACCAATTTATGGGAGAAAATTTAATCTCGTGGTCCAGCAAGAGGCAATCCACCATTGCATTGTCAACTGCTAAAGCTGAATATATAGCAGCAATTGTATGTAGCACACATATGCTCCGAAGGAAAAGTCAACTTGAAGACTTCAACATATTCGAGAGTAACATTCCTATACTATGTGACAACACTTCTTCTATATGTCTTTCAAAAAGTCCTATTTTACATTCTAGGGCTAAGCATATAGAAATTAAACATAATTTTATTAGGGACTATATTCAGAAAGGAATTCTTTCATTAAAATTTATAAACACAGACCATCAATGGGATGGTGTTTTCACTAAACCCCTTTCTGAAGATAGGTTTAATTTCATTCTGAAACATCTCAGCATAAAACTATGCCCAGAATGATAGTTTTGTTTATGTATACGTTAACCCTTAGAAATTTATGCTTTTATTTTTTGTGTGAACATCTGATCAATTGTTCTTCAGAAGTAAGAAGGAAAGTTGTATTAGGATCTATCTAAGAAGATCTGAACATTCTCCAAATGGTTCATTTTAAAGATAGAAGCTTGCAATTTACAACATACACGTTTGTCAACTTAACGCAAGGTTTTCCTCTGAGGCTGAACACGTGTTCAAATTCTGAAGAGACTGAAACGTTGATTGGATGTATTGAGACTCGTGTTATATTGGTAATTATTTCATATCTTTATGCCATCCCTCTTTTCAGGAATCATTAATGCTAGTAATCATTTTTTACCCTTTTCTTGTTAATTAAGTCTCTTATTTTTGTATATATATATATATATATATATATATATATATATATATATATATATATATATATATATATATATATATATATATATATATATATATATATATATATATATATATATATATATATATATATATATATATATATATATATATATATATATATATATATATATATATATATATATATACGTTGCTCAATTTCACTATCACTTTTCCACTTTCAATTCGTTTTTCTCTCTCAATTTTGTTCAATCCTTCAAAAACCCTAAAATGTCTGTGTGAACAATAGCTTCCTCCCAACAACTTGTTCAAAGCTCTCAAAGAATTCTTGGCTCTTCTTCAACAACAGAAATGTACGAAGAACCCTCAAGAACTCTACTTACTTCTATTGATTCGCTGGAAGTTCTGTGTGAGCTCATTGTAGACTTCGTCACCATGAAGGAAAATGGATATGATCTAACCCCTGACATTGAGATCCAAGGATTGAACAAGTAATTTGATCGTCTACTGGGTCCAGCTATTCCAATACTTGTTAAATAATTCCGGATTCACACTACAACTTTAAATCATCGGGTCACCTCTTTTGTGATGGGAAAGAAAATAGTTATCTCTAAAGATCTCATTAAGCAATTGATAGGTCACGATGACAGCAGTATTCGTTGCAGCGACATGGCTGACAAAAGCTCTGACCTAACAAATATTTTAAAAGAGATTTTTACTTCTGGCCAACAATTAAACAAAATCAAAGATCTGAAAGACTACCTCAGAATTTGGTCAAAAATCATTTTGGGCTGCATCAATCACAGAAACCCACAAGTTCTCCAAACTATATCAATTAATCAGCAGTATCTTTTGTACTTCATAGCAGTCAAAGCAAAGGTTAATCTTCCCCATCTTCGGTTTAATCATCTGAAGACCAGTGTCAAAGAGACAAGAGAAGAAGAAAGAACAAAGAGAGTTTGGATTCCTCTGGGCAGACTCATCTCAGATATCCTGACAGAAAACAAACTGATAAAACATCTGACTGAGGCTCAACAAGTTAGCACTCTGGAAGTTTGTGCTGGTAAACCTCTCAATGCTAAGAATCTGAAGAAGATGAAGATTATTGAAACCATCAAGAAGGATCCAACAATAACAACCAAGGAAGTCATTACAAATAGAAGAGTACCTCTGAAGGACTTTCCACTCTTCACTCAAACAAATGCTTCTCCAGATATTATTCTCATGTATTAGGATGCTTTCAAAAGGGACATGACAAATCCAAAAGTAAACATCCGTGATCTGAGACAACAACCTTTGGAAATTGCTCCCAGAAAATCAAATAAAAGGAAAGTTGTTGCAGAAGGAACTTCTCAGAAGATTCCCAAGGCTTCTAAAAAGAAAGGTAATCCATCTTTTATTTCTATTATTGAATCAATATTTTTATCAATATCTGAAAACCCTTCTTCTCTAAAACCGACCGAAGATCCATCGCCATAAACTTTTGATGACTTTGAAATTGAATTTGACCCTTCACTATCTCTAGATAACCTTCTGAACAATCCAGCTACTACCCATCTTGACCAAAATCAGCCTGAACTTGCTCAAGTTCTTTCTGATATTGATCAATTTGATCTGTTGTTTGAAGCTCCCCACACAGAAAATCTAAACTTTGACTCTGATACCACAACATCCATTATTGAAATCACCTTCCCTCTCATGGTCTCTCAACCACCCACAATTCCCTCAACTTCCTCACAAAACCTCTCCATTCCAGATATTCCATCTCCCTATCAATCCATTCCACCAAACTCACCAAATTCACCCATTGTTATTTCTGACTCTCCCTCTCCCAATAACCACCCAGAAGATCCCCTTCGAACAGTTATAGACTTAGAAGCCTTGGACAATCTCGTCACAAGTTCTCATAAAATCGCCATTCCAAAACCGAAACCAAAAATTTCCATAGTAGGTGTTTGTAAATCTCTGCTGATTTTTGAAACAGAAATACAAGAATGGGTTAACTCTCTGAAGCTAGCTTGCATAGAGAATCTTAATCCAGCTGTTTTCGATTCTCATTGGAACTAGTTTATAAAATGGTTCAACTCTGAATCCCTGAAATTCAAGGAGGTAAGTTATGAAATTGCTCAACAGAACTTTTGTGATCATCTGAATATCTTCAAGGAACAAGTTCTGTGTCACTGGGAAAAGAAGCCACTCCTTTTGCTGGACAATGTACCTTGGGAAGATCATCAGCCAACAAAATATGGTGAACCATCCTCTGATCCTATTCCTCTTGTTATGTTTCAAGACAAAGGCAAAGAAGTTGAAAAAGATCGTGAGTCAGAATCGGCTGCAACTTGCTCCGAAAAAGTGATTCCTTCTCCTGATATTCCCTCTTCATCTCTTGTGATACAAAATCTGGAGGATTTGAAGAAAGAGAATGCTGTGTTTAAGGAAAGACTAGACAAGCAGGATGATACGTGCAAGGAAATCAAGAGGATGCTTGGAAAACTAGAGGAATCAAATAATCAGATTAAGAGTTTATTGGAAGCCCTGTTCACACGACTTCTGCCACCTCAAACTTAATTCTGAAATTTGTTTTCTTTATTGTTTATTTGTTTTCTTCAGAATGTGTTTTATTGAAATCCTTTGAATACAAACCGTCTTTTATTGCTTAAAGTGTTTTTATTGCTTTTTGATTCTTGACAAAAAAGGGGGAGAACGTAAGATATGTATAATATAACAGTATCGAGACTCAGTCTCAAACATTTTGTATATCATAACTTCTATTATTCTTTGAAAGCAAAACAGGAACAAACTCTATTGAGGTCAGAAGTGAATGCATAAAAAATCCTTTTCTCAAAAACTCATATCAGAATAATCTTTAGGGAAGTATTTCTTCTCTATCTGAGTATTCAACTTAGGGGGAGACTTTAAATGCTTTATGTTCTTTAAGTTTCTATCGAAATATCCAATTTTTTGTCATCATCAAAAAGGGGGAAATTGTTAGAACATAGTTTGATTCTACAACCCTTGTAAGAGTTTTGATGATAACAGACACTCAAAGAACAATTATGCTCCCTAAATAAGTATTTTGTTTTGCAGAGAAGTTCTGATGGAAGAAGCACAGAAGATGCATTAGATCGTTGTTCAAACTCTGATTCAATACATCTTTTATAAAGAAGTTATAAAGCTGCAACTTCTGAGTGCCTAAGCGCTGCAAACAGGAACTCCGTTATTCTGATTCATATAGTTTTTGAAAGAAGTAACAGTAACTTTCATCTTCTGAAGCAAGCATGTTCTGAAGCGTTACAATTCACTTACGTCTATTCAAAAGTAACGACTGAAAGGGGACAAGAATCTCTATATTTGAAAAGCTCCTTAATTACTATTTATCAACATTCCAAAATCTCCCACATGCGTTGCCTATATAAACAAAGCTTGAAGGAGAAATTGTTTACGATTTTGTGCACACAACAAACGAGATATTTTCATCACATTCAACATACTGCATTTCATTTGTGTAAAACATCACTTATGTGATACTGTTTTATTAGAAAACACATAGCGTACACTCTTTCAAATATTATATTGTGTAATACCTTGAGAAAATTGGCTTGTGGTTTAAACTCAAGAAGACTTTGAAGGTTGTCATAGTAACTGTGTAATCAAGTTTGGTTAGTGGATTAAGACCTCATTGAGAGAGGCGAAATCACCTTGGCGGGTGGACTGGAGTAGTTTGAGTTTAAATGAACCAGGATAACCAACATGTTTTTACTTTAAATTTCAAAAACCCCAATTCAACCCCCCTTCTTGTGTTTCTCCATTCTTCATTTATGATCTATTGCTACTTACCTAAGGAATTCCTAGATCTGGGTGTAGGATCTTACAAGGAATAATACCCAAACAAACACTTAAATTAAAGCAAACAATTCAAACAATTAAAGCAAGTAAAAGTGATCTAAACTCTAACGTAACCCCTCTTTTTTAAGTACTCCCCAGTAGATTTTCCAGTTCTGTAATACGGTGGAAGAACTGACTTTTTTGGTATCATCCAAATGTGAGGATAGGAAAATTCGCCACCAACTTTTCTTTTATCCAATGAGGAAAGGTGAAAAGAACACGAAAGGCCTTTGATAGATTTTGAGTTCGAGGGGTAAGTTATGAAAAGGGAAGGTGTTAGCACCCTTTTCATCCGTAGTTATCTACGGGCTCTTAATCGCTAACTCACTTTGAAAAATTGCTTTGTGCGTATGTGATTGTTCGAAAATATTTTGAAAAGCCAATGTATATCCAAATTTGTAATGATTCTTGTATCATTCCTTAAGAATGCGTACAAAGTAATTTTGAAAATATTTTGAAAGTGTGACGTGTAAAAAATGTTTATTTTTGAAAATATTGTGAGAAAGCGATTAAAAGTTCCTTACCCACTCAAGGTCGTTCTTATTATTTTCCTTCTCCTTTAGAGATAGTGATATCCATACCATTAGTTGGTAGGTAGCCCTATCCATTGGATGTGAAGGGACAGGCGTAGGGTCATCGAATGGTCATTGAATGCAACATGTAAGGATACTTTAGAATTTTGTATCAGAGGGACTGAATCATTTTTTGTAGGCAACATCAAAGGGTCATCGAGATACTATGATCTTTATTCGAATGGAATTTGCTAAAGTATCCCCACTTTCGAGGGACATGACCATGTTTCCGAAGGCAACAAAGAGAGGTTACCCTAGAGGTGCGAGTGTGAATAGTGTGTTCAGTTGAGTTATTTATCTTATATTAGGATTTACTAACGATTATTTTTATCTTGCCATACATGCCTAATTACTAGCAGTATAATATACAAAAAAGTAAAGGTGCGGAAAGTAATTCCTAAACTATTACAGGGCTTTGGGGAAATTACATAAAAAGATGCGGAAAATAAAGTGTGGAAATTAAACCCTAGACTATTACATCCCGTAAGCAGTTACATAATAAAAAAATGAAGAAATATAAATCTAAACTATTACAAGAAAAACGTCGTGCGACCTATACAATTCCTATAAGAATTTAAATGCAAAATAAATAATGAAAAAAATGTTTAAATGTGATTTTTTTATGAAATTAAATTGATGTTAATTAAATAGTTAAAACCCTAAATTAATTAATTTTAATTAATAAAAAAAATCCTAAAGTCTAATTAATTTTAATTTTAACAAAAATATTTATTAACCTAATTAATTAGTAAACAAAAAATATCAAAAATAATTATTGATTAAAAACCTAAACATAATTTAATAGGGTTTTGAAAAAACGATTAAAATTCATTGATAGTTAATTAAGGTAAATAATTAGGGTTATTGAAAAAAAATTAGGGTTAGTAATGAAAAAAGAGAATAAAATAGGTTAGTAAAACAATAAAAAAGATTTGTATGGGGTGGGTGTTGAACCCACGTCCTGGATCTCATAGGCGCACCCATCTGCCACTAGGCCAAGCTATTGTTTGTGTTAGGAAATTAGCGTTGCGTATTATATAGGAAACATGCATGTTAATTGTAAAAATGACAAAAAGATGCAAAAGGCAGGGATCAAACCCACACCCTTATAGATTAATGCCTTAGCGCACGCGTCCTTGCCACTGGGGTGGCTGTTAAATCTGGTACTATGACTGAAACAAATAAATATGAAATAAACAAAAATAGATGGGCCCGAGAGGCTCCGGAGCTCTAGCTCTTGTCGTCTTTTTCGGCGAGTTTCTTTCTTGTACCTGCGAAATAAAAGCGTTAATGATCCAAAAGGGACCCTGCCCCCCTAATTTGACCCTTGCGAGTCCAATGCTGGCCTTGGTTTTTGCTGAATCACCTTGTACACAGAGATATAAAGAAAACAAAGCAAATTGGTTCAAACATGGTGATCCATCATCCTGGAATTATGAGACACATGTGATGGTTCAATCCTGTATTGTTACACCTCAACAACACAATGAAAGCATTGGTTCACATCAAAACATCATAGAATTTAAAACACAAAATTCATAAAAATATGTCAACCGACCATGTTTGGAAGACTTGTTTCATGTACTGTTGATCATCAAGAACTATCAAGTCTTACCCTATAACACCTTAGGGATTTATTGGAACGGTTGGTTTATTGTGAGAAGGACTGGAATAATGATTTTAAGCTTGCCCTAGTTTGGACAAATTTTGATTTTTTTGAGAGAGTTCTTGTAGAGTTGTTTTAGTGTCCTTCTTGTTCTGAATACATTGTGTATTTATAGGAGAAAATATTAGGTCAACAATATCGAATCAAATCTTGTGCAATCATGCTATAATATTTCATGATTTGAATTTCATGATCAAATATTTCATGATCAAATATTGATGAAATTACAAAAGATTTGAATTTCATGATCAAATATTTGATTGAAGTTTTGTATTAAATCTTTCTTATTTAGGGAAATCTCATACCAATCACATTTTTTGCATGTTGTCACCAACTTTTTAGACTTATGATTCGATTCAAAAATAGATCTACATGCCTTATATCATTTATTTGATATTTTATTTTATTTATTTTTCTTTTAATTGAATAAACTCAAAATAAAAAGAAATAAAAACCACAAAAATAAATGAATGGATTTAGGAGTCTATTATGAGGTCAGGAACATGTTTAGACCTTAAAAGATAGGCCCATTAGCCCCAAAATTTAAATTTGCTCAATTTGGACTTCATGCATTTTCTCAAAATTTCCCAACTTGCACCAATCATAACTCACTCAATTTTTGTCATATAAAGGTGATCTTTGGAAAGATCAATATATCCTCTACAACCTTTATGTTGGTCATTTTTTCATTTGAAGCCTTTATCTTTATGTAAAGTCTTTTGAAAAAAGTGTCTTTTTGTTGACTTTTAAAATGGCTTGTAATATTTTGGCTCATATCTCTCAAATGAAGCATTTTTGGCCTTGAGCTTAGAGAGAAAAAGTTGTAGAGAACTGAATTTAATTCACAATAGGCTTTAGTTGAGAATTTTCTGATGAAGTATGTAAAAGTTATGCTTGGTCAAAGTTCAGTTGACTTCTCCTTAAGAAAACCCTAATTTAGTAACTTTTGACTTTTGATGAATCTTAAGTTTTCTTGATGAATCATGATCAACCCTAGCTCAAATGATGAATGTGACTTCAAAATCTTGATATTGACCAAAAATCTTGAAGTTTGACTGTAAATTGATCAAAGTTGACTTTTTGTCCAATACAATTGGTTTTTTATCATCTGAGTAGTTGACTGAGCAAACTTTGTTGCAAGGCTTGAAACTTGGCATGAGAATTCTTTGAAGCATATGAGTAACCATTAAATCCACTTGAGGAATTATAAGTCCAACTTTCCTTGGAAAAAATAAAACCTTAGTTGTAGGTCAATGCTTAGGATGAGGGTTTGTCTGATCAATCTTTGAGTAGTCTTGAGCAATTGAGACCTTCATGAGCATGAGGAGGTATCTTGAATCAATTTGTCTTGAATAATGGGAGGGAAAATTTTGTGGTACAATAGTTTCTAATAAGCAATATAACACAATTGGTAAGGAATAAAGCTTGCAAACATAAAGTCATGTGTTCAAATCTCACTTGGTTCACTTTGAATCTTTTTTTGTTTATATGTTACTAATTTTATTTCCATTTATATTCCAATAAATAAAAAAAAGCCATTTTTTAATTATTTAAATATTATTTTCTTACTTTTAATTAATACATTTTAAAACATTTTATTTATTTGATTTTATGCACTTTTTTATCATAATTGAGTGCAAAAATTATAATAATCATCAAAAACATTTCCTTTTATATTTAATTGTTTTTTATTGGTCAATTAGTGTCAATTTGTATCATACTCATCTCATGATTGGTTACCTTGGTGACCAAGGAAAATTTGATTTGTCAATTAACTTTGTTTTCTAAGTTGTTGACCTAATTATCATTATAAATTGGTCACTCTTTCACACTATTTTTCATAAACAACTCACTAGAGTTCTCCTAAAAGTTATTTCTCTTCACATCGAAGAACAACAACAAAGAAACTCTGAAGTCTCCATCAATAATGATTTAGAGATCAATAATTTTATCAAAAATTATTTTAGGGTTATGAACAAAACACCTTAAAATTTTCTCACAATTGGAGGGGCGAGTTTTCTAACACTATCACACACAACCTCTGCACACAGATTTCCATCGCCGCTGCCGTCACCTTCAAGTAAGTCTTTCTACTTATGCTTATGTTTTATTTATTTTATCATATATGTTTACCACGTGCTATATATATATATTTGACTCCTATGAACCATGATTATTGACAGTAAGTAGTGTAGAAAAATCAGAGGTAGTAGGCACTAGTCACAATTCTAGTTTCTTTTTTGTTTTTTTGTTTTGTTCTCTATAATTTTCAATATTAAGGATAATGCAACAAGGGTGATTTGTATATAATTTATAATCAAATAAGTTATAGGCTAAGTTTTATATACTGTTGAAACTAATTTCGTTCATAGTATTTAGTTTCTATGTAGGTTAGTTTATAATATTAAATAATTTATTTTTAATTTAATTTTCCATTTTATCTTTTAGGATGAAAATAATTTTTCTTTATCCTATTAATAGGGTGAAAATTTAATTAGTTTTTTTATTATTATTAAATCAAAATATTTATCATTTGGAAATAAAAATACAAACAACTTTTTCTTTATTAATTAATTTAATATTTTACAAAGATATTACTAAACCCCACTGCTTAATTGGGACAAGTTCAATTTATAAATTTGGGCCTTTACTACTTACACACCCCAGTGTTTTACTACTAAACTAAGTTTACACCCCCACCTGTATTTTGGGCCAAGTTCAATATCTGAACTTGGACTCTCACTTGCCAGACCCTCATATTTGACTACCCTATTGCAAAACGCACTCCTCAGCCAATTTGGGCTCAAAATATATTTGGATCCAAATTTTCTTCTAATACACCCCCTAGTCTTAATTTTACACTCTTGTGCATAAATGGGCCAAGTTCAGTTTTTGAACTTGGGCCCTTAATATCCTCACCCCGCTCTATATCCTACCTACCATTCTCTTTATCAATGAAACACTTAAAATAGATAATCAACGATCAAACCATTTTTCTACTAACATGATAAAACCCAAGACATTTTCGAAAAAAGATTAAATAGAATTACTTTCAAAATTAACTATGAACTGCATCTACGATCACTCAAGTTACAACCCAGACAAGGTTCAAGGATAATACAAAATCAATTCTATGTAATCCTATTAAAAACACCAAGCAACAATACAAACTACGAATTGGGACTCTGATTTCTCATAAGAGAATACGTAGGTATACGACTTAAAAACCGTGGCGAGTCCCCTAACTAAAAAACTCTATTCCTAAAACTTAAACCTAAACCCTAGTATCATTGTGAAAAAGGTAGATGAAGGGTGCCTAACACCTTCCCTTTATATAAAGTGAGTCAAGAACTTAGAATCTCTGTATCATCAATCAGAGTTATTTTGTTATATTCTCGTCTTAGGATAAAAATTAATGGTGGTGACTCTATATTTTTTGCCTATTATTACAACCGCGACTTTGTTAGGGACTCAACCCTAGGGTTTAGAAGCTTCTCTTTTAGGTCTGGGGTTTTGTTAGGGTTGTTAGTGTTACTTATATACTTGTTTTATTTATTTATTTATTTTGTCTACTTATTTATTGTTATATTACTATCATCGTCATGTTATTTATTTGTTGATGGGATTTTAAATTCAAAAATATATTTTCAAAACCTTAGAAAGAAGGTTCGTCTATTGGCCAAGAGGATATATCATCCCTATGAGTTTTTGTGATGACTTCGCCTAGAGTTGCTGGAATTTCTAAAAGGGAATATGTCCCAAGAGATATCCTCTTGGGGTATAAGACTTTGGAATGAAACCTAAGACTTTTTGTATAATCCTAAACCAAAAACTCATGGTGAGACCTTGTACGACCTTAGAGACGAAAGTTTCAGTCTACAATGAGGCTCCACTTAAGGGAGGCCCTTGCGCCTTTCCCTCTAGTGTAATCCATGATACCCTTAAGGAAGCCACCTTATAGAGAGGGTAGAATATTCGTAGGCCGAAACTATGAACCTACCGACTAAGGATACCTTTCATGAATGTCGTTACTATGTTACATCATCATACATGCATACACTTTGCATTTCACATATTCATTATTTTCCATTTTTTATTTTTATTATTCACAGGATTTAAAAAATAATAAATCAAAGGTTTTTGGTGAGTATCCTAAAAATGGATGCCAAATGGAAATAACTTGTCCGGTTAGCGTTATCAAGCCAGATATGAAGAAGATAATAAACATCAAAGAGAAAGTGTCTAAAAGAGATATGAAGATGTTTGTTCGCTGTTATGGGGATACCCTTGAGTTGACAAAGGTGGATATACAATTGGATGCTATATCTTCCTTGGTTCAGTTCTACGATCCTCCATTAACGTGTTTCACCTTTCAAAATTTTCAACTAGCGCCGACTTTGGAAGAATTTGATAGGTTCTTGAATTTTTTTAAAGAACATTTTATGTGGGAATTGGACATACTATTGATGTTAAAGACTTAGAAATAGGTTTAGGGATACCCTTTTCTAATTTGTCACCTAATTACAAAATAGATGGTGATGTACAAGGGATTAAAAAGCAATATTTTGGGGCACGGAAGATTTGTATATGGACCCAACACTTACTTTACTTGTTGATGTTTATTTTGCTCTTTACACTCGTTATGAAAAGGGAAGGGGTACGTTGAACTATTGTATCCCGCTCTTATATTCTTGGTTTATATCTCATCTTTATAAGAAAGACTAGATGGTTCAAAATCTGAAAAGATACGATTAGCCTAAAAAATTAAGGTCTCTTACTATAGATTATGTGTTGTGGTATGGAAGAAAGCTAAACATTGGAGATATCATTTACAATTATGGAGATTTTTCGAATGTTCCGTTGATTGGGTCACGTGGTTGCATTAATTATAACCCTACTTTGGCTTTGCGACAACTTGGGTACCATTTGGAGGATAAACCCTCTGATGAACAACTTCAACAATTGATCATTCATGACAAGGGGAAAATGACTGAGAATTTCTCAACAAGGTCATCCGAGCTTGGGGTAGGAGAAACAAAAGAAAGGTTGAAAGGAAGAATATTGTGGCGAGGTAAACTTACACTCAATGGGTTTTGGACAAGGTACAAGTTGTTAAACTACCATTTGACGTTGATCCTGAGTACAAGCTAGATGTCCCAGATCCTCTTCCTATGTCTTTAGAAGAGATAGACAACTCTAAGAAGGTCTTGGGACAATCTCAAAAGGAGAAAGAGGAATTGGAGCTTAGCCTTCATGACCTTGCTAAGGAGAAAAGGCAGATGCAACATGATCTTGAGTCAAAAGACCAATAAATTCATAAATACCGTGAAGCATTTGAAAAGGAGAACCTAAAGCGGAAGCGTTCGACTGAATGACTATTGATTGCTACTTTCAACTTGGATTCTCATAACCAAAGGCTAGATAATGTTGCGAGGGAAATTGGAAGATTGAGTAGGTGGTACGAAAAGGTATTACAAGACAAAGATGAGATGGAAGCAAATCCGAGAGTCCAAATCCAAAGTTTGCCACAAGGAGCTATAGATTCTGAAGATCAACTCCAGTTCCTTACTACCAGTCTCCAAGAAAGTCAGCAATCGGAGGTAAGAAAATGCCTTGGAAAGATGGAAGTAGAGAATCTTCTCTCTCAAAGGGTAGAAAAATATGAGCAAGTCTGTCATGAGTTAGAAGACCTCCGAAAGAATTTCCTCATATAGAGAAGACTCTATACGAAGATGACCGTTGAAAAATTATATTGGGAAGGGCAGTATTCAAAGATCTCCAAATCTGGAAAGGATAACCATAATATAGTTCCAGACCTCTATGAGGAATATCGATTCTACAAAGACAAGCATGCAAGGCTCGTATTCTTAGCCAACAATCTCATTGGAGACATCCCTAGAAATTTGAAAGATGCGAAAAGTGTGATGATCCCTCTTCCAAAAGATGTTAAAGAATTCCTCAAGCTCTGTAGGAAGATGGTTGACGACTTCAAGGCAGATATCTGTAAGCACTCTTAGAAGACTTTTTCCCTTTGTTATTTCTTCCAGTAATTGACGTTTTGTGTTTTGGATATAATATTTTCAATATCTGAATTGTATTCCATTTGAGGACTATTTTTATTTCAATAAAAGTATTTTATCTTGATTATGTATTTAATTTTAGATACTTACCAATAAAAAAGAAAAACCTGAAAAAAAAAAATAAATACAACAAAAAAAGAACATGAAAGAGAAATCAAAGTGAATAAGACATTCAAGAAACAAAACTCTTATCATATTGATACGCATCCATGCATTCTAAAACATCACATTTCTTGCAAAAACATACCATTTTTCAAAATTATTCTCCAATTAAATCATTGGTAAATCACCGCCTTTCTGACCGCCATATCGAACAAGAGCCCATCAAAAGAAAATGATGGAACAAATCGAAGAGAATCAGGCTGCTTTCAAAGAAGATTTGGAGCAAGTGAAAGGTAATATTAACTCAATGAAAAAGGAGATGTGAGCCAAGTTCTTCTAGCCTTGAAGAGTGAGTTTATCCAAACAGGGGCATATCTTACCAACTCTTTCTTGAGATAATACAAGTACAATTTAGACATGGCTCCTAATCGTATTCAACTCCAAAACTTATCTTAGAAAAAGGATGGGTCTTTCAAAGATTATGCTCAAAGATGGAGGGAAATGGAAGCCTGTGTACAACCACCACTCCTGGAAAAAGAATTGGTCGATATGTTCATGGGAATTTTACAAGGGTTGTATTATGATAAAATGGTAGGAAGTGTCTCTTTTGGATTTTCCGATTTGGTAACTATTGGTGAAAGAATTGAGGCAGGCATAAAAAGTGGAAAGATACAAGGGGCATTATCTAGTAGCCCTTACAATTCAAAAAGGTATGTTCCTAACTTTTCGAAGAAAAATGAGGGAGAAATTAATGTTGTTGCATCGCATCCAAGGGCACAACAACCATTGGTAATTCCACGAGAAAAACAACATAACATGTTTGCAAGACCTCCGAGAATATTTGATCCTCTCCCCATGTCTCACAGTCAATTACTACAACACTTACTCAAAGCATCTTTGGTGGAGCTAAAGCCACTGGCTCCTCCAATTAGGGCACTCCCGCCAAAATATGATGCTAATGTAAGGTGCGAATATCATGCAAATCCTCTGGGGAATACCATAGAAAAATGTTGGGCCTTCAAACATAAGGTTCAAGATTTGTTGGATTCTCAATATATCACTTTTGACAAGCCAAATACTAAGACGAACCCCATGCCACCGAATGGCGGGCCAACTGTGAATGCAATTGAAGTGGTCACTAACTTTGGGGCATCCAGACGAGTAAAAGCTCTGATAGATCTCTTGAAATAATATTTGTTTGAATATGGGTTCCTCTTGGACTACAATGAAGCTTTTGAGAAGATGTTATAGAAATTGGTGGATCAAGGGATAGTCCAATTCAGACAATACCCTAATGAAGAATACATAGTTGCAATCCATGGAAACACAAAGAAGCCATTGGTAATTACTTTCCAAGGGCCAAGTCCTTCTAATAAAACTCTTGTGATTCCTCGGGGAGAGTCAACAGAAGCACTAGTAACAATACCGTGACAAACTCTAAGAATACCAGTGATTCCGAAGACTACGTTGGTGATTAGGGGGCCGTCTCCCACTCCTTACGAAAGTAACAAAGTTGTGCCATAGGGTTATGATTCTACTGTCTATGTCTAGTTTAAATTAGAAATGTGAGCCATCGACAAGTCAAGGACCCGAAGTCACAAATATAGCAGGGACAAGGGGGCATGTATCGCAGCAGTCGAATCTATGGTCCCGAACCACAGAAGAAGTATAATGTTGTTGTTAAGGATAAGGGAAAATCTGTGGTGGAGGCAAGTCAAGAACAAGAACTTCCAAGCAAGAATTTTACCAACCAAGAGGCAGAAGAATTCCTAAAAATAATCAAGGAAAGTGATTATAGGGTGGTGGATCAGCTACACCAAACCCCCGCCAAAATTTCAATACTCTCGTTGCTTATCAATTCTGAAGCGCATCAAGATTATCTAGTGAAGATCCTAAGTTCTGCTCTTGTTACAAAGGAGATTACGTTAAATCAGTTTAACATTGTCATAGAAAACATAACATCGGGATCATATCTAGGCTTCAATGACAGCGAGTTACCCCCACAAGGTAGAGCCCACAACAAAGCGTTGCACATTTCTATACAGATAGGAACAACTAGCCTATCCAGGGTACTTTCTAATACTCGTTCTACTCTCAAGGTGCTACCAAAATCCAGTCTGATGAAGCTAACACTAAACTGGGTTGTCATAAGGCCGAGTTCTACGACAGTTAAAGCTTTCGATGGTTCTCAAAGAACACTGTTTGGAGAAGTTGATCTTCCTGTCAAGATAGGTCCACATATGTTTTATATTACCATTTAAGTAATGGATATAGAGCTAGCATATACATGTTTTCTCGAAGGACCTTAGATTCATGCAGTAGGGGATATTACTTCAACTATACATCAGAAATTAAAGTTTCTTGTTGAAGGGAAAATGGTTATAATCGACAGAGAAGAGCACATATTTGTAATTTACATAGAGTCCTATAGATATATCAGTACAAATGAAGACTACATAGAAACACCATTTCAAGTCTTAGAGGTTGCTTCAATGGTAACCCTACCATTGGAGAAAATCAAGAAACTTACTATGACTTCATGGAGATATTTGCAAGCAGTTGTGGAAGATCGTGCCTCAAAAGGTTGGCGTAAAATTATGGAGATACCGGAGAAGTAAGATTGTTTTGGTTTGGGCTACGAACCATCAAAGGATACTCTGAAAGAACAGGGGAAATTTCCTCCCATCCAAGAAAACTTCGTCAACAAAGGAGTAGAACATGGTGGACAAGTAGCAATGATATCCAACAAGAGAAACACCAAAAAAGAATCAAACTTCATCCGTGAATGCGCTCCAGGAGAAGAACTCAAGAATTGGACAGCCGTGGAGAATCCAAATATCTTTTTCTTTCTAAAGTAATTTTTCTTGTTTTTAA
This sequence comes from Vicia faba, assembly GCA_948472305.1. Classification (NCBI taxonomy): domain Eukaryota; kingdom Viridiplantae; phylum Streptophyta; class Magnoliopsida; order Fabales; family Fabaceae; genus Vicia; species Vicia faba. Next base: position 523,900,765 of record OX451735.1, on the reverse strand, counting down.
GGAACCTATGTAACACCCGAGGCATAAGGGTAGCTTGTAAGGGTCCCCCATTTGTTTCAAACAATATTTTCAATTAATAAGAGTTATGTTTTCACATTCCATTAAGATCCATGTCTTTCTCTTGTATTTTACTCTTATTTTTAAAATGGAAATACTTTTTCTTCGTATGAATTTTCCAAATTCACATACTAAAGTTGCACCAAAACATGATAAATGTGCAGATCCATGCCTAAAACCACCGTAATGTTATTGTTGTTATCCAATATAATTTTGATGCACTAATTAATCAAGCTGAAGAGGAAGATGAAGAAGATCGTGAACTCTTAAAAGAATTGGTGAGGGTATTAGAGCAAAAGGCTGACAATATACAACCATATAAATAATCCATTGAGATCATCAACCTTGGTACAAAGAAATATCCGAAAGAGATCAAGTTAGGGGTAACGTTGGAGGAATGCGTCAAAGAAAGGATGATCAAGCTTTTACATGAATATATGGATATACTTTCCTGGTCTTATAGAGATATGCTAGGATTGGATAAAGGTATTATGGTGCATAGACTACCTCTCAAAGAAGGTTGTTCTCCAATTAGACAGAAGCTCAAAAGAACTCGTCCAGACAAGTCTGACAAGATTTGAGAAGAGGTCCTTAAACAATTTGATGAAGGGTTCCTAGTCATGGTAGATTATCCACCTTGGATAGCTAATATTATGCCAATTCCCAAGAAAGACAGTAAAGTAGGCATGTGCGTAGATTATCAAGATCTGAATAAAGCAAGTCCCAAAGACGATTTCCCGTTACCTCACATAGATGTTTTGGTGGACAATACAGCTCAAGCCTCAGTATTTTTATTCATGGATGGCTTCTCAGGTTATAATCAGATAAAAATGGCACCTGGGGATATAGAAAAGACTACTTTCATGACTCCTTAGGGAATCTTTTGTTACAAAGTGATGCCTTTTGGTCTAAAGAACGCATGGGAAACTCCTTTCTCTTTTGTATATGGCATGGAGGTTGTACTCCTTGTTGAAGCGGAGATTCCCTCACTACAAGATCTAATGGAAACCAAGCTTGAAGAATCAGAGTGGGTTCAGGCGCAACTTGATAAGCTTAACCTCATTGAAGAAAAACGCTTACCATCTATGTGCCACTGCCAGTTATACCAAAAATCGGATGATAAAGGCATTTGACAAGAAGGTTCGTCCTTGAGTGTTCAAAAAAGGAGATTTGGTGCTCAAGAAGATTCTACTGCCTCACATTAACTTACATGGTAAATGGACACCCAACTACGAAGGTTCATATGTGGTTAAAGCATAATTTCAGGTGGTGGTCTTATTCTCACAACATCGGATGGGGAGGAACTGCCACATCCGACAAACTCAACCGTAGTAAAAAAACTACCATGTATAAAAAGCCCGCTAAGTCAAACCTAAATGGGTGACTTAGGCAAAAAGGGGTGTCCTGGTGGATTAAAAACCCAAAAGGGTCATTGTAATACGGTGCGAGAACTGACTTGGGATGATTTGCGTTTGATCGCAATTCTTGCGGTTAGAAATATTCGCCACCGACTTTTATTTTATCTACTAAGGAAAGGCTGAAAAGAACAGGAAAGACCTTTGAGATTATTTCTTGAGTTCGGGGGGCAGATTATCCAAAGGCAAGGTGTTAGCACCCTTTTCATCCATAGTTATATATGGGCTCTTAGTTGCTTTCCTTGATCACTTGCTTTGTTTGAAAATATGCTTTATGGTGGTTTTTGAAAGTATTTTGAAAAGGCGCCTTCGTTTAGGCGAACTTTGTAATGGTTCTCATTTTGTAAGAACGTATACAAAGTGTTGGACTTTTGAAAATATTGTGTTATGAAAGTGTTTGGTGTGTGTTTGTTTTGAAAGTGAGCAAGAAACTAAGAACGTTTCTACTTACTCAAAAGTCGTTTATTCATTTCTATCCTTTCCTTTGATATTACTATCTTATCATTGATTAGTAAGAAGGTTTATCTTTGGATGTAAAGGGACGGGCGTGGGTCATCGTATAGTCATGATAGCAATGTTGTGAGATATCTTAGCATATCTCTTTAAGGGTCTAAGATCATTTGAAAGGCAACATTTTTAGCGTCATCGAGGGAGTATGATCTTGTATTTTGATTTGTTTTTGCTAAGACATCCCACATGCATAACATGACCATTTTTTAGGCAACAAGTTGAGTTAACCTTAGGGGTGCATGTGTGAATATTGTGTTTGATTTGCATGCATTTAATCTTTGATTAGGGTTAGCGACTTGTTTTTATCTTCCCATACAAATCCTACTTTACTAGCATTTATATGAAAGCGATAAATTATGGGAAATAAAGTCCTACGCTATTACAAACATTAGGGGATGGGGTGTACAAATTTACAAATGGGGATTGCAAGAAATTAAAGTCCTAATTATCTATTACAACCATATTGAAATAATGTACAAGAAATGTAAAATGGACTTGTTTTATTTTTGTTAAGAGAATGAAGTAAATTGGTTTAGAAAAATATTTCTTAGTATTTTTGTTTTAAAAGAAAATAAAACAAAGTGCATGAATATAAAGTATTTTTTAGGGTTTTGATTAATGAAAATAAAATAATGATAAAAATAATAAGATGAAAAGGGGTCTGAATATGCATGTTGCTGAAATTAGAAGCTCTGACTCTAATGCGCTGCAAGACAGAAGGAAAATGTTAGCAGAACAGGGGACGATCAAAAGTTCTGGGCCCGGGTACACTAAAGTTCTAGGGTTGATGGGGACAAGGGAAAGCCTAGAAGTTCTGATGTAACTGGCAGCCTAGAAATTCTAGTGTTATTGGAAGGTCAGAAGTTCAGATTGTTGAGAAAATCTGGAAGTTCTGATGTAGTTGGAGACCTAGAAGTTCTAGTGTCATTGGCAAGCTAGAAGTTCTGATAATGGGTATGTGGGGTGTCAATGTTGTTAGGTGGGAATGTCTAGAAGTTCTGGCCTAGGATCACTCTTTTGACAAACAATTAAAGGGATTGATCTAGAAGTTCTGGTCCAATTAATGGGGTAAAAAAGTAAGGAAATAAACTTTAAAAAAAGTTGTTTATGGGGCTAGAACTCAGGACCCTTAACACTAATGTTTTATGCAAGCCCTCTCTACCACTAGGGTGGCTATACATCCAATTTTAGAAGCAAAAACATAAACATATAACACAAAGTAAGTTCTGATGATGAACTTCATCTCCTTCTCCATGCTAATCATAGCATCTGCAACTTAGTTATTTCTCAACAAAACAGAAAATGAACACATAGCAGTTATGGTAGGTTTCATCATGGTTTTAGAAACATAAAAAAGTATCAGGACTGTAAATCAGAAACAAGCATGTATCTGCTAATCCTAATTCTGAATCCTAACTTCCTCACTAAGTTCTGAGCTGAGATTCTCTCTACTTAGGAAAAAAATACACAAAGTCTGTGGATATGTACATAATCAGAGCCAAGGTGTCTACATTATATTTTTAAGCATGTAAGCATATCAATGCCTAAGTAATGTGATGAGAGTCAGTAGGAACTTACCTTGCAGCTGGAAAATGTTCTGTGAACTAGATTCTGGTTCTGACTGCTGTAATGTTCTGGTCAGCTTTCTCACGTGCTAAGAAGACTGGAACAATCTTTAACTTGCACTATGAATGGCTGGAAAATTCTGGAACATCCAAGAAGCAAAGTTTAGATTTTTTTGAAACGGAAGTTGGTGAAGATTGAAGCGCAGTATGTAAACAGAACTTGGAATGGCTTTTAAATGTGTATCAGAAAATGTATGGATGATTTGGTTGAGGAAATGCACAAGGAAGATTAGAGCTTGGATGCAAAAAACAGAAACTGGCAGGTTTTGTGTTTATGTTTACAGTTTCAAGTTCTTGGAAATTTCAGCAAAGTTTCAAGGCTTTTTTCTCAAATTCTCGACCCCTTTACAATTGAAAATGAAGTTCAATTTATAGGCAAAGATTTTGTAGCTTGGAGAGGTCAAGGGTACAACCATCATATGATAGGGTGCTGACTTGTTCTTGAAGCAAGTTTAAACAAGTATGGTGGTTAGCAGATTTAGTCGCGCTTAAGCTGGATTTGTAAGCAGGAATTAAAGAAAAGTACCCTCAGAAGCAAAAGCAAAGCATGGGCCCATCATAAACTTGTACAAAAGTTTTCTTTTCAAGGATAGCAACGGTACTTCCATGTCACACGTGGGGAAATCCTTTGAATAAAGTCTCAAAAGTGGCTGTGAGCATTAAATGATGATGAGATTTATCAAACCAAAAATCCTGCAATATGAGATTATGCATCATAGCTTAATTCTGGGTCGGAAATTCAGCATCAGCGTAACTTAGAATAAACATCCAACTTTTGATCTTTGAATCTCTTTGATTTTCCAGACTTTCCAGAAATCTTGTAACATTCTTTACAGGCCTTCTTTGAATTACTCTTGCAAATTCTGATTGAGCCTTCGTGAAACTGGCCCAGAAGTTCTAACCAAATCCTGTTTTGGAAAGGTCCAGAATTTGCTGAATGCTTTAATTTTATGGACGTGTCTTCAAGGATTTATAACTTGAAATCCCAGCATTTCTAGAAGAAGTTCTGTTCTACAATGTTTTAGATCTCATTGAGATCTATAACTCTTGTGTTAGAAGTTCTTCCAGAATCAACTTGCATCATGGTGAAAATCTGGCCAGAAGTTCTGAATTTATCATATTTCCTAAACACCTTGAAAAATTTCTAAGTATTTAGAATTTTGACTTTTCCAAAGTAATTTTAAATTTTGATTTTCTTGATGAAACAAACTTCATGTTTCAACATGTCTTGATGAAATATGATTCTTGAAATTTTATTTTTAATCTAAAAGTCAAAGTTTGACTTTTCAGTGTGTAATTGACCATTTTGCCCTTGTTCCTATTCCAACTCTAAATTGATGTATCAGTGCTGCCAACTTGATGTCATGAGAGATTTTGGGGGGAAATTCTTGAGAAATAAGAGGGTAAATTTTGGGGTACAACTGTCATCCAGGCAAAAATTAGGGACTTAAACAAAAAAATTATCCCGGTGGATCGAAAACCCGAAAGGGCGGTCCTAGAAAAAGTTAAGGATCTTATTCAAAATAAAGAAAAAATAGAATGCAATCTAAGAACCACGACTATGACCACGAAGGAGAGGGACTAATCTAAATCATTTGACTTGGAAGCAAAAGAGATTGGAGTTATCAAAAGGACATTGGATAAATAGTAGTAGTGATTATCATTTTTATTGCCATTTTCAGTTTTTGTTAAAACTTTATGTGATTACCTCTTTCTAGGAATTGCATCCTGTACTCTCTCCTATTCAAAGGCATGTTTATCAATAAAACATTTACTTTTTCAATCTTTTGAATTTGTGTTTTTCTTTTATTTTCCTACTTGTTTGCAAAATACTACAATTATTTCTTATGAATACTGCGTTGAAATCATTTTGGGGATTTGAAAAACAAATAGACGCATTTGATAAAAAATCAAAGATAATTTTGGTTAGAAAAACATCGAAAGAAAATCTGGGCCTACGTCCAAGCCTGCGTCCATGGCTACGTCGACGCCTACGTCTACACCTACATATACGCCTACGATGCAATTATCAAAATCTTGCTGACACTACTTATCTTGCTCAAATCAACTTGAAGATACCACAACAAAGCAATATACAACATTGGGGAGTCGGTGACACACACACAAAAAAAGATCCAATGGTTTAAAAGGAGAAAAATATCAAAAGTAATTTATAATACATTTGGTGCATGAACATACGAAACATTTGGTGCATATACATATACATTTGGGTTTCATATCGATTGAGGGCATTATGCATATACATCGTGCATGGCATTTTTCAAACGTACTTTGGTTAAACAACAAACTTTCTTGGGGCCTATTGTTGAACTATCTTATCCGCAAAACAAACAAACACCTTGGTTAAGAACGAACACAACCTGTAAACTTCGATCTTATCTTTGGTTTAGTTATCTAAGATTCGATTATCAAAACAATTTTCAAATATCTAACTCGTATTATCTATCCCCTAAGTTATGGTAGGTATGTGAATTATCAGGTTTGTGTTATTTATCCTCTAGGTTGTGATAAATACACAAGGCTATCCTCGTATTATCTATCCTCTAGATTGTGGTAGGCATGCAAAAATCTATAGTTCATTGTGTCAGTCTCTAAGCAATAATGAATTATCAGGTTTATGTTATTTATCCTCTAGGTCGTGATAAATGTACAAGCTTATCCTCGTATTATTTATCCTCTAGGTTGTGGTAGGTATGCGAAAATATATAGTTCATTGTGTCAGTCTCTAAGTGATAATGATTTATCATGTTTATATTATTTATCCTCTAGGTCATGATAAATACACAAACCTATCCTCGTATTATCTATCCCCTAGGTTGTGGTAGGTATGCGAAAATCTATAGTTCATTGTGTCAGTCTCTAAGCGATAATGAATTATCAGGATTGTGTTATTTATCCTCTAGGTTGTGATAAATACACAAACCTATAGTCGTGTTATATACCTCATAGGTTGGGGTAGGTATGCAAAAATCTATAGTTTATTGTGTCAGTCTCTAAAAGGCGACAAATTATCAAGTCTATGTTATTTATCCTCTAGGTCGTGATAAATACACAAGCCTATATTTGTATTATCTATCCCCTAAGTTGCGATAGGTGTGCGTAAATCTGCGCTATAAGCTTTCTACGTTAGTCTCGAAGCGTTAGTGAGTCAAATTTTTAAAATTGGTATTATTCACTCTATAACCGCGATATAGCTCGTTGCATCAGTCTCAATGCAGCAATAAGTTATCAATTTTCAACTTATGTATTTGCCTCCTAGATTATGGTAAATACACAATGTCTACGATCTCTTTTCTAGGTATTTGCGAGTTATCCACATCATCGTTTCTAGGTCAGTCTTACTCTTCAATCATACTCTCTATTCAAACTTTGGTAGGATGATGCATCATAATCTTTGCCTATTTTTCCGTACTCTTGGAAATGTTGTACAATGTATCCTTATAATCTTTGGTCCAAATTTTGGGGTTCTTCCATTATTTAATAACCCTCTGATCCGAATGTGTGAAACTTCGTATACTCACACGCTTCAATTGCGGAGTAATTAAATAGGGGCAACTGTCATACCCCAAATTTGTCAGCTTCGATGCTACAGTCAAAATTATTTTGAAAATTATGTTTTAAAATTCTTTTCGTTAGTTTACACTAACATTCTCTGGTTTTTATAAATATTCATTTTTTATTTTGCTTATTTAAAAATATACATAATAATTTATTTGTTTTTTTTTAATAACAAATACTTGCTCGTCTTCATATGCTTTCAATAGGGTTTGTGTTTCAAATAAGTAACATAGCACAATTGGTAAGGAATAAATATGGAAACATAAGGTCATGAGTTCTAATCTCACTTGGTGCACTTTGAATGTTACTAATTTTATTTCCATTTATATTAAAAAAAAAATCACAAAAGGCCATTTTTTATCATTTAAATATTATTTTCGTACGTTTAATTAATGCATTTTAAAAAAAAATATATATTTGATTTTATGCACTTTTTACCAAAATTGAGTGCATAGATTAAGTAAATACCAAAAATATTTTATGTTATGTTTAATTGTTTTTTATTGGTCAATCAGTGTTAATTTGTGTCATACTTATCTTATGATTGATTAACTTAGTGACCAAGAAAAATTTTATTTGTCAATTAACTTTATTTCCTAATTTGATTACCTAATTATCATTATAAATAGGTCACTCTTTTACACTATTTTTCATCAACAACTCACTAGAGTTCTCCTAAAAGTTGTTGCTCTTCACATCGAAGAACAACAACAAAGAAATCCTGAACCATGAATATTGACAGTAAGTGGCGTAGAAAAATCGGAGGTAGTAAGCACTAGTCATGATTCTAGTTTTTTTTTGTTCTCTATAATTTTTAATATTAAGAATAATACGACAAGGGTGAATTGTATAGAATTATAATTAAATAAGTTGTAGGCTAAGTTTTATATACTGTTGAAACTAATTTCGTTCATAATATTCAATTTCTATGTAGGTATATTATAATATTAAATAATTTATTTTTAATTTGATTTTCCTTTTTATCTTTTAGGATGACAATAATTTTTCTTTATCCTATTAATAGAAATAAAATTTATAGTTTTTTTTATTATTATTAAATCAAAATATTCGTCATTTGTAAACAAAAATACAAACAACTTTTTCTTAATTAATTAATTTAATATTTTACAAAGATATTACTAAACTCCGCTGCTTAATTGGGCCAAGTTCAATTTCTGAACTTGGGCCCTTATTACTTACACACCCCTGTGTTTTACTACTAAAATAATTTTACACCCCACCTATATTTTAGGCCCAGTTCATTATCTGAACTTGGATCCTCACTTGCCAGACCCTCATATTTGACTACCATGTTGCAAAATGCATCCCTCGGCCAATTTGGGTAATATCTTTGCGTCAAGATTATCTTCTAATACATTACCTAGTCTTAATTTTACATCCCTGTGCGTAAATGGACCAAATTTAATTTATGAACTTGGACCCTTAATATCCTCACCCCGCTCTATGTCCTACCATACTCTTTATCAACAAAACAATTAAAATATCTAACCAACGATCAAACCATTTTTCTACTAACATAATAAAACCCAATACATTTTCGAAAAAGGATTGAATATAATTACTTTCAAAATTGACTGTGAACTGCGTCTACGATCACCTAACTTATAACCCATACAAGGTTCAAGGATAATTCGAAATCAATTATACACAATCCTATAAAAAATACCAACCAACACTATGAACTATGAATTAGGACTCTGATTCCTCATAAGAGGATACGTAGGTATACGACTTAAAAACCATGGTGAGTCCCCTAACTAAAAATTAAAACCCTATTTCCGAACCTTAAACCTAAACCCTAGTACCCTTATAAACAAGGAAGATGAATGGTGCCTAACACCTCCCCTTCATCTAAATCAGTCAAGAACTTAGAATTTTTGTATCATGAATTAAGGTTATTCCGTTATATTCCTGTCTTAGGATAAAATTTAATGGTGGTGACTCTATATTTTTTCTGGTTATTACACTTGGGATAGTTACTTGACTTTGATTGAGTTTACTTATAACAATAGTTTCTATTCGAGTATTGGATGTCACTGTTTTGATTCTTTGTGTGGTAGAAGGTGTAGGATGCCTTTGTGTTGGTATGAATTAGGAAAGAGTGTTGTGGTTGGACCCGAGATAGTCTAGCAGACTACTAATAAGATTAAGATGATTCATGAGAAGATGGAGGTTTCTAAGAGTCTTCAGAAGAGTTATCATGATAAGAAGAGGAAAATACTTGAGTTTGAGAATGGAGATCATGTGTTTCTTCGAGTTACTTCAGTAACGGGTGTTAGTCGAGCATTGAAGTCAAGTAAGTTGACACTGCATTTTATTGGTCCTTATCAGATTTTAGAGAAGGTTGGTGAAGTAGCTTATCAGATTGCATTGTCATTGTTGCTTGCTAATCTCTATGACGTGTTTCATGTATCTCAGTTGAGGAGATACATTACAGATCTGTCTCATATGGTCCGATTAGATTATGTACATGTAAGAGATAACATGATCGTGGAGGCATCACCTATATGGATAGAGGATCAGGAGTTTAAGCAACTTCGTGGTAAAGATATTGCCTTGGTGAAGGTAGCTTGGGAAGGATCGGTGGGTGGAAATGTGACTTGGAAACTCGAGAGTCAGACGAAAGAGTTTTATCCTGAGTTGTTTGTTTGAGGTAATTTTTGAGGACGAAAATCTTTTAAGTGGAGGAGAGTTGTAATACCCCGAGTTTTTATTTATTAGTTATTTAATTTATTAATTATTATATAATATAGTAATTAATTAAATTGTGTGATTTTATGTAAATATGAGTTATTTGAATTAATTGGTGATGTGTGATATATAATTTATTCTATTAATTGAGAATATGTATTATAAGAATAATTGGGATATTAAGTATGAAAATAGAAATATTAGTTAATTGGACCTTAGTGTTATGAGTTAGTATAAAAATGAAATAAGCATATTAGAGAATACACTAGTTAGTAAAAGTTGTAAGACAAAAGAGAAAATAGAAAGTCGAAAGAGAAAAGAAGAAAACAAGAGAAGAGGAAAAGAGGAGAAAAGGGAGAAAAGAGAGAAGAAGAAGAAGGAACCCTATAAAGTATCTACATCGAAGGTAAGGGTGGATAATTTTCTTATTATGGGATTGTATGATAAAATGTAATAGGTAGTTTCATATTTAGGAATTTTGTTCTTTAATTTCTAGATTTTGACATGTTAGGGTTTGAATGTGAAATCTATGAAATTGATGTTGGAAATCATGTTTTGATGTTTCTAGAAGATGCTATATGTTAGAAATAAGTTATAATACCTTAAATCGGAGTAAATTGTATGTTTAAATATGTTTTTGGGTCAAAAGTTCGCGTGGGAAGTTGCTTCCATTGCAGAAAAATTGTTGTAAAAAATGCAGGGCCCACTCAGCGCGGATTTTGGGGCTCAGCCCGGCCTGTAATGAGAAATTTTTTTAAAACTTCAAAAATTCATAACTTGAGCTTCTGATGTCCGTTTGAACCTGAGGAAAGCTAATAAAATGTAATTTCTTGTAAAAAATGGTTTCATGTTCTAGAAATAAATTTTAATAGGTGTTTAATGGGGTTTTGTGGTGTTAGTGTATGGTGTTGGAGTTTGTAATTTGTAAAAGCTTTAGAAATTCATAACTTTTGAACCGTAGCTCCGTTTGAGTCCCCGTTTAAAGATTTAGAAAGCTAGCGTGATATTATTTTCAATAAAAATGGTCTTGTTGGCAATATATGATTTAATAATAACGTTGTTATGTAAATGACTTATAATTGTGTTGTTTGGTTTATGAATTGGTGTTGGATGTGAATAACATCGTTTGGCTTTATTTGATATATGTTATTATGATATATTGAATTCAAAATGCTATGAATATGATACTTGATTTTGTGTATATGTATATTGTGAATTGATGATGAATGTGAATAACATGGTTTAGCATTGTTGCTATGTGTTATTATGATGTGATGAAGTGATGAATTCTATGAGAATACACTATATGTGGATGATGACATAATATATGTATGTGTTTGAAAAAGGTGAGATAATTCATATGTGATGGATTATGTGTGTTGTGCTTGTGTATTAAGATTTGGAGATGGTCTTCATAGAATAAGATTGTTGGTATTTGCACATGCATTCATTTGTTGTCAAGAGGCAATGTTTTCTAGTTTCATGGAAGCTAGTGACTTGTCCCAAACCTTGGAGATGAGTTTGAAGCCTAGGGGACGGACTTATTTTTAGTGGTTATCTGTCTTGGAGATGGACCCGGTGATACTGATAAGGAGAAAAATTGGCACCGTATACATATTGCATAGAGTTGCATTAGAGTCACATGTGTTGATGTGAAATGTATGTTTGATGTTCTTAATGTGATATTGGTGTGAATGGTATATTGGTGGTAATTGTGATTGTTTCTTTAAATCGTGAATTATTGAGATATGTTGTAAATGTAAACATGTGACTTGTATTGAAAGTGTTAAATACTTAAATGTATGAACTGTGATGAATTCAATAGGTGCTTGTATATGTTGCATTACTATTATTATATATTCCTATAATTATGTGAATTCTCGCCCTTCTGTTGGAATGATGTTTTGTACGACATCACTCAAGTACCAAAGATAGTGGTTCTTCTTATAAGGATTAGTAGGAGAAGATAGTTTCTTGTTTATCCCTTATTTAGGTATTGAGTCATTCTCTAGTCTATGTAACACGATAAACGTTTGAACTCATGTTTGTTTCAAGAGATGTTGTTATACTCTCTTTATTTATGATGTATTAAGATTATGTGATGAATGGCCTTTCGTTCCTAATGTTTTATTATATAATTGTCATTATGGAATTTCAATTATTAGTATCATTATGAAAAATAATTATTCCGTTGTGAGATACATATGTGTTAGTGTATGGAACATGCTTTTAAATGTGTGTTATGAGAATGACCGATGTAATTGTGTTAGTTTTGAAGTACATGTGATGCCCTCTTTGATATGCATAATAATTTACTCTGATTTTTTTCTATATTATTATGCGGGGGTTTGAGGGGGTGTTACAACGCCTGTTGGTGCTTTCGACTTCCACGGTCTCCCCGATAAGTAGAATAGTTCGGCTTGATGTGGGAGATTAAGTCTCATATCGACTATGAATTAGTTGAATGATGGTTTTACAAGATATATATATATATATATATATATATATATATATATATATATATATATATATATATATATATATATATATATATATATATATATCTGTGTGTGTGTGTGTGTGTGTGTGTGTGTAGAGAGAGGAAGAGAGAGAGAGAGAGAGAGAGAGAACCCATATATTTGATGCTAATGGGACTCTACTTTCTAGATTGTAATACGGTGGCAGAACCGACTGTTTTTACTGGTTTGCGTTTTGCGTTTTTTATTCGCAAAATGTCGCGGTAAGCAAGAGTCGCCACCGACTTTTATTTCATCCAACCGGAAAGGAAAAAAGTACAGAAAAAATCCTTTTTCGAGATTTTGAGTACGGGGGGTGGATTATGCAAAGGGAAGGTGTTAGCACCCTTTCTATCCATGGTTTTCCATGGGCTCTTAGGTACTTGCTCATTTTTAAATTGCTTGTGTTTGTGTGTTTGTTTTGAAAAGTTTTGTTTATTTCGTGATAACCCTTGTATCAGTCCTCAAGGGTGTGACGAAGTTATTTTAGAATCTGTTTTGAAAGGTGTAAGTGTGAAAAGTTTTGATTTGAGCAAGTACCTACTAGCATCTACCTACTCGAAAAAAGATAGTTTCTATTCTTGTTTCCTTTAGACAGTGCTATCCTACTATTAAGGAGTAGGTAGCACCACCGTTGGAATTGTAAGGGTCAATTCGAAAGGGACGTACGGTCACTAAAGCAATATTAGGATACCTTAGTAGTAACCCTAGAGTCTTAAGATCTTTTCGAGGCAACATTTTCGAGGCAACATTTTCGAGGCAACATTTCCGAGGCGACATTTCCGAGGCAACATTCGAATGGGACATTTGATGTTTTTAGACGGGAGGGAAACCACTAAGACACCCTATGCTTAATGATCGTTTACAGAAGGCAACTGAAGTGAGAGTATACCCTAAGAGTGAATATGTGTAGGTGATTTATTTTCAGTTTATTATCTTTGCACATTAGGGTTTTCTAACCATTTTAATTTTGTCATGCATTCTTGCCATACAATCCTATTAGCATTCATCTAACAGTTAATAATTGCGGAAATTTAAAAGTCCGAAAATATAAAACCTAACTATTACAAGGCTTCGGGGAGGGGGATTAATTACATAACCAAAAATCGGGGATTTAAACAGTAAATAAAAACCCTAAGTTAACTATTACAAACCTTGAACAGTTATAAAATAATGGAAAAAGTAATCATAAGCGCGCGACGAATTAAATATGTGAGAAATTAGGGTTTTGACCCTTGACTAAACCTAATTTCAATTGATTAAAGAAATATCATTTTTTGTCGTTTTTTTTTTATTTTAAGAAAATAAGAAATATTTTAATTGTAAAGAAAATCCTAAGTTCTAATTAATGTCAATTTAGGAAAATAAGTAAATTAATAAAAAGAAATTTATTCTAAATAACCTATTTTTTGTATTTTTATTTGGAAAAATGAAAATAATTAAATCAAGAATTTAAACCTAATTTTCTAATTGTTTTAATTTTGAAAAGAATAATTAAATTACCCTAAATTACATTAAGCTAATTAATTAAAATTTAATAAAAATAAAATAAAACTAATTCTAATTTTGTGAATTCTTGATTTTATGATTTTATAAAAAAAAGTAATTAATTTTTGTGAAAAAATAATTAAGCAAAATAATTAAATAAGGAAATAAAAATAAGAAAGAAATAAAATTGGGCCTGATTGTGTTGCTGAAGAGGGGGTGCAAATCTGAATTCCTTGGCCCAAATGCTCCAAGCCCAGTCAATGCTTTGGATCAGGTGTGGGTGTTGACTTGAGGAGCATTGTGGTCTCTTGCTATCTGGGCGTTGGATTGGATGACACGCTGGATCAAATGGATGAATGTTGATAGAGTATGGTGGTCACCAGGAAGAGCAACACACTGGATCTATTGAATGAAAATAATATAAAGGAAGCGCTGGTGTGATACGGTGGGAGAACTGACTATGGTTTTGCGTTTGTTTTCGCAAATGTTTCAGTTGAGCAAGAGTCGCCACCGACTTTTTATTTTATCCTAAGGAAAGGTTTAAAAAGCACAGCAAAAACCTTTGAGATTTTTCTTGGGTTCGGGGAGTAGATTATAGAAAGGGAAGGTATTAGCACCCTTTCTATCCATGGTTATCCATGGGCTCTTAGGTACTTGCTTAGATCAACTTGCCTTGGTTTTCAATTGTTTGAAATGGTGCTTGGTATGTGGTTTTGAAAATGTTTTGAAAAAGATGCCTTGTATAGGCTACCCTTGTAACAATTCTTTACTCGAATGTTTTACAAAAGGTGTTTGTCTTTTTGAAAAGATATTCCAAGGTTTTTGAAAGTTTGTTTTGAAAGTGTTTGTGAAGTGTGATTTGAAAATAGGCAAGTGTTTTGTTTTGCAAGTTGACAAGTACTTAAGAGCTATCTACCCTAAAGTTCTCAAAGATTTTTGTTAAGTTTTAACCCTTTTAACAATTTTGTTCCACCATTGCATTTGGTGGACAATCTTGTGTTAGGAGGTGAAAGGGACGGGCGCGGGTCATCGTTTAGACCATAATTGCAATAGTGTTAGGTATCTTTGGGCAATTTTTATTTGAAAGGGACTTGATCATTTTAGGCAACTTTTCGAAAGCGTCATCGAGGGACTATGATCATTTGATTGTTTTTGTTTTACCCAAAGAAACCTAACATGCAATATGGCCCATTTATTTGAAGGCAACAAGTGGAATACCCTAGGGGTGCAAGTGTGATATGTGTTGTCCATTTTCATGCTTGATTATCTTGAAATTAGGTCAAACTAATTTTGTTCTTTTTATTTGCATACAAACCCTAATTCTAGCATGGTATATTTAGAAAGCGTTTAAAGTGCGAAAAGTAAAATTCCTACACTATTACAACACAATATGGGAAGGGGGGGTACAAATGTTCAAATGGGGGGATATTTAGACAAAGAATTTAAACCTAGCTATTACATCAATTTTGGAATATTTACAAAATAATTGATTGCATAAATTAAATGGAAAATAAAATAAAGATGCAAAATGCAAAAAGGGTTTTTATATGTATGAAAAAAGTATTATTTATGTCAAATAAATAAAATAAAAAAAGTATTATTTTTTGGAGTTTTTTGTGTTTTAAGGGTAAAACCCTAATTTCATTAAATAAATATATATATATTATTTAATTTATACAAGTATTTATTTATTATGTACAAAAAAAATAAAATAAAATGAAGTATATTTATAAAAAGTATTTTTTGAGGTCAAATATTAATAAAATAAAAAATGTAGGTATTTTTTGTATTTTAACCTAAATATACTAATAAATATATATATATATATATATATATATATATATATATATATATATATATATATATATATATATATATATATATATATATATATATATATATATATATATATATATATATATGTATTAATTTCTAAATATGTATTATATATATAAAAATAATAATATTTAATATTTATATAAAAAAGTATATTTTACATAAAATATTTTCAAAAGAAAAAAAGAAATAAAAATCAGAAATAAAATATATTTACATTATTTTTCTAGTTTTTTCTAAATAATAGTGTATATATATATATATTTATGTATAAATGTCCATATACACAAATAAATACCTAAAAAATGCAAAAATGGTGTAAAAATAATTTTTCAAGTTTTTTATATTATTAGCAAAAATAAATAAATCAGAATAAAAAAAAAAAATCAAGCAAATAAATAAAATGGGCTCAGGGGGTATGAAACCAAAAACAAGGTGTGAAAAGAAATAACACAACAGGCCCAGCCCATGAAGCTTCTTCTTCAACCTTCAGACAAAAAATGTTCCAAAACGCGCGCCTGTTTTCCAAGTTCAAACATCTGGATTCTTTGATCTTTTGCACAAACTCACAACATAAGAAATGTTAAGCATTGAATCACGATTCTAAATATATAAAGAACTCATCCTAACTCTCTGAAATGAGAGAGAATTTTGACATTCCCAAATCCTGACCTAACTTTTCTTCCATATTCAAACCTTAAATTCTCACAGCTCAAGCAAAATAAATGAAAAGTAAAAGCATGTACAGATTCAGGGGCATGAGTAAAACACTTCTTATTCACAAACTTAGAGCTAATGATGCCTAGACTAAGAGTTAGAAGTTCAAGAAGATACTTGTTCAGTTGAAGTTCTATCTGGCAATGGGGGAGCTTTCAGAGCAAGATGATGATCTGTATAGCTTGCCTAAAGTGTGGTGATGCTATTCCAATGCTTACTTTGCTTTGAAACACCTTGAATCGAGCTATGGACCTTCAACTGCAAAACAAGAAAGTGAAAATGGTGGAACTGGTTAGAGGAGTTACAGGTCGTGTTTTATGCTTTGGTCAGCTTCAAGTGATGCTAGGGAATGTGTTTGATGAGCTTTGGGCAAGAAATCATGAAGGGAATGAGAGATGGGATTCAATCTGCAGACCCTGCCCTGTTTCTGCAGTTTGAGAGTGATTCTGGGAATGAGAGTGTTTGAGACCTTGTTTGCTCGTGTTCTAGCCTGGGTTTGATGATTAGAAGGTGTATAAAATATTTGCTTAGGCTTGTCCTCACTGAGATCAAAGTTATGTTGTGTTATGCTAAGTTTCTTAACACTTAAGCAAACAAAGGCCACTTGAGTTTCTAGGAAGGTAGAGGCCCCCTAAACATGCTGCAAAACCTCTCCTTGATCAGTGTGTTTTGTTCATAATCTTGTGCCAAAGTGATTTGATCTGTACTTGTGGATTTGCAACTTTGACATAAAGCTTGCTTTTGCAAAAATGGCTATTTCACTTTTTCCATTTATGGCCTAATCCAACATGTAATGCTTAAACTCAAGAAACAAGGCCTTAGCACAATGAACATGCATTAAATTATTGAGTGTTGGATGGTTTAAGGGCCTGTAATCAAGTGGCATGGTAGTTTGAGAAATTTGCACAAGTTATGAACATGTACATGGCCATGAATCAAAGTGACTTTTTGTCATATTGCAAAATTTGAATCTATCAAGTTATGAGGTTGTTTGATGAGTTCTTGGACATTTTGGAAAGCTTGGAATGTGTACTACAATCCATATTTGAAGTGCAAATTTAAATTCCAAGTGGAAGTGTATGGAAAATGGTCTTGAAGTTAGGTAGAAAACCTTGCCAAAATAGGTTAAAATTTCACTAAGTTAAGAATGGTTTAGTACCCTTATTCCAAAAATTGTAACTTGAGATACAAGCCTCTTTTGGGAAAACTTTGTGAATCAAAGTTGTAGATTATGCAACAAGCTACAACTTTCATGTTTTGACTTTTGCTTGAATCCAAATGAATCTTGGTGAGAAAGTGGGGCAAAATTGGGAAACAATTAGGGTTTTTCATAACTTAGAAAAATTCTAAGTTATGAAAAATTCTCATTTCAAACCCTAATTTGCAATTTTTGATTTCTTGGTGAACAATGAAGGGGTGAAAAACACAAGAAGGGGGGGGGGTTGAATTGTAAAACTGGAAACTTTAAAGCAAATGACAAGGTATTTTTATCCTGGTTCGTTTGATCTCAAACTACTCCAGTCCACCCGTTCAAGGTGATTTCGCCTCTCTCCAACGAGGTCTTAATTCACTATATTCAACTGAATACAAATCTGCTTTAGCAACTGCTAAAACCTTCTTGATTCAAACCACAATCCGGTTTGTCAAGGCAACACTTTCTTACAAAGGAATGAACAAGTGTGTATGAATGTTTTCTACAAAAACTATATCACAACTGTGATGTTTACACAAATGAAGCTTAGAATACTAAGATGCTAAACGCTAATAGAGTATCAGAGTTTGGTGGTTTAGCAAAACTTGTAGAGTTAAGATTACTGTTCAGCTTTTTGCGTGTAGAGAGTTTGGAAGCATTAGCCGTGATAATCTTCAAAGCTTGGTTTATATAGCACTTGAGAAGATGAACGTTGAAGCAAATATTCTTGATTCAATGCTATTAACAAGCTTTCCTTTCTGAGCAGATCTTGTCTAGAATGATGCCGTTGGTATTGATTAGCTTTCAATGCACAGTACCGTTGCTTCTTCAATGCACGTTCTGGCTTGGCTCATTCTGATTCTGCTTCGCTGCTGATGAACTAATTTGATTCTGTATCAGAGTATTTTACGCGCAGTTCTGTTCATCAAGCTTCAGCATGTGCAAGCGTTGATCTTCTGATCTTGACGTTCTGATTCAGCAACTTCTGATGCTGGTGTGCAAACTCATATTCTGATGCTGAGAACGTGATCTTGCTTATTTTAATCAGCATATCTGCAAGTCAGAGCATAGTAATTTTAAGTAGCATATAATTCAATCATGAAATATTTAACTACTATATCTTTTCACTTTGTTATCATCAAAACTTAATTATAGGGTACTAGATTCAAACATTGTTCTAACAATCTCCCCCTTTTTGATGATGACAAAAACTAGATATTTTAAATAAAAAATAACGTGAAAAGTTATCAGATCTATGTATCAGAATAAGAAGTACGGAGAAGTCAGAGTTAAGAGATACTCCCCCTGAGTTTGTTACTTCCCTTTGATATGTGTGTTCTTCAGAGTCAGATCTTTTTCTATCTTTGAGCATCAGATTGTAAGTCTTTGACTTATCAGAGAGCAGAGCTTCAGAGCTTTTCCTGTCAGAGCTTGCTTCAGATCAGAGTGTTTAGGTCGATCAGAGCTTCATATATCAGAACTTCATATTTGATCAGAGCTTCTAGTCTTCATTGTGCCTGTAGACTTAAAGACAAAACAGAAAAACATTTCAAGTAATAGAGTTAGAATGTTTGAGAATTTCTGTCTAGTTAGCCGTTATTGATTTTAAATATCATTCTTGTTCTCCCCCTTTTTGTCAGCAATCAAAAAGTGCTGGTGATGTGCTAAAATGATTTAGATCAGAAAAACTAATAATATTAAAGATAGTTCAGAATTAGAGCAGAATAGCATTACAAACCATAGTCAAAACATAGTTAAAAGTACATCAGAAAATGAAGAAAATATAGAGAATGTCATGCATGAAAAAAAATTTCAAGGTTGTGGGGGCATGCGTGAGAACAGGCTTTCCAGCATTGCCTGAATCTTTTCAGAAGTTGCATTCTGCTTCTGAACCATGGTGACAACAGTATCAATCTTGCTGTCCTGGACATTCATTCTTGCTTCCATCTTCTGATTATTCTCATCCATCCGCTGCTGTAGACGCAAGTCATTCAGCCTTAATTCTTCCAGAGCCTGCCTGTCCAAGGCAGCTTGAGAACTTTCAGCAGGAGGAAGCTTCTCAGAACTTTCAGCTACATCTTCTGCTGGATTTTCTTCTTGAAGAGTCTTGTCTTCTTCTGCTGGTTCCACCTGTGCAGCTTGTTCTTTCTCAGACCACGATTCAGAGTCCAGAGGGAGCACAACTTCTTGAGGCAGCTGACTCTCAACTTCCTTCAGCAGCTTGCTAAAGTTCTGTTGAGCCTGCTCATAGTTGACGTCCTGCAGCTTGAGTGCTTCAGCACGAACCCATACTCTGAACTGTGACCAGAGCTGATCAGAAGCAGCTGGGTCGATCATCCCCGGACAAACTTGCTTCAGCGAAGTAATCCACTGCAGCATACCTGTTTCAAAGTCCAAAATACCAGAGCCAACATCTAATTGCTTTGGTTTGGGAATGGCCAATTTGTGTCTTAAATCAGCAAGACGTTCAAGACTTGTTAAGTCAATGAATGTTCTGCTGGGGTTTTCAGATGATTGGTTTTCAGAGGTGTGCTGAGGTGCTGTTTGTTTTGGTGGATGGTTATCAGAGTCAGAGGATATGTCTATTGGAGTGGTTGGAGTTTTTGGAGGTGTTGATTCCTCTGATGATGGTAACTGGGGTGTGATAATGGTGGTTCCACATGGCAACTGGATTGCCAGCGGTGAAGGTTGAGGTGAGTGGGGATCAGAATGATGAGGGGATGGGGTTTCATAGCGATGAAACTCTGTTTGAGGTGAGGGAGGATTATTTTCTGGTTGAGGAGGTGGAACTTCTGATTGTTCAGGGATCAGAGGTTCTTCTGTGATAGGTTGTTGTTGTTCTGGTTCTGGTTGAGGTTCTGGTTGAATTTCTGGTTCAGGTTGTGGAGGAGGAATATTTGGTGGTTCAGAGTGAGGTTGAACAGAAGCATGTTCACGCTCAATGTCAGCTAGCACGCTATCAAGTGCTGATGTTGTTGAAACAGTTGGTTGTTGTTTGGTAATTTTGAGAGGAATTTTAATTCTGGTTCTTCTGAGTTGTAAGGCCTCAGAAGGGTCTTCTGGTATGTTTTCATCAATAGTGGGGATTGGAATGGAAATTCTGTGAGAGGTTTGGGGTGGAGCAACAGATGATGGAATAGTAGTTGAAATTGAAATAGGAGCAGCAGATGGATTACCTCGTTTCTTTGGAGTCTGGTGAGATGATCCTTCTGCTTTCCTCTTCTTTGACTTCTTCTGAGTCACTTCAGGTTGAACTTGACTCAGGTCTTTGATCTTCAGCTTAGAACCTGCAACTTCTGCCTTGGGAGAATCTGGATACTTGGCAACCATATCAGGGTGAGATTCCATCTCAGAAAATCTTGGAAAATCACTCAGAGGCACTCTTCTTCTGGAGATGTCAGCCGTTGAAGAAGCTCTGGGTTCCTTCCTGATATTGTCTATCAGCTTCATCTTTTTCAGATTCTTGGCATTCAGCGGTTTTCCAACAGTTGGTTCAAAATTGCCCAGTACTTTAGCTTCGCTCAGATAATCTATCAGCTTATTCTCTGTCAGAATATCTGATATGAGCCTCCCAAAAGGTATCCAGTCTCTTTTCGTCCTTTCTTCTTCTCTAGTCTCTTTCACACTAGTCTTCAGATGATTGAACAGGAAGTGTGCCAAATTGATCTTCACCCTCTGATTAATAAAGTAGATCAGAAATTGCTGATCCACGTTTATATAGTCAGGAGAGCTTGTTGGCTTCCTGTGATTGAAACAACCTAGGACAATCTTGGCCCACACTCTGCAGTGATCCTTCAGATCCTTGATTTTGCTGCTGGGAAAACCAAGAGTGAAGATGCAGTTTGCTACCACACCAATATCAGGGCACCTATCAGCCATGTCCACACAACGGACTCCACCACCACTCTGACCTATTAACCTGGCAATGAGGTCTTCAGAAATTATTATCTTCTTCCCCATGACAGAAGAGATAACTAGATGCTTATCAATCTTGGCATGAATCCAAAATTCTTTGACAAGCTCTGGGAAGGTTGGTCCAACCAATCTATCAAAGTACCTCTCCCACTTCTGAGCTTTGACTTCAGCAGATAGGTCAAATCCATTATCCTTCAAACTTTCGAAATCGATGATTAATTCAGAGAGAACCTCAAGATTCTTAACCGGTGTGAGAAGAGTTCTGGTAGGCGCTTGATATTGCTCAGAGGTTTCTTTCTTCTGATTTCCTGCAGAAATGCTGGAGGATGCCATTGTTCTCACACAAAAAGCTTGAGAGTGATTTGAGAAAAGCTAGGGTTTTGAAGGAGATATGCAGAAAAATTCTTAAGAGATTATGAATAAGCGTAAAGAATAAACATGAAGAGTAATGTGCTTAAATAGGATTTTCAAAAATTATTTTGAAAAATAAAACGTTTTTAAGAGAGAGAAAAAAATAATGATTGCAATTAACAAGCGTGATTACTTTTGCATTTAATGCTTGCTGATTTTGGGGGATTTGAGAAAGATACTTAAAAACGGTTACCAGACATGTGTCTCAATGCACCCAATCAGCGCTTTCCTTTCTCAGAAGCGTGCACGCGTTCTGCTTCAGGGATTTGCTGATGATTGGATGACACTTGTTTGATGTAGTGATCAGCACGTCTGTATTTGAGATTAGACTCTCAGATTTTTAGACTTGCCTCTGATACAATCTGCATGTTCTAACTTTCTGAAACAAAGATTGATCAGAAGTTCACAGTAATATAATTACATTCTGAAAGATAAAAATATGGAATTAAAGCATTTTCATTCTGGGCATACTTTCATGCTGAGATGTTTCAGAATGAAATTAAACCTATCTTCTGAAAGGGGTTTTGTAAAGATATCAGCCCATTGATGGTCTGTATCTATAAATTTCAAGTTTAAAATGCCTTTCTGAATATAGTCCCTAATGAAATGATGTTTTATTTCTATATGCTTAGCTCTAGAATGTAAAATAGGATTCTTACTTAAGCAAATAGCAGAAGTATTATCACAAAGAATAGGAATGTTACTCTCAAAAATCTGGAAGTCTTCAAGCTGACTTTTCATCCAGAGCATCTGTGTGCTACATCCAGCTGCTGCTATGTACTCAGCTTCTGCTGTTGACAGAGCAATAGTTGATTGCCTTTTGCTGGACCACGAGATCAGATTTTCTCCCAGAAACTGGCAGCTTCCAGAAGTACTTTTGCGTTCCACTCTGTCTCCAGCAAAATCAGCGTCGCAGTAGCCTACTAAACTGTAATCACTAGATTTTCTATAAAACAAACCCAGATTAGTAGTACCTTTCAGATACTTGAAAATTCGCTTAACAGCTGTTAAGTGAGATTCTCTAGGATCTGATTGGAATCTAGCACAAATACATACACTGAATAAAATATCAGGTCTTGAAGCAGTCAGATAAAGGAGAGAACCAATCATACCTCTGTAGACCTTCTGTTCTACGCTTTTGCTTACCTCTTCTCTTTCCAGAATGCACGTGGGATGCATTGGAATCTTTGATGGCTTACATTCTGAGAGGTCAAATTTCTTCAGAAGATCTCTGATGTATTTGCTCTGATGAATGTAAGTTCCCTCTGGAGTTTGATTGATCTGAATTCCTAAAAAGAACTTCAGTTCCCCCATGAGGCTCATCTCAAATTCTGCCTGCATACACTTAGCAAATTTTCTTCCAAGAGAAGGATTAGTAGAACCAAAGATTATATCATCAACATAAATTTGACAGACTAAAATGTCACTCTTAACTGTTTTACAGAATAGAGTGGTGTCCACTTTCCCTCTGGTGAACTCATTTTCAAGCAGAAAGTTACTTAGCCTTTCATACCAAGCTCTGGGAGCTTGTTTCAGACCATACAGTGACTTTTTCAGTTTGAAAACATGTTCTGGATGTTTAGTATTTTCAAAACCTGGGGGTTGGTGAACATACACTTCTTCTTCTATATAACCATTTAAGAATGCACTTTTGACATCCATCTGATACAGAGTGATGCCTCTATTAACAGCAAATGAGATTAAGAGTCTGATAGATTCTAACCTGGCGACTGGGGCAAAGGTTTCTGTATAGTCTATCCCCTCTTGCTGACTATAACCTTGTGCAACCAGTCGTGCCTTGTTTCTGACGACTTCACCTTGTTCATTGAGCTTGTTTCTGAACACCCATCTTGTTCCAATGACGTTGAATCCTTTTGGTCTTGGAACGAGATCCCAAACGTCGTTTCTGGTGAATTGATTCAGCTCTTCTTGCATTGCCAGAATCCAGTCATTGTCCAGAAGTGCTTCATCAATAGAAGAAGGTTCAATCAGAGACACAAGTCCCATCAGAGTTTCTTCAGAGTTTCTGAAGCTTGCTCTTGTTCTGATTGGATCTTCCTTTCTTCCGAGGATAGTCTCTTCTGGGTGATCCAAACTGCTTCTGGGTAATCTCTTCTGAGGTTGATCAGCAGCAGTTGTAGGATTTCTAGCATTGCTTATTTCAGACGTTGAAGGAATGTCTGTGTTGAGAGCTTCTGATGACCTGTCTTCAGAACCTGCAAATTCAATTTCTATACCTGCAAGATTTTCATTCTGCTTTGACTTTTCAGAGTCAAGCTTGTCATCAAAACGAACACTGATTGATTCTTCCACAATCTGTGTTTCTGTATTGTATACTCTGTACCCTCTTGAGCGTTCAGAGTATCCTAACATAATACACTTCTGTGCCTTAGAATCAAACTTGTTCAAATAATTCTTAGTATTTAACATATAGCAAGTACATCCAAATGGATGAAAATACGAAATGTTGGGCTTTCTGTTCTTCCACAATTCATATGGAGTCTTTTCCAGAATAGGTCTTATTGAGATTCTATTCTGAATGTAGCACGCTGTGTTTATTGCCTCTGCCCAGAAAGTCTTAGCAACGTTTGTCTCGTTGATCATGGTTCTGGCCATTTCTTGCAATGTTCTGTTCTTTCGTTCTACAACTCCATTTTGTTGAGGAGTTCTAGGACAAGAGAAATCATGCAGAATGCCTTTGTCATTAAAGAATGACTCAAAATCTTTATTTTCAAATTCTCCACCATGATCACTTCTGACTTTAACGATTCTAAGATCTTTTTCATTCTGAACTTGGTTACAGAAGGTAACAAACACAGAGTGTGACTCGTCCTTGTGTCTTAAGAACTTTACCCATGTCCATCTGCTATAGTCATCTACGATTACTAACCCATACTTCTTGCCACTGACAGAAGCAGTTTTAACTGGTCCAAATAAGTCAATGTGCAGAAGTTCTAATGGCTTAGAGGTAGAAACAACATTTTTGGATTTAAAAGAGGGTTTTGCAAATTTGCCTTTCTGACATGCTTCACACAGAGCATCTGAATTGAACTTCAAATTTGGAAGTCCTCTGACCAGATTGAGTTTGTTAATCTGAGATATTCTTCTCATACTAACATGTCCCAATCTTCCGTGCCAGATCCATTGCTCGTTGTTAACAGACAGAAGACATTTTACGTTCTGACTCTTAAGTTCAGAAAGTTTGATTTTGTAAATGTTGTTTTTCCTCTTACCATTAAATAGGATAGTCCCATCTTTCTGACTAACAGCTTTACATGATTTTTGATTAAAGATTATATCATAACCGTTATCACTTAATTGACTTATGGATAACAGGTTATGCATCAATCCATCAACAAGCAGAACATTATTAATAGAGGGAAGATTTCCGTTACCTACAGTTCCAGAGCCAATTATCTTTCCCCTCTGATTGCCTCCAAAGCCAACGTGGCCTCCAGGCTTAAGTTCCAGGCTTTGGAACATATGCCTTCTTCCCGTCATGTGACGTGAGCAGCCAGAGTCCAGGTACCATGATTGGTGTTTCTGACTTGCTGCTAAAGATATCTGCAACATGTATTATTTTATCCTTAGGTACCCAGATCTTCTTGGGTCCTGATTTGTTAGTTTTACCAAAACTCTGGTTGAATTTTGGTTTCACAAAGTGATTACTACTAGTATATTTGATGTCATGTGTGTGACCATACACAAAGTGTGAATTTAGAGGAGTGTATTTGATTGTTAAATCCATGACATTTTTAGGTGTAGGAACCTTACCTAGGTATCCTATTCCTTTCCTGCCGTTTCCGCTAACTCCATAGATCATTGAAGCCATTCTGCTTCTATTTATGCTTTTAGCAAGGAACTTCTGGAAACTATGATCATACTCCTTGATGATCTCATCAGCGTTGCTGGGAGTTTCAGAAATTGGTACCTTCTGAGAGTTTTGTAAAGAGTTTTCTAATTTTAAAATTTTATCTCTCAGCTCAGAGTTTTCCAATTTGAGACTCTCAGACTTATTAGAGTCAGATTCAAGAGTCCTTTTCAGGTCTCTGAATTTAGCTCTAATCTGCTGATATCGTTCCAGAATTTCATTTAGGCTTTCAGCAAGTTCAGCCTTTGTAAAATTAACAGCGAAGTTAGGGAATACCTCTTCTGTGTCTGATTCTGAGTCTGAGTCAGAAGCTTCACTGTCATCTGGAATGTTAGCCATAAGCGCTATGTTCGCCCTTTCATCATCTGATTCTGAGTCAGCTTCAGACGAGTCAGAGTCATCCCATGTGGCCATGAGACTTTTCTTCTTCTCTCTTCCAAACTTCCTTTTTGGCTTTTCCCTCTGAAGCTTTGGGCAGTCACTCTTGTAGTGACCTTGCTCATTGCACTCGTAGCAGATGATGTCTTTTGTATTTGGCTTCTTGCTACCTGAGGAGCCTTCAGATCTTCTGTATCCAGAGGAAGAATCTGTTCTTCTGTATCTGGAGGAAGACTCGTTCTGATCAGATCTTCTGGGATTCCTGAATTTCTTTTGTCTTTGCTTCCACAGTTGATTTACTCTTCTGGAGAGAAGAGAAAGCTCGTCTTCTTCTGATGAGGATCCATCAGATGTTTCTTCAACTGCCTGCAAAACTTTAGATTCAGATTTTCTGTTAGATTTTAAAGCTATAGGCTTACCTTGCTTCTGAGGCTCGTCAGCTTCCAGCTCTATCTCATGACTTCTGAGGGAGCTTATAAGTTCCTCCAGAGTGATTTTGTTGAGATCTTTCGCCAGCTTCAGAGCAGTAACCATAGGCCTCCACTGCTTGGGTAAACTTCTGATTATCTTCTTGACATGGTCAGCAGTAGAGTACCCCTTGTCCAGAACTTTGAGACCAGCTACCAGAATCTGGAATCTGGAGAACATAGTTTCAATGGATTCAGATTCTTCCATTTTAAACGCCTCATACTTCTGAATGAGCGCCAGAGCCTTTGTTTCCTTGACTTGGACGTTGCCCTCATGCGTCATTCTGAGAGAATCAAAGATGTTCTTAGCTGTGTCTCTGTTGGAGATCTTCTCGTACTCAGTATAGGAGATAGCACTGAGGAGGATGGTTCTGGCCTTATGGTGATTCTTGAAATCACGCTTTTGTTGATCAGTCATTGATTTTCTATCAATCTTCTGACCAGTTGCATTAACAGGGTGCGTGTATCCATCTGTCACCATATCCCACAGATCAGCATCATGTGCTAGAAAGAAGCTTTCAATTCTGTCTTTCCAGTAGTCAAAGTTTTCTCCATCAAAGACTGGAGGTTTGCCGCTGAATCTGTCTCTATCCTCATTGTTGTCATTGCTGAAATGAGAGTTGTTTCCTGCCATAGTGTTTTTCTGACGCTGGATCTTTTACTGACACGGTTAAGTGTTTTAGCTCAGAACCAGGCGCTCTGATGCCAATTGAAGGGGTGAAAAACACAAGAAGGGGGGGGGGGGGGGGGGTTGAATTGTAAAACTGGAAACTTTAAAGCAAATGACAAGGTATTTTTATCCTGGTTCGTTTGATCTCAAACTACTCCAGTCCACCCGTTCAAGGTGATTTCGCCTCTCTCCAACGAGGTCTTAATTCACTATATTCAACTGAATACAAATCTGCTTTAGCAACTGCTAAAACCTTCTTGATTCAAACCACAATCCGGTTTGTCAAGGCAACACTTTCTTACAAAGGAATGAACAAGTGTGTATGAATGTTTTCTACAAAAACTATATCACAACTGTGATGTTTACACAAATGAAGCTTAGAATACTAAGATGCTAAACGCTAATAGAGTATCAGAGTTTGGTGGTTTAGCAAAACTTGTAGAGTTAAGATTACTGTTCAGCTTTTTGCGTGTAGAGAGTTTGGAAGCATTAGCCGTGATAATCTTCAAAGCTTGGTTTATATAGCACTTGAGAAGATGAACGTTGAAGCAAATATTCTTGATTCAATGCTATTAACAAGCTTTCCTTTCTGAGCAGATCTTGTCTAGAATGATGCCGTTGGTATTGATTAGCTTTCAATGCACAGTACCGTTGCTTCTTCAATGCACGTTCTGGCTTGGCTCATTCTGATTCTGCTTCGCTGCTGATGAACTAATTTGATTCTGTATCAGAGTATTTTACGCGCAGTTCTGTTCATCAAGCTTCAGCATGTGCAAGCGTTGATCTTCTGATCTTGACGTTCTGATTCAGCAACTTCTGATGCTGGTGTGCAAACTCATATTCTGATGCTGAGAACGTGATCTTGCTTATTTTAATCAGCATATCTGCAAGTCAGAGCATAGTAATTTTAAGTAGCATATAATTCAATCATGAAATATTTAACTACTATATCTTTTCACTTTGTTATCATCAAAACTTAATTATAGGGTACTAGATTCAAACATTGTTCTAACAAACAAGTTTCATGATTTGGCATGTTTTGATGAAAAATGAATCTTGACTCTTGATTTTGACCAAAAAGTCAAAGTTTGACTTTTCAGTATACAGTCAAAATTGATCAATTGACTGGGAAATTCAACTGTCAATTTTGTGCATTTGGGATCTTTTGAACTTGTTGAGCATGTCAAGATAATTCCATGGGGTCCTTGAGTCCATATGTGAGCTTTGTTTGCCATTGGCTAGGTCAAACAGTCAAAATTTGCCTTTGTGCAGTCAAAACCCTAAAAATGACCATTTTGCCCTTTTGATGATCTGATCAAATTTCTTGTAGAATTGTGATCCAAACTTGATCAAATGGTCCATGTGAGTTCATGATGTTGATGTGGGTCAATTTTCATGAGGTTTGACTGTCAATTGGCCACAGTTGACTTTTCCCCAATACAGTTGATTTCTAGGTCAACTGTCCAATTGACTGGGCAAAATTTGGAATCAAGACTTGAAACTTGATGTGGATAAACTTGGGAGTCCAATATGAAGCAAGAAAGCCATCTTAAGCATTTTAGGTCAAAACATATTTGTGCAAACACAAACCCTAATTTGGGTCAACAATGCAAGGAGAAGTCCTTGAGCAGATGAAACCCTAACTGGATCTTGATCTCCAAGGGCTTGGTGATGAGAAATGTTGAGAAAATGGGAGGGAAAATTTTGGGGTACAACATCTGCCCCTGTTCAATCTTCTTGAATCTGAAGAGTTAGATTGGCAATTTTTCCTTTCGTGACTCGTGGGTAAAAGGTGATTGGACACTAGAGCGCCCTTAAATTTGCACTCGTCAAAGCAATGG
The DNA here is from genome assembly GCA_948472305.1 of Vicia faba. NCBI lineage: Eukaryota > Viridiplantae > Streptophyta > Magnoliopsida > Fabales > Fabaceae > Vicia > Vicia faba. Next base: position 523,871,565 of record OX451735.1, on the reverse strand, counting down.
ATGCGGGAATGGACTTAGAGATGCCATTTGGAGATGGGCTTAACGATGCCATCTGGGAGAGTGACAAACACTTGTCGGGGATGGGCTTAAAGATGCCATCTGGAGAGTATCAGGAAGGTGTCCATGCTTTGGGCCATCTTTGAACTGGGGGTCTGAATAAGCAATAGATTGGCATCCGTTGTTGGGAGGAATCCGTAAACTGTTTTCAAAAATTGCATATGAACAAGTTGATAGATTAACATCCGTTGTTGGGAAGAATCCATAAACTGTTTTCAGAAGTCTGGAGAAGAATCTGAACAAGCGATAGGTTAACATCCGTTACTTGGAGAACCCGTGAACTGTTTTCAGAAATCTTGAAGTTGAATAAGCAATAGAGCAGCATCCGTTGTTGGGAAGCGTCCGTAAACTGTTTTCAAAAATTGAGAAGAGTCTGAACAAGTGATAGATTAACATCTGGTGTTGAGAAGAATCCGTAAACTGTTTTCAAAAATTGAGAAGAGTCTGAACAAGCGATAGATTAACATCCGTTGTTGGGAAGAATCCGTAAACTGTTTTCAGAAATCTTAAAGTTGAATAAGCAATAGAGCAGCATCCGTTGTTGGGAAGTGTCCGTAAACTGTTTTTAAAAATTGAGAAGAGTCTGAACAAGTGATAGATTAACATCCGTTGTTGGGAAGAATCCGTAAACTGTTTTCAGAAATCTGGAGAAGAACCTGAACAAGTGATAGGTTAACATCCGTTACTTGGAGAACCCGTGAACTGTTTTCAGAAATCTTGAAGTTGAATAAGCAATAGAGCAGCATCCGTTGTTGGGAAGCGTCCGTAAACTGTTTTCAAAAATTGAGAAGAGTCTGAACAAGCGATAAATTAACATCCGTTGTTGGGAAGAATCCGTAAACTGTTTTCAGAAATCTTGAAGTTGAATAAGCAATAGAGCAGCATCCGTTGTTGGGAAGCGTCCGTAAACTGTTTTCAAAAATTGAGAAGAGTCTGAACAAGCGATAGATTAACATCCGTTGTTGGGAAGAATCCGTAAATTGTTTTCAGAAATCTGGAGAAGAACCTGAACAAGTGATAGGTTAACATCCGTTACTTGGAGAACCCGTGAGCTGTTTTCAGAAATCTTGAATTTGGAGAAAGAACCGGCGTAGGGTTCCCTGATGATGAGCCCGTGTAAAACTGCATCTGGATAAATCTGGAATAAGCATTAGAATGTTGCCATGTCTGGGTCATATCTGAATTATTCCTGGAAAGAATATCGGAAGATAATGATTTTAGTCTGTCGACTAGTCTTACCTGAAAAGGTAAAGAGTTAGTTGTATGCAATGTCATGATGCATGATACAATGTATGTTATATGACATGAATGTAAATGGATGCGCATGTAAGCTGGAGAGCTGTCTTGCAAAGGATAGATGAATCCGGGATGGCTGAAGATAAAAGTATCTTGACTGCTGCCGGGAAGAATAATTCCTGGTTGTTGCTGGAGAATAAGGAGCTTGGGTTGTATACCAATCTTCTGGGGAATTCCTGATGACTTCTACTGGGGAGTTCCAATCTAATAGAATCATGCTGGGGATGTAAGGCTGAGAATCCTCAGTTTGGTGGGAAGTATCTTCGGCGACTTCACTGGGGAACTCAAGATTTGCTTTCCCAAAACTCTGTGGGGGAGAAGGTTCACTAGTCTGGCTTCGCTGGGGAGTGATAATTTAAAGCCTTAGCTCGGTTGGGGATACTGAAACTTAAACCCTGAGGGGAATTGAATTTCGGAGGATTCTCTGGATGGGGATTGTAAAGATAGGTTCCTCTGGGGGACTCTGATGAACTCCGTTGGAGGTAGGAAGAATTTCGGCGGATGCGATCTTCCGTGGCAAAAAGATGAGGATAACCCAGTTATAAGCCCTTGTGAGGAATAACCTTGAATAAAACTCGGGAGGGACGTCCGTACTCTGTAGGATAAGCTTCCAGAATCTACTGGGGATAAGCTTCAAGACTTGCTGGGGCATATGGATCCCAAATCTCCTGGGGGTTTCTTTCGAAGGGTATCAAGATATCCAACTGCACCTTTGACCTATCAGTAATCCTCTTTCTGGATTCATAAGGAAATGATTATGTTCAAATGCATATGCCTATTTAACAAAACATTGGACGTTTCTCAAAATAAAACAAATAGTGCAAGAGAAAAAGTGAAAGGAAATGACACAAATTTCTGAGAAAAGTATTTGTATTGACTTTTTATGAGTATATTTGTACAAAGGAGACAATCATCCTAGTAAGAGGATTCTGTCGTAAATATTGAAAGATTTATACAAAATAAAGGATGGCTATGTGAAATAATTCCATGGGATTCCATTCCGCTATAGCTTTCACAACTCTGAATATCTGTCCATTCAATGCTTCGTTTGCCGATGACTGGATTGATCAGAAGCCTGGAACTGGTTGATGAAGAGATTGTCTTTGAAGTGATCTGACGAGACATAGTCATACGCTATAATTCCCTAACTTTTGCCTGAATCGCCCTTTCGGGTTTTTGATCCACCGGGAAACCCCTTTTTGCCCAAGCCGCCCTTTCGGGTTTTCAACTTGCCGGGTGTACAGATTTTTTTGTTTTTATCCCTAACTTTTGCCTGAATCGCCCTTTCGGGTTTTCGATCCACCGGGATGCCCATTTTTTGCCCAAGCCGCCCTTTCGGGTTTTCAACTTGTCGGGTTATTTTATGTGTAGTATCTTTTGACTATGTCTGCATTCGCAGGGTGCGGCAGATCGTCGCCGTCCGTGGTGGTCAGAATCATTGCACCACCAGAAAATATACTCTTGATCACAAATGGTCCTTCATATGTAGGAGTCCATTTGCCCCTGGGATCACTTTGCGGCAAGATAATCCGCTTGATTACGAGATCTCCGACTTGATACACTTGACGTCTGACTTTCTTATTGAATGCCTTGATCATTCGTTTTTGATACGCCTGACCATGGCATATAGCAGCGAGTCGCTTCTCGTCGATCAGATTGAGTTGATCAAGTCGGGTCTGCATCCAATCATCTTCATTCAAACCTGCATCCTTCATAATCCTTAGAGAAGGAATCTGAACTTCCATAGGCAGGACAGCTTCCATGCCATATACCAATGAAAATGGGGTTGCCCCGGTTGAAGTACGTGCCGTCGTACGGTATCCATGTAGAGCAAACGGTAACATATCATGCCAGTCTTTGTAAGTGACTGTCATTTTCTTAATGATCTTCTTAATGTTTTTGTTCGCAGCTTCAACAGCACCGTTCATCTTCGGCCGATAGGGAGATGAATTGTGATGATAAATCTTGAACTGTTCGCACAAAGCGGTGATCATTGTGTTATTCAGATTTGTATCGTTGTCTGTGATGATCCTGTCTGGAACACCATACCGGCATATGAGATTTTGCTTGATAAAGCGGGCAACCACATTTTTAGTAACAGAGGCGAAGGAAGCTGCTTCGACCCATTTGGTGAAATAGTCAATGGCAACTAGGATGAAGCGGTGTCCATTGGAAGCCGTGGGCTTGATCTCTCCAATCATGTCAATGACCCACATTGCAAATGGCCAAGGAGCAGTCAGAACGTTGAGAGGAACCAGAGGGATATGAACTTTGTCAGCATAGACTTGGCATTTGTGGCAAGTACGGGAATGTTGATGGCAGTCAGCTTCCATGGTAGACCAGTAATAGCCTGCCCTTAGGATCTTCTTAGCCATTGTATGCGCGCTCAAGTGAGTGCCAAATGTGCCGCTATGTATATCAGTCATGATCAACTCTGCTTCAGCTTTGTCTACGCATCGGAGTAATACACAATCATGGCTTTGTTTGTAAAGGATGCCGTTGCTCAGGAAGAATTTAGCAGCGAATTTCCTTAAGAACTTCTTGTCATTTACGGAAGCTCCTTCGGGATAATCTCTAGTCTCGAGATACCTTTTGATCTCATGGAACCAAGGTTGTTCCACTACTTCTTCGGTATTAATCTCGTGACAATGCGCAGGTTCATCCATTCGCTCAATGGTGATTTGGGGAGCCTCGTTATCCCAGTTGAGTTTAAACATGGAGGACGTTGTAGCTAGAGCATCTGCTAGCTGATTCTCTTCTCGCGGGAAATGCTCGAAGGTAATTTGCTCGAAATGAGGCAACAATGTCAAGACATGTTCTTTGTATGGGCTGAGATTAGGATGCTTGGTATCCCACTCTGCTTTGATTTGACTAATAACCAAAGCCGAGTCCCCAAATACGATCAAAGATTTGATCCCCAAGTCTATAGCAGCCTTGAGGCCAAAAATGCAAGCTTCATACTCAGCCATGTTGTTTGTGCAGCTGAAGCAAAGTCGGGCCGTGAAAGGAGTGTGACAACCTTCCAGAGAAATGAGTACTGCGCCGATGCCGTTTCCAAGTGCATTTGAAGCACCATCAAAGTACAGGGTCCATCGGGATCCCTTTTTGGGTCCGTCATACGGTCCGTCACCTTCAATGTTGTCCAAATTCATGATGTCCTCGTCTGGGAAGTCAAATCTCATGGGTTGATAGTCTTCGATAGCTTGATGAGCCAGATGGTCGGCTAGTACACTCCCTTTTATAGCTTTTTGGGTGGTGTACTGGATGTCATACTCAGTTAGGATCATTTTCCATCTAGCTATCCTTCCAGATAAAGCGGGCTTTTCGAAGATATACTTGATAGGATCCATTTTGGAAATCAACAAGGTAGTATGAGTCAACATATACTGTCTTAGTCGGCGAGAAGCCCATACCAAAGCGCAGCAAGTTTTCTCGAGCAGTGAGTAGCGAGTCTCACAGTCGGTAAACTTTTTGCTAAGGTAATAAATAGCATGCTCTTTTCGACCAGACTCGTCATGCTGGCCCAAAACACACCCCATTGAGTTATCCAAGACGGTCAAATACATGATCAATGGTCTTTCTTCGACGGGTGGCATCAGAATAGGAGGTTCTAGCAAATACTCCTTGATTTTATCAAAAGCAGCTTGGCAATCGTCGTTCCATTCAACTACCTGATCTTTCTTCAAGAGTTTGAAAATTGGCTCACAGGTAGAAGTCAGATGCGAGATGAATCTGGCAATATAGTTCAAGCGCCCCAAGAATCCTCTAACCTCCTTTTCAGTACGGGGAGCAGGCATTTCTTGTATTGCTTTTACTTTTTCTGGATCGACTTCAATGCCTCTGTTGCTTACAATGAATCCCAGGAGTTTACCAGACCTAACTCCAAAAGTGCATTTACTTGGATTCAGCCTGAGCTTGTATTCTTTCAATCTGGCAAACAGCTTCTCTAGATGTTCAAGGTGCTCTTCTTCTGTTTGTGACCGAGCTATCATATCGTCTACGTAAACTTCAATCTCATGATGTATCATATCATGAAATAAAGCTACCATGGCGCGTTGATAAGTTTCCCCTGCGTTCTTCAGCCCGAACGGCATCACCTTGTAATAGAAAGTGCCCCATTGTGTGACAAAAGTTGTTTTCTCCATATCCTCGGGGGCCATTTTGATTTGATTGTAGCCCGAGAATCCATCCATGAAGGAAAACACTTTGTGCTGAGTTGTATTGTCGATCAAAATGTCAACGTGTGGCAGCGGAAAATCATCTTTGGGGCTGGCCCTATTCAAATCCCGGTAGTCCACACACATCCTGACTTTGCCATCTTTCTTAGGTACTGGCACGATGTTAGCGACCCATTGAGGATAGGACGTAACAGCCAGAAAGCCAGTGTCGAATTGCTTCATTACTTCTGCCTTGATCTTTTCAGACATGTCAGGCCTCATTCGGCGAACTTTTTGCTTGATCGGTGGACAGTCCTCTCTTGTGGGGAGACGGTGAACCACGATGTCTGTGTCTAAACCCGGCATGTCTTCATAAGACCAAGCGAAGATTTCAACATACTCATTCAACAACTGTATCAGGCGCTCCTTGACTCTTTGTTCCAGATTGGCACTCACTTGCACCTCCTTCCGGTCTTCCTCGGTCCCTAAGTTGACAGTTTCCAATGACTCTTCATGAGGTAAGATGGCCCTTTCCTCTTGCTGTAGAAGTCTGGCTAGTTCCCCTGGTACTTCACAACCTTCGTCATCTTCATACTCGGCTTGATTGATCAGATCTTCAGAGTTATTGAAAGATACAGCAGAATAGTCACCCATGGAATCCGGAGTGGATGGGTACCTGCATTGGTGAGTGTGGGTGTGTGTAAGGGATAGCCATCCTTAAACAAAAAATGCAAAAGGAAAGAAAATGAACACAAGCAGTTTATCAAATGAAAAACGTCCAATGAATCATTAAACATGGCATATGGATATTAAAAATAATCAAAACCCTTACAAATGGACCTACATGCCCCGGGCAAGGCATGAGGTGAAAAGATAGTGTACGGATTGTTTTGAAAATAAATATTACAGACCAAATAGGAAATGTTTAACAGATAAATTACTGATGAATAAAAGTGATGGGGACAAAGTCTTTTGCCTCCCAGTTTCTCAATCCTCCTTCGACAGTTGGATAAATCCACTCTCCGATGTTGCTCTCTTTGTCTTCATCCTCCAAAGTGTTGATTCCGTAGGGAGAAATTTTGACTGGCGCTCTTTCAATCTTCGACCGGCGCATAGCTTTTTGGCCTGCGGTAGTGAACCCTAAACCGAATTTGTCTGTCTTATGCGGAATATCAGGTAACTCCCCCCATGCTGAATTCTTCCCTTCCTTTATTGCGGCCCTTGCGTCATCCAGAGATGCCATCCTGGCCATCTGCCTCGGTGTCTCAGCTGCCAACTTTGCTACTGCTATTTCAGGAAGGACTTCTTCAAAATGCTGAAAAGGTGTTTCAATGAACTCCCCTTCTACCTCCACGTACCGGAAAGAATTCAAGTGGCTAATCATGTACTCCTCTTCGCCATGGACAGTAATGATCTTTCCCTTGACAGGATACTTCAACATCTGATGTAAGGAGGAGGTGACTGCCCCAACATGGTATATCCAAGGCCTACCCAACAAGCAAGAGTATGACGGACGAATGTCCATCACATAGAAAGTAGACTTAAACACCTCAGTGCCTATCTTGATGGGAATATCAACCTCCCCATGGACCATTCTCTTCGAACCATCGAAAGCTCTGACAACAATATCACTCGGCTTCAATTCCAACCCTTCACAATCTAGTCGGTCCAAGGCCTTCTTAGGCAGTACATTCAGCGACGAACCAGTGTCGACCAAGACACGTGCGAGAGTAGTTCCCCGGCACTCGACTGAAATGTGCAAAGCATCATTATGGTTTCTACCTTTAGGAGTTAGGTCGGCATCGGAGAAACCTAATCCATTGTCCGCAGTCAGGCTAGCCACACAATTTTGAAATTGATCTGCAGAGGTTTCCTGGGGCTCATGGGCTGCCTTCAGGAATTTTATCAGAGCTTTAGCGTGCGCTTCTGAGCAAAGTAGTAGTGCCAGCATGGAGATCTTTGAGGGGGTTTCCCCCAGCTGTTCTACCACATCGTAATCACTCCTTTTGATTATCCTTAAAATCTCATCCATTTCCTTCTTGGAGGTTTCCGGGATGACCAAGGGTTGAGCCCTCGTCCTGACGAGCTCATCTTGGATTCCCTTACCTTTGTCAGCAGTGGTAGGAGGGACAGTACTAGGAACAACAACGTCTTCAATCAAAGGGGTTCTAGAAGAGAGTTTTATTGGTGCAGGGATGACCTTGTCGGCAGATGAGGGTCCAAAGATTGCTCTTGGAGGGGCAATCTCAGGAGAAAATATTCTCCCGCTCCTACTGATTTTGCTCGTGCCTGCAATGTTACTAATGCTGGCTTCTTCATCATCCGAACTTTCTTCAGTTATTTCGATTTGTTTGATACCATGGTAGTAGACGTCATCGCCATAGTTCCATGGTATCGACTTCTCAGAAACATAGGGGACAAGCCCTGGCATTGTTATCTTCAAAGGAACAGATTTCGTAGCTGGTGTAATCTTAACAGGCTTTTTGACGGCCTTGGAAAGATTGGCGTGAATGGTTATGATTGAGACATCTTCGGCATGGGTTGGAACAACAGAAACTTTTCCAAACAAAATTTGTCGACTATCCATAAGGCCTTGGATGCCTTTCTTCAGTAACGGACAATCAAACGGCAGAGAGTAACAACAATAGCAGTCTTCTTTACATCCCGGGAAGATCCCGGCCCTTAACAGATTCAACTTGATGGTTAACAGTGGAGTAACCAGATCATTGACATCAGCAACATACAAATCTTCTTCAATGGCATTGACATTTCGGCCGTGCTTCGGTATGGGAGCAGATATCACATTAGGCTTCTCTGGAGCGTCGAACTCCACCTCCTTCGCCTCTATCAGGTCTTGGATCTTGTGCTTGAGTGCCCAACAATCATTGGTGTCGTGCCCAACATTGTCAGAATGGTAGGCGCATTTAGAATTAGGATGATAATGTGGAGAGGACGTATTCAAATTCTTTGGTGCCTCCTTGATGGTGGCGAGATTCAACTTTAACAGATGGGGAAGCACTTGCGCTGAAGTCATATTAATATGGGTGAACTGCCATTGTGGCCGTTCCACTCGTTGTTGATTTGGTCTGGACTGGTTATAGCGAGGCTGCTCACTTGAAGGATTTTGAATCATTACGGCCCCCACAGTTGGCCGAAGCTCCGTCTTCCCTGCTCTTCTCTGAGAATATACCACATCCGTTTCCTTCTTAAAAGGTTTCTTCTCAACACTTGCAGCAACACCCTTCTGAATCTTTCCTGACTTGATGCCAGCTTCTATTCTTTCGCCTGTTAAGATCAAATCGGTAAACCCTGCGGAAGAGTTACCAATCAGATGATTGAAAAATGGCCCAGATAGGGTCCCGAGAAACATATCAACAAGCTCGCGGTCGGTTAAAGGAGGCTGCACCCTGCCAGCCAAATCCCTCCATTTTTGTGCATATTCTTTGAATCCTTCGCCTGTTCCTAGCGACATACCCTGAAGTTGGGTAAGAGTAGGAGCAAGGTCAGAGTTGTACTGATATTGTTTGTAGAAAGCGGTGGCCAAATCTTCCCAATTTCGGACGCTGGTTCCCTCTAGCTGATAAAACCACTCTAATTGAGCCCCAGAAAGGCTGTCTTGAAAGAAATGAATCCAAAGATTTTTATCTGCCGTATAGGGTTGGATCTTTCTCACGTAGGACCTGAGATGCATTTTTGGACAGGACAGCCCATCATACCTCACAAACACTGGCACTTTGAATTTTGGGGGAATCACAATCCCGGCAACCAGACCCAAGTCTTCAAAATCCAAACCCGGTACTCTTTGTAGTTCCATGGCGGCCAACCTGTCTTCTAGCCCTTTGTATTTATCATCAGCTGGAGGGTATTGTTGATCGGAATAATCTTCATCCTCTTCGACCTCTTCTTCTTCCACGTCGGACTCGGAAGGTACCGCAACCCCACCTCCTTTGCTGGTTCCTTCATCAGAAGTAGGAGGAAATTCAAGCACTCGCCGAGCTTCTCCGTCAAATCTTCTCCCTAAAGTAGCCACCCCGAGTATCTTTTTCTTCTTTTTCACTGGGTCTTTGTTCCCTAATTGGGTCTTGATATCCTCCTGACCCTTAGCCAAGGTCATCAGGAGTTGCTGGAACTATGCATTCTGAGCTTGTAGGTCTTTGACTGTTTGCTCGAGATCCATCCTACTGAAATAAACAGCAGACAGATAAGGAAACCTGGAGTGAGACCTGCTTATGCACATGATGAATGGTATGCTTATGTATGCAATGCATTCAAGGATTTAGAACATTCAAAATTGTTGCAGACAAAGAAGAACGCACGTCATATTAATAAGAAGAAATTTGTTAGTACATAAATGCCCCATGGGCCAAATATTACAAAATAACTTCTTAAGGCAAAAAGACATTGCGCATCCTCTTTGGCGCGATGTAGGTGTTGAGGGCCTCTTGCTCATGGAGTCGGCGGGTAAGCTCTAAAACCTTCTTCTCACTAGCGTAGAAGCTGGCTTCAAAAGTATTCCGTTCCTCCTTGAGCTGAATCCAACTTTTCTGCATTTCCTCCCACGATGTAGGCATGTCTGGATGTAGGATGGTGTAGGGAACCTCTCCTTCCTTGACGGGCTCTTTAATCACAGGGAGAACATGAGGATAAGGCATCATCAGACTTTGGGCTCGGGCTCGTACCCACTTGAGATAAGGCTCAAGAGGAATGGAGTTCTTATGTCCCAGAGTCTTGCTATCAACCTTGTTGAGTCTTCCCCAAGCTCTGATGAATCTTTGGCGAAGTCCTTGCGCATCGTTGTCGAAGTCAAAAACTAGGTCAGGAATCAACATGTCATGAGGGCCATCCCTCCGTGCATATCCAAATTGCCTCAAAGCTAGGCAAGGGTTGTAGGTGATGCCTCCTATGATTCCAAGTAAAGGAACATTAGGAAACTCTCCACAACGATCGACGATGATGACATTTTCTCTGGACCGAGAACACCAATGTACATCAGAGTGAGTAAGAGTCATCAACCGTTGGGACCACCTTGAGCCTTGGTCATTCTTCAAGACAGATTGTGGAAGGTGCGAAATAAACCACCTTGCAAGGAGAGGAGTACAACACATGAGAACACCCCTCTTTCTCATTGTTCGTGTGTAAAATGAGTGAAGAATGTCCCCAAGAAATGTTGGTATTGGATTTCTGGACAAGAAGATTTTAACGGCATTGACATCTACCAATTGGTCAGGATTTGGGAACAAGACCAACCCATAGATAAGGAGTGCCACAATTTCTTCAAAGGCTTGTAGGTCCAATGAGTTCCAACATTCTTGTGCCTTCTCAAACAAGAATTTTGCTAAGAATCCCTTGACGCCGCTTCTGGTTTCCCAATGCCCCTCGATGTCGGATGGTTGTAAATGTAATGCTCGAGCAACATCTTCTGGCTTTGGTTCCTTTTCCGTACCGTTGAAGGGTAGTTGATTAAGGATAGGAATTCTCAGGAGTTGAGAAAACTCCTCCAAAGTGGGCACCAACTGATAATCAGGGAAAGTGAAACAGTGGTGAAGAGGGTCAAAGAACTGGAATAGCACTTTCATCATGTCTTCTTCAATGTTGGTGTTGACTAGGCTGAGCAGTCTACCATGTCTTTCACTGAAGGATGAGATTTCCGGAATTCTTGAGGTGAGCTCCTTGAGTTGAGGAGAAATTCTGACAAGGTTGACTTGGATGGTGTTTCTGCGAGGAATTTCCATGACCTACAAAACAGGAACAAAGATGAAGATCCAAACCCTTGAAATGGTTAGTGAATGCATATGATGTTTTATGATGTTTATGATGTATGCACAAAATATATGTACAAGCAAATCACACCAAACCCTAGTTTCAAGCTTGCATGGGGTTTCATAGGTAAGTACCCTCTTGAGTGTAGTTGGCTTAAAAACCTGTCCTATAAATAGTAACCGGGTTCTAAGGAGCTCAATATCACGGGATTGTTTTCATTGTTCATTGTTTCGGTTTAGCCACTTAACTAGCGACCAAAATATTCCAAGAATACAACCCTCAATGAGTGTAGTATCGAGTATCTACCAACTTCGGACTGCACCGAAGCCGGTCATACTCAGTTAGGATCATTTTCCATCTAGCTATCCTTCCAGATAAAGCGGGCTTTTCGAAGATATACTTGATAGGATCCATTTTGGAAATCAACAAGGTAGTATGAGTCAACATATACTGTCTTAGTCGACGAGCAGCCCATACCAAAGCGCAGCAAGTTTTCTCGAGCAGTGAGTAGCGAGTCTCACAGTCGGTAAATTTTTTGCTAAGGTAATAAATAGCATGCTCTTTTCGACCAGACTCGTCATGCTGGCCCAAAACACACCCCATTGAGTTATCCAAGACGGTCAAATACATGATCAATGGTCTTCCTTCGACGGGTGGCATCAGAATAGGAGGTTCTAGCAAATACTCCTTGATTTTATCAAAAGCAGCTTGGCAATCGTCGTTCCATTCAACTACCTGATCTTTCTTCAAGAGTTTGAAAATTGGCTCACAGGTAGAAGTCAGATGCGAGATGAATCTGGCAATATAGTTCAAGCGCCCCAAGAATCCTCTAACCTCCTTTTCAGTACGGGGAGCAGGCATTTCTTGTATTGCTTTTACTTTTGCTGGATCGACTTCAATGCCTCTGTTGCTTACAATGAATTCCAGGAGTTTACCAGACCTAACTCCAAAAGTGCATTTACTTGGATTCAGCCTGAGCTTGTATTCTTTCAATCTGGCAAACAGCTTCTCTAGATGTTCAAGGTGCTCTTCTTCTGTTTGTGACCGAGCTATCATATCGTCTACGTAAACTTCAATCTCATGATGTATCATATCATGAAACAAAGTGACCATGGCGCGTTGATAAGTTGCCCCTGCGTTCTTCAGCCCGAACGGCATCACCTTGTAACAGAAAGTGCCCCATTGTGTGACAAAAGTTGTTTTCTCCATATCCTCGGGGGCCATTTTGATTTGATTGTAGCCCGAGAATCCATCCATGAAGGAAAACACTTTGTGCTGAGCTGTATTGTCGATCAAAATGTCAACGTGTGGCAGCGGAAAATCATCTTTGGGGCTGGCCCTATTCAAATCCCGGTAGTCCACACACATCCTGACTTTGCCATCTTTCTTAGGTACTGGCACGATGTTAGAGACCCATTGAGGATAGGACGTAACAGCCAGAAAGCCAGTGTCGAATTGCTTCGTTACTTCTGCCTTGATCTTTTCAGACATGTCAGGCCTCATTCGGCGAACTTTTTGCTTGATCGGTGGACAGTCCTCTCTTGTGGGGAGACGGTGAACCACGATGTCTGTGTCTAAACCCGGCATGTCTTCATAAGACCAAGCGAAGATTTCAACATACTCATTCAACAACTGTATCAGGCGCTCCTTGACTCTTGGTTCCAGATTGGCACTCACTTGCACCTCCTTCCGGTCTTCCTTGGTCCCTAAGTTGACAGTTTCCAATGACTCTTCATGAGGTAAGATGGCCCTTTCCTCTTGCTGTAGAAGTCTGGCTAGTTCCCCTGGTACTTCACAACCTTCGTCATCTTCATACTCGGCTTGATTGATCAGATCTTTAGAGTTATTGAAAGATACAGCAGAATAGTCACCCATGGAATCCGGAGTGGATGGGTACCTGCATTGGTGAGTGTGGGTGTGTGTAAGGGATAGCCATCCTTAAACAAAAAATGCAAAAGGAAAGAAAATGAACACAAGCAGTTTATCAAATGAAAAACGTCCAATGAATCATTAAACATGGCATATGGATATGAAAAATAATCAAAACCCTTACAAATGGACGTACATGCCCCGGGCAAGGCATGAGGTGAAAAGATAGTGTACGGATTGTTTTGAAAATAAATATTACAGACCAAATAGGAAATGTTTAACAGATAAATTACTGATGAATAAAAGTGATGGGGACAAAGTCTTTTGCCTCCCAGTTGCTCAATCCTCCTTCGACAGTTGGATAAATCCACTCTCCGATGTTGCTCTCTTTGTCTTCATCCTCCAAAGCGTTGATTCCGTAGGGAGAAATTTTGACTGGCGCTCTTTTAATCTTCGACCGGCGCATAGATTTTTGGCCTACGGTAGTGAACCCTAAACCGAATTTGTCTGTCTTATGCGGAATATCAGGTAACTCCCCCCATGCTGAATTCTTCCCTTCCTTTATTGCGGCCCTTGCGTCATCCAGAGATGCCATCCTGGCCATCTGCCTCGGTGTCTCAGCTGCCAACTTTGCTACTGCTATTTCAGGAAGGACTTCTTCGAAATGCTGAAAAGGTGTTTCAATGAACTCCCCTTCTACCTCCACGTACCAGAAAGAATTCAAGTGGCTAATCATGTACTCCTCTTCGCCATGGACAGTAATGATCTTTCCCTTGACAGGATACTTCAACATCTGATGTAAGGAGGAGGTGACTGCCCCAACATGGTGTATCCAAGGCCTACCCAGCAAGCAAGAGTATGACGGACGAATGTCCATCACATAGAAAGTAGACTTAAACACCTCAATGCCTATCTTAATGAGAATATCAACCTCCCCATGGACCATTCTCTTCGAACCATCGAAAGCTCTGACAACAATATCACTCGGCTTCAATTCCAACCCTTCACAATCTAGTCGGTCCAAGGCCTTCTTAGGCAGTACATTCAGCGACGAACCAGTATCGACCAAGACACGTGCGAGAGTAGTTCCCCGGCACTCGACTGAAATGTGCAAAGCATCATTATGGTTTCTACCTTTAGGAGTTAGGTCGGCATCGGAGAAACCTAATCCATTGTCCGCAGTCAGGCTAGCCACACAATTTTGAAATTGATCTGCAGAGGTTTCCTGGGGCACATGGGCTGCCTTCAGGAATTTTATCAGAGCTTTAGCGTGCGCTTCTGAGCAAAGTAGTAGTGCCAGCATGGAGATCTTTGAGGGGGTTTTCCCCAGCTGTTCTACCACATCGTAATCACTCCTTTTGATTATCCTTAAAATCTCATCCATTTCCTTCTTGGAGGTTTCCGGGATGACCAAGGGTTGAGCCCTCGTCCTGACGAGCTCATCTTGGATTCCCTTACCTTTGTCAGCAGTGGTAGGAGGGAAAGTACTAGGAATAACAACGTCTTCAATCAAAGGGGTTCTAGAAGAGAGTTTTATTGGTGCAGGGATGACCTTGTCGGCAGATGAGGGTCCAAAGATTGCTCTTGGAGGGGCAATCTCAGGAGAAAATATTCTCCCGCTCCTGGTGATTTTGCTCGTGCCTGCAATGTTACTAATGCTGGCTTCTTCATCATCCGAACTTTCTTCAGTTATTTCGATTTGTTTGATACCATGGTAGTAGACGTCATCGCCATAGTTCCATGGTATCGACTTCTCAGAAACATAGGGGACAGGCCCTGGCATTGTTATCTTCAAAGGAACAGATTTCGTAGCTGGTGTAATCTTAACAGGCTTTTTGACGGCCTTGGAAAGATTGGCGTGAATGGTTATGATTGAGACATCTTCGACATGGGTTGGAACAGCAGAAACTTTTCCAAACAAAATTTGTCGACTATCCATAAGGCCTTGGATGCCTTTCTTCAGTAACAGACAATCAAACGGCAGAGAGTAACAACAATAGCAGTCTTCTTTACATCCCGGGAAGATCCCGGCCCTTAACAGATTCAACTTGATGGTTAACAATGGAGTAACCAGATCATTGACATCAGCAACATACAAATCTTCTTCAATGGCATTGACATTTCGGTCGTGCTTCGACATGGGAGTAGATATCACATTAGGCTTCTCTGGAGCGTCGAACTCCACCTCCTTCGCCTCTATCAGGTCTTGGATCTTGTGCTTGAGTGCCCAACAATCATTGGTGTCGTGCCCAACACTGTCAGAATGGTAGGCGCATTTAGCATTAGGATGATAATGTGGAGAGGACGTATTCACATTCTTTGGTGCCTCCTTGATGGTGGCGAGATTCAACTTTAACAGATGGGGAAGCACTTGCGTTGGAGTCATATTAATACGGGTGAACTGCCATTGTGGCCGTTCCACTCGTTGTTGATTTGGTCTGGACTGGTTATAGCGAGGCTGCTCACTTGAAGGATTTTGAATCATTACGGCCCCCACAGTTGGCCGACGCTCCGTCTTCCCTGCTCTTCTCTGAGAATATACCACAGCCGTTTCCTTCTTAAAAGGTTTCTTCTCAACACTTGCAGCAACACCCTTCTGAATCTTTCCTGACTTGATGCCAGCTTCTATTCTTTCGCCTGTTAAGATCAAATCGGTAAACCCTGCGGAAGAGTTACCAATCAGATGATTGAAAAATGGCCCAGATAGGGTCCCGAGAAACATATCAACAAGCTCGCGGTCGGTTAAAGGAGGCTGCACCCTGCCAGCCAAATCCCTCCATTTTTAAGCATATTCTTTGAATCCTTCGCCTGTTCCTAGCGACATACCCTGAAGTTGGGTACGAGTAAGAGCAAGGTCAGAGTTGTACTGATATTGTTTGTAGAAAGCGGTGGCAAAATCTTCCCAATTTCGGACGCTGGTTCCCTCTAGCTGATAAAACCACTCTAATTGAGCCCCAGAAAGGTTGTCTTGAAAGAAATGAATCCAAAGATTTTTATCTGCCGTATAGGGTTGGATCTTTCTCACGTAGGACCTGAGATGCATTTTTGGACAGGACATCCCATCATACCTCACAAACACTGGCACTTTGAATTTTGGGGGAATCACAATCCCGGCAACCAGACCCAAGTCTTCAAAATCCAAACCCGGTACTCTTTGTAGTTCCATGGCGGCCAACCTGTCTTCTAGCCCTTTGTATTTATCATCAGCTGGAGGGTATTGTTGATCGGAATAATCTTCATCCTCTTCGACCTCTTCTTCTTCCACGTCGGACTCGGAAGGTACCGCAGCCCCACCTCCTTTGCTGGTTCCTTCATCAGAAGTAGGAGGAAATTCAAGGACTCGCCGAGCTTCTCCGTCAAATCTTCTCCCTAAAGTAGCCACCCCGAGTCTCTTTTTCTTCTTTTTCACTGGGTCTTTGTTCCCTAATTGGGTCTTGATATCCTCCTGACCCTTAGCCAAGGTCATCAGGAGTTGCTGGAACTGTGCATTCTGAGCTTGTAGGTCTTTGACTGTTTGCTCGAGATCCATCCTACTGAAATAAACAGCAGACAGATAAGGAAACCTGGAGTGAGACCTGCTTATGCACATGATGAATGGTATGCTTATGTATGCAATGCATTCAAGGATTTAGAACATTCAAAATTGTTGCAGACAAAGAAGAATGCACGTCATATTAATAAGAAGAAATTTGTTAGTACATAAATGCCCCATGGGCCAAATATTACAAAATAACTTCTTAAGGAAAAAAGACATTGCGCATCCTCTTTGGCGCGATGTAGGTGTTGAGGGCCTCTTGCTCATGGAGTCGGCGGGTAAGCTCTAAAACCTTCTTCTCACTAGCGTAGAAGCTGGCTTCAAAAGTATTTTGTTCCTCCTTGAGCTGAATCCAACTTTTCTGCATTTCCTCCCACGATGTAGGCATGTCTGGATGTAGGATGGTGTAGGGAACCTCTCCTTCCTTGACGGGCTCTTTAATCACAGGGAGAACATGAGGATAAGGCATCATCAGACTTTGGGCTCGGGCTCGTACCCACTTGAGATAAGGCTCAAGAGGAATGGAGTTCTTGTGTCCCAGAGTCTTGCTATCAACCTTGTTGAGTCTTCCCCAAGCTCTGATGAATCTTTGGCGAAGTCCTGGCGCATCGTTGTCAAAGTCAAAAACTAGGTCAGGAATCAACATGTCATGAGGGCCATCCCTCCATGCATATCCAAATTGCCTCAAAGCTAGGCAAGGGTTGTAGGTGATGCCTCCTCTGATTCCAAGTAAAGGAACATTAGGAAACTCTCCACAACGATCGACGATGATGACATTTTCTCTGGACCGAGAACACCAATGTACATCAGAGTGAGTAAGAGTCATCAACCGTTGGGACCACCTTGAGCCTTGGTCATTCTTCAAGACAGATTGTGGAAGGTGCGAAATAAACCACCTTGCAAGGAGAGGAGTGTAACACCCCAGTTTCAATTATTTGATTTATTTAAATTTGGGAAATTATTTTATTAGAATTAATAAAATAAAAAGGGATTATTTATTTTGAAATATGGAGGAAAATAAAAGAAATAAGAAAATGCTGAGTTTTTAGGTTATTGGGCTTGGATGTTGTTAGTAAAGAGTGGGGGTGCAAAAGAAGTAAAGTTATGTTTTGGAACTCAAGTTATTTTTTTCTCATTATTCACGATAACACAGAATTTGGGATTTTGGGAAGCAGAGCTCTGAAGGTACGAAGAACGAAGACCATCGCTCAAAAAGTTCAAAGCCGCTAATTGATAAGGTAAGGGGGGCTATTACTCGATTTACCTTTGTTTATGGGTTTATGTACGGTTGATTTGGGTAATCGTAGGGAAAAACCCCAATTGTTAGATGTTATTAGGGATCGATACCCTTAGGATTGAACTTTGTTAAAGGAGGTTTAGGTTCCCAATTTTATGAAATCAATTAACGATTTTAGGTTCCTAATGGTGGATTGGAAGTATATCTGCATGATCGTGAATTTACCTTAGAAGTTATAGGGATAACCTCAATGTTAGTAGATTTCCCCAAAAAGGACGATTAATCCCGGTTAAGGTGACTATGATGATTGTTGGTAATTAGGAAATTGATGTTTTGTTTTGAGTTATACAAACTCGATGTCGTTAGGTACCGAAATGCGCGTTTTGACTGGCATTTTCCCGCGTTTGGCTGCTGTTTCTGAGCTGCTGTAGGTACAGGAAAACTCTGTACGCGCTCAACAACACGGGCCGTGTTGCACAACACGGGCACCCGTGTTGCTCTTCTGTGTTGGTAAAAGTAATGTGTTTTCTGGACACATTACAACACGGGCCGTGTTGCACAACACGGGCACCCGTGTTGATCCCCCTGTATTGATAAGGATAATGTGTTTTTTTTTCTGGATATGTTACAACACGGGCCGTGTTGCACAACACGGGCCGTGTTGCACAACACGGGCACCCGTGTTGATGCTACTGTGTTGATTTTCTGAACTTTGTTTTCAGTGCTTGATTGTGGATTTTATTGCCATGCTTTTGGATAATGTTATCGAGCATGAATTATGATATGACTTGATATGATTGATGTTTAAATAGTATGCTGAGTGATTACATGCTATCCATATCTTGTTATGATTTTATGTTGTTGATGTTGCATGATATGTTGATTGATGTTCATAGTATGCTGAGTGTTACATACTTTACATATCATGTTGCATTTGTTAATTCCCATTGTGTGGAATTAACATGGTGGCCAATATACGTGTCCGCGATTTAATGGAACGTTGAGGTGGTAGCCGTGTCCGCGATATAATGGAACGGTGAGTTATCCGTGACCCGAGATTTAATGGGGCGGTGAAGTGGTACCACATGCATGGGTGTGTTGCATTACCTTGAATATAACATGAATGGATGATTTTTCCAATGTTGTATTTGATTGTTTGTATGCACGTATGATTGCTAAATGGTTGACGATGTTTGATGATTATTTGCAAATATGAAAAGCAATATATCATGGGTATATGAATTGTAAAGGTTTTTGTAAACTATGAAATATGCTAATTATTGGGTGATGCTTATGATTTCCTGAATTGATTGTTATGAACGTATAATCAAATGTATAATTGAGATGCTCACCCTTACTGTTGAATATTTCAGATTGAGGAGCTTCGTTCAGGTGCTTGGCGAAGGCTTGTCGTTCTAGTTTATTTTCGTTTTAGTATTGTCCGGGTCATGCTCTGATAGTTGTAACTCCGGGAACGCTTGTTTGTCGAGTTGTTTTAGTCAGACTCGTTTAATTCCTCATGTTTTGTTATAATATGATGTTGACATTTTCCAGGTGTTAATCCCTGATGATTTCGAAAATATTAATAATATTGATTTTATTAATTAAAGTATTCCGCTGTGTAAACATGTATGAGTTACTACTACGTTATGCATGACAGGAATTTGTTTTATTAAAAGAGAATTGTAGCATCCTCGTTAGTACATGTACTCTGAAAATATGATTTTAATTATTTGCGAAATTTTATGCGGGGTTTTAGAGGGTGTTACAATAGTGGTATCAGAGCATAGTCGGTCGTTGCGACCAGAGTCTTGAGTCAGTCATCCCTTTTGTATGCGATTAGTGTAAGGTAACACTGTCGATACTGTATTCTAATGAAGAGTATGTTTTGATTCTCAGGAATATGGCTGGAAGAGGTAACGGACGAAATGATGCTGCACTAGCTGAGGCTTTGGGGATGTTAGCTGGTGTACTTGCTGGAAACCCAACTGGAGGCGTGATTGGTGCTGATAGGCAATTGGGAAATTTCCAAAGGAACAATCCTCTGTTGTTCAAAGGTACACATGACCCTGAAGGTGCTCAGAAGTGGCTGAAGGAAATCGAAAGGATTTTCCGTGTGATTGATTATGCTGAAGATCTGAGAGTCAGATATGGTACGCATATGTTGGCAGAAGAAGCCGACGACTGGTGGGTTGCCACAAGGACTGAAATGGTTCAAGATGGAGAGGCACTGACTTGGGCTAACTTCAGAAGGGCTTTTCTGAGGAGGTACTTTCCTGAAGATGTTCGGGGAAGAAAGGAAATTGAATTTTTGGAGCTTAAGCAGGGCAATCTGACGGTTAGTGAGTATGCTACTAAGTTCACTGAGCTGGCAAAGTATTATGCACACTACAACAATGATGAGGCTGGAGAATTCTCTAAGTGTATCAAATTTGAGAATGGTCTCCGAGATGAGATTAAGCAGGGAATCAGGTACCAACGTATTCGTAGATTTTCTGATCTGGTGGATTGTAGCAGAATCTTGGAAGAAGATATTACCAAGAATAGGTCGTCTCACTCTCGTAGGGCTGTTGATAAAAGGGGAAAGCAACATATGGACCGTGGCAAGCCATATGGTAGAGATAACCAGAGATCAGGCGGTTGGAAAAGGCCTAGTGGGGGAGATTCTAAGGCTCCTATCAGATGCTACAGGTGTGGTGAGTCTGGTCATCACATTCGAGATTGCAAGAGTGATGAGAAGAAGTGCTATAAATGTGGAAAGGCTGGTCATTTGTCTATTGATTGCAAAGGGAAGTCTGTTACTTGTTACAATTGTGGCGAAGAAGGTCACATTCGTCCGCAGTGTCCTAAGCCTAGGAAGGATCAGTCAGGTGGAAAAGTGTTCGCTTTGTCTGGATCTGAGACTACTCCAGAGGATCGATTGATTAAAGGTACGTGTTTTATTCATGGCACACCTTTAGTTGCAATTATTGATACTGGTGCAACTCATTCTTTCATTTCTTTGGATTGTGCTGAGAGGTTGAAACTGGACATATCTGGTATGCGAGGTAGCATGGTTGTTGATACTCCTGCATCGGGTTCAGTGACAACTTCACTTGTATGTAGGAATTGTCCTATTGAGATTTTTGGTAGAGGGTTCGGTATGGATTTAGTGTGCCTACCGCTTGAACAAATTGATATTATCCTTGGGATGAACTGGTTGGAATTCAACCGGGTTCATCTGAACTTCTTTGCTAAGACGGTGATTTTTCCAGAAGCAGTTGGTGTCGAGAATTTGACTATGACTGCTAGGCAGGTACAAGAAGCAATGGAAGACGGTGCTAATGTGTTTATGTTACTTGCTTCGTTAGATGCAACAGGAAAGGTCAGGAGTGGTGAATTGCCAGTGGTGTGTGATTTTCCAGAAGTCTTTCCTGATGATGTTGGTGAGTTACCTCCTGAGAGAGAGGTGGAATTCTCTATAGATTTGATTCCTGGTACGAGACCGGTGTCGATGGCGCCATATCGTATGTCTGCGTCTGAGTTGGATGAATTGAAGAGTCAGTTGGAAGATTTACTGGAGAAGAAGTTTATTCGTCCAAGTGTTTCACCTTGGGGTGCTCCGGTATTGTTGGTTAAGAAGAAAGAAGGTTCTATGAGACTGTGTGTTGATTACAGGCAATTGAACAAGGTAACCATTAAGAATCGGTATCCATTACCGAGGATTGATGATTTAATGGATCAGCTAATTGGAGCCAGTGTATTCAGTAAGATTGACTTGAGATCTGGATATCATCAGATTCGTGTGAAAGCGGATGATGTTCAAAAGACTGCTTTTCGAACGAGGTATGGGCATTATGAATATTCTGTTATGCCGTTCGGGGTTACTAATGCACCTGGTGTTTTCATGGAATATATGAACAGGATTTTTCATCCGTATCTGGATAAGTTTGTTGTGGTTTTTATCGATGACATTCTGATTTATTCCAAGAATGACGAAGAACATGCGGAACATCTCAGAATTGTGTTAGAGTTGTTGAAAGATAAGAAGTTGTATGCAAAGTTGTCCAAATGTGAGTTCTGGCTGAATGAAGTTAGTTTTCTTGGACATGTGATTTCTAAGAATGGTATTGCAGTGGATCCTACAAAAGTAGAAGCAGTATCTCAGTGGGAAGCGCCGAAGACTGTTTCTGAAATCAGAAGTTTCCTTGGTCTTGCAGGTTATTACAGAAAGTTTATCGAAGGATTCGCAAAGTTAGCATTGCCTTTGACGAAATTGACTCGTAAAGGACAAGCGTTTATTTGGGATTCTGATTGTGAGAAAGGTTTCCAAGAATTGAAGCGGAGATTGACTAGTGCTCCTATTCTGATTTTGCCGAATCCGATGGAATCTTTTGTGGTCTATTGTGATGCATCTCTGTTGGGTTTAGGTGGTGTTTTAATGCAGAATCAACAGGTAGTTGCGTATGCTTCGAGACAGTTGAAGGTTCATGAAAGGAACTATCCTACTCATGACTTAGAGTTGGCAGCAGTTGTGTTTGTCTTGAAATTGTGGAGACATTATCTGTATGGTTCGAGATTTGAAGTGTATAGTGATCATAAGAGTTTGAAGTATCTTTTCGATCAGAAAGAGCTCAATATGAGGCAAAGAAGGTGGTTGGAATTTCTCAAAGATTATGATTTTGGTTTGAATTACCATCCTGGTAAGGCAAATGTGGTTGCAGACGCTTTGAGCAGGAAATCCTTGCATATGTCTATGATGATGGTTCGTGAATTGGATTTAATTGAACAGTTTCGAGATTTGAGTTTAATTTGTGAAAGTACTCCGAAGTGTGTTCGTTTGGGTATGTTGAAACTTACTAGTGGTATTCTAGAAGAGATCAGGATCGGGCAAAAATCTGATGTTAATTTAGTTGATAAATTGACATTGATCAACCAAGGTCAAGGTGGTGAGTTTAGAATTGATGAAAATGATGTTATGAGATTTGGCGATAGAGTTTGTGTTCCTGATGTCGCAGAAATCAAGCAGATTATATTAGAGGAAGGACATCGCAGTGGGATGAGTATTCATCTGGGTGCCACAAAAATGTATCATGATTTGAAGAAATTGTTTTGGTGGCCGGGAATGAAAAAGGAAATAGCTGAATTTATGTATGCATGTTTAATCTGTCAAAAATCGAAGATTGAGCATCAGAAGCCGTCTGGAGTTATGCAGCCGATGTTTATTCCAGAATGGAAGTGGGATAGTATTTCTATGGATTTTGTATCCGGGTTGCCGAGGACTCCTAAGGATTGTGAAGCGATATGGGTTATTGTGGATAGACTGACTAAGTCTGCTCATTTTATACCGGTGCGAATGGATTACTCAATGGAGAGATTGGCACAGTTATATATTGAGAAAATAGTGAGTTTGCATGGAGTTCCTTCTAGTATTGTGTCAGATAGAGATCCGAGATTCACTTCAAAATTTTGGGAAGGATTGCAGAAGGCTTTGGGTACTAAATTGAGGTTGAGCTCAGCTTACCATCCTCAGACTGATGGACAGACGGAGAGGACGATTCAATCGTTAGAAGATTTATTGCGTGCTTGTGTTTTAGAGAAGGGTGGAGCTTGGGATAACTATTTGCCATTGATTGAATTTACTTATAACAATAGTTACCATTCGAGTATTGGTATGGCTCCGTTTGAGGCATTGTATGGTAGACGGTGTAGAACGCCTTTGTGTTGGTATGAATCTGGAGAGAGTTTGGTAATTGGGCCAGAGATTGTTCAGCAGACTACTGAAAAGATCAAATTGATTCAAGAGAAGATGAGAGCTTCTCAGAGTCGTCAGAAAAGTTATCATGATAAGAGGAGAAAGAATTTAGAATTCAGTGCTGGAGATCATGTGTTTATGAGAGTTACTCCGATGACGGGTATTGGTCGAGCGTTGAAATCTAAGAAGTTGACTCCGCGTTTTATTGGTCCGTTTCAGATTACAGAAAGAGTTGGGGAAGTTGCTTATCGCATTGCTTTACCTCCGAGACTTGCGAATTTGCACGATGTTTTTCATGTTTCTCAGCTGAGGAGATACATTCCAGACCCATCTCATGTAATCCAAATAGATGATGTACAAGTGAGAGATAACCTGACAGTAGAAACATTGCCTATGAGGATAGAAGATCGGGAAGTGAAACAGTTAAGAGGTAAAGAGATAGCATTAGTGAAGGTTGCTTGGGGAGGTCCAGCAGATGGAAATATCACTTGGGAGCTGGAGAGCCAGATGAAAGAGGCTTATCCAGAACTGTTCGTCTAAGGTATGTTTTCGAGGACGAAAACTCTTTTAGTGGGGAAGAGTTGTAACACCCCAGTTTCAATTATTTGATTTATTTAAATTTGGGAAATTATTTTATTAGAATTAATAAAATAAAAAGGGATTATTTATTTTGAAATATGGAGGAAAATAAAAGAAATAAGAAAATGCTGAGTTTTTAGGTTATTGGGCTTGGATGTTGTTAGTAAAGAGTGGGGGTGCAAAAGAAGTAAAGTTATGTTTTGGAACTCAAGTTATTTTTTTCTCATTATTCACGATAACACAGAATTTGGGATTTTGGGAAGCAGAGCTCTGAAGGTACGAAGAACGAAGACCATCGCTCAAAAAGTTCAAAGCCGCTAATTGATAAGGTAAGGGGGGCTATTACTCGATTTACCTTTGTTTATGGGTTTATGTACGGTTGATTTGGGTAATCGTAGGGAAAAACCCCAATTGTTAGATGTTATTAGGGATCGATACCCTTAGGATTGAACTTTGTTAAAGGAGGTTTAGGTTCCCAATTTTATGAAATCAATTAACGATTTTAGGTTCCTAATGGTGGATTGGAAGTATATCTGCATGATCGTGAATTTACCTTAGAAGTTATAGGGATAACCTCAATGTTAGTAGATTTCCCCAAAAAGGACGATTAATCCCGGTTAAGGTGACTATGATGATTGTTGGTAATTAGGAAATTGATGTTTTGTTTTGAGTTATACAAACTCGATGTCGTTAGGTACCGAAATGCGCGTTTTGACTGGCATTTTCCCGCGTTTGGCTGCTGTTTCTGAGCTGCTGTAGGTACAGGAAAACTCTGTACGCGCTCAACAACACGGGCCGTGTTGCACAACACGGGCACCCGTGTTGCTCTTCTGTGTTGGTAAAAGTAATGTGTTTTCTGGACACATTACAACACGGGCCGTGTTGCACAACACGGGCACCCGTGTTGATCCCCCTGTATTGATAAGGATAATGTGTTTTTTTTTCTGGATATGTTACAACACGGGCCGTGTTGCACAACACGGGCACCCGTGTTGATGCTACTGTGTTGATTTTCTGAACTTTGTTTTTAGTGCTTGATTGTGGATTTTATTGCCATGCTTTTGGATAATGTTATCGAGCATGAATTATGATATGACTTGATATGATTGATGTTTAAATAGTATGCTGAGTGATTACATGCTATCCATATCTTGTTATGATTTTATGTTGTTGATGTTGCATGATATGTTGATTGATGTTCATAGTATGCTGAGTGTTACATACTTTACATATCATGTTGCATTTGTTAATTCCCATTGTGTGGAATTAACATGGTGGCCAATATACGTGTCCGCGATTTAATGGAACGTTGAGGTGGTAGCCGTGTCCGCGATATAATGGAACGGTGAGTTATCCGTGACCCGAGATTTAATGGGGCGGTGAAGTGGTACCACATGCATGGGTGTGTTGCATTACCTTGAATATAACATGAATGGATGATTTTTCCAATGTTGTATTTGATTGTTTGTATGCACGTATGATTGCTAAATGGTTGACGATGTTTGATGATTATTTGCAAATATGAAAAGCAATATATCATGGGTATATGAATTGTAAAGGTTTTTGTAAACTATGAAATATGCTAATTATTGGGTGATGCTTATGATTTCCTGAATTGATTGTTATGAACGTATAATCAAATGTATAATTGAGATGCTCACCCTTACTGTTGAATATTTCAGATTGAGGAGCTTCGTTCAGGTGCTTGGCGAAGGCTTGTCGTTCTAGTTTATTTTCGTTTTAGTATTGTCCGGGTCATGCTCTGATAGTTGTAACTCCGGGAACGCTTGTTTGTCGAGCTGTTTTAGTCAGACTCGTTTAATTCCTCATGTTTTGTTATAATATGATGTTGACATTTTCCAGGTGTTAATCCCTGATGATTTCGAAAATATTAATAACATTGATTTTATTAATTAAAGTATTCCGCTGTGTAAACATGTATGAGTTACTACTACGTTATGCATGACAGGAATTTGTTTTATTAAAAGAGAATTGTAGCATCCTCGTTAGTACATGTACTCTGAAAATATGATTTTAATTATTTGCGAAATTTTATGCGGGGTTTTAGAGGGTGTTACAAGGAGTACAGCACATGAGAACACCCCTCTTTCTCATTGTTCGTGTGTAAAATGAGTGAAGAATGTCCCCAAGCAATGTTGGTATTGGATTTCTGGACAAGAAGATTTTGACGGCGTTGACATCTACCAATTGGTCAGGATTTGGGAACAAGACCAACCCATAGATAAGGAGTGCCACAATTTCTTCAAAGGCTTGTAGGTCCAATGAGTTCCAACATTCTTGTGCCTTCTCAAACAAGAATTTTGCTAAGAATCCCTTGACGCCGCTTCTGGTTTCCCAATGCCCCTCGATGTCGGATGGTTGTAAATGTAATGCTCGAGCAACATCTTCCGGCTTTGGTTCCTTTTCCGTACCGTTGAATGGTAGTTGATTAAGGATAGGAATTCTCAGGAGTTGAGAAAACTCCTCCAAAGTGGGCACCAACTGATAATCAGGGAAAGTGAAACAGTGGTGAAGAGGGTTAAAGAACTGGAATAGCACTTTCATCATGTCTTCTTCAATGTTGGTGTTGACTAGGCTGAGCAGTCTACCATGTCTTTCACTGAAGGATGAGCTTTCCGGAATTCTCGAGGTGAGCTCCTTGAGTTGAGGAGAAATTCTCACAAGGTTGACTTGGATGGTGTTTCTGCAAGGAATTTCCATGACCTACAAAATAGGAACAAAGATGAAGATCCAAACCCTTGAAATGGTTAGTGAATGCATATGATGTTTTATGATGTTTATGATGTATGCACAAAACATATGTACAAGCAAATCACACCAAACCCTAGTTTCAAGCTTGCATGGGGTTTCATGGGTAAGTACCCTCTTGAGTGTAGTTGGCTTAAAAACCTGTCCTATAAATAGTAACCGGGTTCTAAGGAGCTCAATATCACGGGATTGTTTTCATTGTTCATTGTTTCGGTTTAGCCACTTAACTAGCGACCAAAATATTCCAAGAAAACAACCCTCAATGAGTGTAGTATCGAGTATCTACCAATATCGGACTGCACCGACGCCGGTCATCTCACTACCCCTAATAAAAGGCCAAGATGGTCAAGTAAGGTTCTAGGTCATTAGTGCTTAGTGACATCACTCAGCGGCCCCGTACTCTCCTTGATTGAACTCAAGGGTTACCGGTACTCACAAATATGTCGCACTAATATAGCTATTGCTTCGACCGTGTCGGTATACCCCGCACAGTTTCCACAACGTATTGCTATCTATGAATGTTTCCCAAAATCCGGGTGTAGGATTGCAAACCCAAACAATAGAGCCAAGATATAAAGCAAACAATTCAAACAATTAGTCATGCAAGAAGGTGGTCTAAGCCCTAAGGTTACTCCACTTTTAAAATTATATCCCCAGCAGAGTCGCCAGTTTTGTGATACGGTGGGAGAACTGACTATGGTTTTGCGTTTGTTTTCGCAAATGTTTCGGTTGAGCAAGAGTCGCCACCGACTTTTTATTTTATCCTAAGGAAAGGTTTAAAAAGCACAGCAAAAACCTTTGAGATTTTTCTTGGGTTCGGGGAGTAGATTATAGAAAGGGAAGGTATTAGCACCCTTTCTATCCATGGTTATCCATGGGCTCTTAGGTACTTGCTTAGATCAACTTGCCTTGGTTTTCAATTGTTTGAAATGGTGCTTGGTATGTGGTTTTGAAAATGTTTTGAAAAAGATGCCTTGTATAGGCTACCCTTGTAACAATTCTTTACTCGAATGTTTTACAAAAGGTGTTTGTCTTTTTGAAAAGATATTCCAAGGTTTTTGAAAGTTTGTTTTGAAAGTGTTTGTGAAGTGTGGTTTGAAAATAGGCAAGTGTTTTGTTTTGCAAGTTGACAACTACTTAAGAGCTATCTACCCTAAATTTCTCAAAGATTTTTGTTATGTTTTAACCCTTTTAACAATTTTGTTCCACCATTGCATTTGGTGGACAATCTTGTGTTAGGAGGTGAAAGGGACGGGCGCGGGCCATCGTTTAGACCATAATTGCAATAGTGTTAGGTATCTTTGGGCAATTTTTCTTTGAAAGGGACTTGATCATTTTAGGCAACTTTTCGAAAGCGTCATCGAGGGACTATGATCATTTGATTGTTTTTGTTTTACCCAAAGAAACCTAACATGCAATATGGCCCATTTATTTGAAGGAAACAAGTGGAATACCCTAGGGGTGCAAGTGTGATATGTGTTGTCCATTTTCATTCTTGATTATCTTGAAATTAGGTCAAACTAATTTTGTTCTTTTTATTTGCATACAAACCCTAATTCTAGCATGGTATATTTAGAAAGCGTTTAAAGTGCGAAAAGTAAAATTCCTACACTATTACAACACAATATGGGAAGGGGGGTACAAATGTTCAAATGGGGGGATATTTAGACAAAGAATTTAAACCTAGCTATTACATCAATTTTGGAATATTTACAAAATAATTGATTGCATAAATTAAATGGAAAATAAAATAAAGATGCAAAATGCAAAAAGGGTTTTTATATGTATGAAAAAAGTATTATTATGTCAAATAAATAAAATAAAAAAAGTATTATTTTTTGGAGTTTTTTGTGTTTTAAGGGTAAAACCCTAATTTCATTAAATAAATATATATATTATTTAATTTATACAAGTATTTATTTATTATGTACAAAAAAAATAAAATAAAATGAAGTATATTTATAAAAAGTATTTTTTGAGGTCAAATATTAATAAAATAAAAAATGTAGGTATTTTTTGTATTTTAACCTAAATATACTAATATATATATATATATATATATATATATATATATATATATATATATATATATATATATATATATATATATATATATATATATATATATATATATATATATATATATATATATATATATATATATATATATATATATATATATATATATATATATATATATATATATATATATATATATATATATATATATATATCAGAAATAGAATATATTTACATTATTTTTCTAGTTTTTTCTAAATAATAGTGTATATATATATATATATTTATGTATAAATGTCCATATAAACAAATAAATACCTAAAAAATGCAAAAATGGTGTAAAAATAATTTTTCAAGTTTTTTATATTATTAGCAAAAATAAATAAATCAGAATAAAAAAAGAAAAATCAAAAAATCAAGCAAATAAATAAAATGGGCTCAGGGGGTATGAAACCAAAAACAAGGTGTGAAAAGAAATAACACAACAGGCCCAGCCCATGAAGCTTCTTCTTCAACCTTCAGACAAAAAATGTTCCAAAACGCGCGCCTGTTTTCCAAGTTCAAACATCTGGATTCTTTGATCTTTTGCACAAACTCACAACATAAGAAATGTTAAGCATTGAATCACGATTCTAAATATATAAAGAACTCATCCTAACTCTCAGAAATGAGAGAGAATTTTGACATTCCCAAATCCTGACCTAACTTTTCTTCCATATTCAAACCTTAAATTCTCACAGCTCAAGCAAAATAAATGAAAAGTAAAAGCATGTACAGATTCAGGGGCATGAGTAGAACACTTCTTATTCACAAACTTAGAGCTAATGATGCCTAGACTAAGAGTTAGAAGTTCAAGAAGATACATGTTCAGTTGAAGTTTTATCTGGCAATGGGAGAGCTTTCAGAGCAAGATGATGATCTGTATAGCTTGCCTGAAGTGTGGTGATGCTATTCCAATGCTTACTTTGCTTTGAAACACCTTAAATCGAGCTATGGACCTTCAACTGCAAAACAAGAAAGTGAAAATGGTGGAACTGGTTAGAGGAGTTACAGGTCGTGTTTTATGCTTTGGTCAGCTTCAAGTGATGCTAGGGAATGTGTTTGATGAGCTTTGGGCAAGAAATCATGAAGGGAATAAGAGATGGGATTCAATCTGCAGACCCTGCCCTGTTTCTGCAGTTTGAGAGTGATTCTGGGAATGGGAGTGTTTGAGACCTTGTTTGCTCGTGTTCTAGCCTGGGTTTGATGATTAGAAGGTGTATAAAATATTTTCTTAGGCTTGTCCTCACTGAGATCAAAGTTATGTTGTGTTATGCTAAGTTTCTTAACACTTAAGCAAACAAAGGCCACTTGAGTTTCTAGGAAGGTAGAGGCCCCCTAAACATGCTGCAAAACCTCTCCTTGATCAGTGTGTTTTGTTCATAATCTTGTGCCAAAGTGATTTGATATGTACTTGTGGATTTGCAACTTTGACATAAAGCTTGCTTTTGCAAAAATGGCTATTTCACTTTTTCCATTTATGGCCTAATCCAACATGTAATGATTAAACTCAAGAAACAAGGCCTTAGCACAATGAACATGCATTAAATTATTGAGTGTTGGATGGTTTAAGGGCCTGTAATCAAGTGGTATGCTGGTTTGAGAAATTTGCACAAGTTATGAACATGTACATGGCCATGAATCAAAGTGACTTTTTGCCATATTGCAAAATTCAAATCTCTCAAGTTATGAGTTTGTTTGATGAGTTCTTGGACATTTTGGAAAGTTTGGAATGTGTACTACAATCCATATTTGAAGTGCAAATTGAAATTCCAAGTGGAAGTGTATGTAAAATGGTCTTGAAGTTAGGTAGAAAACCTTGCCAAAATAGGTTAAAATTTCACTAAGTTAAGAATGGTTTAGTACCCTTATTCCAAAACTTATAACTTGAGATACAAGCCTCTTTTGGGAAAACTTTGTGAAACAAAGTTGTAGATTATACAACAAGCTACAACTTTCATGTTTTGACTTTTGCTTGAATCCAAATGAATCTTGGTGAGAAAGTGGGGCAAAGTTGGGAAAAAATTAGGGTTTTTCATAACTTAGAAAAATTCTAAGTTATGAAAAATTCTCATTTCAAACCCTAATTTGCAATTTTTGATTTCTTGGTGAACAAGTTTCATGATTTGGCATGTTTTGATGAAAAATGAATCTTGAGTCTTGATTTTGACCAAAAAGTCAAAGTTTGACTTTTCAGTATACAGTCAAAATTGATCAATTGACTGGGAAATTCAACTGTCAATTTTGTGCATTTGGGATCTTTTGAACTTGTTGAGCATGTCAAGATAATTCCATGGGGTCCTTGAGTCCATATGTGAGCTTTGTTTGCCATTGGCTAGGTCAAACAGTCAAAATTTGCCTTTGTGCAGTCAAAACCCTAAAAATGACCATTTTGCCCTTTTGATGATCTGATCAAATTTCTTGTAGAATTGTGATCCAAACTTGATCAAATGGTCCATGTGAGTTCATGATGTTGATGTGGGTCAATTTTCATGAGGTTTGACTGTCAATTGGCCACAGTTGACTTTTCCCCAATACAGTTGATTTCTAGGTCAACTGTCCAATTGACTGGGCAAAATTTGGAATCAAGACTTGAAACTTGATGTGGATAAACTTGGGAGTCCAATATGAAGCAAGAAAGCCATCTTAAGCATTTTAGGTCAAAACATATTTGTGCAAACACAAACCCTAATTTGGGTCAACAATGCAAGGAGAAGTCCTTGAGCAGATGAAACCCTAACTGGATCTTGATCTCCAAGGGCTTGGTGATGAGAAATGTTGAGAAAATGGGAGGGAAAATTTTGGGGTACAACAGCTGGGACCCGGGGATCGAACCCAGGTCCTTATGATCAATACCAATGCCCCATTTCCAACTGTGCTACACGCTTTTATTGTTAGTGTAAGGAAAATAAAACATATTATATAGTAAATAAATGGATTACTGAATAAACAAAAAAAATGTGCCAGTTTTCAAATGGTCCAATGATACTGGGACACGTTATCTTCTTCCTCATCCGTCGTTTTAGAAAAAAAAGACTTTTACCTACAGACATCCACTGTAGGTATAACCCTGCATATTTCAAAAATGCTCTACACATAAGATAAATGAAAGGTAATGGTATCAATTAACTCCTCTCATCCTCACGAGCATCATGGTACCTGATTCAAAGCCCAATTGTTCCTATACAAAAAGACCCTAAAAATAACACAAAAACCCTAGCAATGGCAACATCGTGTACATGCTTCAAAAATGCAATTAAATGACATGGTTAGCTTGCAAACATGATGACAAACATGAATATAACAATCAAAAGTGCTAATGATGCAAGAATTAGGATAATCGATTCTGAAAAAAATGCAAACCGTATGAGTTACAGTTGGTGTTTTTGGGTGCTTCAAGCCTTGCAACTGATCCAATTGGCTTCTGGGAAGGTCCAAGAATCGATTAGCAGCGTTGGAATGGTCTGAATTGATCTCTAGATGCAAAAACGATCCCACACTTTTGTCACTTAATTGAGTTTTGTTCTATGCCTCTCACGATCTCTAACCCTTTGTTCTTTGATCTGGAATTGCTCATTATATAACCTAGAGTGAATTAGGTTAACAAACTTGGACTAAATCTTTGCATTTATCCAAGATTTGATTTGATTTGCAAGCTATATGATATGTTGCTATTTTGAGCCAAAACATTCCTTTCATGTACCAATTGTCCTTGATGCGATTTGATCTTGTTTACTCAGCATATCTTGATTGCCAATTTGTCAAAAAAACAAACCAAATCATATCTTTGTTAATTTTCATCATTTATTTGATTTAATTCACTTTTTAATTAATTAAAAATCAAAATAAATTGAAAAATGAAGCACATAATGGGTTAGTGAACATTGGAGTCGTGGTCCACATTATAATTGAGGTGCAAGCATAAAAAGTTGGGCCCATTTAGCAAAAAATGCAAATTTGAGCACATTTGACTTTTGGCAATTTTGCAAAAATGGTCAACTTGGCCAATGCATAACTCTCTCAATTTTGACCCTAGATGGGTGTTCTTGGACTTTTTATAAAGCTTAGGATGTCTTATAAACAACCCTTTGCGTCTCATCTCAATTGAGTCTTCCATGTTCATCTATGAAGCTTTGACCCAAAAGGTGTTTTTGTTGACTTTTCAAAAGGACCTATAATGTAAAAATTCATATCTTTTTGTGAGTGCATATTCTGGACTTGGGAGCTGAAGATGAATTGTAGGGAATTTCATCCTATGTAAAATGAGTTTTGGATGGGTCATTTCTGATAAAGTATGAGAAATATATGCTTGGTCAAAGTTGAGTTGACTTTTCCTGTAAAACCCTAATTTAGCAACTTTTGGGTTTTGATGAATTGTGAGCAATCCTTGAAGAATCATGATCAACCCTTGAGAAAATGATGGATAATACTTCAAAATGAGTATGTTGACCAAAACTCTTGAAGTTTGACTGTATGTGGGCCACAATTGACTTTTGACCTAGTACAGTTGATTTTCAGGCATTTGAGCAATTGACTGAGCAAACTTCTTCTGCAAGGCTTGAAACTTGACATGGATGATTTTGAGAACATATTAGGACAATGGTGAGAATTTTTGTCCTTTGTGGTTCACACATCTTGATTAAGATGGAAACCCTAATTTGAGGTATACTGCCTTAGGAGAGAGTTTGTCTAGTCAATTCTTGAACTTCCTTGAGCAATTTGGGGACCTCACTTGCCATGTGTTGATAAATATGGGAGCGAAAATTTGGGGGTACAACAGCTTCCCCTGTTCAATCTTCTTACACCTGGAGATGTAGATTGGCTCGTATGCCTTTCGTGATCTGAAGGTGGGAGAGGATTGAACACTAGAGTGCCCAGAAATTTGCACTCGCATGAAGTGGCACTCGACTTGTGACATCGGGAATGGGATTACATATTCCATTTGGAGGTTGATGATTGAAGATTTTCGGGGATGGGCTTAAAGATGCCATCCTAAGAGGTGTCGATTGCATAAGAGATTCCTTTGCGAGAACCCGCATACCTGTTGTTAAGGATGACTTTGCTGGGGAATGCTGGTCTCTATCTTGGGAGAAAAAGAGTTTTAGGAGTTTCAGTTATCCGTTACTCTACTGGGGAATAACTCCGATTTGGGGAAGCAGAAGTGAACTGCGTATCTGGTTGGGGTATATGTTGCACCGCGACTTACTGGAGAGATGCGAAACCAATCGTGTTTGATCGAGTCCCGGTCTTACAGTGTTGTGGACTACTGTCTGGGGATAAGAGAGGAAGAACCCGGATAGTAAGGTTATGATAAGGAACCTGGATAGTAGGGTTACTTCGATATGAAAGCCTGGGTAGTAGGGTTTGAGAAGGAACCTGGATAGTAGGGTTACTTCGATATGAAAGCCTGGATGGTAGGGCTGTGAGAAGGAACCTGGATAGTAGGGTTACTTCGATATGAAAGCCTGGATAGTAGGGCTTGAGAAGGAACCTAGATAGTAGTGCTTGAGAAGGAACCTAGATAGTAGGGTTACTTCGAGATGAAAGCCTGGATAGTAGGACTTGAGAAGGAACCATGATAGTAGGGTTACTTTGAGATGAAAGCCTGGATAGTAGGGCTTGAGAAGGAACCTGGATAGTAGGGTTACGTCGATATGAAAGCCTGGATAGTAGGGCTGTGAGAAGGAACTTGGATAGCAGGGTTACTTCGATATGAAAGCCTGGATAGTAGGGTTGTAAGAAGGAACCCTGGTAAGGTGGCTTCCATATGAAAGCCTGGATAGTAGGGTTGTGAGAAGGAACCTGGATAGCAGGGTTACTTCGATATGAAAGCCTGGATAGTAGGGCTGTGAGAAGGAACCAGGATAGCATAGTTACTTCGATATGAAAGCCTGGATAGTAGGGATGTGAGAAGGAACCTGGGTAAGGTTACTTCGTGAGGAGTTTGGGTAAAACTGCATCTGAACCGAGAAGGAACCTGGGTAAGGTTGCTCGTGAAGATAAGTTTGTGTAAAACTTCAGAATGAACCGGGGTAAGGTTACTTTGAGATAAGTTCGTGTAAAACTTCATAATGAACCAGGGTAAGGTTGCATTTGTCGCACCGATGATTACTCTGTTTAAATTCGAGTGTTGATCCTGGACCTGCTGGAAATTGTTGAGAATAATTGTCTTTCCTGAAACAAATATAGGGTTAGTTATGTGCGATGCATGAGATGCATTGTGATGAGGTTCTCAAAATAACTGAGATTATGTTATATGTAATGTATGCACATGTCATGATGTATGAACATGAAATGCTGACATAATAATCTGAGTCCGGGAAAATAAATCCCTGACTGTTGTTTGGAGAGTATGAGAAATGGTATTCTTGACTGCTGTAAAAAATTATAGTTCCTCTACTTCTGTTGGGGATGGTGAACAAAGATGATTAGCTGGGGATTCACATCCATTCAGCTGGTGAATATTTTGCCGGAAGAGACCCTGTCTGAGGACAACTCTACAGGGACTAACTCTATTGGAGAGGAGATACTCTGTTGATAGATTTGTTGATTTGGAGAAATAAACTCAGCTAGAGAAGAATTTCCGCTGCTGGTGATAATGAATTTTGTTGGATATTGAATTTCTTCTTGTGAGAGAAATAAACACTGCTTGGAAAAATTACTGACTCACTCGCGATTGTGAACCTCAGCTGGGGAGAGTTATGTCCTGTTCAAGAAAGCTAACATCATTGTCTTTGAATACTTTTTACTTTGTGGGGAGTATATGTACCACTACTCATGTTCTCAAGCTGGCTCTATCCCGATACCTGATGGGCAGAGTAACTGTAAGGTTTGGGCGCTTCTTGTTTTCCCTGTTTTTGGCATTACGAGTAATCGTTTTTTTGTTTCTTATGTAAATCTTTATGAGCATCCATTATTTTCAAATGCATATATCAAAAATGAATCATTGGACGTTCTTGCAAAACAAAACAGAAAAAGAAAAACAAATTGAAATTTCTTGTGAAAAGTAATTGTATTTGAAATTGGCCTGTAATAGGCGTTTTGTACAAGGAGGCTGACGTCCTAGTAATAGAACGCCACCAAAAGTCAGAAATTATACAGTTTGTGTAAAAGAAAGAAAAACAGCTATGTGAAACGACCCCATTGGGTTCCAACTCTGCTATTGCCTTTATATCTTCAAGCGTTTCATCACTTTGCTACTTGGCCGAAGGTTGATCAGATTGATTGGCGTCATCTGAGCTTGATAGTTGATATCGAAGTCTGGTTGCAAGATGATCCAATGAGACATAGTGTTACGCTTTGATCCCTAATTTTTTCCTGGACTGCCCTTTCGGGTTTTTAGTCCACTGGGATACCCTTTTTTGCCCAAGTCTTCTTTTCAGGTTTTCGACTTGCCGGCTGTATAGTTTTTTTCATTTTCATCCCTTACTTTTGCCCGAACCCTTTTGGTTCGCCGGGAAGCCCTTATTTTTGCCTAGTCCAGTCAACCTAGCGGGTCTTTGATTATGCGTAGTATCTTTTCACTATGTCTGCATTTACGGGGTGAGGAAGGTCGTCACCATCCATGGTGGTTAAAATCATAGCTCCTCCCGAGAAAATGTTCTTAACCACAAACGACCATTCGTATGTGGGGGTTCATTTTCCCCTGGTATCACCTTGCAGTAGTATGATGCGTTTGATCACTAAATCCCCGACTTGATATTCTTGACATCTGACTTTCTTGTTAAAAGCTTTGATCATTCAATTTTGATACGTATGACCATGACAAATATTAGTAAGTCTCTTTTCATCGATTAGATTAAGCTGATCAAGTCGGGTTTTAATCCAGTTGTCTTTGTTCAAACCCGTATCCTTCATAATCCTGAGAGAGGGTATCTGGACTTCGATGGTTAGGACTGCCTCCATGCCATACACCAAAGAGTAGAGTGTTTCCCTTGTCGACATCCGTGCTGAGGTACGGTACCCATGAAGAGCGAATGGTAGTATCTCATGACAGTCTTTATATGTCACCGTCATCTTCTGCACAATCTTTTTGATATTCTTGTTAGCTGCTTCAACAACGCCATTCATCTTCGGCCGGTAGGGAGAAGAGTTATGATGCTGTATCCTGAACTGTTTACAAAGCTCGGTGATCATTGTGTTATTGAGATTTGTACCATTGTCAGTAATAATCCTCTCTGGTACACCATATCGACATATCAGATTATGTCGGATGAACTGCGCCACGACGTTCTTGGTTACTGTAGAAAGGAAGCTGCCTCAACCCACTTTGTGAAGTAATAAATTGCTACCAGAATGAAGCGATGCCCGTTAGCCGCAGTAGGTTTGATCTCGCCGATCATGTCGATGCCCCACATCGCAAAGGGCCAAGGAGCCGTCAAGACGTTCAGAGGAACCAGAGGTACATGCACCTTATCAGCATAGATTTGACATTTATGACAAGTTCGAGAGTGCTGATAACAATCGGCTTCCATGGTGGACCAGTAATATCCTGCCCGTAGGATCTTCTTGGCCATGGTGTGTCCACTGGAATGAGTTCCGAAGGTACCTTCATGTAACTCTTCCATGATCCGTTCTGCCTCGCTCTTGTCTACACACCGTAGTAAGGTTGAATCATGGTTACTCTTATAGAGGATTCCATTACTGATGAAGAACTTCGCAGTGAACCTTCTCAGAAACTTCTTATCATTAACAGATGCCCCCTCGGGGTATTCTTGAACCTCGAGATACCTTTTGACTTCGTGAAACCATGGTTTGTCTGCCACTTCTTCAGTGTCGATCTCACAGCAGTGTGCGGGTTCATCAAACCTCTCAATGGTAATCTGGGGAGCTTCATTGTCCCACCTGACTTTGAACATATAAGACATAGTAGCTAGCGTGTCTGTTAACTGATTCTCCTCTCTTGGGAAATTTTCAAAGGTTACCTCCATAAAGTGTGGGAGAAATGTCAATACATACTCTTTGTAGGGAATAAGATTCGGGTGTTTCGTATCCCACTCGCCATTGATCTAACTTATCACCAGAGCGGAATCTCTGAATACACTTAAGAACTTAATCCTCAGGTCAATAGCAACTCGAAGACCCATGAAACACGCTTCATACTCCGTCATATTGTTGGTGCAATTAAAACATAATCGGGCGGTGAACGGAGTATGACAGCCCTCAGGAGATATAATTACAGCGCCAATTCCATTACCCAATGCGTTCGAGGCTCCATAAAAATACATAGACCATCGGGATCCCTCCTCGGGTCTTTCATCTGGTCCAGGTTCTTCACAGTCGGTTACCAACATGATATTCTCATCCGGGAACTCGAAATTCATGGACTGGTAGTCATCCACGGCCTGATGCGCCAAATGATCCGCCAATACACTCCCCTTGATTGCTTTTTGGGTTGTCTATTGGATGTCGTACTCGGTTAAGATCATCTTCCATCTTGCTATTCTTCCGGACAAGGCGGGCTTCTCGAAAATATACTTGATCGGATCCATCTTTGATATCAACAAGGTAGTGTGAGTCAGCGTATATTGTCTCAGTCGGCGAGAAGCCCATGCCAAAGCGCAGAAAGTTTTCTCGAGCAATGAGTATCGGGTCTCACAGTCGGTAAACTTTTTTGCTAAGGTAATAAATGACGTGCTCTTTTTGACCAGACTCGTCATGCTGCCCCAGCACACACCCCATTGAATTGTCTAGCGCTGTCAAGTATAATATCAAAGGTCTTCCTTCAACTGGAGGCATTAGAATTGGTGGTTCTTGAAGGTATTCCTTGATTCTTTCGAAAGCAGTCTGGCATTCATCATTCCACTTTACTACTTGATCTTTCTTCAGAAGCTTGAAGATTGCCCCACAAGTAGCAGTCAGATGCGAAATGAACCTGGCGATGTAATTCAGACGTCCCAAGAAACCTCAAACTTCCTTCTCTGTGCGGGGAGACAAAATCTCTTGTATGGCTTTTACCTTTGCAGGGTCTACCTGAATACCTTTGTCACTGATAATAAAACCCGAAGCTTACCAGTCCTTACCCCGAAGGTACACTTGTTCGGATTCAACCTCAGCTTGTACGTCTTCAATCTGTCAAAAAGTTTCTGGAGATGATCAAGGTGCTCATCCTCAGTCTGGGACTTGGCTATCATGTCATCAACATAAACCTCGATATCATGGTGAATCATATCGTGGAACAAAGTGACCATGGCGCGCTGATAAGTTTCCCCAGCATTCTTCAACCCAAAAGGAATTACCTTGTAACAGGAGGTGCCCCACTGTGTAACGAAGGTTGTCTTCTCCATGTCCTCAGGAGCCATCTTGATCTGGTTGTAGCCAGAAAAACCATCCATGAAGGAGAAGATCTTGTGTTGCACGGTGTTGTTGACT
This sequence comes from Vicia faba, assembly GCA_948472305.1. Classification (NCBI taxonomy): domain Eukaryota; kingdom Viridiplantae; phylum Streptophyta; class Magnoliopsida; order Fabales; family Fabaceae; genus Vicia; species Vicia faba. Next base: position 523,832,143 of record OX451735.1, on the reverse strand, counting down.
AGAACATTAATGTGAGGAAGTGGGAAGTTATCCTTGGGGCTTGCCCTGTTCAGATCTCTGTAGTCCACACACATCTGTACCTTACCGTCCTTCTTAGGTACTGGAACAACGTTGGCAACCCACTGCGGATAGGAAGTGACAGTTAAGAATTCTGCATCGAACTGTTTCATGACCTCCGCCCTGATTTTCTCTGACATTTCAGGGCGCATACGACGGACCTTCTGCTTTACCGGAGGGCAGTCTTCTTTAGTCAGTAGGCGATGTACCACAATATCAGTGTCCAAACCATGCATGTCTTCATAGGACCAGGCGAAGATCTCAACATAGTCGTGTAACATCTATATTAACTGTTGTTTGACACTAGGCTCCAGATTCGCACATATTTTAACCTCTTTCATGTCTTTCTCTGTACCCAAATTCACTAACTCAACTGGCTCTTCATGAGGCTGTATGGCCCTTTCTTCCTGTTGTAATAATCTAGCAAGTTCTCCAGGCACCTCACAATTGTCCTCACCTTCGTCCTCGGCTTGGTTGATCGGATTTTTGAAGTCATAACTGGCAGTAGCAAAGCTGTTATCAATGGGATCCAGAGTGGATATGGATCTGCAGTATGATACGTGAGTGTGTGTAAGAGAATAGTTGTTTTGATAAAGTGAGAGACAAAAAAGAAAAACAAGGAACGCAAAATTTGTATGCAAGAAACGTCCAATGCTTTATTAATGATATATGAAATGACAAATAATAGCCCTCACAAGCAAAGCCAAGGTGCCTCAGGCAGGGCACCGGGCCGTAAAGTTTCAAATTGTTTATTACAAGTCTTAAAACAAATGAGTCAATTACTGCGGAATAAAAGAAACAGGTATAAAGTCCCTAGCCGTCCAGTTATTCGGTCCACCGTTGGTTGTTGGGTAGATCCAGCTGTCGATGTTTGATTCCTCTTCACTGTCTTCAATTGCATTAATTCCACGATTGTTGATGTGTAGAGGAGGTCTTCCAGCCCGAGCGCGCCTAACAGGCCTTTGAGCCCCTGTAGTAAAGCCCAAACCAAATTTTTCAGTTTTGTGAGTGAGATCAGGGAGCTGATCCCCAATTGGTACACCCACCTTCTTCAACCATAGCCCTGGTGTCCTTGAGAGAAGCCATCTTCGATGGAGGTTTGACGATAGTAACTTCAGTTAATGCCAAGATCTGAGGAACCTCTTCAAAATTCTGACAAGGAGTTTCTATGAATTCCCCGTCCATCTCTATATAATAGAAGGAATTGAGGTGACTCACCATATATTCTTCTTCACCTCGCAATGTGGCAATCTTTCCATTCACCGGATACTTCAGATTTTGATTGAGTGTGGAAGTAACTGCCCCAGCCTCATGGATCCAAGGACGACCCAACAAGCAAGAATACGACAGCCTGATATCCATTACGTAGAAGGTGGACCCAAAAGTCTGAGAACCCACTTTGACAGGGATGTCCACCTCCCCGTGCACCATTCTCTTTGATCCGTCAAAAGCCATTACCACAATGTTACTAGGCTTAAGAGTCAAACCCTCATAATCCAAACGGTCCAACGCTTTCTTCGACAGAACATTCAGTGAAGACCCGGTATCTACCAGCACATGAGCCATAGTGGTGCCCCTGCACTGAATCGAGACATGCAGAGCATCATTATGCTTCCTTCCTTTCGGTGTTAGATCCACATCTGAAAAACCCAGCCCATTGTCAATAGTCAAGCTGGCCACACAATCTTTGAACTGATCTGCTGAAGTTTCTTGCGGCACATGCGCAGTCTTGAGAAATGCAATCAAAGCCTTCGCATGGGCTTCAGAACACAATAGTAGAGACAACATGGATATCTTTGATGGGGTCTGCCCCAGCTGTTCGACCACATTATAGTCGCTCTTCTTGATGATTTTTAGTATTTCCTCTATTTCTTGTTTAGAGGATTCCACAACGATTTTCTTAGGTGCCTCCGTCCGGGAAGGCTCACCTATAATTTCCTTGCCCCGAGTCCCAGATGGCTCAGCAGCAGGGGTAATAATTGGAGTAGGAACAAGAGAAATGTCAGGAGTGCTGGTTGGAGCAGCAGTTTGAATAACAGTAGGCTTGATGATCTTCCGAGCAATCTCAGGAGAGAAAACCCTTCCACTTCGGGTAACCTTACTAGTCCCGACAATATTACTGACATCAGTATCAGCTTCTTCATTCTTCAGATCTTGCTTAATGCCATGATAGTACACATCAGCACCATCATGCCATGGGATAGCCTTATCTGAGGTGTACGGGATGGGACCAGGAGCAGTGATTATCAGTGGAGCAATTCTTTGAATAGGTGTAATCCTAACAGGTCTTCTCGAGGAAACCTTGGAAGGATTGGTGGAAATGGTTATAATAGCGACGTCTTCAATGGGAACAACATGGATCACATTGTTCTCGAACAAAATCTCTTTATTATCCATCAGACACTTAACACCTGACTTCAACAAACGACAACCAGAAGGTAGAATCGAACACATGTGGCAACCTTCACCATAACCCGGAAATAAACCGGCCAACAAAAAATTCTTCTTAACAGTCATAAGAGGAGTAGAAATTTCTTCAACAGAGGTCACAAGCAAATCAGTGTCAACAACATTAACTCCACGACCATGTTTGGGCATGGGAGCAGTTATAAAATTCGTATTTTCTGGAGCATCAAACTCTATCTCCTTGGCTTCAAGCAAATCTTGTACTTTGTTTCTCAGAGCCCAGCAATCATTTGTATCGTGGCCAGGACTCTCAGAATGGTAGGCGCATCGCGCGTTGGGATTGTATCTGGGAGAGGTAGTGTTTGGATTCTTGGGAGCCTCTTTCAAGGTTGCCAAGTTGGATTTTAATAAATGAGGTAGAACTTCAGCCAAAGTCATGTTGATGCGGGTAAACTGTCGTTGTGGTCTTTAAACCCTTTGTTGATTGTTGCATTATGGAGCAACTGCGGGTCTTGGTATCACTATAACATTTACCGTTTGACGGTGTTCAGATCTGCTTTGGCCCCTCAGGCTATAAACCGTAATGGCTTCCTTCTTACCAGCGAAAGGCTTCTTTGCTGAACTCGAGGAGGCATCCTTCTGTATCTTACCACTCCGAATTTCAGCTTCTACTCTTTCTCCAGTTAAAATCAGCTCAGTGAAACCAAATTACGAGCTACCGATTAAGTGATTGAAAAATGGACCTGATAGCGTTCCTAGAAACATATCAACCAACTCGCTCTAAGACAAAGGGGGTTGAACTCTCCCAGCCAAGTCTATCCATTTTTTAGCATAATCTTTAAAACCTTCACCTGCACCCATGGACATACTCTGGAGTTGAGTACGAGTGGGAGTAAGTTCGGCATTATACTGATACTGCTTGTAGAAAGCAGCAGCAAGATCTTCCCAGTTTCGGACACTGGCTCCCTCCAACTGGTAGAACTATTCAAGTTGAGTCTCTGATAGACTATCTTGAAAGAAATGCAACCACAAATTTCTATCAGCGGTGTGGGGTTGAATCTTCCTGACATACGAGGGAAGATGGAGTTTTGGGCAGGACACCCCATCATACTTGGAAAAAACTGGAGCTTTGAACTTCTAAGGGATGACCACTCCCGATACCAGACCCAATTCTTCAAAATCCAACCCAGGTATCCTCTGAACTTCCATGGCACTCAGACGGTCTTCCAATTGTTTGTATATATCCTCAACAGGAGGATATTGCTCATCATTGTAATTCGTATCATTGTCAGAAACTGCAGGACTAGGGTCCTTTTCCCCTTCTTGGTTCTCCCCTTCCTTGGATGAAGAGGTCAGATCAGTTTGTCACTTTAACCTTTCTCTGAACCTTCTGCCCATATTCAGAATACCGACAACCTTCTTCTTCTTCTTCTTCTTCTCTTTCAGAATGAGGGCTTTCAGATCCTCTTGCCCTTTTGCCAGACTGATGAACATTTGTTGGAACTGGGCATTCTGTGCTTGAAGATCCTTGATAGCTTGATCGGAATACATTTCTGCTGAAATAAACAGCGAAGAAGATGAGAAACCTGTAGTGGTACCTGTAATGATGTGTATGACAATGGGATGCACATGTAATGATTTCAAAGACTTCGGGAAATTTAAATTTGCAAACCAAAATAAACAAAAACTTTATTAGCTTAAATTTGAAGGTTCAAAATGCCTTTAAAGCATTACAAATAAGTAAATAAAACAAATCTAAAACTAGAAAAGAAAAATCAAAAGTCTCATGGACACTTTATCTTTGTGCTGATATAATCATTGAGCACTCTTTCTTCCTGGAGCTGCCTGGTGAGCTTTAAAACCTTCCTCTCTTGATCGTGGAACTTCTCCCTGTAAGTATCCCACTCATTCTTCAGCTGAATCCAAGACCTCTGTAACTCCCCAAGATCAGTGGGCATGCAAGGATAAAGAACCGTGTAAGGAATGCCTTCTTCAGTAGTGGGCTCCACAATCACTGGTAATACAACCACATAAGGCATCATAAGCTTCTGGGCACGAGCTCGTACCCATTGTAGGTAAGGCCCCATAGGAATGGAAGTCTTTGGTCCCAAATCTTTGGCATCAGATCTGCTTACCATGCCCCAAGCTCGTATGAACCTCCGGCGATACTCATTAACATCATCTTCATAGTTGAATATAATGCCCTCAATAAGTAACTCATGGGGACCATCCCTTCGAGCATGACCAAATTGTCACAAATCTAGACAAGGATTGTAAGTTATACCCCCTCTGATACCAAGTAATGGGACATTAGGGTACTCTCCACAACGGTTAATAATAACAATGTCTTCCATAGCTCAAGAACACCAAAGAATATCCGTATGAGCGAGTGACATTATCCTTTGCGACTAACCCAAACCTTCTTCGTTATTCGGTACAGACTTAGGGAGGTGATAAATAAACCACCATGACAGCAACGACATGCAGCACATAAGAGTGCCTCTTCTCCTTATGGTACGAGTATGGAGAGTGTGAAAAATATCTCCAAGCAAGGTAGGCACATGGTTGCGAGAAAGGAAAATCTTGATAGCATTCCCATCTACAAAGGAGTCCGGATTAGGGAAAAGAACTAAACCATAGATAAGAAGAGCCAAGACCTCATCAAAAGCATGAAAATCCATATCATCCCAAAATAGTTGAGCCTTGTCTATCAGAAATTTGGCTAGAAAACCCTCGACTTCGCTTCGAGTTTCCCAATTGGATACCATGTCAGCCCGTTTCAAATGCAAAGCTGAGGCAATGACTTCTGGCTTACGGACTTCTTCTATACCTGTGAAGGGTACCTGTTCAAGAATGGGTATGCCCAATAGCTGAGAGAATTCTTCCAAGGTGGGTACCAACTGATAATCTGGGAAGGTGAAGCAGTGATGATTGGGATCGAAGAACTGAAAAAGTACGCTCATCATCTGTTGATAAAAGTTTGAAGTAACCAGGCTGAGAAGTTGACCGTGTCTCTTAATGAAAGTAGAAGTTTCAGAAACTCTTGATACTAGCTCTTTGAGTTGGGAAGGTATTTTCACAAAGCTGATTCAGATAGTATTTCTACTCATTGAAACCAAGATTTGCAAAACAGAACAAAGATAAATTCCCTTGGTCTTTGAAATGGTTAGTGTAATGAAGCATGAATGCCATGTTATGATGCATGATGTCATGATAAACCACAGGCATAGAAAACATGTATTGAAAACACAGTCAAATCACACAAAGCCCTTAGGTTTAAGGCTTGCATGAGGTCAAAGGTAATACCCTCTCAATATCACTGACCATCCTTTATCGGGCATTATTTCAGCTCTCGATCTTTTCTTGCGGCCAAAATATCCAGAAAGTATGGTCTCAATGAGTGTAGCATCGAGTATCAACCAGTTCTCAGCTCTACATTGAGGCCGGCTATCTCGCTACTTTCTAATGGCCAAGTTGTTCAACTAAGGTTCTAAGGTTCGTTAGTGCTTCACGACACCACGCAACGGCCCCGTATTCTCCTCGTTTCACCACAAGGGATACCGGTACCAACCAAAGTTCCACACAACATAGCTACTGCTTCAACCGTATCGTTCTACGTCGTACATTTCCCTCATAGTCTATTGCTACTTACCTAATGAGTGCCCCCAGATCCGGGTATAGGACCTATAGTAACCCCAAACAAAACCCTCAAAAATAAAGCAAACAAAGCAATCAAGAGAAGCAATTTTAATGACCTAGATCCTAAGGTATACCCCACTTATAACTTTCCCCAGCAGAGTCGCCAGTTCTGTGATACGGTGGCAGAACTGACTGTTTTTACTGGTTTGCGTTTTGCGTTTTTTGTTTGCAAAATGTCACGGTAAGCAAGAGTCGCCACCGACTTTTATTTCATCCAATCGAAAAGGAAAAAGTACAGAAAAAAAAATCCTTTTTCGAGATTTTGAGTACGGGGGGTAGATTATAGAAAGGTAAGGTGTTAGCACCCTTTCTATCCATGGTTTTCCATGGGCTCTTAGGTACTTTCTCATTTTTAAATTGCTTGTGTTTGTGTGCTTGTTTTGAAAAGTTTTGTTTATTTCGTGATAAACCTTGTATCAGTCCTCAAGGGTGTGATGAAGTTGTTTTTGGAAGCTGTTTTGAAAGGTGTAAGTGTGAAAAGTTTTGATTTAAGCAAGTACCTACTAGCATCTACCTATTCGAAAAAAGATCGTTTCTATTCTTGTTTCCTTTAGACAGCGCTATCCTACTATTAAGGAGTAGGTAGCACCGTCGTTGGAATTGTAAGGGTCAATTCGAAAGGGATGTACGATCACTAAAGCAATATTAGGACACCTTAGTAGTAACCCTAGAGTCTTAAGATCTTTTCGAGGCAACATTTCCGAGGCAACATTTCCGAGGCAAAATTTCCGAGGCAACATTTGAATGGGACATTTGATCTTTTTAGACGGGAGGGCAACCACTAAGACACCCTATGCTTAATGATCATTTACCGAAGGTAACCGAAGTGAGAGTATACCCTAAGAGTGAATATGTGCGAGTGATTTATTTTCAGTTTATTATCTTTACACATTAGGGTTTTCTAACCATTTTAATTTTGTCATGCATTCTTGCCATACAATCCTATTAACATTCATTTAACAGTTAATAATTACGGAAATTTAAAAGTGCGAAAATATAAAACCTAACCATTACAAGGCTTCGGGGAGGGTGATTAATTACATAACCAAAAATCAGGGATTTAAACAATAAATAAAAACCCTAAGTTAACTATTACAAACCCTGAACAGTTTCAAAATAATGGCAAAAGTAATAATAAGCGCGCGGCGAATTAAATACGTGAGAAATTAGGGTTTTGACCCTTGACTAAACCTAATTGCAATTGATTAAAGAAAAATCATTTTTTGTCGTTTTTGTTATTTTAAGAAAATAAGAAATATTTGAATTGTAAAGAAAATCCTAAGTTCTAATTAATGTCAATTTAGGAAAATAAATAAATTAATGAAAAGCAATTGATTCTAAATAACCTATTTTTTGTATTTTTTTTTGGAAAAAGAAAATAATTAAATCAACAATTTAAACCTAATTTTCTAATTGTTTTTAATTGTGAAAAGAAGAATTAAATTTCCCTAAATTACATTAAGCTAATTAATTAAAATTTAATAAAAATAAAAGAAAACTAATTCTAATTTTGTGAATTCTTGATTTTATGATTTTATAAAAAAAATGATTATTTTTTGTGAAAAAATAATTAAGCAAAATAATTAAATAAGGAAATAAAAATAAGAAAGAAATAAAATTGTGCTTGATTGTGTTGCTGAAGAGGGGGTGCAAATCTGAATTCCTTGGCCCAAATGCTCTAAGCCCAGTCAATGCGTTGGATCGGGTGTGGGTGTTAACTTGAGGAGCATTGTGGTCTCTTGCTATCTAGGCGTTGGATTGGACGACACGCTGGATCAAATGGATGAATGTTGATGGAGTATGGTGGCCACCAGGAAGAGCAACCCGCTGGATCTATTAAATGAAAATAATATAAAGGAAGCGTTGGGACTTGGGGATCGAACCCAGGTCCTTATGATCAATACCAATGCCCTATTGCCAACTGTGCTACACGCTTTTATTGTTAGTGTATAGAAAATAAAACATATTATATAATAAATAAATGGATTACTGAATAAACAAAAAAAAAAAACAAGCCAGTTTTCAAATGGTCCAATGATGTTGTGACACGTTATCTTCTTCTTCCTCATCCGTCGTTTTAGAAAAAAAAGACATTTACCTAGAGACATCCATTGTAGGTATAACCCTACATATTTCAAAAATGTTGTACACGCAAGATAAATGAAAGGTAATGGTACCAATCAACTCGTCTCATTCTCACGAGCATCATGGTACCTGATTCAAAGCCCAATTGTTCCTGTACAAAAAGACCCTAAAAATAACCCAAAAACCCTAGCAATGGAAACATCATGTACAAGCTTCAAAAACGCAATTAAATGCCATGGTTAGCTTGCAAACATGATAACAAACATGAATATAACAATCAAAAGTGCTAATGATGCAAGAATTAGGATAATCAATTATGGAAAAAAACACAAACCGTGTGAGTTACCGTTGGTGTTTCTGGGTGCTTCAAGCCTTGCAACTGATCCAATTGGCTTCTGGGAAGGTCCAAGAATCGATTAGCAGCGTTGGAATGGTGTGAATTGATCTCTAGATGTAAAAATGATCCCACACTTTTTGTCACTTTTTTGAGTTTTTTTCTATGCCTCTCACGACCTCTAACCCTTCGTTTTTTGATATGGAATTGCTCATTATATAACCTAGAGTGAATTAGGTTAACAAACTTGGACTAAATCTTTGCATTTATCCAAGATTTGATTTGATTTGCAAGATATATGATATGTTGCTATTTTGAGCCAAAACATGCCTTTCTTGTACCAATTGTCATTGATGATATTTGATCTTTTTTACTCAACATATCTTGATTTCCAATCTGTCAAAAAAACAAAGCAAATCATATCTTTGTTAATTTTCATCATTTATTTGATTTAATTCACTTTTTAATTAATGAAAAATCAAAATAAATTGAAATATGAAGCACATAATGGGTGAGTGAACATTTGAGTCGTTGACCACATTATAATTGAGGTGCAATTATAAAAAGTTGGGCCTATTTAGCAAAAAATGCAAATTTGAGCACATCTGAGTTTTGGCAATTTCGCAAAAATGGTCAACTTGGTCAATGCATAACTCTCTCAATTTTGTTCCTAGAGAGGTGTTCTTTGACTTTTTAGAAATATTAGGATGTCCTATAAACAACCCTTTTTGTCTCATCTTAATTGAGTCTTTCATGTTCATGTATGAAGCTTTGACCCAAAAGGTGTTTTTGTTGACTTTTCAAAAGGACCTATAATGTCAAAATTCATATCTTTTTGTGAGTGCATATTCTGGACTTGGGAGCTGAAGATGAATTGTAGGTAATTTCATCCCATTAAAAATGAGTTTTGGATGGGTTATTTATGATAAAGTATGAGAAAGTTATGCTTGGTCAAAGTTGAGTTGACTTTTCCTATAAAACCCTAATTTAGCAACTTTTGGGTTTTGATGAATTGTGAGAAATCCTTGAGGAATCATGATCAACCCTTGATAAAATGATGGATAATACTTCAAAATGAGGATGTTGACCAAAAATCTTGAAGTTTGACTGTATGTGGGCCACAATTGACTTTTGACCTAGTAAAGTTGATTTTCAGGCATTTGAGCAATTGACTGAGCAAACTTCTTCTGCAAGGCTTCAAACTTGACATGGATGATTTTGAGAACATATTAGGACAATGGTGAGCATTTTAGTCCTTTGTGGTTCACATATCTTGATTAAGATGGAAACCCTAATTTGAGGTATACTGCCTTAAGAGAGAGTTTGTCTAGTTAATTCTTGAACTTCCTTGAGCAATTTGGGGACCTCACTTGCCATGTGTTGAGAAATATGGGAGGGCAAATTTTGGGGTACAACATAGATAATTTCCTGTCTTTTTCTTTTTCTTTTCCAACTGTACCAAAAAAATAGAGAACATCATAAAAGATTTTATAAAAAATTAAGGCAAAATACCTTTTTTTTGTCCCTTAATTTTACTCGGGGTCCAGTTTGGTCCCTTAATTTTTTAAAAATTCGAGTAACTCCCTTATCTATCAAAATTGAATTAAGTTCATCCTTCCATTTGGTTCCATTAGTTGTGTTATGTTTTTAGTATCAATGTGGCTTGTTTGAAGGATGATGTGGATAATGCGTTCCTATATCTCTAACATGTTCCATTTAGGGTTCAGAAGTCACAACAATCAAAAGGGTGAAAGGGTGAAGCCCTAGGTTTTTCATATGATGACTATAATTTCACATGAAATCTACTGAAGATTGAAGTTTGAAATCATATTTGAGTCACACGTTTGTCATTTATAACCCTAGATGGTTATGATTCCTGCTTAAAGTGTGCGTTTTTATTTTATTTTTTGTTTGTTTGTTAAGTTTATGAAATTAGGGTTTATTCTGATGTGGGTTTCTTAGTATGTTTAATTAGGGATTGTCAATGGGAAGCTTATTGTGATAAATTTCCAAATGAATAAACATGGAAATTAAGGAAGGTAATTGACAAGCATGAGTGCAGTAGAGACTATAATGTGAAATTGATAACCACAAAATGGATGAGCAAGAGAATTCAAAACTCTTTGAAAAATAATCCACGGATGAAGATAAAGGATATAAAGGAAAAGGCTCAAAGGAAGTGAAATGTGAGTGTTAATAAGACCAAGGCTATAAGATAAAGATTTAAAGATAGAGATATGTCATTTAAATAACACAATAACTGGTATATTATAACTAAACAAAATGATGCGTTCAAATTGGTGAAAATTATAAGACATAATTGGTACATCATTAAATACATATCATTCAACAAGTACAACTAATACAAAACCATAACTAATAACTAACAACCTAAAAATTCAAAAAATACATAACCAAGAAAATTATCACAATCATCAAGCTACAACATTTTTCCAACTTCATCATCTTAACCAACTGCCTCTGAATTTGATCAGTAACTTCCCTTATTTCTTCAATTGACATCATAACTTTGACGACATCCATTTGTAAGTATTCAATATTCTTTGCAACATTTTCCAGCCTAGCCATCATATTTTTCCCATTGTCATCTTCAACTTCCTCCATAAACCATTCGAAAAACCCACACCCAGAATGCACAGGTCCTTACATGTCACATAGATTAATGTTCAATTTCATAAAACTGAAAACCAACAATCGGTGAACCAAAAACATACCTTAAAATGAGGACATCCCCAAAATTATTTTCCAAAAATCTTAGCCGTCATTGCCCTACGTAGAATAGGTTTATCTCTCCAATGGAAAACCAGTTTCCATGGAAGATTCGACATCGTACAAGGGTGGGAGTTCAATCTTTCATGGCTTCCTTGTAACATAGAGGAAGAACAACTCGGGGATTTCATGACTTTCAATTTCTGGATACGAACAAAAATTGCACACAATAACCCTAGATCACAAATCGAAATTTCGTTTGCATTCAAAGAAGATGAAGCTCAGGATCCTGTTAACAAAGGAGATGAAGCTCATGATCCACGTCATATGCCACACAAGCTATTCTAAACGTCAGTTTCCATAAAATAGACGGAAAGGACTTACATGATACTCCCTCCATTCCTTTTTAAGTGTCGTTTTAGAAGAATTTTTTTGTTTCTATTTAAGTGTCGTTTTTATAGTTTAATGTTATCATTTGTCAATTATATCCCTACTTTCTCAATAACTCCACTTCACATTTTCCATAAAATTAATTATTTTCTCAATTAGTTATTGGAAAAAGAGAGATGGTGTATGACTGAATTTATTTGGAAAGAGAAAATAAATGAGGGTATAATAGGAAAAATAACTCTAATAATCCATTATCTTGGTTGAAGAGCTTTATGTTAAAATGACACTTAAAAAGAAATGGAGGGAGTACCATTTTTATAGATAACGGAGTTATTTGAACTTTTTAAAAATGAAGGGACCAAACTGGATCCCAAGTGAAAGTTAAGGGACGAAAAAAGGTATTTTTCCAAAAATTAATGATAATAATATATAATTAAAAAAAAATATCGAATACAATAAAATATAGAGAAAATTATTCTAAAGAAAATGTTAAGATTATTAAAAAGTGACGTCAAGATTTTTATTAAAAAAAAGAGTGAAGACCCATTTTAGTCCTTTCAAAAATTAGAGAATCCAAATTAATCCTTAAGAAAAATAACGTTCCTATTTAATCCCTTGTAAAATTTAACCGAGACATATTAGTTCTTATGATAATATTTTTTTCAAATTTATTCTTTCCTACTTTTGAATCGTGACTGGACTGTCGTGTATTATTTTTACTTACGAGGACTTAATATTTTTATTTTCAATTATTTTTAAATCCACATAATATTCATTTTCTTTTTTATTTATCAAAGAAAGCTGAAAAAAATAAAAAATGTGCATGTAGCTAGGATTTAACCAAGGACTCCATGGTCAATAGGCAACTTGCTCTACCACTAAGCCAATGTATTTTTCATGTTTTAGTTACAAATAAAACGTATATCAATATATTTTATTATTATTTTTTAATTATTAACAATACTTAATACATTTTGATCCTTAGAAAAAAATCATATTTAATTCTTTATAAAATTTAATTGGGTCACATTAGTCCCATATGTTCAACCCTATATTATAGTACCATCACATTTAAATTAGGGAAAACAATTCAACATTACTATAAAATATATTGTAGACATGTACCATAAAATTCAAAATATTATAGTATCATTAAAATTCAAAACATTGTACCAATAAATAAAACTTCAAATCTAAAACATCTAGTATCACCAAAATAAAATCAACCAAACAAACAAAGTGCCATACAATTGCAAAGAATTTTGTACCAACAATTACAACTTTAAAATAAAATATTTGATGATGCCATCAAATTCAAAAGACAAACAAAATAAAGTAGAAGGAAACATCAAGTTGACCGCCATTATGTAAATCCAGGAATAAGCATGAATCTTGGACTACTCAGTCCCATTTGTGGTGATTGAGACGAGCGTGGAGGGAGAAATGGAGGCATTGGTGGTCGAATTGATGAAGTTCTAACTGTTGAATGACGTTCAATGAAAGGTGGTGGTGGAGGCCTAACTAGAGGAAGTGATGATCTAACAGAATGAGGTGGTGGGGGTCTAATAGAAGGATGAGGGATTAAAATCATGAAAAATAATAAGAATGAGGAAGCCTAATAGAAGAAAGTAGAGGTGGTGATGACCTCAAAATGTATTAAGTATTGCTAATAATTAAAAAATAATAATAAGAAAGTATATTGATATAAGTATTATTTGTAAATTAAAGCATGAAAAATATGTTGGTTTAGTGGTAGAGCAAGTTTCCCATTGACCAAGGGGTTCTTGGTTCAATCCCTACTAGATGCAATTTAGTTAAATTTTGCAAGGGATTAAATAGGGACATTATTTTTCTTAGGGATTAAATTGAACTCTCCAATTTTTGTAAGGGGCTAAAATGGATCTTCACTCTAAAAAAATTAATTTAAAAACATTTAATGAATAATAATAATATGAAGTTATAAGAGGAAGATAACATTTATCTAAAATAGAATTTTTAACATCTTAATAAGTTAACTCTAAATAAAGATAAATGTGCAAATATAATTAGAATCAATATGAAAAATCTTTCGTCCCTTCTAAATTCCCACAAATAGATGGAAGCAAAAAGTAGTCTTATAGAGGTTTTTCTCCCCTTTTTCTACCTCTCACCGCCCTTGTAAAAATTGAATCAAACATATATAATATTAAATGTTCCCTCTTCTACTCTCCTATCCCCTCCATTTACCCCAACCAACTGGACTCTAAGTGAAAAATACGATGATAAAAAATAGAAAGTTATTTCTTTGATTTCATATTACTCCTTAATTTTATGTAATGACATAATGTCATCAAGATTCATCTACGATATAATCTTTTGGAGTTTATCTAGACATGGTAGAAAATAACATTACGATGGAAGAAAAATGGTTTCTCTAATATATGGTTTAAAAAGGTATGATAACGAAGGTATATGATATGTGGACGAGTCTTTAGTTGAATCAATGGGAAAAATGTGTTCCTTTTTTCTTTTTTTGAGTATCTTTAGTATAATCTGCTAAATTTTTTTGGTGTTTTTTTAGGTAAAATATTTAATTACCTTCTCAAATATATTTTAAATGATTTTTGTTTGATATCAAAAGTGGGAGAATAATATTTGATGTAAAAGGGAAATAATTTCCTTTGGCCAATGTTGGACAAGTGACTTCAAGAACAAGAGGGGAAATGGTGAATTATTGTATTCAAATCTTGCGATTAATTTAGAGCTTTTGTTATTTAAGAAGGAAATTTGTGTTAGTATTTTTAAGTTTTGATTAAAAGGCAGCGGAAAAATAAAAGCACTAAAGTCTGTTGCTCTTTCATATAATGTCATGCTTTATTTTCTTATGTGCCTCCTTCTTGGCATGCTCTAGGAGAGATGACTTCACTTTTGCAGTAGTAGGTTCCTCAGAGACGGCTGGAGCTACGTATGTCTTGATCACCTTTGGAGACTTGATTGAAGACTTCTTGAGAGGTGATATTGGCTTGGGTGGAGTTTTGGCTGGAGAATTTTTCTTGGCACTCTTCTTGGCTGGGTGTGGGTTGCTGACCATTACAGGTCCCTTAGCCTTCTTAGGAGTAACCATAAGAGTCACATCAATATTCTCCTCTTCAGGAGACTCATCAGATTGTTTCAATTCTTTCCAACTTTTTGAAGAGTCTTCCCCTTCTTCATATTCCTTCCCCCCTCTTCTTCTTCTTCCTTCGCCTTGTCTTTTTCTTCTTCATCTGCCTCCTCTACTTCAGCCTCATCTTCAGATCGATCCTTTTCTTCTTGCTCTTCCTCAGAAGAGTCATGCACAGTTAATTTTTTTGATTCCTGCATCTCAATATTATCATCTTCTCCCTTTTTCTTCTCTTCATTCTTTTATGTTTCTTCAATAGCTTCCTCTATAACTTTTTCAAAAATTTTATTCAACTCCTTCATAACAACCAAATTAATGGATTTCGCCTTTTTAGACGCTTTAGCTCTCATCTCATTTTTATCTTTGTTTGCTTGCTTCAACAACTTGCCAATGGTCTTGTCATCATCCTCAACATTATCCTTCATCAATGGTACATCTTCTTCAGTCTTATTCTCTACATTATCTTTAACAACCACCTCTTTCTTCGCTCTCTTCTTTGGCTTTTCAGGAGAGGCCTCCTTAGGAAAACCTGAAGTAGATGCACTAAAATCCCTCACAGGTCCAATCTTGATTATCTTCTTACCCTTCTTCTTCTTCTGATTATTATTTTCTTCCTCCTCTTTGTTCACATATTCTTCTTCCTCCAACATTCCCAATATATGATCAGGGAACACTGGAGCCGACTCTTCATTGAACACCATTTGTTTAACCTTTGACTCGCATTCATATTTATGCTTTTGAAATCTAAAAAACTCCCTTGTGTCCTTTTTCATCTACAACACTACTTTCCATGCCAAGATGTCAACTTCAACATTCATTTCTCCTTCTATTGAGCCATGTTCCGCCTTCAACCTCTTCATTGCGTTAGGCTTCATTAACATCTGCAAACTATTTTTGTCAAAGAAAGCTGGAGGATTACATACCTCATCAATATCCCTGTTGTAAAATCCATGTTGAATAGAGCACCCCTCCTTCTTCTTAGCACATGCCTGAATTTCTTGGACAACTATCTTCCCCATGTTGATGTCATGTCCAAGAGTAATACAGTGTAGCAAGGCCAACCTCTCTTTGTTAATAGTCCCATTATGTGTTGTTAGATTCATATATTGTTTGATAAACTGATACCAAGCTTTTGTCTTGGGAATCACGTCAATCCTCTTTACATTCTTCTCTCTATCCGCCTCTACCCAAGTGGTACCTAGGTTGCATAAGGATTGCATGTAGAATCCATACTCATGTTCATGAGCTCTGTCAAGAATCTATGGGTATTGATCATCAGGATTCTTCAACCCATACATCATGTTGATGGTTTCATCAGAGTAGGATACATATTTCCCCCTCACCATGACTTTGTTTTTGCTGTTGGTGGTTGTCAGATTGGAGTAAAATTCCTTCACCAATTGCGTGTTATAAGGTGCGGGTTACTGGCATAACATGATCCACTTATTGAGCTTGATCAGAGACCTTATGCTTCCCGAGAGACCTAGTTTGGCACCTTCTTGATCCAAAGTAAAACCATGTTCATAATGCATACCTCTACAAGAGATGGAATCAGTGAATCTTCTTTTGGCACCAGTTTTGATAAAGACTTCATAGTCATTTCCCTCGTCATCAAAAATCTCTATTGCATGGGTAGCATTCTTACAGGCACATGTTTTGATCCTTCCTTGGGAGTGTGTTGGTTTCATTGCTTTAGGGTTTGAGAGGGGTAAGAGCTTATGAAAAAGGGTTGTGAGAGCGAAAATGTGACATAAATTGTTTTCAATTAGGGAAGATGATAATGGAATGGTTTGAGAAAAATGATAAAGTGATGGGTGGTTATAATGTGCGTGGGTGTTGAGGAGTTAAGAAAATGGATGTAACATACAAAATTGGAGAACAAAATTTTAAATATTGATAAAAGAGAGAGTTTGGACGGTCTAGGGAATGGTGAGGGTTACTTTAGGTAATGATTCCTCACAAAAATGTGCAAGCATCATTTAATGCTCTGTAACCTTTATGACGTCACGCTGGAAGATGCACAATTGATGCGCGCACGTGGGACTCTATCTCTCCACTTTCTTTTTTCTTCTCTCACGTGCCCCAACACTTTGTCTCTCTTGTGCTTTACTCAAAGGACTTAGCATATATAATCATTTTCCTTTCTTATTCAAGATTAACTTAGCATTACCAGTCACGATAGGATCCATCACTGACTCTTTCCCATTTTACTTCATCAACCACATCATCTAAAAAAAATAAAAACAAAAACATGAAACTTAAGTTGGGCTGCCTCCCAATAACACTATTTTTTTAGTATTATAGCCTAACTATAGAAAAGTTCACATGGATTCAATCAAATTCGAGGTGGCCCTTGTGTTGTCTAAGGATTCACCATGATACATCTTCACCATTTTCCATTCACTTTGAAATTTTCTCCTATTCTTTCATTCAATAGACCCACTACCCCATGACGATAAATCTTAGTTAATTGAAAGGGTCCAGACCATCTAGATTTAAGTTTCCTAGGGAAAAGCTTTAACCTAGAGTTGAATAAAAGAAATTTTTCCTTCACTTAACTCCCTCTTCAGGCACTTTCTATCGTGCCACCTCTTGATATTTTCCTTGTACAACTCAACATTCTCATAAGAAAACAACATGTGTTCCTCAAGATCATTTAATTAAAGCATTCTAGCTTGGCCAGCCTTAGCTAAACAAAAATTAAGGGTTTTGGCTGCCCTAAAAGCATTATGCTCTAACTTAATAGGGAAGTGGCATGCCTTCCCATTAATAATTATGTATGGAGACATGCCTAGTGGAGTCTTAAAAGTTGTTATATATGCCCACAAGACATCATCCAAATGCTCAGACCAATCTTTTCTAGAGGAGTTAACAACTTTTTACAAAATCCTCTTTATTTCTCTATTTGAAATTTCAGCTTGCCCACTACATTGTGGGTGATAGGCCGTAGCAACTTTGTGTTTAACTCCATACTTTTCAATTAGATTATCAAAGATATTATTACAAAAATGAGTTCCTCTATCACTAATAATGACTCTTGGGGTGCCATGTTTAGACAAAATATTTTACACTAAAAATTTGGTCACCACCCTTGCTTCATTAGTGGGAGTTTTCCACTGCCTATAACCACTTGGAAACATAGTCCACATCTATCAATATATATGAATTTCCAAAATATTGGGGAAACGGCCCCATGAAGTCAATTCCCCATACATAAAAATTTCAATTTCTAAGATGTTGGTGAGAGGAATTTCTTGCCTCATGGAGATGTTTGCCATTCTTTGGCATTTATCACATTTCTTAACAAAATCATGAGTGTCCTTAAAAAGATAGGGCCAAAAATAACCTGATTGTAGAACTTTGGTTGTAGTTATGACTCCAAAATGTTCTCCATATGGAGCTTCATGACAGGAAGACAAGATATGTGGAGCCTCTGGCTGATCCACACATCTTCTCAATAATTGAACAATACACTTCTAGTAAAGGAAAGATTCATCCCAGAAATAGCTTCTAGTCACGTGGAAGAACCTTTTCCTTTGTTGGGAATTGAAATCAGGTGTCACCAATAGGCTAACCAAGTAATTGACAATGTTAGCGTACCATGGAGTCACACCAACAATTATCATTAATAGCTTCTCATCAGGAAAATTCTCTTGAATCTCTCCATTATTCTTCTCTTGTACCTCCTTTGGCAGCCTCGACAAAGGATCAGCTACCATGTTCTCAACTCTCTTCTTATCTTAGATTTCGAGATCAAACTCTTGCAACAATAATACCCATTTAATAAGACTCGGTTTGGCATCCTTTTTAACAATTAGGTACTTTATTATAGCATGATCAGTATACACAATAACCTTGGTCCTAACCAAGTAGAATCTAAACTTATCAAACGCCAACACAACAGCTAGTAGCTCCTTCTTAGTAGTAGTGTAGTTGACTTGAGCTTAAATCCAAGTTCTACTAGTGTAATAAATGGTGTGAAATACCTTGCGTGTCTCTTCCCAAGCACAACTCCAATTGCAAAATTGCTTGCATCACAAATTAACTCAAATGGCTTTGTCTAGTTAAGAGCTTTCACTATAGGTGCAGAAATCAGAGCCTTCTTTAACAAGTTAAATGAGCTCAAACATTCTTGACTGAAGACAAAAGGCACATCATGTTGCACCAATTGGCAAAGTGGCTTGGTGATTTTTGAAAAGTCCTTGATAAATATTCTATAGAAGCTAGCATGCCCAAAAAAGCTTCTAATGCCTTTGATGTTCACTGGAGGGGGCAGCTTCTCAATAACTTCCATCTTGGCTTAATCCATCTCCAAGCCCCCTTTTGAGATCTTGTATCCAAGAATAATCCCTTCCTTCACCATAAAATGGAATTTTTTCCCAATTTAGCACTAGATTGTTCTCTTCACACCTTGTTAGAACTAAATCCAAATTATCTAAGCACTTCTTGAATGACTCCCAAAAAAGTGGAAGTCATCCATGAATACTTCCATGGAACTCTCAATAATATCATAAAAGATAGCCATCATCCACCTTTGAAAGGTGGCTGGAGCATTGCACAATCCTAAAGGCATCATTCTAAAGGAAAATTTTCCATAAGGAAAAGTTAATATTGTATTCTATTGATCTTCAGGAGTAATGGCTATTTGATTGTAGCCCGAGTATCCATCTAAGAAACAATAGTACTTCTTTCCAGATAATCTATCCAACATAAGGTCAATTAAAGGTAAGGGGAAGTGATCCTTCATAGTGGCCTTATTTAGCTTCTTATAGTCCATGCAAATCATCCATCCCGTAACTGTTCTTGTGGAGATTAATCCATCTTTCTCATTGCTGACCATAATCATGCCTCCTTCCTTTGGCACATATTGAATTGGGCTCACCCATACATTGTCCAAAATGGGATAGACAACCCTACCACCTAACCACTTTATAATCTCCTTCTTTACCACTTTATTCATGATGGGATTAAGTCTTCTTTGACTTTAAATGTTATTCTTGGCATTTTCCTCTAGTAAAATTATATGCATGCAAACTGTGTTGCTGATCCCCTTAATATCATAAATTTTCCAAGAAATGGATCTCTTCTGTATTTTCAAAATCTCCAACAGTTGGATTTTCTGTTCTTCAACTAGAACTATTGCAAAAATTACAGGAAACTTCTATCCTGCCTCCAGAAAAGCATATTGCAAGTGGTCAGGAAGTTGCTTAAGTTCTAGTTCGGGAGGAACTTCTATTGAATACGAGTGTTGCTTCTAATCACTAGTAGATAATTCTAACACCTTCAGATACTCTTTTTCAGTAGATGATTTGTTCAGAGGTCCACACATGATTCCATTTTGAGGGATGCCATCTTTTCCTAACTTTCCCAGCTCTTGAGTCAATACATTACTTGACTTAAGTAAACTTTTGTGAATGATTCCTTCCCATCTGGAAACCATAGAATAATCAACAACCTCTTCATAAGGATATTGTAATGCATTGAGCACATTAAAAACCAACCGCTTTTTGTGATACGGTGGCAGAACCGACTATTATACTAGTTTGCATTTTGTATTCGCTAATGTCGCAGTAAGCAAGAGTCGTCACCGACTTTTATTTCATCCAACAAAGGAAAAGGAAAAAGAACAGAAAAAACCTTTTTTCGAGATGTTTCTGAGTACGGGGGGTAGATTATAGAAAGGGAAGGTGTTAGCACCCTTTCTATCCATGGTTTTCAATGGGCTCTTAGGTACTTGCTCATTTTGAAAATTGCTCGTGTGTGCTTGTTTTGAAAAGGTTTTACTTCGTGATGACTCTTGTATCAGTCCTCAAGAGTGTGACGAAGTTGTTTTAAAAATTGTTTTGGAAAAGTGTTTGTGTGAAATTTTTTGTTTGAGCAAGTACCTAGGAACTAATCTACCTACTCGAAAAAGGTCTGCTCATTTTCCTTTAGACATAGCTATCCTATTATTAAGGAATAGGTAGCAGCGTCGTTGGAATTTCAAGGGACATTCGAAAGGGACGTTATGGTCGTTAAAGGCAACATGTAAAGATACCTTAGCATTTCGAAGGGACTATCGTCATAAGATCAATTCGTAGGAAACTCGAGGGACAAGTAGGGACTATGATCTTTATGATGATTTTGAATCGCGGGTCATTGCTAAGGTACACCTACGTTCGAGGGACACGACCATTATTTCTGAGGCAACTAAGTGGGGCAAACCCTAGGAGTGAACATGTGCCAGTGTATTTTTTCCAGTTAATTATCTTTTCACAATTAGGGTTTTCTACTGTATTAATCGTTTATCTTTCACATGCAAGCCTATTGTCCATACATCTAAACAGCTCATAGTTGCAGGAATTAAAAGCGAGAAATTAAGATCCTAACTATTACATGGCTTTGGGCAGATACATAATTATTTTGACTGAAAGTAAAATGCGGAATTAAAATCCTATTTAAATCTATTACAAACTCGGAGCAGTTATAAATAATGAAAAAAAGGAAAATTAAAAGCGTGCGGCAAATTAAACGCGAGAAATAATTAGACGACCTAAAAATCTAAATTGAATAAAAATACTTATGTTATTTTTAAGGAAAAAATTAGGTTAAGTATAAAATTAAACCCTAAATCTAATTATTTTGAATTATAATAAAAAGAAATTAAATTACCCTAATTTAATTACACTAATTAATTAATAAAATATTTTTTATAAAAAAAAAGATTTTTGATGTTTTTTGGTGATTTTTGATTAAATGAAAAAAAATAATTTTTTGGTGTTATTAGAAAAGGATATAATTAATAAGTAAAATAAAAAGAAATAAAATAAAAAAATAAGAAATTGCGCCTGCATAAGCACCCAGGGGGGTGTATTTTAGAATTTTTGTCCAAGCCCATTATGCTGAGCCCATGTTTGCGTGAGATCTAGTGTGGAACAATCTAGGAGGTCCATCATGTGGCTTCTTCCCCAAGGCATTAGATTTGGCTTTGTCTGATCTGATGGTAATGAATTTGAGGCATATGGTGATCTCCTGGAGGTGAAGCGCACTGGATCTGTAATAAAATGTCAAGAAAATAACAAAAGCATACGCCTGGGATCGAACCCAGGACGTTTGCTTCATAGGCGGGCACTCCCACCATCTGAGCTAGATGTTCTATTTGTAAGTATAATGAAACAAATAAAATATAACTGAAATAAAATGCATTGCCCAGAAATACGCGCCAATTTCAAATGGGCCAGTGGGACGCTGTCACGCCTTTATCTTCTTCCTAGAAGTGTCATTTTTGCCAACAGACTTTTACCTACGGACATGTCTGTTGTTAAAAACCTGCATATTTCCAAAATTCACCACAAGCAATATAAATTTGATGTAAATACATGGATCAACCGGTTTTGATCTTGTGAATACAATAGTATCCTTCTTTTGGCCTAATTTTGCCTATATTGAAAAACCCCAAAACAGGCCTTGAAACCCTAACAATGGCAAGTGGTCAAACACGCATCAAAACAAATAATTAATCATTCAAACATGCTCTAAATGATCATATAAACATGAATGCATACTCAAAATTCATTTATAACACATACATTGGCAAAATCGATTTCAAGAACAAGAAGCAAACCGTGATGCTGTAGATGCTTGTTCTGGACGTCTTGATGCGTGCAAATGATCCAGTTAGCTTCCAAATGTGCCCAGTAATTTATTGCAAGTGTCAAAACTTCTTGAATCTCTCTACAAAGGTCAAACTGATTGCCACTTTTTGTGAAAAAATTTGAAGTTATTATGTCAATTTCGTGCGGCCAACCCCTGTCCTCTTGCCTTGTTTTTGTACATTATATGTAGTATAAATGATTAGGGTAACAAAAAGGAACATGATCCTTTGGAATTATGGAGATTGAATGAGATTCTCTTGCCATATGATATCTTTCCATAACCATGAAAATCATGCTCTTTTTGCCTCAAATTGCCTTGATTCGTTTTGATTTGATTTGACCAACATAATTATATTTGATTTCCCTCAAAATCAGATCTTCACAACAATTTTTGGTATTTTTTGTTATTTATTTATTTTAATGTGATTTTTAATAAATAAAAAACATAATAAAACAAATAAATGGAGAAAATGAGATGTGGTTGCTGACTTTGGTCGTGGACCATGTCCTTAACAAGATACAATCTTAAAATTCTAGGCCCTTTTGGCAAAAAAATGCATTTTTGAGCACATTTGACTTTTGGCAATTTTCCAAAAATGGTCAACTTTGACAATGCATAACTCTTCCAATTTTAACCCTTGAGTGGTGTTATTGGACTTTTAGAAATCTTAGGATGTCCCCTAAACAACCCTTTGGTATAATTTTAATTGGGTCCTCCATGTTCATGTAAGAAACTTTGACCCAAAATGTGTTTTTGTTGACTTTTCAAAAGGACCTATAATGTAGAAATTCATATCTTTTTATGGGTGCATTTGTTGAACTTTAGGTATGAACATGAGTTGTAGGAAATTTAATTCCCTTCAAAATTATCCTTGGATGTGAAAAGTCTGATGAAGTATGAGAAAGTTATGCTTGGCAAAGTTTGGTTGACTTTTCCTAAAAAACCCTAATTTAGCAACTTTTGAGTTTTAATGAATTAGGAGCATTCCTTGAGGAATCATGATCAACCCTTTATCAAATTATGAATATCACTTCAAAATGTTGATGTTGAGCAAAAATCTTAAAGTTTGACTATACGTGGGCCACAATTGACTTTTGACCTAATAAAGTCAATTCTTAAGCATCTGAGCAGTTGACAGAGAAAACTTATTGTGCAACGCTTGAAATTTGACATGGAGGGTCTTGATAACATATTAATACTATGGAGATCATGTGAGGCCTTTGGAGCTCACCCTTCTTGATTCCAATGGAAGCCCTCGTTGGAGGTTCATTGCTTTAGGAGAGAGTTTGTCTGGTCAACTCTTGGGCATCTTTGAGCAAGTTAAGGGTCTTAATGAGGATATATTGAGTAACATGGGAGGGAAAATTTTTGGGTACAACAGCTGCCCCTGTTCAATCTTCTTAAACTTGAGGATGTAGATTGGCCGGTCTGCCTTTCGTGATCTGAAGGTAGAAGAGGATTGAACACTAAAGTGCCCAGAAATTTACACTCGCAGGAAGTAATACTTGATTGGTGATATCGAGAATGGGGTTACAGATGCCAATTAGAAGTCGATAGATAATCGTCAGAGATGGGCTTAACGATGCCATCCAGAAAATATATCGGTTGCATGAAAGATTCCTTTGCGAGAATTCCTGTACCTGTCGTTGAGGAGGACTTTTCTGGAGAATATTGATTCACGTCTTGGGAAATAGAGGCTAGGAGCTTCGGTTGTCCATTACTCTACTGGGGAATTAACTCTTGATTGAGGAAGTGGAAGTGAACTGCATATCTGGTTCGGGTCCAGGTTGCACAACGACTTACTGGGGAAAGGTGAAATCGACCGTAACTGGTCGGGTCCAAGTCTTACCATGTTGTAAACTGTTGTCTGGAGTTGAAAGAGAAGGAACCTGGATGGTAGGGTTACTTCGAAATCAAATCCTGGATAGTAGGGCTATGAGAAGGAACTTGGATAGTAGGGTTACTTCGGGATGAAAGCCTGGATAGTTGGGCTGTGAGAAGGAACCTGGACAGTAGGGTTACTTCAAGGTGAAAGCCTGGATGGTAGGGCTTATGGGAAGGAACATGGATAGTAGGGTTACTTCGAAATGAAATCCTGGATAGTAGGGCTATGAGAAGGAACCTAGATAGTAGGGTTACTTTGGGATGAAAGCCTGGATAGTAGGGCTTATGGGAAGGAACCTGGATAGTAGGGTTACTTCAAGGTGAATGCCTGAATGGTAGGGCTTATGGGAAGGAACCTAGATAGTAGGGTTAATTCAAGGTGAAAGCCTGGATGGTAGGGCTTATGGGGAAGGAACCTGGATAGTAGGGTTACTTCGAAATGAAAGCCTGGATAGTAGGGCTGTGAGAAGGAACCTGGATAGTAGGGTTACTTCAAGGTGAAAGACTGGATGGTAGGGCTTATGGGAAGGAACCTGAATAATAGGGTTACTTCAAGGTGAAAGCCTGGATGGTATGGATTATGGGGAAGGAACCTGGATAGTAGGGTTACTTCAAGGCGATAGTGCATATTGGTTGACTCGTTTGGTTTCGGGAAATGAGTTTCCATTAGTCGTCTGCAGACGTGACCTGCATAACTGCTGGATTTGTTGAAGCTAATTGTCTTTCCTGAAAAAATAACAGGGTTAATTATGTGCGATGCATGAAATGCATGGTGAGATGATGTTCTCAAAATAAATGAGATTATGTTGTATATGATATGTATGCGCATGTCATGATGTATGTACATGAAATGCTATCGGGGTATGCCCTGGTCTGGGAAAATAAATCCCTGACTACTACTGGAGAATATAGCATTCCTTACTATTGTGGAGAATTATAGTTATTCTACTTCTGCCAGGGATAGCGAATAAAAATGACTATGCTGGAGATTTTCTCTTTGAATATTCTGTCAAAGAGAGATTATGTTCGAGGATAACTCTGCGGGGAATAGCTTAGAAAGTGGATTTTTGTAGCTGAAGTAATGAGCTCTGTCGGGGATTGAGCTTCTGTATCCAGAGAAATAAACTCTGCTTGGGGGATAAATTTTACTGATCTGCCCGCGATTATGAAATTTGGATGCGGGGTATAGCTGTCATGTTTCTTGATGACCCTGGCTAGGGAGATTACTTCCTGTCTTGGGAAGGACGACATCAATGCTTTTGGATATTTTTACTCTGTAGGGAGTCTATGTACTGATGATTGTGCTCCAAAGCTGACTCTATCCCGGTATCTGCTGAGCAGAGTAACTGTCGGGTTTGGAACTTCTTGTTTTTGCCCCTGTTTCTAGAATTACGAGTAATTGTCTTTTTGTTTCTTATGTAAATATTTATGAGCAACAATCATGTTCAAATGCATATGTCAAGAATAAATCATTCGACATTCTTGCAAAACAAAACAGGAAAAGAAAAAACTCAAAGTTTCTTGTGAAAATGATTTTGTATTGATTTTTGAAGTTGGTCTGTAATAGGCGATTTCGTATAAGGAGGCTGACGCTCTAGTATTATAACGCCTCCGAAAAAATAGAAACTATATAATTTGTGTAAAAGAAAACAGCTATGTGCAACAATCCCATTGAGTTCCAACTCTGCTATTGCCCTTATGTCTTCGAGCGTCTCATCACTTTGCTATTTGTCCGAAGTTGATTAGGTTGGTTGGTGCCGTCCGAGCTTGATAGTCGATACTGAACTCTGGTTGCAAGATGATCCAATGAGACATAGTGGTACACTTTATATCCCTAACTTTTGCCTGGACTGCCCTTTCGGGTTTTCAGTCCACCGGGATACCCTTTTTCACCCAAGCCTCCTTTTCAGGTTTTCGACTTGCCGGGTGTACAGATTTTTTCATTTTCATCCCTTAATTTTGCCCGAACCCTTTTGGTTCGCCGGGAAGCCCTTATTTTTGCCTAGGCCAGTCAACCTAGCCGGTCTTTTAATTAGGCGTAGTATCTTTTCACTATGTCTACATTGACAGGGTGAGGAAACTCGTCACCATCTATGGTGGTTAGAATCATACCTCCACCCGAGAAAATGTTCTTAACCACAAATACACCTTCGTATGTGGGAGTCTATTTTCCCATGGGATCACCTTGCGGTAGTATGATGCGCTTGATCACTAGATCCCCAACTTGATATTCTTGACGTCTGAATTTCTTGTTAAAAGCCTTGATCATTCGTTTTTTATACGTCTGACCATGACAAATAGCAGTAAGTCTCTTCTTGTCAATTAGATTCAGCTGATCAAGTCGATTATGGATCCAGTCGTCTTCGTTCAAACCCGCATCCTTCATAATCCTGAGAGAAGGTATCTGGACCTCAATGGGTAGGACTGCCTCCATGCCATACACCAGAGAGTAGGGTGTTTCCCCTGTCGACGTTCGTGCCGAGGTACGATATCCATGAAGAGAAAATGGTAAAATCTCATGCCAGTCTTTGTATGTCACCGTCATCTTATGTACAATTTTCTTGATGTTCTTGTTAGCAGCTTCAACAGCGCCATTCATCTTTGGTCGGTAGGGAGAAGAATTATGATGATGTATCTTGAATTGTTTACAAAGCTCGGTGATCATCGTGTTGTTGAGATTTGTACCATTGTCAGTAATAATTCTCTCTGGCACACCATATCGACAGATCAGATTATGTCGAATAAACCGCGCTACGAAGTTCTTGGTTACTGTAGCAAAAGAGGCCGCCTCAACCCACTTCGTGAAGTAATCAATGGCTACTAGGATGAAGTGATTCCCATTGGAAGCAGTAGGCTTGATTTCTCCGATCATGTTGATGCCCCACATTGTAAAGGGCCACAGAGCTGTCAAGACGTTCAAGGGAACCGGAGGCACATGCACCTTATCAGCATGGATTTGGCACTTATGACAAGTGCGAGAGTGCTGATAACAATCAGCTTCCATAGTGGACCAGTAATATCCTACCTGTAGAATATTCTTAGCCATGGTGTATCCACTAGAATGGGTTCCAAAGGTGCCTTCATGTAGATCTGTCATTGTCCTCTCTGCTTCACTCTTGTCTACACACCGTAGTAATGTGGAGTCGTGATTGCGCTTGTAGAGAATTTTGTTACTTAGGAAGAATTTCACAGCGAATCTTCTCAGAAACTTTTTATCATTGACAGATGCCCCTTAGGAATACTCTTAAGTCTCGAGATACCTTTTGACTTCGTGAAACCAGGGTTTATCTACCACCTCATCAATATCAATCTCACAACAGTGTGCTGGTTCATCCAACCTCTCAATGGTGATTTAGGGAGCTTCATTGTCCCACCTAACTTTGAACATAGAAGACATGGTAGCTAGCGCGTCCGCTAACTAGTTCTCCTCTCGTGGGAAATGTTCAAAAGTTACCTCCTTAAAGTGTGGGAGCAACGTAACACATACTCTTTGTATGGGATGAGATTTGGATGCTTCGTATCCCATTCACCTTTGATGTGACTTATTACCAAGGCTGAATCCCCGAAAACGTCCAAGAATTTGATCCTGAGGTCAATAGCGGCCTTGAGACCCATGATACAAGCTTCATACTCCACCATATTGTTAGTGCAGTTGAAACAGAGCTAGGCAGTGAAAGGAGTATGATATCCCTCAGAGATATTATTACTGCGCCAATGTCGTTACCGAGTGCGTTCGAAGCTTCGTCAAAAACCATGGTCCATCAAGATCCCTCTTCAGGTCCTTCATCCGGTCCAGGTTCTTCATAGTCAGTCACCAGCATAATATTCTCATCCGGGAACTCAAAATTCATGGACTGGTAGTCATCCACGACCTGATGAGCCAAATGATAAGCCAATACACTCCCCTTGATTGCTTTCTGGGTTGTATATTGTATGTCATACTCAGTTAAGATCATCTGCCATCTTTCTATTCTTTCAGAGAGAGCAGGTTTCTCGAAGATGTATTTGATCGGATCCATCCTAGATATTAACAAAGTAGTGTGGGTCAGCATGTACTGTCTTAGTCGGCGAGCAGCCCATGCCAAAACGCAACAAGTTTTCTCGAGCAGTGAGTGTCTTGTCTCCCAGTCAGTAAACTTTTTGCTAAGTTAGTATATCGCGTGCTCTTTTCGACCAGACTCATCATGCTTCCCCAGCACACACCCCATTGAATTTTCTAGCACTGTTAAGTACAATATTAAAGGTCTTCCTTCAACCTGAGGCATCAGAATTGGCAGTTCTTAAATGTATTCTTTGATTCTTTTGAAAGTGGTCTGGCATTCATCATTCCACTTTACCATTTGATCTTTCTTCAAAAGCTTGAAGATGGGCTCACAAGTAGCAGTCAAATGTGAAATGAACCTGGAAATATAATTCAAGCGTCCCAAGAAATCTCTAACCTCCTTCTCTGTACGGGGAGCCGACATCTCTTGTATGGCTTTCACCTTCGCAGGATCTTCTTGGATGCCTTTGTTGCTGACAATGAAACCTAGAAGTTTACCAGACTTTACCCCGAAGGTGCACTTGTTCGGATTCAAGCTCAGCTTGTATATCTTCAACATGTCGAACAACTTTTGTAGATGATCAAGGTGCTCTTCCTTAGTTTGAGACCTGGCTATCATGTCATCAACATAAACTTCGATCTCGTGATGAATCATATCATGGAACAAAGTGACCATGGCGCACTGATAAGTTACCCCAACATTCTTTAACCCGAAAGGCATCACCTTGTAACAGAAGATGCCCCACTGTGTGACGAAGGTTGTCTTCTCCATGTCTTCAGGAGCCATCTTGATCTGGTTGTAGCCATAGAAACCGTCCATGAAGGAGAAGATTTTGTGCTGCGTGGTGTTGTCAACTAGAACTTCAATGTGAGGAAGTGGGAAGTCGTCCTTGGGGCTTTCCCTGTTCTGATCTCTATAATCCACACACATCCGCACCTTACCGTCTTTCTTAGGTACTGGAATGACGTTGGTAACCCACTGTGGATAGGAGGTGACAGCTAAGAACCCTGTGTCGAACTGCTTCATGACCTCTGCCTTGATCTTCTCTGACATTTCAGGGCGCATACAGCGGACCTTCTGTTTAACCAGAGGACAGTCTTCTTTGGTCGGCAGACGATGAACCACAATATCAGTGTCTAAACCCGGCATGTCTTTGTATGACCAGGAGAATATTTCAACATAGTCATGCAACATTTGTGTCAACCGCTGTTTGACCTTAACTTCCAAATTTGCACCAATATTGACTTCTTTTCTGTCTATCTTCGTGCCCAGGTTTATCGTCTCAACTGGATCTTCATGAGGTTGTATAGCCCTTTCTTTATGCTGTAACAATCTAGCAAGCTCTCCAGGCACCTCACAATCATCCTCACATTCGTCTTCGGCGTGGTTGATCGGATTTTCGAAGTCATAACTGGCAGTAGCAGAGATTTTATCAATGGGATCTAGAGTGGATATGGATATGCAGTATGATACGTGAGTGTGTGTAAGAGCATAGCTGTTTTGATAAAGTGAAAACATAAAAGAAAAACAGAGAGCGCAAAATTTGTATGCAAGGAACGTCCAATGTTTTATTGATGATATATGAAATGACAAATAATAGCCCTCACAAACAAAGCCAATGTGCCTCGGGCAAGGAACAAGGCTGTAGAGTTTAAAATTGTTTATTACAAATCTCAAAATAAGTAAGATAATTACTGCGAAATAAAAGAAACTAGTATAAAGTCCCTAGCCATCCAGTTACTCAATCCAACGTTGGTAGTTGGGTAGATCCAGCTATCAATGTCAGAGTCTTCCTCACTGTCTTCAATGGCATTAATTCCCTGATTGCTGATGCGTAGGGGAGGTCCTCTATCTCGAGCGCGTCGAACAGCCCTTTGAGCTTCTGAAGTAAAGGCCAAACCAAACTTGTCAGTTTTGTTAGTAAAATCAGGGGGTTGTTCCCAATTGGTATACCCACCTTCTTTAACCACCACTCTGGCATCTTTGAGAGAAGCCATCTTCAGAGGAGGTTTGTTGGTAGTAGTTTCAGCCGATGCCAAGATTTGGGGAGCCTTTTCAAAGTTCTGGCAAGGGGTCTCTATGAATTCCCCGTCTATCTCTATGTACCTGAAGGAATTGAGGTGGCTCACAATATACTCCTCCTGACCATGCACAGTGACAATCTTCCCTTTTACTGGGTACTTCTGCATTTGGTGCAGTGTAGAAGTAACTGCCCCAGCTTCATGGATCCAAGGACGACCCAACAAACAAGAGTATGAAGGCCAGATTTCCATTACATAGAAAGTGGATTCAAAAGTCTGGGAACCTACTTTGACCGGGATGTCGACTTCCCCATGCACCATTCTCTTCGACCCATCGAAAGCCCTTACCACAATGTTATTAGGCTTTAAGGTCAAGCCCTCACGGTCCAACTGATCTAATGCCTTCTTAGGAAGAACATTCAGCAAAGACCCAGTATCTACCAGCACATGAGCCATAGTGGTGCCCCTGCATTCAATCGAGAAATGCAGAGCATCATTATGCTTCCTCCCCTTCGGTGTCAAGTCTGCATGTGAAAAACCCAGCCCATTGTCAGCAGTCAGGCTGGCCACACAATATTTGAATTGATCAGCCGAGGTCTCTTACAGCACATGCGCAGTTTTGAGGAATGCAATCAAAGCCTTCGCATGGGCCTCAGAGCACAACAGCAGGGACAACATTGATATTTTTAAGGGGGTCTGCTCCAGCTGCTCAACCACATTGTAGTCGCTCTTTTTTATTATTTTCAGTATTTCCTCTATCTCTTGCTTAAAGGCTTCCATGACAATTTTTCTAGGCGCCTCCGTTCGAGCAGGCTCTCCTATAACTTCTTTTCCTCGGGTCCCAGATGACTCGACGGCGGGAGTGATAATTGGAGTAAGCATAGGAGTAGTAGTTGATGTACCAACAGGAGTAGCAGACGGAATAATAATAGGCCTATTAACAGTCTTCGGGGAAATCTCGGGAGAGAAAAACCTTCCACTTCGGGTAACCTTGCTGGTCCCGACAATGTTACTGATATTAGGATCATCCTCTTCATTTTTTAGATCTTGTTTGATGCCATGATAGTACACATCGGCACCATAATGCCAGGGGACAACTTTGTTCGAGGCATACGGGACAGGACCAGGAACGGTGATTATTAGTGGAGCAACTCTTGGAACAGATGTAATCCTAACAGGTCTTCTCGAGGACACTTAAGAAGGATTGGCGGAAATGGTTATAATACCAACGTCTTCAAATGGAACAACGAGAATTAAAGTTTTCTCGAACAAAATTTCTTTACTGTCCATCAGGCGCTGAACACATGACTTCAGCAAATGTCAACCAGAAGGTAGAAAGGAACACATGTGGCAACCTTCACCACAACCTAGAAATAAACCGGACGACAACAAATTCTTCTTAACCGTCATAAGAGGAGTAGAAACTACATCCACCAAGGTCTCAGACAGATCGGTATCCACAACATTAACTCCACGACTTTGCTTAGGCATGGGAGAAGTTATGATGTTGGGAATTTCAGGAGCATCGAACTCAATCTCCTTGGCTTCGATCAGATCCTGTACCTTATTTCTCAGAGCCCAACAGTCATTGGCATCATGGCCAGGACTCTCAGAATTATAGGCACACGGAGAATTTGGATTATGTCGGGGAGATGTGGTGTTCGGATTCTTGGGAGCCTCTTTCGAGGTCATCAAGTTGGATCTCAGCAGATGGGGTAGAACTTCAGCCAACGTAATGTTGATCCGGGTAAAATGCCATTGTGGTCTTTCCACCCTTTGTTGATTGTTGCGTTATGGAGAAACTGCAGGCCTAGGTATCATTATGGCACTTACTATCTGACAGTGTTCAGCTATGCTTTGGCCTCTCGGACTATAGATGGCACTGGCTTCCTTCTTACAAGTGAAAGGCTTCTTTACCAAACTCGAATAGGCATCCTTCTGTATTTTACCGCTTCGAATCCCAGCTTCTACTCTCTCCAGTTAGGATTAGCTCAGTGAAACCAGCGGACGAGCTGTCGATCAAATGATTAAAGAATGGACCAGATAGTGTCCCCAGAAACATATCGACCAACTCCCTATCAAACAACGGGGGTTGAACTCTTCCAGCCAAGTCTCTCCACTTTTGTGCATAGTCCTTAAAGCCTTCACTTGCACCCATGGACATACTCTAGAGTTGCGTACGAGTAGGAGCAATGTCGGTGTTGTATTGATACTGCTTATAAAAAGCAGGAGTCAGATCTTCCCAATTTCGTACATTGGCTCTCTCCAGTTGGTAGAACCATTCAAGTTGAGTACCTGACAGACTGTCCTGAAAGAAGTGAACCCACAGATTTCTATCAGTGGTGTGGGGATGGATCTTTCTGACGTAGGAACAGAGATGGAGCTTTAGACAAGACACCCCATCGTACTTAGCAAAAATTGCAGCCTTGAACTTCTGCGGGATGACCACTCCCGATACCAATCCTAATTCTTCAAAATCCAACCCAGGTATCCTCTAGACTTCCATAGTGCTCATGCGATCTTCCAACTGCTTGTATTTATCCTCAGTAGGAGGACACTGCTCATCATTGTAATCTGTGTCATTTTCAGAAACTTCAGGACTGGGTTCCTTTTCCCTTGTCTCTTCTTCTTGATTCTCCCCTTCTTTGGATGAAGAGGTCAAATCAACTTGCTTCTTCAACGACCCCCTGAACCTTCTTCCCATATTCAGAATACCGGTGACCTTCTTCTTTTTCTTCTTCTCCTTCAGGATGAGGGACTTCAGATCCTCTTGCCCTTTTGCCAGATTTATGAACATCTGCTGGAACTGGGCATTTTGTGCCTGAAGATCTGCTTATGCGATGCTATGAATGGGATGCATATGCAATAATTTCAAGGATTCTTAAAGGCTAAAATTTGTTTAACCAAAATAAAAACACATTAATTGCATTAATAAGTTTGAATTGTTACAAAGAATTCCTTTTAGGCTTACAATTTAAACAGAACAAAACTTAAAGCAAAAAAGAAACTAGGTCTCCAAGGAGTGCGTCCTCTTTGGCGCAATGTAGGCATTTATGTTCCTTTCTTCATGAAGTAGCCTAGTGAGCTCTAGGACCTTCTTCTCACTGTCATAGAACTAAGCTTCAAACGTGTCCCGCTCCTCTTTGAGTTGAACCCAGGACTTCTGTAACTCTTCATGATCGGTTGGCATGTTAGGATGATGACCAAATGAAGTAGTATCTCCTTCAATAGCTGGTTCCAGAGTTACTGGTAGGACATCAGGGTAAGGCATCATAAGGTTTTGGGCGCGAGCTCGTACCCACTGGAGTTAAGGCTCAAGAGGAATGGAATTCTTGTGACCTAGCGTCTTGCTATCAATTTTATGCACCATGCCCCAAGCTTTTATGAACCTCTTGTGGTACCCCTAAGCATCATTCTCATAGTTGAAGTTGATTCCTTACATAAGCGTGGCGTGAGGACCGTCTCTTATCGCATAACCAAACTAACGCAAGGCCAAACAAGGGTTGAAAGTGATTCCTCCCCTAATGCCTAAGAGAGGGACATTAGGGAATTCACCACAGCGATCGATGATGATAACATCTTCCGAGAACCGTGAACACCAATAAATGTCTGAATGCTTGAGGGACATCAGCCTACGAGACCATTTCAAACCCTACTCGTTCTTCAAAACAGACCTGGGTAGGTGCGAAATAAACCAACTAGCCAATAGAGTAGTGCAACACAGGAGGGTCCCCCTTCTCTTTAGAGTGCGAGCATACAGAGAGTGTAGAATATCCTCGAGTAATGTAGGCACTAGATTATGAGATAGAAAAACCTTAATAGTTCTCACATCTACGAGTTGATACACATTAGGGAAAAGTACTGTCCCGTAAACGAGAAGTGCCAACACCTCTTCAAAATCTTGCAAATCTAAGGTATCCCAAAAATGGTAAGCCTTCTCGAACAAAAACTTAACTGGAATTCCTTGGACACTCCCTCTAGTCTCCCAATTTGTCACTATGTTAGACTGTTGTAAAGATAGA
This sequence comes from Vicia faba, assembly GCA_948472305.1. Taxonomy (NCBI): domain Eukaryota; kingdom Viridiplantae; phylum Streptophyta; class Magnoliopsida; order Fabales; family Fabaceae; genus Vicia; species Vicia faba. The sequence continues at coordinate 523,797,695 of OX451735.1, read as the reverse complement.
GCTCTAGCAATCTCTTCAGGCTTTGGATGTTCTTCCGTACCGTTGAAAGGTAACTGATCAAGAATAGGTACCCCCAACAACTGAGAAAATTCCTCCATAGTAGGTACTAGCTGGTAATCCGGGAAGGTGAAACAATGGTGCACAGGGTCGAAGAACTGAAATAGCACTTTTAATAATTCTTCATCAGGTTTTGCAATGACCAAATTGAGCAACTGACCATGTTTTTTAGTGAAATGAGAACTTTCAAGAATCCTTAATTCCAGGTCCTTTAGATGGAGAGACACTTTCACAAGGTTAATTTGTGTAGTATTCCTATGGGCGGATGCCATGTCCTACAAAACAAAGCAAAAATAAGCCCTAGGAAATCCTTGGAATGGTTAGTCATGATATGACATGCTTATGATGTCATGATTATGTTAGAAAATCACAGGTATAGCAAACAACAAGCAAGTCACACCAAGTCCTTAGGTTTAAGGCACGCATGAGTTTTAAGGTCATACCCTCTTGAAGTTGGATTGGTTTAACCTGTCCTATAAATAGTAATCGGGTTCTAAGGGACCTCAATATCACTGATATTTCCCCCAGCTTCGTTCAATAGGAGATTGACTCGCAACCAAACAAAGCTCAAGAGTTAAACCTTAATGAGTGTAGCATGGAGTATCTGTCGACCTTGGGAATACACCAAGGTCGGCCACCTTGCTACGTCCTTCTGGCCAAGTTGTGAAATTAGAGGTTCTAAGGTCAGTTGATGCTTCACGACACCACGCGGAAGCCCCGTACTCTCCCTGATAGACTCAAGGGTTACCGGTACCATCCAAAGTTCCACATCAACGTAGCTACTGCTTCAATCGTGTCGGTATACCCCGCACAGTTCCCTCACAGTTTATTTCTACTTACCTGAAAGGTGTTCCCCAGATCCGGTGTAGGATCTATAGTAACCCAAACAATCCCTCAAAAGTAAAGCAATCAAGACAAGCAAGAGAAACAATTAAATGAACTAGATCCTAAGTTATACCCCACTTATTAAAATCCCCAACAGAGTCTCCAGTTCTATGATACGGTGGCAGAACCGACTATTATACTGGTTTGCATTTTGTATTCGCAAATGTCGCGATAAGCAAGAGTCGCCACCGACTTTTATTTCATCCAACAAAGGAAAAGGAAAAATAACAGAAAAAACCCTTTTCGAGATGTTTCTGAGTACGGGGGGGGGGGGGGGGGGGGGGGGGGTAGATTATAGAAAGGGAAGGTGTTAGCGCCCTTTCTATCCATGGTTTCCCATGGGCTCTTAGGTACTTGCTCATTTTGAAAATTGCTTGTGTGTGCTTGTTTTGAAAAGGTTTTACTTCGTGATAACTCTTGTATCAGTCCTCAAGAGTGTGACGAAGTTGTTTTAAAAATTGTTTTGGAAAAGTGTTTGTGTGAAAATTTTTGTTTGAGAAAGTACCTGGGAACTAATCTACCTACTCTAAAAAGGTCTGTTCATTTTCCTTTAGACAGTACTATCCTATTATTAAGGAATAGGTAGCACCGTTGTTGGAGTTTCAAGGGACATTCGAAAGGGATGTTATGGTCGTTGAATGCAACATGTAAAGATACCTTAGCATTTCGAAGGGACTATCGTCATAAGGTCAATACGTAGGAAACTTGAGGGACAGGTAGGGACTATGATCTTTATGACGATTTTGAATCGCGGGTCATTGCTAAGGTACCCCTATGTTCGAGGGACACAACCATTATTTCTGAGGCAACCAAGTGGGGCAAACCCTAGGAGTGAACATGTGCCAGTGTATTTTTTCAGTTAATTATCTTTGCACAATTAGGGTTTTCTACTGTATTAATCGTTTATCTTTCACATGCAAGCCTATTGTCCATACATCTAAACAGTTCATAGTTGTGAAAATTAAAAGCGAGAAATTAAGATCCTAACTATTACATGGCTTTGGGCAGATACATAATTATTTTGACTGAAAGTAAAATTCGGAATTAAAATCCTATTTAATTCTATTACAAACTCGAAGCAGTTACAGATAATGAAAAAAAGGAAAATTAAAAGCGGGCGGCAAATTAAACGCGAGAAATAATTAGACGACCTAAAAATCTAAATTGAAAAAAAAATATTTATGTTATTTTTAAGGAAAAAATTAGGTTAAGTATAAAATTAAACCCTAAATCTAATTATTTTGAATCATAATAAAAATACATTAAATTACCCTAATTTAATTACACTAATTAACTAATAAAATATTTTTTATGAAAAAAAGATTTTTGATGTTTTTTTGGTGATTTTTGATTAAATGAAAAAAATAGTTTTTTGGTGTTATTAGAAAAGGATATAATTGATAAGTAAAAGAAAAAGAATTAAAATAAAAAAAGTAAGAAATTGGGCCTGCATAAGCACCCAGGGGGTGTATTTTGGAATTTTTGTCCAAGCCCATTATGCTGAGCCCATGTCTACGTGAGATCCAGTATGGAACAAGCTAGGAGGTCCATCATGTGGCTTCTTCCCCAAGGCGTTAGATTTGGCGTTGTCTGATCCGATGGTAATGAATTTGAGGCGTTTGGTGATCTCCTGGAGGTGAAGTGCATTGGATATGTAATAGAGTATCAAGAAAATAACAAAAGCATACGCCTGGGATCGAACCCAGGACGTTTGCTTAATATGCACGCCCTCCCACCATTTGTGCTAGTTGTTCTATTTGTAAGTATAATGAAACAAATAAAATATAACTAAAATAAAATGCATTGCCTAGAAATATGCATCAATTTCAAATGGGCCAGTGGGACGCTGCCACGCCTTCATCTTCTTCCCAAAAGTGTCATTTTTGCCAACAGACTTTTACCTACGGACATGTCTGTTGCTAAAAACTTGCATATTTCAAAAATTCACCATAGGAAATATAAAATTGATGTAGATACATGGATCAACCGGGTTTGATCTCGTGAATACAATAGTATCCTTCTTTTGGCCTAATTTTGCCTATACTGAAAAACCCCAAAACGGACCTTGAAACCCTAACAATGGCAAGTGGTCAAACACGCATCACAATAAACAATTAATCATTCAAACATGCTCTAAGTGATCATATAAACATGAATACATACTCAAAATTCATTTATAACTCATATATTGGCAAAATCGATTTCAAGAACAAGAAGCAAACCGTGATGTTGTAGATGCTTGTTCTGGACGTCTTGATGCGTGAAAATGATCCAGTTAGCTTCCAAATGTGCCCAGGAATTGATTGCAAGTGTCAAAAATTCTTGAATATCTCTGCAAAGGTCAAACCGATTGCCACTTTTTGTGAAAAAAATTTAAGTTCTTATGTCAATTTCGTGCTGCCAACCCCTGTCCTCTTTGTTTTTGTACATTATATGTAGTATAAAGGATTAGGGTAACAAAAGGGAACAAAATCATTTGGAACTATGGAGATTGAATGAGATTCTCTTGCCATATGATATCTTTCCATAACCATGCAAATCATTCTCTTTTTGCCTCAAATTTCCTTGATTCTTTTTGATTTGATTTGGCCAACATAATTAGATTTGATTTCCCTCAAAATCATATCTTCACAACAATTTTTGGTATTTTTTGTTATTTATTTCTTTTAATGTGATTTTAATAAATAAAAATCATAATAAAATAAATAAATGGAGCAAATGAGATGTGGTTGCTGACTTGGGTCGTGGACCATGTCCTTAACAAGATACAATCCTAAAATGCTAGACCCTTTTGGCAAAAAAATGCATTTTTGAGCACATTTGACTTTTGGCAATTTTCCAAAAATGGACAACTTTAACAATGCATAACTCTTCCAATTTTAACCCTAGAGATGTGTTCTTGGACTTTTTAGAAAAGCTTAGGATGTCCCCTAAACAACCATTTTGGTATCATTTCAATTGGGTCCTCCATGTTCATGTAAGAAGCTTTGACCCAAAAAGTGTTTTTGTTGACTTTTCAAAAGGACCTATAATATAGAAATTCATATCTTTTTATGGGTGCATTTCTTGAACTTGAGGGATGAAGATGAGTTGTAGGAAATTTAATTACCTTCAAAATTAGCCTTGGATGAGAAATTTCTGATAAAGTATGAGAATGTTATGCTTGGTCAAAGTTTGGTTGACTTTTCTTGAGAAACCCTAATTTAGCAACTTTTAAGTTCTGATGAATTAGGAGCATTCCTTGAGGAATCATGATCAACCCTTGATAAAATGATGAATATCACTTAAAAATGTTGATGTTGACCAAAAATCTTGAAGTTTGCTGTATGTGGGCCACAGTTAACTTTTGACCTAATACAGTCGATTCTCAAGCATCTGAGCAATTGACTGAGCAAACTTCTTGTGCAAGGCATGAAATTTGACATGGAGGGGCTTGAGAACATATTAGGACTATGGAGAGCATATGAGGCCTTTGGAGCTCACCCTTCTTGATGCCAATGGAAGCCCTAGTTGGAGGTTCATTGCTTTAGGAGAGAGTTTGTCTGGTCAACTCTTGGGCATCTTTGAGAAAGTTGAGGGTCTTAATGAGAATATATTGAGTAACATGGGAGGGATAATTTTGGGGTACAACACTTTCCATTTACCCCCATGGTTAGTTATCCGTTTTCCACATCAATTAACGTTCTTCCAGTAGAAAGGAAAGGTCTTCCCAACAAAATAGGAGTGTCTTCATCTGCGTCAAAGTCCACGATGATGAAATCAACAGGGAACACAAACTTGTCCACCCTTAACAATACATATTCAGTCTTTCCTTGAGGGTAGCAAATACTTCTATTAGCAAACTGCAAAGTGATGGTTGTAGGCCTGGCACCACCTATCCCTAATTTCTTAAAAATAGATAAGGGAATAAGGTTGATGCTAGCCCCTATCACACAATGCTTTACCACAAAAAGTTTCTCAAATATTGCAAGGGATGGTGAAACTTCATGGATCTTTCAATTTAGGAGGGAGCTTGCATTGAACCAATTGGCTACACTTTAGAGTGAGTGCAACAGTTGCAAATTTTCCCACTCTTTTCCTTTTAGTGAGGACATCCTTCATGAACTTGGAGTAATTTGAAATTTTTTTAATGGCTTAAATCAATGGTATGTTGATGTGAAGTTGCTTTAAAATCTCCATGAATTTTCTAAATTGTTGCTCTTCTTTTTCCTTCCTAATCCTTTGGGGAAAAGGAGGTGGTGGTCTCTCTAGAGCAAACTTCTGGGCTCTGTCTAGCTCTGGCATGACTTCATGTTGTTTTCCTAAAGTTGGAGTAAAAGCCTTTAATAGTTGTATTAAGGTATTCTCTTCATGATTTATAGATGAGGATGGTTCCTCATTGGATTCTTCTTTTTCTTCAACATTGTCCTTCTCAGGCAAGACTTTACTCGTATCAGGGTTTCTAGGAGCGAACCCTTCATATTCCTTTCCACTCTTAAGCTTGATAACTTGACATGTATCGACATTCTTTACTCCAGAAGGTACGGCTGGAGCTTCATTAGAGCTTGGGAGTGTTTCCTTATTCCTTGAGCTCAAAGAATTATAAATTTCCCCACTTGGTTCTCAATATTTTTTATGTTAACTCCTTGCGCTTGAAACTATATTTTGGTCTCTAGAATGAAGTGCTTTATAATATTTTCCAGCTGGTTGTTGCCTTGATTTGCCACGACATAGTTAGGTGCAACAAATCCAGATGGAACTTGTGGTGCTTGAGTAGCTTGAGGTTTTGGCTAACCTTGAGTATTACTCCATGAGAAATTAGGATGGTTGCGTCATCCTGAGTTGTATGTGTTGTTGCAGGGGTTGTTATTTCTGTTGTAAGTGTTGCCAACATAGTTGACTGGAACAGGATTTGCATGGAATTCCTCAAAAAAATGAGTACCCCAATAATAAACACATGCAACTGTTGACGCTTCATTGACTATCTTCATTGGCTCAGGCTTAGCCACTTCTAGAGTCATCATATTTTCATCATTTGGTGAATTTGGGCCACTTGAGTAGCAAGAGTTGTTGTCTTGGTGACTTCATGAACTCTAGAAAGTTTCTTTTGAGTAGAATTAACAGTGGTCCTAGCAATTGGCCATTGATAAGTGTTGGTTGTGATACTCTCAATCAATCTATAACCTTCTTCATATGACTTAAATAAAAGATCTCCTCCACTCGAGGCATCAAGCATATTCCTTGAAGAAGGAATTAATCCATTGTAGAAACTTTAAATTTGAATACGGATGGGTATGCCATAGTGAGGGCATTTGCTAAGAAACTCTTTAAATCTCTCCCAAGCATAAAATAAAGACTTTTCATCTCCTTGCCTAAATGAAGTAATTTCATTTCTCATTTTTTAATTCTTTGAAGGAGGAAAGTACTTAGCTTAGAACTTCTCATCTAGATCATTCCATGTGGCAATAGAATTAGGCTCCAGGTATATTAACCAAATCTTGCCTCTATGTCTTAGAGAGTAAGGAAAAAACCTCAACTGAAAGGCATCATCAGTCACACCAGGAATCTTGAAATTACTAGCAACACCCAGGAATTGTCTTAAGTGTAAATGAGGGTTTTTATTAGGAGAGCCTGAGTACCGGCTAGTGGTTTGCAGCATCTAAATCATCATAGGCTTGAATTCAAACTAAGCTGCAGTGATTTCTGGAAAGATAATACCAGTTTTCATAGCATTCAGATGAAACATTACATAGTCTCTAATGTTACGGGCCCTAGCATTGGCAATACAAATAATGTCGTTATTTTCCATGACAAGGATTTCCTTCTCTTCTCCTTCTGATTGCACTGGTGGTTCTGGGTCTCCTAATTCTGCCAGATTAACAACAATAGGATCTCTTGGTCTGTGTCCAGTAATTTGATATCTTCTTAGTGCCTTGAGTGCTCTTTCTGGTTTAGGATATCCACTGCAAATTGGGTGTAATGACTTGTGCATACAATAGCTAATCGACCTGTCGTGACACCAGATTACAGGGAAATGTTAAATGCTCAAATTCTTAAAATAAAAAACAATAGTATTAATACAAATAATAAAAAATGTAACTAATTCACTCCCTGAAAATGGTGCCAAAAACTTGTTGACCTTTTAAGTATCACACGCAAGTATAAATGTTTTGATTGCAACAAGTAATAAATATAAGAGTATCATACCCACAAGGAGTGTTGTTACTTAGATTTGATTTTGGTATTAAAAATATTCTTTTGATTTAAGCATGAGCATAGATAAATAATGATTGGTGATTATGAGTTCAAGTTCACTTAAAACATGTAGCGGTAGAAATGTTTAAGACTAAGCCATTGGATTGACTTGACTTATACAGATCAAAATAAAAATCGCCACCCGCGCTTTATTGTTCCCAAACGAATGGGAAAAGAGAGAATAACCCAAAAGAGGGGGAAAGATTCTAGGTAAGGGGGTTGGTTATGGAAAGGGAAGGTATTAACACCCTAAACATCTACGATACTCTGTAGGAACCTCTTTGTAAAAATCTGTACATTTTGGCTATAAAATATTGTATGTAAAATAGATTGTGGTGGTGAGGAAAGAAGTATATATTTTTTTAATGATTTTTGCACCCGCTGCGGCTGCAAACCTTTAGTGCCTACATACCACCTTTCGTGCAAAAGGTGATCAGGGTACACGTAGTTCCTCTTTAAAAAATTTAAAACATAAGTGTGTTGGTTAATTTTATGAGATAAGACATCATCGTCATTGTCAGTGTGGAAAACATACTTACTACCCACAATCATGAGAAAGGAGAATTTGCATCATCTCAAAGTGGAGGATATGGATTGGATTTTAAAATCAACAAAACCTCACTCAACACCTTAGTGGAAAATATATCTATTCACTACATATTATAGAAGTATAGTTGTTTGCATCACTACAAGGAATGACCAGAGTCCAATATTTTTTGAGAAAGGTTTTAAAGAAAAATATAAAGTGTCATAGATGGTTTAAATGAGATTGATTGATTTTTAGTCTTCTCACAAAAATGTCAAGGTATTATTAAGTTGATTAAAATTTGTTTATGAAAATGTTTTGAAAATGCATGGACCTAAGTCCAAGTTTATTATGAAAGTGGTTCAAGTTTATAAACAAGAAGTGTTTTCAAAAGGAGAGAGAAGATATTTGAAATTAAAGAAGATGGGTGGATAAGAAGGGACTATCCTAAAGCATAAGGTAAAAGCTAGGGAAAAGAATCGTCTAACCAAACAAGAAGCCAACACTTAACATTATGAGTCAAGATAGAATTCCCATTCTTTGGATTGAAACAAAGAAAGGGTACTAAACCTCTTGAGAAAACCAAGTTTTAATTGCATTAAATCTTCCATAAAATTTGGCAGAGTAATGGATGTATACAGATGAACTCCCGATCACAGACAAAGCATGTAATCATAATAACCTGCAGACAAAGCAAACAAACAACCCAATGTCTTGGGGTAATCCCCAAGAGCTCCAAAAAAACCCATTAAGGTCACAAGGTCTCCAACATAGATCAAGGTTTCTATTCCTTAGTCCAAGAAGCCCATCACTCCATAATGCCAAGGATAGTAACCAAGTAGTCCAAGTACCATTAAAGTTTTTTTATGATTCAAGTTGATTATTAGGTATCTTCAAAAAGAAATGAAAATCTCAAGTGAGCAAAGATAAACAAGATATAAAAGATATAGGCTCAAGTGAGAAAAGATAAAAATAGCATGAAATGTAAATGTCAAAGTAAATGGTACATAAAGTAAAAGCATAAAATAAAGTCAATTGTTAGAAGTTAATGGTTAGTTGGATGACCATCTTGAAACTTGCATTTGGAACTCATTAGAGGATTGGTAGAACCAAATACTTTCAACAACAAGTTGCATTTTCTTTTTGTCAAGTATATCATCTATTTTGAGAATCTCAAACTTAATGATCAATGATGTCTAAGTGATCCACTTTGACCAAAAATTGATGAAGTTCCATTAGAGATGGTAGAACAAAATCCTCCTAACAATGGATCTCAAGGTTATTTGATCATAGGGTTCAAATTAACATACTTGGGATTGCAAATATAAGTTTGGGCCACGAATGATAATTTTCTCAAATCGGGACAAAATTTAGCGCTATGTTAAGTAATTGTAAGTGGACTTATATAGAAGTCGCACCTATTTTGAGGTTGGTCAATAGAAATCTATGCACCATTTGTTTTGAGACATGATATAGAAATCATGCTCCAATAATACTTAGTACAATAAGAAGAGGATGAGATGAAGAGGGAAGGGAAAAATGAATAAACCACATTTGAATCAAAATTTAATCAAACTATTATTAAATCATTCATCCATATTTACGGAGTTAAACTCAACACCATGGATTCAATCATGTTAACAAAGTTCATGATCAAAATTTCAACCCAAGATCAGCCAGAAAATATGCAAAAAATTAAAATTGTATTAAAAATAAAACAATAAGGATTTTAAAATGATTATAATATGGAAATAATAGAGGAAAATAGCAACTATATTCAAATTAATCAAGAAAAACTATGTAAGGCCATATAAAAATCAAAAATGAGCTCAAATATTTTTATAAAATTTTTGGCAATTTTTTAAAGTCAGAAACTATTTTTTAAATTAAAAGAAATAGGTAAAATAAATCAAAAATGATAAAAAATAACAAAGTCAGAAATAAAAAGTGAGTGAGGTCACAAATATTTGTCACAACGCCATTGGATCATTCCCTATTTTTTCAGAATTTAAAAATGCATAAAGGTATTTTTAAACATTTAAAATAATTCAAATAAAGTGAAAAATTATAAAAAATATCAAAACACAAAATAAAAATGTGAAAAATAAAAATCAGGAAGAGAAAAATCAAAAGTATTTTCTGTAATTTTTTTTAGATTTTTTGGAGTTAAAATGAATTTTCTATGATTTTTTGAAATCTAAAACAATTAAATATAAAAATCAGAAATAAAAAATAAAGTAAAAAGTATGTGGACCTTTGGATGAGAGTCAAAGCGCGTTAGTAATCAAATCCAAGGATCTGACGCGTTGTGCATATCATGGTCATTACTGAATAAAACACAGGATTCAATATAAAATCAGAAATTCAAAAATTCCAAATGGCGTTGTTTCATTGGTTGAAGGATGACACGTTGGTCATCTTCAACCTCCAGCCAGTCTCAAAACCAGGTCGCTCAAACTGTAAAATTAGAGCACGATACTGGTACCATTCGCCTCGTCTCATCAAGACGAAGACAACCACACCTTCGCGAATCAAAGTTGTAATGAGTCAAAGTTGGGAAAAAGAAGTTGACTTTTCATACTTAGAATATTTCTAAGTTTTTCTTCAAAAATCTTGTAATGTCTTACATCTAAACATGGCTTTGCACTTGAATGGAATTTTGATACTTGAACCATTCAAAATCTCCAAAAATCGAGAGAGTTATGACTTGTTGAAGATGGCAAAAATTCATGAAATAACCTATAATCTTTTGCCTCCTTAGGGAATCTGCCATCGATTTTCACACTTTGTACTTTGAAGATGGGTTGAAGTTCACACATTCAAGATCCTTATGGAAAATAATGGGTTCAAGGTGATAAAAATTGATCAAGTTATGATTATTTGAACTCACACGAAGGGATTTGAGGGTTCATCTGGAGGACTTGTAATCTTTCTTCATCATCAAGTTCCTTACACACAAAATTTCATTGATACATTTAAAGTAATTTGTTAATAGCCCTTTGAAGAGAAGGATGTCTTTGGAATCAATTAAAAATACCAAAAGATGAGCAAGATATACCCCTTTGAAGTTCAAAACCCTATCTCCTAGAGAAAGAAACTACCTTGGGAGAACTCTGCAATTTTTGATCAACCTTCTTGCACTAATACTTTTATCTTGCAAATATAGGTTATTTAGGATGATAATGGGAATTCATATCAACCAACATCACTTCCACATCTTGAAAATTGAAGGAGATATGCACTTGTGATCAATGGAGACAAAGACTTGTCCAATTGTGTCAAACTTTTTCAATCAACCCTTGTACCTTTGAACTATTTTTGACAACTTAAGGCATGATAAATCATAATATACTTTTTCATGTTGTTACTTAAAAACATATTTAATAGTGAATCTTGAACCTCAATGAAGCTTTGTTGAAGAAGGCACATGAATGAACTCATGAACCTATAGATCAATTTGATGGAATGCATTGTGTTTTCACCTATAACATCATCAATTAGGGCAAACATTCCTTGTATTTGTTAGTTAAAAATTAACCACTACAAAAAATAGATGATCACAAAATACAAGTTAAGGTGCTTGGTGATTCCCTATGATCAAAACTTAAAGATAAGGAGAAGAGCCAAAACCTAGTGTGATCTTGTTGTGATTGAATTGATATGACACGATGAAGGGATCTTAGGGGCAAAAATTGAGGTACAACAAACCAGATGTCAAAAGTAATGTGAAGGGTGGTGGAAATATATTAAGATTAATTGAGTTGAGCTTTTTTCCATTAATATCTTTAGTGTATTATGTGCTAATGTTGTGTGGTTTCGTGACATGCAAGATCAGAAAGATCTTGTGGTGTATTTGTAGAACATTTAGGGCATGCATAAAAGGGAAAGGGAACAAATATCTAAGCCTCACTTGTAACCTAGTATACATATTTTATTTATTTTTAATTCCTTAATGGTTGTAGTTTATAATCTCTAAGTAAACTAGGTCAAGTGAATATCTTTATCCTACTCTTTCAGGCATTTTTTACTCATGAAGTACACTTGTTGTTGGGTCTCTCACAATAATAAGCTGCTACCTATTTCTAAGTTGATCATTCAAAGAAATATGTATTCAACAAAACAAACACATGGTAAAGCACACACTAGCCACACAACATATAACATAAAACCAACTTGATATTAATTTCACATAGCTCAACTACAAAAGGTTTAGCTCATAGTGAGCTGGGTACAAGCTACAAACATGGTTCTCAAAGTAAACATCTTAAGACAATATATGAAAAAAAGATATAAACCTAGGAGAGACTTGGAGGATGCCTTGAGATGACTAATCTTCAAGATGTGACTTCAGTTGCACCACTGCTCATCAGCTGATATAGGATTTGATGAGGAAAGAAGACTCTAGCACACTTCCATGTCTCAGGAACTTAACTCTTGCAATATTATCTTGGAACGACTGTACTCTCATTTTTTTATCTTCAACACACTCTATTTATAGACTAAGGATTAGGATTTCTATATTGCATTGGATCATAGGCTTATGTTCATGAAATCACATCAAGCCCATATAAAGTTAGCGCCAACATACAATTTTGCAGCTTAGAAAACAAGGAATCTTCGTACAGGGAGACAATGGTGGGAGACAAGGTGTTGTATGGCCGAATGCAACTGCAGGTGCAGGCGGCATGCTCTGTCATTTGCAGCATACTATTGTATCAAATTTTATCTTTTAGCGCTTTCACTACCTTCTTTGAATTTGAATGGTTTTCTCCTCTTTTCTAGTACAACCGAGTTTTACTTCCAATTAAATCTTCCTTTTACACTATCCTCATTGGCCACCAACTTCCTATTGATGTTTCCTATTGTTTTGAGTTCTCTCAATTTCCTTCAGCTTATGCTCCATGCAACAAACTACTGCAATTTTGTCTCAACTCGACTCTGCCAACCTTTACTAACACAAAAACACAAGTAAATGATAAAAAAGAAGCACATATTGTGATCCAGGATAAAACCACTAAAAATACTAAAATGCAAGAAATTATAACTAATAAGAAAAATAAATAGACTAAATAGACAATACTAAAGTCATGTTTTAACTCACAAAATGTGGGTTATCAGAACACTTGCTAAATTTTGAGTTTGTGCATAAAATTAAACAACACAATGAATTATTAACCTAATTCGGTGCAACGCCACCTACTCTGGAGGTTACCAAGCCATGAAGGAAATTCACTATGAAAGTATTAGTTCAAAGCCTAAACAATCCCAATTTACAACTTCTCGCCTAATCACTATCTTGTGCAACTTCTATCTAGACACCTCTAGATATGAGACCCCCCTCTCACTTCCAATCACCTCAGTGATACCCACAGTCATAAACCTTGTGACTAGACAAAAAGAACAAAATATAAGATTACACTTCAAATAAACCATACTTAGTTTTTCTTAAAAGCTTCAACTAAGAATAATACTCAACTCTTTGCTTAAAATCTCATGAGTGAGAATAATCAATCAACCTCAATGTATCAAAAGATACATGAGTGACATAGAAAGAACAAAAACACAAAGAATTTAAAAGACTCCCAAAACCCTAATACTTATGTTGCACCCACGATATTTCTTCAATGTGGATGCTTGTTATTTTAGTATGGCCTTGGAATCTTCAAATCAAATCAAATCTTCACTTTTTAAATCAGCTGCAAGATCTTCACATAAAAATAGGAACAAATCTTCAAGGTTTCCTAAAAAGTCTCAAAGATCCTTTTTATGAAATCAAATAAAATCTTCACTTGTTCCTAAAATATCTTTGATTTATTGCGCTTGTATAAGTACCAGAATATTATATAATCACATATTTTTCAATCAAATCTTCAAGGGAACATAACAGCAACGCCTACTGTATAATAGGATAGGATGTCAAGACATCTGGCTCAACACTTATCTTATACACATGATAACATAACTTGTCATGACATTTGGTCAAGATGTTATGACATCATGCTCAACATCAGTCCAAAACCGTGTTTTAGCAAAATTTATACCAAACCTAAAACCATGGATTTAACAAAATGATCAAATTTCAGTGTAAATCCCTTATTCGAATCAAATTATTCTATAGTGTTTTTCTTCTAAATGTTTCACAAAATTCTCACTTCTATACCCAAAATTTGACTTATAACCATCCCAAAACACCCCGGGAATTATATCACTTATAGTATCATTATCATAACAAGTTAACTCACAAATTTACATGATTTATCCATCAATTTCATGAGATTCATGTTTATGTTTCAAATCTTCAAACCTCAAAAATGACATATATCACATAGAACAATAACTATATCCACCACACACGAATTTAGTCATGAAAATTAGAGAACAACAACATCTAATCATCGACTAAACAGAATCATAAACCACAACATATTCGTAGAGGAGGGTAAGTGTCCCTATTCTATCCTTTCATAAAAAACACCAATATAGAAGCACTCCCCTACCCCACTTATCTCATATTTCTAGCATCAAAATTTTGAATTTGATTAAGGTTGGTGGTTTGTGTTCTTCCCTCTTCAAGCCCTAGCCTTTTTTCTCCAAAAGCTCTAATTCCATCTACTGATAGTTTTCAGGTTCTCTAATCCCCTTTTTAACCCAAAAACTAATGCCCTATTTTGGTTATTCCAATTTCATGCTCACTTTTCTCCCTAATTTCCAATTTACCCTTACTCCTATATTTTCCTTTTTATTATATTAATTACTCTAATTTCTACTACAAATCACTATCTTCCCTTATTTTTTAGTAACTCTATAAACTCCATTTTCCCACTAAATTCTCACCACTTCATTTTTATTTATTTTAATAATTACAAAAATACCTATTAAATCTAATTATATTTAATTATTCTACCAACATATTGTTACCCTCACTACACCCCCACCATATACCACATGCACATATAAAATCACAATTTATTTAATTAAAAGCATACCACATACTACTCTTGTCTGATTTATAAGAAAAAAAAGATAATTTTCACGCTTATTAAGAAAGACAGCTAAATGCATTTAATTTTATTGATTTCATGTAAGAGAGATAATAAGTACTAGTATACCTTATATTATATTGTCATCCACTAACACTATTAAGTAATTAATGAAGGGATAATTTTGGAATACAGATATTGAATGCACCTAGATTTTTTGACATTTGCTTATATTTAAGGCCAAAAATTTTAGAAGACTTTTACTTATAAATTAGGCCAAAGGGAGTACTAAATAATAAAATAAAAACACAACTAGTTTGATTAAATAAATCAATTAAATTCTGGGGTGTTACACCTTTCGGTGTGACCAATGAGTCAAGAGTGTTCAAGAGTATATGAATAGAATTTTCAACCCCTATTTGAATCAATTTGTCATAGTGTTTATATACAACATCTTGGTATATACTAATTCGTAAGAAGAGCATGCAAAACATTTTAGGATAGTGTTGCAAACCTTGAAGGACAAGAATTTGTATGCTAAGTTGTACAAGTGCGAGTTTTGGTTGACCGAAGTCAGTTTCCTCAAACATGCAATTTCTAGTGGTGGAATAGAAGTTGATCCATATAAGGTAGACACGATATTGCTAAAGGAAACACCTAAATTGGTGATTGATTTCAAGAGATTTTTGGGATTAGCAGGTTATTATAGAAGATTCATAGAAGTTTTCTCAAGGTTAACATGACTTTAACCAAGTTAACCTAAAAGGGTCAAGATTTTGTGTGGGTTACTCAATGTGAAGATATTTTTTAAGATCTTAAGAAGAGATTTGACGACAGCGCCTATATTAATTTTTCCAAGTAAGAGTGAATCTTTTGTGGTGTATTCTGATGCATCTAAGTTGGGTCTAGATAGTGTGCTTATGCAGGAAGGTCAAGTGGTAGCGTATGCTTCTAGACAACTAAAGACGCATGGAAGAATTTACCCTAACTAGGATTTGGAATTAGGAAAAATGGTTTTTGTTCTTAATATTTTGAGTCACTATCTATATGAATCAAGATTTGAAGTATTGATTGATCATAAGAGTTAAAAGTATTTGTTCAATCAGAAGGAATTCAACATGAGGCAAATAACATGGATGGAATTTTTAAAATATTATGATTTCAAATTGAGCTATCATCCAAGTAAAGCTAATGTAGTAGCATATATATTGAGTAAGAATTCATGGCATATATATGCTTTAATGGTCAAGGAAATGGATTGATTGAGCAATTTATAGATTTAAACTTGGTCTGTGAGCTAACACCGAATAGTGTGAAATTTAGTATGTTAAAGGTAACTTAAAATGTGTTAGGAGAGATTAAAGAAGGTTAGAAGTTCGATTTACACTTATTGGATCACTTGGCGTTGATAAGTCAAGGAAAAGAACTGGATTTTAAAGTAGGTGATGATGGGATTATGAGATATAGGGATATGATTTGTGTTTCAGATATGTCAGGGATTAAGAAAAAGATTTTGGATGAAGGACATAATATTGGTATGAATATTCATAAGGATGTTATTGATTTTGTGTATTCTTTCTTAGTTTTTCAAAAGTCGGGGATATAACATCAAAAGTCATCTGGATTGATGCAACCTTTAAGTATTATTGAGTGGATATGAGATACTATTGAAGCTACCGACAAAAAACATAGAGCCGCCACCGAACTTTATTTATCCCGGAGGAAGGGAAAATATCGAGAAAACCACAAGAGGATGGATAAGATGGTCTTGCGACCAAGAGAAAGGGTAAGGGAGTCGGTTATGCGAGGGGAAGGTATTAGCAACCCTCACATACGTTGTACTCAACGGGATCCATTTTGTTCATTCATTTCTAAGGGTGTGTTTATCTATAACTATATTTGTTAAGGGGAAAGAAAATGGTTTTTTATTAGTGCATTCATGAGGGTCTCGCAACCCTTTGCCTACGTATCCAGTGAAGGAATCATAACACTGTAGTTATTTTAGAAAATGTTGGTTCGTTGGTGTTTTTTAGTGGGCGATGTTAACACACATTCTAGCAATAGGCACAGCCTGTATCGCGGTAAAATGGAGATAACATACCCTTTGGGGGGAGTTTTGATTGGTTGAGTGTTATGAGAATTTAAAATGAATTCAAGTAATGATTAAATGTTTTTGGATTTTTGATTTGTGAGTGATAAGTTTTAATTACAAAAGAAGAAAAAGGTTAAGAGGGAGACTAGGAAAAACCCTAATGTTGTCATGCATGGGTTCCAACCTAAGGTCTAATTAGTTCGCATCTTAAAGAAGAGGAAACTATCATCCTAAGGGAGCATGTTATGAGCATAAAGTAAAAGTGAAAGTGTTTATGAAGAGTGATCATGTATGGTGATCATGGAAAAAGTGACGGCAAAATGAGTAGTATTATGAAAGGCGTAAATGGAATGCTTGGTGTATGGGAATTGAATCGGGTTATGATTAACTAAGGGGTGCACTTGATTAACTAGTGAGAGTAGGTTCTCATATCCTCAACCATGAGACCCTTTGTGCATGGAAACACTTGGTATATGGACCAATGTGTTTGATTCAGGTTATGGTTAATCAAGGGAAATACTTCATTAACCTCGTGAGAATGGCCATGCCTAAACTCAACTATGAGAACCTTTAAGAAGATGCTTGGTATGTAAACCAAGGGGATAGAAGTTGCTTCAACGGATAAGATAAAAAGTAAAATCCCATACAAGGTGCCCATGGGCATGCTCCTAGAAAGTAGGACTAGCGTGGCACTAGTATTAACGACCAATTGAAACAATCGATCAAATAGTTATCACCGTAAGAAAGCCTAGGACCAAGATATGAAATATGGAGGCCATATGTTCTAATGGGGGTGGAATACAATCCTAATTCAATTATTACAACCATATTGAATTGAAATAAAAATATAAAAAGGAAAGTAGTGTACAAAGAAAGAAAAACAAACTTTATGTATTGACACATATCCCTTATGCATAGACAAATGCCACATCTTGTTTATAAAAAAAATCAAAATCAACTCAGTATGGGTCGATACATAATGGTATGTGTCGACTCATATCTTGTTTGTGTCGACACATTCGTGTTTTGTGTCGACTCATACACCTTTCATGCCCTGGAAATCAAAATATAACACATATGAGTCGACACATAAGGGTTTGTGTATACTCATTTCCGTTTTGTATCGACACATACGCGTTTTGTGTCGACTCATAACCTATTTTGTGCTTGATATGCATCGACTTATAGAGACATATGTCGACTCATACTGTTGTTTCTTTGTTTCTAACACTGCTCTGCTACATGTAAAAGTCAGTTCTCAACATATAATTGATAAAAAATGAAAAGCAAACATGTGGTTAGATTCAAGGGTATGATATCTACATTTATATTTAAAAATGCATTACTAATGATGCTTGAAATGAAGAGCTCAAAATCAAAAAGACTTACCTTGAAACTGAATTTTGCGTTTTGAGTTTGAACACCTTTCAAGAGGTTGTGATGATCTTAATGGCTTCAGTGAAACCCTAGGAAGTTGCTCTAATCATTACTTTATATTGAGAGCTGCAAGGTTGTACAAGGGATTGAAGGTTTTTTCTGTTTCTGTTTTCCTTTTGGGTTGCTACTGTTTTTTTGTTGCTGCTGTTTTATGGTTCAAAACAGTTTCATGGTTCAGCACAGTTTCATGGTTCAACACAGTTTCATGGTTCAACACAGTTTCATTTTTCTGGTTTTACAGTGTTTTTCTTCTCTTCCTCTCATACTGTCATTTCTCTCTTTTCTCTTCTGTCTTTTTTCTCTCTTAATATTGCTATTGTCTCTATTTCCTTTCACACAAAACTCTCCTCCCTCTCAATATTACTCTTGTATATTTTTTTCTTTTCCCATTCTATTATTTGTATATCAGCTGAGAGGTGGGAATTCCTGGGAAAGGTTGGTGATATTTTAAACAATTTTGACATGTTGTTTCACTACTTTTCCATTACAGGTTTGGGTGACTTCTATTTTTTGTAATGTTTGGCATTTGTTGGCAGCAGTTTTGACAGTTTTAGCAGGTTTTCTTTGCAGGTTTTCAGACTGTTATGCATGGACAGTTTTGGTGTAGGAACAACAGGTTTTGGACTGATATGCTTTGACTATTTTTGTGTGGGTTTTGGAGTGGAGTGTGCAAGTTTATGGACTGGTATGCAGCGGAATGGACAATAGTTGTTTGGATAATTTTATGGGCTAGTTGGTGCAAACTTTGGGCCTGTTTTATCTGGACAGTTTGGATTGTAATGAGAAATTCTTGAATTGTAATAGACAAGCATTTAACTAAATGTTTCTCATCCCAAAAGAAATTAATTTTGAATTCTTTTCTCCATTATTTCCTCTAGCCTTTGTATGATTTCAACTGGTCATGGTATGAATCCAAAAAATTGCAAGATAATCAATAGTGACTTGAATCTTGAATATAGTAACTTGTGATGTAAGTAATTGGTGACTTGTGAACCAAAAGACATTATATGAAATACCAATTTCCATTATTTCCAATTTGCAATCCAAATCCAAGCTTTCTTTCTCTTTCAATTTCGAATCTTCATGACGAATTCAAACCACTTTGAAAATGATAGATGCCATCTTAGTGCAAAATTTAGTTCCTCAAGAAACTCCTCAAATAAAATTTTAATCCATATGAGAAGAATTCGTTGGTTTCACCCTTTAAACCTCTTGATAAGCAATTAAGTTATAGAAGGAGATAAAGCTCAATGTGACATTGAAGCAAAAATCCTAGTTTCCTGAAAACGCCGTGAAACTTTAATATTGCACCACCACCGAAATCTTGGACCTCATGTATCTTTATTCAATGAAATACATGATATGAAAATGACCTAGTGAAGATGATGTAGATGAAATACGAAGCCTAAGCCAGAAAAAAGTAAAAGGTAGGAAAAATTTAGGGTATGACAGCTGCCCATATTTAATTGTCTTAAACCTGAAGGGTAGATTGGCGTCAGCCTTTCGAT
The DNA here is from genome assembly GCA_948472305.1 of Vicia faba. NCBI lineage: Eukaryota > Viridiplantae > Streptophyta > Magnoliopsida > Fabales > Fabaceae > Vicia > Vicia faba. The sequence goes on along the minus strand of OX451735.1, from coordinate 523,777,976 downwards.
CATTTGAGGTAGAAGATGCTTAAATACTAAGACCTAAAATTTATCCTGGAGAGATGGTGGGAGTGTTATTACTTGTGACGTCTGTTGGGGATGAAAAATGAACATTCAGGTGAATTGGTAATGATGGACGAATGCGGTTTGAATAATGATAGCTTGTACATGGGTAATGGTGCCAATACAAGGTTCTCGGGGAGGTTGGCGTTAACGTGATTAAAAAAGATATGGTTGATGATGTCGTGGTGAATGAAGGTAGGACAACATGATAACTTAAATACAATGGGTAAACTCGGAAACAACAGAGAATCCATCGTGTGGGATTCATGACCCAAAAAGAAAGGTAAAGACAATGGGTAAAGATCAGCGTATGATCTATGACCCAAGAGAAAGGTAAAGACAATGGGTAATAATCGATGTATGATATATGACCCAAGAAAAGATAATATGAGGGTAATACCTGCGAGCGACCTACGACCCTAGAAAAGATAACGTGAGGGTAAGAACTACGAGCGACCTACGACCCTATAAAAGATAACGTGAGGGTAAGACCTACGAGAGACCTACGACCCTATAAAAGATAACATAAGGGTAAGACCTACGAGCGACCTACGACCCTAGAAAAGATAACGTGAGGGTAAGACCTACGAGCGACCTACAACCCTATAAAAGATAACGTGAGGGTAAGACCTACGAGCGACCTAAGACCTTATAAAAGATAACAAGAGGGTAAGACCTACGAGCGACCTACGACCCTAGAAAAGATAACATGAGGGTAAGACCTACGAGCGACCTACAACCCTAGAAAAGATAACATGAGAGTAAGACCTATGAGCATCCTATGAACCTAGAAAATATAACGTGAGGGTAAGACCTACGAGAGACCTATGACCCTAGAAAAGATAACATGAGGGTAAGACCTACGAACGACCTACGACCCTAGAAAAGATAACATGAGTATTGAGAGTTAAGAAGTGCAATGTACTGGCACCACGACTTATTTTGGTTGGTAGTATAGTGAAGGGTGTCAAATGGGAATTATGAGGATGATATTCTCTATGGGGATGCTTTATTGATTTGAGGGTTGATTTAGGGCTTTCATGCAAGGTACCAAATATGGCTCATGCTTCATATGCATTTTGAAGTGTGGCATGATGATCCATGAATATGCTATGCATTTGAGGATGCAATGTAATATGCAGTGATGATTATTGTATGCAAAGTGTCAAATTTTAGGCTCATCGGGGTCCATTGTCTGTTGTCTTGAGATGCCGATATAGATTGGTGCTTGAAAACTTCGAGAACTGGGGATTAAATCTGGCTGAGGAGGAGTGGCTTAATCTGACTTTCTTCATATGCTAGACTTCTTGTGCTTAACTGAGTAGAGATACATATCTCATCAAATTCTCTAAGTTTCTCGACGTTGGAGAATCGGGTGCTCAGTCGCCTATAAGGAGGTGACGAAGACGAAAGCTTGGTCGAGGTGACTGTTATGACTTGCTACCTTCACAGAAAAACAAACACTTGAACGTCATGGCATTCCCATGGGATGCCTTTATATCCATGTAATATCATGTTTCACATCTTAGCTTGTGATTTATTATTGCCTTATTGTTTTCAATGTAATGCTTAATAAAGAACTTAAATCGTAATTCGCATACGAAAAATAAAGTGAAAAGGACATAATAAATACTTTTTGGTGGAAGGGCAAATTTTTATTAATGAGTTTGGCCTATGAATAGGCATTCGTACAGGGAAACAACTCTTTAATGAGAAAGTTGTGAAGAAAAGATAAGATACAACAAGTAAAATAGTAATAAGAAAATCTCGAACTTCCATTAAAACTGATATTGCTATAGTTCCCATATCCCAGATCGTCCTATTGCTGAGATTCCGAAAGATAATAGTTGAATTGATCCATCGAGTGTTAGAAGGGTGTACTTGTTATTCGTGAAGAGTCTTCAGACCACAGTCTCTCTCTTTTTGTGCCTTATTTTTGCCTGGATCGCCCTTTTGGGTTTTCAATCCACCAGGATACCCATTTTTTCCTAAGCCGCCCTTTTGGGGTTTCGACTTAGCGGGTTATTCTTTTCTTCTTTTTTTTAGCCCTAACTTTTTCCTAAGCCGGCCTTTCGGGTTTTCTACTTAGCGGGTCTTTTTATGCATAGTATTTTTTTATTGAGTCTGAATTGTCTGGAAGTGGAACGTTTTCCTATCCATGTTTGTCAGGATTAGAGCACCTCCTGAGAAAGCTTTCTTCACGATGTACGGCCCCTCATAGTTGGAAGTCCACTTGCTTCTAGGATCATAGTGAATTGGAAGAATCTTCCTTAAGACCAGGTCACTTGTGTGGAACTCTCGAGGTCGAATCTTCTTGTCAAATGCTCTCTTGAGACGTTGTAGATATAACTGACCATGACAAAAGCCTTCTAGGCGCTTCTCTTCGATGAGATTGAATTGGTTTAGCCTTGTTTGAATCCATTCAGCTTCATCGAGTTTAGTATCCATCAGGACCCTCAAGGAAGGAATCTCCACTTTAACTGGGAGCACCGCATCCATACCATAGACTAGTGAAAAAGGATTTGCCCCAGTGGAAGTACACACCGAAGTTCGATATCCGTGTAGAGCAAAGGGCAACATCTCATGCCAATCTTTGTATGTTCTAACCATTTTATGGACAATCTTCTTTATGTTCTTGTTAGCTGCTTCGACTTCCCCATTTATCTTTGACTGATAGGGTGATGAATTATGGGCTCAATCTTGAACTATTCACACATTTCCTTTATCATTTTGTTGTTGAGATTCGACCTATTATCAGTGATGATCTTGTTAGGAGTCCCGTAAGGATATATGATTTCTTTCTTGATGAAGCGAGTGACAACTTGCTTGGTCACATTCTTGTATGAGGCTTCTTCTACCCATTTGGTGAAGTAGTCAATAGCAACGAGAATGAACTTGTGTCCATTTGAAGCGCTCGTCTCAATGCGTCCAATCATATCAATGCCCCATATTGCAAAGGGCCGTGGTGAAGTCATCAAATTCAAAGGGGTGGGAGGAATATGTATCTTGTCTGTGTAAACTTGACATTTATGGCACATCTTCGCATACACACAACAGTCACTTTCCATCATCATCCAGAAATAACCTGCTCGTAAGATTTTCTTGGCCATGGAATATCCATTGGCATGAGTCCCAAAAGAGACCTCGTGAATTTCTCGTATGATGGATTCTGCTTCGTGTCTATCCATGTATCTGAGAATAACCAAATCATAGTTTCTTTTGTACAGGACGTCTCCTGATAGTAAAAAATTGGATGCTAATCTTCTAAGAGTCCACTTATCACAGATTGTAGCACCTTCGGGGTATTCTTGCTTCTCAAGATATCTTTTGATGTCAAAATACCATGGTTTTTTTCCCGACACGTCTTCAGTTGTGAGACAATGAGCAGGGAAAACGTGTGTTGGCTCCTTGTAACGAAGGATTCTTATGTTGGGTGCATGATTCGGATAGCTAAATTTGAACATTGCTGCTAAAGTGGCCAGAGCATCTGCTAGTTGATTTATTTCTCTAGGAATATACTCAAAGGTGATCTCATCAAAAGCGGGCAACAACTCTAATATGTAATCCCGATATGGAACTAAATTAGGGTGTCGTGTATCCCAATCACCTCGTACTTGATATATTACTAAGGCTGAATCCTCGTAAACTTCAAGAATCTTGATCTTTAAATTAATGGTTACTTCAAGACCCATTACACAAGCTTCGTATTCCGTGACATTATTCGTACAATCAAAACTTAACCTGGCTGTAAAAGGTATGTGAGTATTGCATGGAGAAGTCAGAACTGCCCCAATATAATGGCCCATGGCATTTGATGCACATTCTAACGTGAGAGTCCATCGCTCCCCTGGTTCAGGTCCTTCTTTATCATCAAGTTTCATAACATCCTCATCTAGAAAATCGAACTTCATTGAATGATACTCTTCCAATGGCTGGTGGGCGAGATGATCAGCAAGAATGCTACCTTTGATAGCCTTTTGTGTGATGTACTGGATGTCATACTCATACAAAAGCATTTTCCATCGAGCCAATCTTCCTGTAAGTGTTGGTTTCTCAAAGATGTACTTTATCGGGTCCATCTTAGATATAAGAAGTGTATAATGCGTTAACATGTACTGCCTCAAATGTCGAGCTGCCCACGTAAGAGCGCAACAGGTTTTCGCAAGTAATGAATACCTTGATACACAATCGGTAAACTTCTTTCAGGTAATAGACGGCGTGTTATTTTCTTCCAGTATCATCATGTTCGCCGAGTACACAACCCATAGATCCTTTAAGCACAGTCAAATACATAATGAGAGATCTCCCTAGGACTTGAGGTATGAGTATTGGTGGTTCCTGAAGGTACTGCTTAATCTTTTCGAAGGCCTCTTGACAACTTTTATCCCAATGGACATCTTGATTCTTGCGTAACAATTTAAAGATGGGTTCACAGGTAGCCGTAAGATGAGAAATGAACCTGGCTATGTAATTCAACCTTCCAAGGAACCCACACACTTCATTTTCATTTTTCGGTGCCGGCATATCCTGTATTGCTCTTACTTTGCCAGGATCTACTTCAATCCCTCGCTGACTTAAGATAAAACCAAGTACCTTTCCCGATCGAACCCCAAAGGTGCACTTGTTGGGATTAAGCCTTAACCTGAAATTTCGTAGACGATCAAATAACTTCTGCAAATGGACTAGATGTTCTTCTTCAGTTTGTGATTTTGCGATCATATCGTCCACATACACCTCGATCTCATTATGAATCATGTCGTGAAAGAGAGTCACCATAGCTCGCTGATATGTTGCTCCAGCATTTTTGAGACCAAAAGGCATGACCCTATAAAAAAAGGTACCCCAAGGAGTTGTGAAAGCTGTTTTATCCATGTCTTCAGGAGCCATCTTTATTTGATTGTAACTCGAGAACCCATACATGAAGAAGAACACTGAATACTGAGCAATATTATCAACAAATACATCAATATGAGGCAACGGGAAATCATCCTTTGGGATTTCTCTATTCAAGTCTCAGTAGTCAACACACATATGTACCTTACCATATTTCTTAGGTATAGGCACAACGTTAGCAATCCAAGGAGGATAATTTATCATAGACAAGAAGCCTGCATCAAGCTGTTTTTGAACTTCTTCTTTGATCCTCAAAGCCATGTCGGGTCTGGTCCTTCGCGGCTTCTTCTTTACAGGAGGGCATTCTGGCTTGAGTGGGAATATGTGCATCACTATATCAGTATCTAAACCGGGAATTTCTTCACACGACCAAGCAAAGATATCAGCATACTCTCGAAGCAACTCAATCAACCCCTTCTTTTCTTCACTTTGCAAGGCAGCACCTATCCTGACTTCTCTCTTTACCTCTTCAGTACCGAGATCGATAATTTATGTTTCTTCTTGATATGGATGGATGACCTTCTCTTCCTGTCTCAAGAGTCTTGCTAGTTCTTCAGGGACTTTACAATCTTCCCCACTATCTTCTTCAGCATGGTCAACTGAATTCTCAAGGATATTAGGAACCATAACACTATCATTTTCGATGGAATTCGAGACATATCTACATTCTTGATGATTTTATGTTTTATTTTAGAAATTGCAAGAAAATATTTAGAATATGAAAAGAAAAGCATTGCCATTTTTATTTTGAAAAGTAAAAGTAAAAGTAAAGACATGGAACAAAAAATGTATGCGAAAGTGCAATTTTTCATTCAATTTTAAACGGAGATTGAAACATAAGGGGCCCCTTCTACAAGTCGACTCTATGCCTTGGGAAGGGCATATGACTTAATGGAAACTGAAAATTGCACATCAAGGAAAACAACTTCAGGGATGTCCATGACAGTCCAATTGTTGAGCTCTTGGTCTGACGCAACTTGATAGATAAATCTGGAAACATATTCATCATCACCTTCATCAGCTGTTGAGAGAACTTGTCCTTCTTTCCTTGTACCAGCACTGATGAACACTTCAGAAATTGGGGGAACCTGCTTTCCTTTGAGAGGAACCAAACTAGCTTGCACGGAGGACGGCGGATGATACTCAAGACCGTAACGATCTTTCTTCTCAGGTACTTCAATCAATTTTCCCCAACCATCATGGGGATATCTAGCTTCTATGAGGGATTTGGCATCATTCAAAGAGGCCATGGGTGCTTCAGTCTTCTTACCTTCCACGACAGGGAACTTGTCAATAGAAACAATCTCTAGAGCTTGAAAGGGCAACTCCTGCACCTCACCTTCCACTTCCATATAGAGGTAGGTAGTCAGATTGTTAATCACTACATCTTCTTCTCCACAAACCACAACAACTTTGTCATTTACTATGAATTTCAGGTGTTGATGAAGAGTAGATGTAACAGCTCATGCTACATGGATCCATGGGCAATCCAAAAGGCAAGTATAGGATGGACGAATGTCAATAACATAGAATGACAGATAGAAAGTGTGGGGACTAATCTTGACAGCCAAGTCCACTTCTCCCTCCATAGATCTCCTTGAACCTTCAAACGCTCGAACACTCATAGTGGAAGGCCTCATCATTACCCCGTCAATATTCCTCTTAAACAGAGTAACCTTAGGCATCACATTGAGTGAAGAACCCGTATCTACCAAAACTCGAGATAAAACTGTATCCAAACACTTCATTGAAACGTGCAATGCTTTATTGTGGGCTCTGCCTTCAACTGGGAGCTCATCATCACAGAAACCCAAAAAATTCCTACAGCAATATTGATTACGATCCCTTCAAACTGGGCCACAAAGATGTCTTATGTAACATGGGCAGAACATAAAATCTTCAGTAAGGCATTGTGATGAGTCTCTGAAGACAAGATAAGGGGAAAATGGAGACCTTGGATGGTGTCTGGTTGAGTTGATCCACCACTTTGTAATCACTTCGCTTATGAATCCTCAAAATTTGCTCTACTTCTTATCCTACAGAAGGTTCAGGCTGACTATCAATCACTTGCTTGCCCGTAGCCTTATCTAGAGCATCACTGTTAGTTTCTTTGGGAGGCGGTGGTGGGGGAGAAAAGATCCTTCCACTACGAGTCATGTTACTGGTTCTTGCAATATTGGTAATATTCTTGTCAGCCACTGGAGGACACTCATATTTCTTCCCAAGAATATATACCATATTATATTCCCACAGAACTGCCTTCGAGTTGTTACATAGAGTAGGAACTTAAGTTGTCGCGGGGGTAGCCGGAGCTTGAATCATTAATGGGGTAACAAGAGCCTGAGTTGTCAATGGGGTACTTGGTGTTGCTGAGATGCTTCTCGGATAATAAGGAATTTATAAGACACAAATCTCTTCTTCTCGAAATATCTTATCTATTTGTAGGACACCTTCGTCCATTAGTTGTTGGATAGCCATCTTCAAACTAGTACACTCTTCAGGTTTAGAGGAACATGTTAAGCAAAAATCATGGAGTTCTTGCAGCACCTCGTGCTCCAATAAATTTTCTCTAACAGTTCCTAATGACATCTTGATCTCGTCAACCTTGGTTACCAGAGTCTGTTCATTACTTTCTTCAATAGAATTGACCGCTTCCCCTGGGTGAGGAGGCACAGGATTATTCTGAGTATTGGGACCAACAGGGTTGAAATTTATGGCCTTTGCATCTAGGAAGTCTTGAACTTTATATTTAAATGCTCTACAATTCTCAATCGTGTGGCCTGGGGCTCCCGAATGAAATTCATAATGAGCATTAATGTCATACCCCATGGGGAGAGGATTAGGTGGTGGACCAAGTTCACGCAACTGAACCAACTAATTGGCAAGTAATTGAGGGAGAAGCTGAGCATAAGACATATGAATAGGATCAAATCTTTTTTCAGGTGCCCTTTGTCTTTGTGGAGCTCTCGGACCTTGAGGTAGCTGATTCTGTTGTTGATAAGTTGGAGGTGGTGCAAATTATTATTGTGGAAGATAATGTGGTTGAGGAGTGAAAGGCTGTTGTTGGGCCATCCAGGGTGCTGGAGTTGTAGCAGCATACACTTGAGGAAAAAATTGATTAGGAACAACAACAGGTGTTGGGAAATATGGAAACGGAACTTGAGGATATGCAAGAGCTTTTCCTTGTTTGATGGTGACAACACTAGTCTCACCCTCTTTCTTCTTGATGAAACCAGAAAATGACTTTCTACCAATGCCAATATTGTTGTTGGTATTGATAGGGACACCTTGGACCATTCCAGCCTTAATACAAGTTTCAACATGTTCTTTAATAATGACCATATCAAAGAAAGAAGTAGAGGTATTGTTGAGCATGTGTTGGAGATAAGGACCTTGTAAAATACGCATAAACAAATAAATTAGTTCACAATTCAAGAGAGGAGGTTGGACCCTTGCAGCCAGTTTGCACAACCTTTGGGCGTACTCTTTGAACGACTCTTTAGATTTTTGTATCATCCCTTGAAGCTGAGCGCGGCTAGGAGCCATGGCAGTATTATAATGATAATGTTTCAAAAAGGCATCAACAAGTTCTCCCCAAGTACTGACATGAATTATTTCTAGTTGCATATACCAGTCCAACGGTGCCCCGGTCAAGCTATCTTGGAAGAAGTGCATGAGTAATGGTTCATTTTCAGCATAGGCTTCCATCTTGCGACAGTAGGAACGAAGATGAGTCTCTGGACAAGAGGTGCCTTTTTATTTGTCAAAATTAGGAACCTTGAACTTGGGAGGGATAACTACCCTAGGAACGAGACACATTGCAGCAGTATTGAATCCCGAAGTCTTGATACCCTCTTTGGCTTTGAGACGCTCTTCAAGAGCATGGTACATTTTTGTAGTTTCAGCAAATCCAGAAGCAAGATTCACATGGGGTTCGTCAAGATCAATGACATCGTGACGATCATCAACATCATTCTGAGGAGTTCCAGTGGGGGTCTCAACATTTGCATTATCATTCATTCCATTTGCAGAAGTGGAGGGGGCAATAGTGGTAAGCTTGGAAATTCTTTGATGTAACACTTCTTGACCCTCGATGACAGCATGAAGGGTTTCCATAAGCTGATCTATGTGAGTGCCCATGGTGTCCATATATCGGCGGAGAGCATTCTAATTCTCTTCAAAAAGATCCATAAGTCTTCGCTGGTTACTTCTTGTACAGTAGGTATGTGGAGAAGTCTTCTTTGTTGTTCACTGAAGTCTGATAGAAAAGGGACCCCAATAAGTTTCTGTTGTGAATAATGAATGCATGATAGTATGAATGAATGTTTTATCTTCACTTCTAAGGAAATCCAAAGACTCGTCTATCGTTTAAAAAATTTGTTTTCATTTTTGAAGAGCTCAACCAATGAGACTTGTCTTTGGAATTCCTTAGATATGAGATGTATATACATGATGGTATGATGTCATGGTATGCTATGACATGAGATTTTATCTCCATATATTCTGGATAACCACTGCGTAGTCCTTTGCATAAACTGGAAGTAACATGACCAAAAGTCTGACATCACAGGCATGGAGTCAAAGTAACCACCCATAAGGTATGTACTAGGGGTTTATCACCTATCGAACAAGGTTCTAGGGAAACCTCAGAGTCTACGCTCTTCCTTTGGATATTACCGACGTCCTAATTACTCATTAATCATTAATATTCGCAAAAAAAATTATCCGTGTGCAGCATCGCGTGACAACTATTTCCAGATTACTCTATTATAGTCTTGCGCTACACCTAAAAAGGCCAGGAGAGGTTGATGGTTCTACAGTCCTCAGCTTCTCTACTTCCCAAGTCGAAAGCAACAATGTCTTCCCAATTACTCGGTAAACAACGCACCTTTCAAGGGGACCTCCACTGAGTGGGGGATTTTCATGCCTCCTTCTTCGAGATTACTCCCTCAAAGTTAGCATGACTATACCGCCTGTCGTAATCCTAGGTGTAACCCAAGTCCGGGTATAGGACTTATCAAATGTAATCACCCAACCCAACATCACAAAAGAAACAACATATCCAGAATACGTGAGTAGCAACAAATATAATTCAATATATACACAAGAATACAATAAAGCAATAGAGAAATAAAATAGTGAAGCAAAATAAATCAAATAAATAATCACCCAAAGAGACAAATGAATACTAGAAGAGACTCACAAAAAGAAATCCCAAGCAGAGTCGCCAGCTGAAGCTACCGATAGAAAACAGAGCCGCCACCGAACTTTATTTATCCCGAAGGAAGGGGAAATATCAAGAAAACCACAAGAGGATGGATAAGATGGTCTTGCAACCAAGAGAAAGGGTAAGGGAGTCAGTTATGCGAGGGGAAGGTATTAGTACCCCTCACATCCATTGTACTCAACATGATCCATTTTGTTCGTTCATTTATAAGGGTTTGTTTATCTATAACTATATTTGCTAAGGGGAAAGAAAATGGTTTTTTATTAGTGCGTTCGTGAGGGTCTCGCAAGCCTTTTCCTACGTATCCAGTGAAGAAATCAGAACACCATAGTTCTTCTAGAAAATGTTGGTTTGTTGGTGTTTTTTAGTTGGCGATGTTAACGCATGCATTCCAGCAATAGGCATTGCCTATATCGCGGTAGAACGAAGATAACATGCCCTTTGGGGGAGTTTTGATTGGTTGAATGTTTCGCAAATTTTAGAATGAATTCGACTAATGATTAAATGTTTTTATATTATTTATTTATGAGTGATAAGTTTTAATTACAAAAGAAGAAAAAGGTTAACAGGGAGACTAGGAAAAACCCTAATGTTGTCATGCATGGGTTCCAACCTATGGTCTAATTAGTTCGCGTCTTAAAGAAGAGGAAACTATCATCCTAAGGGAGCATGTTATAAACATAAAGTAAAAGTGAAAGTGTTTGTGAAGAGTGATCTTGCATGGTGATCATGGCAAATGTGACGATAAAATGAGTAGTATTATGAAAGGCGTAAATGGAATGCTTGATGTATGGGAATTGAATCGAGTTATGATTAACCAAGGGGTGCACTTGATTAGTCTCTTTAGAGTAGGTGATCCTACCCTCAACCATGAGACCCTTTGTGAATGGAAACACTTGGTATATGGACCAAAGTGGTTGATTCAGGTTATGGTTAATCAAGGGCAAGACTTGATTAACCTCGTGATAATGGCCATGCCCAAAACTCAATTATGAGACCCTTTAAGAAGATGCTTGGTATGTAAACCATGGGGAGAGAAGTTGCTTCAACGGATAAGATAAAAATCAAAAGCCCATACAAGGTAGCCATGTGCATCCTCCTAGAAAGTTGGACTATCGTGACACTAGTACTGTTATGATACGGTGGGAGAACTGACTTGAGGGTTTTGCGTTTGTGTTTGAAAATGTTGCGGTTTAGCAAGAGTCGCCACCACCTTTTCTTTTATCCAATAAGGAAAGGTGAAAAAGCACAGAAAGGCCTTTAGAGATGTTTTTTTGAGTTCGGGGGGTAGATCATGAAAAGGGAAGGTATTAGCACCCTTTTCATCCATGGTTTTCCATGGGCTCTTAGTTACTTGCTAGATCACTTGCTTTTTGTTTGAAAACATATGCTTTTGTGGTCTTGAAAGTATTTTGAAAAGGTGCCATCGTTTAGGCAAACTTTGTAATAGTTCTCGTTCGTAAGAACGTATACAAAGTGTTGAGCTTTTGAAAATGTTTCAAGTTTGGAAAGATGTTTGAAAAGTGTATGTGATTGTTTTGAAAATAGCAAGGATATTTTTTTTGAGAGTGAGCAAGTAACTAAAAGTAATCTACCTACTCAAAAGGTTTTAGATGTGCTTTTCCTCCTCCTTTAGATGTTTCTATCTTACCATTGATTTGGTAAGAAGCCCCATCGTTGGATGTGAAGGGACAGGCATTGGGTCATTGTACGACCATGATAGCAATGTTGTGAGATGACTTAGCACTTTTCTTTAGGGACTAAGATCATTTTGAAAGGCAACTTTGATAACGTCATCGAGGGACTATGATCTTTTTTTGATTTGTTTGTTCTAAGACCTCCCACATGCATAACATGGTCATTTTTGTAAGGCAACAAGTGGAATTACCCTAAGAGTGTAAATGTGCGGGTGTGTTTGATTGCATGCATAATTTGTCTTGATTAGGGTGATCTATTTGTCAATTTTCATATCTTGTTATACACACCCTAATTACTAGCATATATTGAAAGCAATAATAGTGCGGAAATGTAAAGTCCTACGCTATTACAATATTTAGGGGGATGGGGGTACATGTTTATGAATAGGGGTTGCAAGTTAAAATTCTAGGTTACTATTAAAACCATATTGGAATAGATAAGAATGTACATGAAATGTAAAATGTTTTCCTGTTTAAAAAGGAAAATAACTTTTGTTTAAGAATATATTTTTTGTCTTTTTATGTTAAAAGAAAATACAACATGTAAATATAAAATATTTTTGGTGTTTTTTGATTAAAAATAAAATATAATATGATGGCAAAATAAAAAAGGAAAGAAAACATAATCACGCAAAATGCTGAAAATAGAAGAGGTCAGAAGTTCTGACTCTGACTTGCTGCACAAACAGAAACATGTTAGCAAAAATATGGAAGTTCAGAAGTTTTGGATCTTTTGAGAACTCAAAAGTTTTCAGAAGTTCTGACGCAACTGTCAGAACTTTTCCTCTCTCCATGCCAATCAGAACATCTGCAACTTAGTTATTTTTCAACAGAACAGAAGTTGCATACATAATAATTATGACAAATTTCATGAAATATCATAAGCACAAATCAGAAGCAACATGTATTTGCTAATTCTAATTCTGAATCTTAATTTCTCTATGAAATTCTGAATAGGGATTTCTTCTACTTAGGCAGGCAGATGCATGAATTTTCAGAATATGCACCTCATCAGGATCAGAATATCTACATTATGCTAAATATGCAAAATCTGACAATGTTTAATCAGTATGATGAGAGTCAGCAGAAAACTTACCTTGCAGCTGAAAAGGATTTTGTGAACTGGAGGTTGTTCTTGAATTTTGGTGATGCTATGAGTAACTTCTTCACGTGCTCAGCAGGATAGAAGTTGGCAACTTCTGGAACAGCTAAGAGGTGAAGTTCTGATCCTTTTGAAATGGATATTGGTGGAGAATGTGTTACAGTTTAATTACAAAATTTGTGATGTCTTTAATCAAGAACACTTGAGGAAGAAATGGAGTTTGAATGTAAGGAATCAATGCTAAGATTTTGGTATTTTGTGTTTATAGTTTCCTGTGTTCTTGGAATTTTTGTAGCGATTCAAAGCTTTATTTCTCAATTTTCTCACCTCTTTCACAAATTTTCTCTGGACCTCTTTTCAGTGTGCAAATGGTGTTCTATTTATAGGCAAAGTTTTGCAGTTGGGGCGGTTAAGTGGCACCAACACCATGTGCTAGACGCTGACTTACTCTTGAAGTAAGCTTAAACAAAGTGGGGGTTCAACGTATTCAAGTTGGATGGTTAACAGCACCTCGGCTGGATTTGGCAGCGTGAATTAAGGAAAAGTAGAAACAGCGCGTGGATCTAGCATACTTTTGCATAGAAGTCTGTCTTCCCAAGACATTAGAGGTACACGTGGTGTGGATCCCTTGGATAAAGGCTTCACAAGTGGTTGTGAGCATTAAATGGGTTCCCATGTGAAACTTTGTGTCCTTGCTTAACTCTGGATCAGAAATTCTACTTCAGCATAACATCCAACCTCTGATCTTTGTATCTTCTGATTTCAGCATATTCTGAAGGATCCTTCAGAACTTCCATTATACTTACAACACGCTTTGTTACCTTCTTTCTTTTAACCTTTGCAAACTCTGACTGAACCTTTGTGAACACTGGTCCAGAAGTTCTGACCAAACTCTGTCTTGAGAATATCCAGAATTTGCTGAATGTGAACACTGGCTTAGAAGTTCTGAAATTGTCATATTTCTTAAATACTTAGAAAAATTTCTAAGTTTTTTAGAATTTGATTCTTCCAAAATAAAATTTGACTTTTGAAACTTTTGATGAAGCAAACTTCATACTCCAACATGTCTTGATGAAATATGATTTTTGAGATTTGATTTTGATCCAAAAGTCAAAGTTAGACTTCTTAGTGTGCAAATGACCATTTTGCCATTGTGAATGGTCTGCTTGGAAAAATTGATAATTCAAGGCCTGGAGATCTGATGAAAGCAAACATGAGGATCCAGGGTGGTTCCTTCAGAAATGAGAGGGCAAATTTTGGGGTGCAACAACTTACCATGTTCAAACTTCTTGAACCTGAAGAGTTAGATTGGCGGATCCACCATTTGTGACTTGAAGGTGAAAGATGATTGAACACTAGAGTGCCCAAAAATTTGCACTCGAAGATGGATGGTGATTGGGCTTATAGATGCCATTTGGAGGAATTTTGGTAAACGCTGGAAGAAGTATCAACACAAATCTCTTGTTGATTTATACTAAACTTGATGTTTTACCTAGGAGAAAAGGGGTTAGTAAAATGCATATGCTTTCATGATGTTCACCAGATGTGGTATCATGCTAAACGCATATGGTATGTACATGCTATAATGTATGAATGTGAAATGTGTGTTTTCGTCCGGGAAAATAAATCTCTGACTGCTGCTGAGGAAATCCAGGGAGGTTGAATCCCTGATTGCCTGTTGGAAGTGAAGAACATGCATATCTTCAAATCTTGTTGAAAGGGTTATTTTTCTGGGGAATATCGCTCAGATGTCAGTTGTTATCTGGTCGAATCCAGGCTTCACAGTTACTGAGGATGATGTAATTTGCTGCCATCCGGTCGGATTCGGGCTTCATGGTAACTTACTGGAAGAAGAGATGAATTAGCTGTTATCTGGTCAGATCCAGGCTTTGCAGAAAATTCCTTGAAATTGAATAGTTATATGGTCGGGTCCAGGCTTCACAATAACTTGCTGGGGATGCGGAGGTTAATTGTTATTTGGTCGGATCCAGGCTTCACAGTAACTTACTGGAGGAAAGGATGAATTAACTATCATCTGGTCGGATCCAGGCTTCATAGAAAATTCCTTGAAATTGAATAGTCATCTGGTAGGGTCTAGGCTTTATGGTCTTTTGGAAAACTGTACTATTATCTGGTCGAATCCATGTTTCATAGTGTCTTTCTGAGAATCATGGTTAATTGTTATCTGGTCGGGTCCAGGCTTCACAATATACCGTTTGAAAACGGTTATCTGGTCGGGTCCAGGCTTTGCATATTTCTGAGGTTGATGAGGTCAATTGTTATCTGGTCGGGTCCAGGCTTCACAATAAACTGGTTGAAAACTGTTATCTGGTCGGGTCCAGGGTTTGCAGTTTTCTTTGAGGAGGTCAATTGTTATCTGGCCGGGTCCAGGTTTCACAATAGACTGCTTGGGGATTTATTTGTTATCTGGTCGGTCTCCAGGTTTCATAACGAACCTTTGAGAATGATTGCTATCTGGTCGGATCCAGACTTCGCAACGACTTTCTTGAAAGTATGGAAATGAAAACTGACATCTGTTCGGGTCCAGGTTTCTCAGCCATTTGTTGGGGATAGAGTGGCAACTCCACTGGGGAAAAGAAGTTAAACCTTGGTCAGATTGAGTTTAGGTTCTTCTATATATTTGAAGAGTTGGGCTATTATCTGGTCGGGTCCAGGGTTCATAGTATTTTAAGATCATCTGTTATCCGGTCGGGTCCGAGTTTCAGTAATTTAAGAAGTGAAATTGTCATCTGGTCGGGTCCAGGCTTCAGTAATAACTTGAAATTATGCTAACATTTGGTCAGATCCAGGCTTCATAGCATTTCTTGGTAATAATAAAGGCTTCGTTGAAGGCTTTACTGGGAATTACGGATTGTACCCGTGTGATTTGCAGTCATTTGAAAGGGAAATTCAAACTAGAGAGTATAGGCTCAGTCGGGTAAGGCAGACTCAGCTTGGGGAGGATACACCCAACTGGGGATGACGGGCTCAGCCGAGGATGATGGGTTCGTTTGGGGAGGATAGATTCTGTTTGGAGAAAATAACTTTGGTCAGAGAAGATGCACTCAGCTGGGCAACTTGGACCCAATTGGGGGAATTTGGGTTCAGCTGGAGAAGATATACTTAGCCGGGGAAGATGGACTCAGCTTGGGGATAAAAACCTCGGTTGGAGAATATATACTCAGCTGGGGAAGATGGGCTCAACTGGAGAATTTGGACTCACTGGGGAGTTTGCACTGTTGGGGAATTAACTTTGTTGGGGAATTAACTCTGTTGGGGATAAAAACCTCGTTTAGAAGATATACTCAGTTGGGGAAGATGGGCTCAGCTAGGCAACTTGTGGTGCCTTGATCCTTTGTATGTTGAGAAATTTGCACTTGGCTGGGGGAAAATTACCCTGTTGGGAAAATAAATCCCTGCTGAAGAGGTGAGTTTCCTTTAGGAAGAGATCTCCTAGGCTTCAATCTTGTAAAAATTGATTTAGCTGGGGAGAAAGCTGCCAAGAGGTTGTGACTCTGGCCGGGGATTATCCCGTGTAAGGAGATTTTATGGGCAACTCCGTTGGGGAAAGGGTTATTGTCATCGCCCTGGTGGGGATAATGATTATGAGATAACTCTATGGGGCTATTTCACATACATTAAAGAGATGCTTACGGCTGTTGTGTGCTGATGCTCTGTTGATACTGCTGCTTAGCAGGACACATGTGCCAAATAGCTTTAATTATGTTCATTCAATTTTAGTCATTGGACAAATTTGCATTCAAAACAGAGATAGAAAATTTTGCACTTCAGAGTGTATTTGTATTGATATTTTGCCCATGAATAGGCATTTTTGTACATAGAGACGGAAATCCTAGTAAGAGGTAATCGCCAAAAGGAAAACAAAATTGAGAATGAAAACAAATAGCCATGCAAAATTATCTTATTGCCTTCCAACTCTACTATTTCCCCAATGTCTTCGAACATCCATTGTCGTTGATCGAAATTGATTGGATTGATCCTGGACCATTTGAACTTGGACCTCGGTGATAGAATTGACTGTGTTGATTTCACGGGACATATTCGTACACTTTTAATCCTTAATTTTTTCTTGGACCGCCCTTTCGGGTTTTCAGTCCACCAAGATACCCTTTTTTGCCCAAGTCGCCCTTTCGGGTTTTCAACTTGCTGGGTGTACAATCTTTTGCATATATCCCTAATTTTTGCCCAAACCTTTTGGTTTTCCGGGATGCCCCTTTTTGCTTAGGCGTGTCAACCTAACGGGTCTCTTATGCGTAGTATTTTTTAACTATGTCCGCGTTTATAGGATGGGGGAAATCTTCTCCGTCCATGGTGGTCAGTATCATGGCACCTCCAGAAAAAACTCTCTTGACAACAAACGACCCTTCATATGTGGGAGTACATTTTCCTCTGGGTTCTCCTTGTGGTAAAATGATGCATTTTATCACCAGGTCACCAACTTGATATATTTGAGGCTTCACCTTTTTGTTGAAAGCCTTGATCATCCGTTTTTGATACGTATGACCATGGAAAATAGCAGCTAATCGTTTTTCATCGATCAAGTTCAGCTGATCCAATCTCGTTTGAATCCACTCGTCTTCGCCTAGACCTGCCTCGATCATAATCCTCAGCAAGGGAATTTGAACTTCCACTGGCAAAACAGCTTCCATGCCATAGACTAGAGAGAAGGGAGTTTCCCCAATTGATGTTCTAGTTGAAGTACGGTAGCCATGTAGAGCAAATGGTAACATCTCATGCCAATCTTTATAGGTCACTAACATTTTCTGCATAATCTTCTTGATATTTTTGTTGGCCGCTTCGACTGCGCCATTCATTTTCGGTCTATACGGAGAAGAATTGTGATGCTTGATCTTAAATTGAGTGCATAATTCCATGATCATGGCATTAATGAGGTTAGTCCCATTGTCGGTGATGATCCTTTCAGGGATACCATAACGGCAAATGAGGTTGTGTTCGATGAATCTGGCCACCATATTCTTGGTGACTGAGGAAAATGAGGCGGCTTTGACCCATTTGGTGAAATAGTCGATAGCAACAAGAATGAAGCGATATCCGTTGGAAGCTGTGGTCTTGATCTCTCCGATCAAGTCAATACCCCACATTGCAAGTGGCCATGGAGTGGTCATGACATTCAGAGGGATTGGAGGTACATGGACCTTGTCAGCGTAGATTTGGCATTTGTGACAAGTTTTTGAATGTTGATGACAATCGGTCTCCATTGTTGACCAATAGTAACCTGCTCTTAGGATTTTCTTATCCATCGTATTTCCACTTGAGTGAGTACCAAAAAGACCTCCGTGCATGTCTTCCATGATTTCCTCTGCCTCCTTCTTATCCACACACCAGAGTAGAGTTGAATCATGGTTGCGCTTGTACAATATCTCGTTACTTAGGAAAAATTTGGATGCAAATCTTCGTAAGAACTTTCTGTCATTGATAGATGCTTCCTCTGGATACTCTTGTGCTTCAAGGTATCTCATTACCTCATGGTACCATGGCTTTTCTGCATCGGTGTCAAGATCATAGCAATGTGTAGGTTCATCGAATCTTTCAATGGTAATCATAGGGGCTTCACTATCCCATCTTACTTTGAACATTGAATACATGGTTGAGAAAGCGTCAGCCAACTGGTTTTCTTCTCTAGGGAAGTGCTCGAACGTGATTTCTTCGAAGTAAGGAATTAGGGATAGCACAAACTCCTTGTAAGGGATAAGATTAGGGTGTTTAGTGTCCCAATCTCCTTTTACTTGGCTGATCACCAAGGAGGAATCTCCAAACACATCCAAATGCTTGATCCTTAATTCAATGGCAGCTTTCAGACCTAAGATGCATGCTTCATACTCAGCCATATTATTTTTGCAATCGAAGCATAGCCTGGAAGTGAAAGGAGTGTGGAAACCTTCAGGAGAGATGATCACAGCACCAATTCTATTACCTAAGGCGTTAGATGCCCCATCGAATACCATAGTCCATCAGGATCCTTGTTCAGGTCTGTCATATGGTCTAAGTTTCGCACAGTCGGTTACCAGCATAATATTCTCGTCAGGGAAGTCGAAGTTCATTGACTGATAATCATCCACAGCTTGATGGGCCAAATGATCTACTAGTACACTTACTTTGATGGCTTTTTGATTTGTGTATTGAATGTCGTACTCAGTCAAGATCATTTGCCACCTGGCTATTCGTCCAGAAAGGGCAGGTTTCTCGAAGATGTACTTAATCGGATCCATCTTAGAAATCAACAAAGTGGTATGAGTCAACATGTACTGCCTCAGCCGGCGAGCATCCCACACTAAAGCACAACAAGTTTTCTCGATCAGTGAATATCTGGTTTCATAGTCGGTAAATTTTTTGCTTAGGTAGTAAATTGCATGCTCTTTTCGACCAAACTCGTCATGTTGGCCCAAAACACACCCCATAGAATTCTCTAGTACTGTCAAGTACATAATCAAAGGTCTTCCTTCAACTGGAGGCATGAGAATAGGAGGTTCTTGTAGGTATTCTTCGATTTATCAAAGGCAATCTGGCATTCATCATTCCACCTGACTACCTGATCTTTCTTCAAGAGTTTGAAGAGTGGCTCACAAGTAGTAGTTAAGTGTGATATGAAACGGGAAATGTAATTGAGACGACCCAAGAATCCTCTGACTTCTTTTTCAGATTGAGGGACTGGCATTTCTTGGATGGTCTTTATCTTAGAGGGATCGACTTCAATGCCTTTATTGCTGACAACGAAACCTAGAAGTTTCCCAGAGCGTACCCCAAACATGCACTTGTTAGGGTTTAACCTCAACTTGTACTTCTTTAGTCTTTCGAATAGTTTGTGCTGGTGACCGAGATGTTCTTCTTCGGTTTGTGATCTGGCGATAATATCATCCAAATATACCTCTATCTCATGATGAATCATGTCATGAAATAAAGCAACCATAGCCCTTTGATATGTTGCCCCTGCATTCTTTAATTCGAACGTCATGACCTTATAGCAGAAGGTGCCCCATTGTGTAACGAAAGTAGTTTTTTCCATATCTTCGAGAGCCATCTTTATTTTATTATAACCTGAGAAGCCATCCATGAATGAGAAGACTTGATGTTCGGCAGTGTTATCGACTAAGATGTCAATGTGTGGTAGAGGGAAATCATCCTTGGGGATTGCCCTATTCAGATCCCTATAGTTTACGCACATGCGAACTTTCCCGTCTTTCTTTGGTACTGGCACTATGTTGGCCACCCATTGAGGATAGGATGTTACAGCTAGGAATCCCGCATCAAACTGTTTCATTACTTCGGCTTTGATCTTTTCAGACATGTCAGGCCTCATGTGACAAACTTTTTGTTTAACTAGAGGGCAATCTTCCTTCATAGGCAGACGATGAACCACAATGTCGGTATCCAACCCAGGCATATCTTTATACGACCAAGCAAATAATTCCACATAATCGTGCAACATCTGAACCAAACGACTTTTAACACTGCTTTCCAAATTAACGTTGATCCTAATTTCTTTCTTATCTGACTCAGTACCCAAGTTGATAACCTCAACTAACTCTTCATGTGGTTGAATAGCTTTTTCCTCTTGTAATAGGAGTCTGGCTAGTTCTCCTGGTATGTCAAAATCTTCCACGCTTTCGTCTTGGGCTTGGTTGATAGGATATTCAAAGTCATAGTCGGCAATATTAGAGTCATTGGCAATAGGATCCAGAGTGGATGTAGACCTACAAGAGTGTGTGTGTGTGTGCATGTAAGATACATGTCTATCTTTTGGAAATGTATTTGAAAGAAAAGAAAGACAATGAACACAAAAATTTGAATGCAAAAGAGTCCAATGTACTGAATGATCATATGATTAGATGAACAAAATATAAAACCCTTGAAAAAAGGACCAAAGTGCCCTAGGCTAGGGACATGGCTTAAAAGTTAATATCAAAATATTACAGACAACGAGTTCTTGAATTGATTAAAAGCAAAAACAAGTAGATTACTCCTCAATGAAGGAGACGGGCACAAAGTCCTTTGTATGCCAATTGTTGGGCTTTCCTTCGGTTGTTTGGTAGATCCAGTCTTCAAAAGAACACTCATCATCGGAGTACTCTACAGTGTTCACTTCATGACTTTTGAGGTGGAGAGGCGGCTTTCCAGTACGAGCACCTTTAACTTCTTTCTGAGCTTTGGAGGTGAAACCTAACCCAAACTTGTCTGCCTTGAACGGGATATCGAGGAGTTGACCCTGTGATGCGGTAGGAGAACTGACTTGAGGTTTTGCGTTTCGTCGCAAATGTCGCGGTTTAGCAAGAGTCGCCGCCGACTTTTATTTTATCCAAAAGGAAAGGTAAAAAAGCACAGGAAAGACCTTTGAGATGTTTTCTTGAGTTCGGGGGGTAGATTATGAAAAGGGAAGGTACTAGCACCCTTTTCATCCATGGTTTTCCATGGGCTCTTAGTTACTTGTTTAGATCACTTGCTTTGCTTTTGCAATTGTTTGAAATGGTGCTTTGTGTGGTTTTGAAAGTATTTTGAAAAGAGGCCTTTGTTTAGGCAATCTTTGTAATGATTCTCGTTTGTAAGAATGTATACAAAGATGTTTGTCTTTTGAAAAATGTTTCAATGTTTTGAAATTTGTTTGAAATGTTTTTGAAGTGTGTGTGTTTGTTTGAAAATAGCAAGGATTGTTTGCAAATTGATCAAGTAACTAGAAGCATTCTACCTACACAAATGTCTTTCCTATACATTTTTATTCCTTTGACATTGTTGATTTACTATTAATTTGGTAAACAACCCTATCTTTGGATGTTAAACGGGACGAGAGTGGGTCATGGTATGACCATGATAGCAATATTGCCAAGTATCTTTAGCATTTTGAGGGACTAATATCATTTTCTTAGGCAACCTTGTCTAGCGTCATCGAGGGACTATGATCTTTTGTTTTGTTTTGATTTGCCAAGATACTTTGCATGCATACCATGGCCATTTAAATTAGGCAACCAAGTGGGTGAAACCCTAGAGGTGCTTGTGTGCAATGTGTTGTCATTTTACATGCTTTTTTCTTGTATTAGGTCTTTGTTATTTGTTTGATTTTTGTCTTATCATACAAACCCTAGTTTACTAAACATGTATATAATGCGATAAATTGCGTAAAGTAAATCTAAGCTATTACAACAATTATTATGAGAGGGGGGATACAAGTTTTGAATGGGGGATATTGCTCAAAATAAAACCCTAAAAATTATTACAACCCAATTGAATTATTGTACAATAAATAAATAAAAAATTATTTAAATATGCAATAAAATGTATGGATGCAAAATGTTTTTGTATTTATTTTATGTATGAGAGAATAATATTATTTAAGTCCTAAAAATAAGAAAAATAATATTGTTATTTTTGAAAGGGGTAAAACCCTAGTTTTTGATTCAAAGAAATATATATTCTATATTTATTTTATTTTATCCATTTATGTACAAGAAAAAATAAATAAAATTATTTACAAATATTAAAAATTAAAATATATGTGGAAATAATGTTTTATGTGTATGAATAATAAAAATAAAAATGTATGATATTTTTAAATATATTTACTATTTATTTAAGAAAATAAAGTTCTATTTATTTGAATAATCAATATTTTATGCAAAAAAATAAGATAAAAAAATAAAATAAAATTCAAAAAATTAAGAAATTTTTTTTGGGATTTTTTAATGTTCAGAAAAAAATAATAAAGTCAATAAACATAAAAAATATGAGAAAATATGCAAAAATATAAAAATATGCAAAGGGGGGTGCAAATAGTAAATTAGGGGTATGGGAAGTAAAATAAGAGGCCCAAAGGCGCCAAGTCCCAGAACATCATCTTCATCCCTGTCCTTGGCTTCCTGCGCTCGCGTTTCTGAGTTCAAACATGTAACTCTCTATTCTTTGCACAAAAACAAAAACTTATAACACAAAAAATGTAGCTTATGATCTCACGATTCCAGTGATATAAAAAACATAATCTAACTCTCAAGGATCATGGAGAATTTTTGTAGCCCTAATTCTTGACCTAATTTTTTCATGAACTTCATGCTTCAAATTCTCACTACTCAGTTAATATAAATGACAACTATGCATATGTACAGCTTCAGCAAGTTAAGGACTATATTTTTTCTTCACAAATCGTGACTTACGGATGCCTAAATAAAGAGATAGAGATTTGAAAAATACCTTGTTCAGTTGAGTTTGGATATGGCAATGTGGGGACTTTGAGTGAGGCCTGAAGATCGTGTGAGCTTCCTTGAAGTTCCCTCAAGCTATTCGAATGCTCAGCTTGCCTTGAGGATGCTTGAAACTCCCTGTAGAAGTCAACCTGCAACCTTCTAAAATGAAAATGGTGATGTCTGAAATAGGGCTTACATAACCAGAACAAAGGCTTGGATAGTTTGGATGTGATGTAGGGAAGATGTTTGAAGTGTTACAAAGCAAAACGCACGAGCAAATTTTAAGTTGGCAAGTGTTTTGCAGAAGCTGCCCTGTTTTGGGCAGAAATGTGGTTTTTCTGTTTGGGAGAGTTCTTGAATGTTGTTTCTTTCGTGCTTAGGCTTGTAACAAGTTTGTCAAGTCGTTTTGAATGATGCCAAGTCTTCTCTTTATCAGATGTACAAGTTCTCTTGACTTTTGCAACTTTTCTTGCTTTTGAAGAAAAGTGAAATGACTTGTGCCAAAGGCCTGTACAGGCTTGCTTGCTAGCTGCAGAGAGTTGGTACAAGTTGCTTGTTATCTGTAGAAAATTCCTGCATCCAAGGAACAAGTCCAAGGCTTAAGGCTGATAAAGTTGGAAAAGCTAGCTTTATGAAAATGACAATGTACACTTTTGGCCATTTATGGAAATGTTTCTTGTATAATGCTCCATAGGTTAAAATAAAGCCATTAACCACTGATCTAGCATTTAATTATGGAGTGTAGAAAGGATTAGGACCTGTAATTCAAGGTACAAGCATGCTACGATCTGATTTGCAAGTTGAACCATTGTAAACATGGCTTGAACAAAAGTGACAAATTGCCATTTTCTCTTCTTCGATTCTCCCTAACCATAAATGATCTTAGAGATTTCTTGGACATTTTGGAAATCTTTTAACATGATCAACAATCCATCTTTGAAATGAATTTTGAGATACCTCTTGGAACTAGGTGAAAAATGGCCATGAAGTTAGGTCAAAAACCTGCCTAAATTAGGGCAAATTTTCACTAAGTTAAAAAGTTTATGGACCCCTATTCACAAATTCATAACTTGATATCCAAGTATATTTTGGGAAAACTTTGTGAATCAAAGTTGTAGATTTAATTGAGGACTACAACTTTAATTTTGGAAGTTTTATTTGAATCCAATTGCATCATGGTGAAAAAGTTGTGGAAAGTTGGGAAAAAATAAGAAAATTTCCATACTTAGAAATTTTCTAAGTTATGAAAAATTTTCAAATTAAAACCCTAATTTGAAAAATTGATTTTCTTGATTAACAATTTTCATATTTTGACATATCTTGATGAATTATGACCCTTGGCACTTGATTTTGACCGAAAAGTCAAAGTTTGACTTTTCAGTGTACAATTGACTTTTGATCAGTTGACTGCAAAATTCATCTATCAATCCTATGCATTTGAGATCTTTTGAACTATGTGATTAGGTCAAGATGATGCTATTGAGTCCTTAAAATCATGCTTGAACCCAATTTGCCATTGGCTAGGTTAAAAATTAGAAATTTCCCTTTCTCAGTCAAAACCCTAATTTTGACCATTTTGCCCTTTTGATGATCTGATCAAATTTCTTGAGAAGTTGTGATCCAAACTTGATCAAATGGTACATAGGAGCCTAGAATGTTGTTGTGGATCAAAATTTATGAAGTTTGACTGTAAATTGGCCATGGTTGACTTTTTCCCAAATACAGTTGATTTTTAGGTCAACTATCCAATTGACTGGGCAAAAATGTGATTCAAGGCTTGAAACTTGATATGAGAAATCTTAGGGGTCCAAGATGGTGAATGAAAGTCACATGAAGCAGTGATGGTCCAAAAATCCTTGTGCAAACTCAAACCCTAATTTCAGGCTATTAGTGCAAGGTGAGGTCTTGATCTGAGCAAACCCTAATCTTGTCTTGAGTCCAAAGAGTCTTGTGAGGAAAATATTGATAAATGAGAGGGAAAATTTTGGGGTACAACAGCTGCCCCTGTTCAATCTTCTTGAACCTGAAGAGTTAGATTGGCGAGTTTTATCGTTCGTGACTCGAAGGTAAAAGATGATTGGACACTAGAGTGCCCGTAAATTTGCACTCGTCAAAGTGTAGTTGAGGGAATGTGCTTAAATATGCCATTTGGAGAGGTGATAGAATCTTTTCGGAGATGGGCTTGTAGATGCCATCCAAGAATGTTTGTTGAATTGTAAGTTGTAAGTCAAAAGAATGAGTATCAGAATGGTGTCCGTATTTGGAATGTAACTGAACTGTATCTGGAGACTGAGTCCGTATGAGCAATGTAATGGTGTCCATGTCTGGAGCGTATCCGAGCTATAACTGTATTTGAATCTGAATGAGTAACAGGATGAATTCTGGGTCTGGAGTGTATCTGTATTGTATCTGAGTCTAAAATCTGAATAAGCAATAGAATGGCATCCGTGTCTGGAGCGTATCTAAGCCTGGGAAAATCAGAATAAGTGACATAATGGCTTCCGTGTTTGGAGCATATCTGGACTGGAATCTGAATAAGAGATCTGAATAAGTGACAGAATGGCTTCCGTGTCTGGAGCGTATCTGAACTGTATCTTGACCTTGAATTCTGAATGAGTAATAGAATGACTTCCGTGTCTGGAGTGTATCTTTACTGTATCTGAGGTTGAAATCTAAATGAGTAATAGAATGACTTCTGTGTCTGGAGTGTATCTTTATTGTATCTGAAATCTTTGAATATTGTTAATGATATCTGTTAATCTTATCCTGAAAAGGGTAAAATGTTAGCTGAAATACAGAGTTATGTTGCATGAAATGTATGATGCAATAAATGTGTTTTATCAATGTTTATGATATATGAATGTAATGTATGCGCATGTAAGCTGATTTGCTGTATTGCTGACGAAAATAAATCCTTGACAGTTGGGGATAATAAAACTCTTGACTGCTGTTGGGGAAAATAAATCCTTGATTGCTGAGGATAAGAAATCCTTGGCGACTGTTGGGGATTAAAAATCCTTGACAACTTCTGTGGGGATGTAAGGATCCTTCATGTCTTGAAGTTAGAGTAATGGCAAAAATTTTGTTGTGAGCGAAATACCAAACTGCTTGAGAAATCTGCTTGGGAAATCCAGAGAACTTGGATGACTTCTACTGGGGGTTACACAATGGGAATCCTTATTCTGCTGGGGAATAAGGAAAGCTCTTATGACTTCTACGGGGAATTAAGAATGAGAATCTTCATTCTGTTGAGGAGCAATGAAAACTTTGGCGACTTCACTGGGAAATTGAGAATGAGAATCTTCATTCTGATGAGGAATAAACTCTGCGGGGAAGAAGGCTTACTTCTGAGGAGTAAGTTCAGGAGCTTGGTTTGTCCGCCACTCTACTGGGAATTTATCCTAGGTTAGGGAGAGACAAAAGTTAACTGTTATCCGGTTGATTTCCAGGCCTCAAGATAACTTGCTGGGGGAATTGGAGGAACTGAATGGTTTCTACTGGGGATAGATAGTTTGAAGTTTTCACTCGACTGGGGAAGGAGGTTTCAACTCTACTGGGGATCTGTAACTCAAAGTTTTTGCTCCTCTGGGGATTGGGAGTTTGAATTTATAACTCTGACGGTGATCAAGGGTTTGAAATTTTAGCTCCGTCGGGGATCTAGATGATGTACTGTACGGATTACTCATGGAATAGCCTAAAGTCCTGTTTATTTGTAAACAGTAATTATGTTCAAATGCATATGTTCATCAATGAATCATTGGATGTTTTTGCAAATAAAACACAAGTGTAAAAAAGGAAAAGACAGATAGTTTTTTGCACTTTGAAAGAGATATCTTTGTATTTACTTTTGAATAAGTGTTTTGTACAAAGGAGACAGACATCCTAGTAAGAGGATGGTGTCATAAAAGTAAGAAAAATTTATACAAAGAAAGATAGCTATGTGTAAAAATCTAATGGGGTTCCCATTCCGCTATAGCCTTCGTATCTCTGAATATCTTGTCCATCCGCTGCTTTGTCCGAAGATGATTGAATTGATCAGAAGCTCAGTGTTTATCTGTGAAGAGTTTGTCTTTAAAGTGATCCGACGAGACATAGTCATACGCTTTAATTCCCTAACTTTTTCCTGGACCGCCCTTTCGGGTTTTCAGTCCACCGGGAAACCCTTTTTTTCCCAAGTTACCCTTTCGGGTTTTCAACTTGCCGGGTGTATAGATTTTTTTTATTTATCCCTAATTTTTGCCTGAACCGCCCTTTCGGGTTTTCGATTCACCGGGATGCCCTTGTTTTGCCTAGGTGTGTCAACCTAGCGGGTCTTTTATGCGTAGTATCCTTTGACTATGTCTGCGTTCGCAGGGTGCGGCAGATCGTCACCGTCCATGGTGGTTAAGATCATTGCCTTACCAGAAAAGATGTTCTTGATCACAAATGGTCCTTCATAAGTAGGAGTCCATTTTCCACTGGGATCACTTTGTGGCAGAATAATGCGCTTGATCACTAGATCCGCGACTTGATATGTCTGGCGTCTGACTTTCTTGTTGAAAGCCTTGATCATCCGCTTTTGATACGTATGACCATGACAAATAGCAGTAAGTATTTTCTCGTCAATTAAATTTAACTGATCAAGTCGGGTCTGGATCCAACCGTCTTCACTCAAACCATCATCTTTCATGATTCTCAAGGAAGGAATCTGAACTTCGATAGGCAAGACAACTTCCATGCCATAAACTAAAGAATAAGGTGTTGCCCCAGTTGATGTGCGTGCCGTGGTACGATACCCGTGGAGAGAAAACGGTAACATTTCATGCCAGTCCTTGTAGGTGACTGTCATCTTTTGTATGATCTTCTTGATATTTTTGTTAGCAGCTTCGACTGCACCATTCATCTTTGGCCGGTAGGGAGATGAATTTTGATGTTGAATCTGGAACTGCTCACACAAAGCGGTGATCATAGTATTGTTAAGGTTTGTACCGTTATCGGTGATGATCCTTTCGGGGATACTGTACCGGCAAATAAGGTTCTGCTTGATGAAGTGGGAAACAACATTCTTAGTAACAGATGCAAAGGAAGCTGCTTCGACCCACTTGGTGAAATAGTCAATGGCCACCAGAATGAAGCGGTGTCCATTGGACGATGTAGGCTTGATCTCTCCAATCATGTTGATTCCCCACATAGCGAATGGCCAAGAAGCTGTTAAGACATTTAGAGGAATTGGGGGCACGTGTACCTTATCCGCATAGATTTGACATTTATGGCATGTTCGGGAGTGTTGATAGCAGTCAGCTTCCATGGTAGACCAGTAGTAGCCTGCCCATAGAATCTTCTTTGCCATCGTATTCCCGCTAGAGTGAGGGCCAAATGTACCTTCATGCAATCCGGCCATAATCCTTTCAGCTTCAAGCTTGTCCACACAATGGAGCAGAATAGAATCATGATTGCGCTTGTACAAGATGTCGTTACATACAAAGAACTTGGCCAAGAATCTCCTTAAGAACTTTTTGTCATTGATTGAAGCTCCTTCAGGATATTCTTGAGCCTCGAGATACCTTTTGACTTCATGAAACCATGGCTGGTCCATTACTTCTTCGGTATTAATCTCATGACAGTGTGTCGATTCGTCCATCCGTTCAATGGTGATTTGGGGAGCCTCATTATCCCAGTTAAGTTTAAACATGGATGACATTGTAGCTAGAGCATCTGCTAGCTGATTTTCTTCTCGCGGGAAATGCTCGAAGGTGATCTGCTCGAAATGTGTTAACAATGTCAAAACATGTTCTTTGTAAGGGATGGGGTTTGGATGCTTAGTATCCCACTCTCTTTTGATCTGACTGATGACCAAAGCTGAGTCCTCAAACACAATCAAAGATTTGATTCCCAAGTCTATGGCAGCCTTGAGTCCAAAGATGCAAGCTTGATACTCTGCCATGTTGTTCGTATAGTTGAAGCAAAGTCTGGCGGTGAAAGGAGTATGGCAACCTTCTGGGGAAATGAGTATCGCGCTGATACTGTTGCCAAGTGCATTGGAGGCCCCATCAAAGTACAGGGTCAATCGGGATCCTTGTTCAGGTCCGTCATATGGTCTGACACCTTCAATGTTGTCCAATGTCATGATGTCTTTGTCAGGGAAGTCGAACTTCATGGATTGGTAATATTTGATAGCTTGATGAGCCAGATGGTCAGCTAGCACACTCCCCTTTATAGCTTTTTGGGTCGTGTACTGTATATCGTATTTTGTTAGGATCATATGCCATCTAGCTATTCTTCCAGATAGAGGAGGCTTCTCAAAGATGTATTTGATCGGATCCATCTTAGATATCAGTAAAGTGGTATGAGTCAACATATACTGCCTTAGCCAGCGAGCAGCCCATACCAAAGCGCAACAAGTTTTCTCGAGCAATGAATATCTTGTTTCACAATCGGTAAACTTTTTGCTAAGGTAATAAATGGCATGCTCTTTTCGGCCAGACTCGTCATGCTGCCCCAGTACGCACCCCATTGAATTCTCTAGGACGGTCAGATACATGATTAACGGTCTTCCCTCGACGGGTTGCATCAAGGTAGGAGGTTCTAGCAAATACTCCTTGATTTTATCGAAAGCAATTTGACAGTCGTAATTCCATCGAACTACCTGATCTTTCTTCAACAGCTTGAATATTAGTTCACAAGTAGATGTTAGGTGAGAGATGAACCTAGCAATGTATCATCCCAAGAAACCTCTGACCTCCTTCTCAGTGCGAGGAGCAGGTATTTCTTGTATAGCTTTGACTTTGGAGGGATCAACCTCGATGCCTTTGTTGCTGACAATGAAACCCAAGAGTTTACCGGACCGGACACCGAATGTGCACTTGTTAGGGTTCAATATGAGCTTGTATTCCTTCAACCTGACAAACAGCTTTTGCAAGTGATCCAGGTGTTCTTTTTCAGTTTGTGATCGGGCTATCATGTCATCTACGTAGACCTCTATCTCATGATGCATCATATCATGAAACAAAGCTACCATGGCGCGTTGTTAGGTTGCTCCGGCATTCTTCAGTCCGAATGGCATCACTTTGTAGCAGAACGTACCCCAACGTGTAACAAATGTAGTTTTCTCCATGTCCTCAGGTGCCATTTTGATCTGGTTATAGCCTGAGAATTCGTCCATGAAATAAAATACTTTGTGTTGAGCTGTGTTGTCAACCAGGATGTCGATGTGCGGAAGTGGAAAGTCATCTTTAGGGCTGGCCCTGTTTAAATCTC
Organism: Vicia faba; assembly: GCA_948472305.1. Classification (NCBI taxonomy): domain Eukaryota; kingdom Viridiplantae; phylum Streptophyta; class Magnoliopsida; order Fabales; family Fabaceae; genus Vicia; species Vicia faba. The sequence goes on along the minus strand of OX451735.1, from coordinate 523,747,559 downwards.
TATAATCCATGTACATTCTCACTTTTTCGTCCTTCTTAGGCACGAGCACAATGTTAGCAACCCATTGTGGATAGGAAGTAACAGCAAGAAATCCAGCATTTAACTGCTTCATAACTTCTGCTTTGATCTTCTCTGACATGTCAGGTCTCATGCGACGGACCTTTTGTTTCACTGGTGGACAATCTTCTCTGGTTGATAGACGATGTACCACAATGTCTGTATCGAGTCCTGGCATGTCTTCGTATGACCAGGCAAAGATCTCAACATAATCATGCAATAGCTGAATTAGGCGCTTCTTGACACTTGGCTCTAGATTGGAACCCACTCTGATTTCCTTTCTATCTTCCTCAGTACCCAAGTTGATTGTGTATAACAATTCCTCATGAGGTTGAATAGCTCTTTCCTCTTTCTGTAGAAGTTTGGCCAATTCCCCTGGCACCTCACAATCTTCCTCACCTTCGTATTCGGCTTGGTAGATCAAATCTTCAGAGTCACTGAAGGCTATAGCAGTATCGTTACCCATGGGTTCCGGAATGGAAGGGTACCTGCATTTGTGAGTGTGGGTGTGTGTAAGGGTATAGCCATCTTAAAACAACAAAATGTAAAAGAAAGACAATGAGCACAAAAGGTTTAAATATGAAAAGCGTCCATGATTTATTAAATGACATATTAAAATGAAATAAGAACCCTTACAAATGGACCTATGTGTCTCGGGTAAGACACAAGGTTGAAAAAGTACGAATTGTTTGTGAATTATTACAGATCCAACAGAAATGGAAAAGATAAATTACTGATTTATGAAAGTAATCGGAACAAAGTCTTTTGCTTCCCAGTTGCACAGTCCTCCGCCAACAGTAGGAAAGATCCAGTCTTCAAAGCTGCCATCTTCTTCACTGTCCTCTAGTGCATTAACCCCTTGGTGGCTGATCTTCACAGGTGGCCCTCCGGCACGGGCGCGACGCACGGTCTTCTGAGCAGTTGAGGTGAACCCTAAGCCAGATTTGTCTGATTTGAAAGGAATGTCGGGAAGCTTCCCCCAGATAGTGGATCCGCCTTCTTCCACTACTGCTTTTGCATCATTGAGAGATGACATCCGAGGTGGTGGTCTGGTGATCACTGGAGTTGAGGGCACCGCCTTGGTCGCTGCTACTTCAGGAGAGACTTCTTCAAAATGTTGGAAAGGGGTCTCTATGAATTCGCCATCTAACTCCATATAACGGAAGGAATTCAGATGACTAATCATATATTACTCTTCCCCATGGACAATTATGATTTTCCCTTGGACGGGGTACTTGAGAATTTAATGCAAGGTGGAAGTGACAGCTCCAACATTGTGAATCCAAGGGCGTCCCAACAGGTAAGAGTAAGAAGGACAGATGTCCATCACATAAAATGTCGAGTTGAACGTCTGAGTACCCACTTTGATCGGAATGTCCACCTCTCCATGGACCATCCTTTTAGAGTCGTCAAATGCCCTCACAATTATATTACTGGGTTTCAGGGTTAGGCCTTCACAATCTAATCTATCCAAGGCTTTATTTGGCTAGACATTTAGAGATGATCCAGTATCAACCAAAACATGAGCTAAGGTGGTTCCCCTACACTCCACCGAGACATGTAGTGCATCGTTATGTTTTCTCCCTTTGGAGTTCAGGTCGGCATCGGAGAAACTCAGGCCATTGTCAGCTGTCAGACTGGCTACACACTCTTGGAATTGATCAGTCGAAGTCTCTTGCGGCACGTGCGCTGTCCTAAAAAACTTGACCAAAAATTTAGCATGTGCCTCAGAGCACAGCAGCAGGACTAACATAGAGATTTTGGAGGGGGTCTTCCCCAGTTGTTCTACCACATCATAATCACTTTTCTTAATGATCCTCGGGATTTCTTCCCTCTCCCTCTTGGATGTCTCAGGAATAACAAGCGGTTGAGCCTTTGTCAAGACAGGCTCCTCTTGAACATTCTTTCCTTTTTTCTCAGCAGTGGAAGCAGGGATAGGAATTGCATTGTCTTTGTCAGCGGGTACATTTCTAGGTACAATCACAGGGGTAATCTTCGGAATGGCCACGGGTCCAAACACTGTTGTTGGAGGAGCAATCTCTGGAGAAAATATTCTTCCACTACGAGTAAACTTGCTTGTTCCATCAATGTTACTGATGTCGGGATTATCCTCTTCATAGCTTTCATCTTCGGTAGTCTATTCAATCTGTTTGACACCATGATAGTAGATTTCTCCACCATAGTTACATGGTACCATTTTATCGGATTTGTAAGGGGCTGGCCCGGGCACTGTTATCTTCAACGGAGTATTCATAGGAGCGGATGTAATCCTAACGGGTTTTTTAGGAACACTGGAAGGATTGGCGTATATGGTTATTATTGAAACTTCTGGAACTGGAATGGGTGAAATGGGAGCTTTCTCAAACAAAATTTCCTTGTTATCAATCAATTATTGGATTGCTTTCTTCAATAGAGGACAGTCAAATGGGGAGGATAGGCAAGTATGGCAATCTTGGTCACAACCTGGGAAGATTCCTGCTTTTAACAAATTCAACTTGATGGTTAGGAGAGGAGTTAACAGTTCATCCACAGTAGAAACAAACAAATCTTCTTCCACAACACTAGCATTGTGTCCATGCCTAAGTATTGGACCGGAGATAACATTTGTTTTTCAGGAGCTTCAAATTCAACTTCCTTTGCGTCAATCAAATCTTGAATCTTGTTCTTTAGAGCCCAACAGTTGTTGGTGTCGTGCCCTGGACTTTCTGAATGGTAAGCGCACCTGGCATTCGGATGGTAGTGTGGAAATGCAATATTAGGATTTTTAGGGGATTCTTTTAGCATGGCCAGATTCAACTTCAAGAGATGTGGTAGGACTTGAGCAAGAGTCATGTTTATCTTGGTGAATTGCCTCACAGGCCTTTCCACCCTTTGCTGGTTATTTCTCGGTTGATCATTTCTCGGCTGGCTGTTTCTTGGCTGGTCTGATGCAAACTTTTGAATCATAACGGCCCCCACTGTTGGTCGTCTTTGAATTCTTCCCTGATTCCTCTGGGCATAGACAGCAGACACTTCTTTCTTTCCCGTGAAGGGCTTTTTTGCAACTGCAGAGGTAGATGCATCTTTCTGAATTTTCCCACTTCCAATATCGGCTTCCACCCTTTCTCCAGTTAAAATCAATTCAGTGAAACCTGCAGAGGAGCTTCCAATCAGGTTATTAAAGAAAGGACCTGACAGAGTCCCCAAGAACATGTCCACTAGCTCTCTTTCAGATAATGGTGGTTGCACCCTTCCGGCTAAATCCCTCCATTTTTGGGCGTAGTCTTTGAAGCCCTCATTGGTAGCCATAGCCATACTTTGTAGCTGAGTACGTGTTGGCGCCAAGTCGGCGTTGTATTGATACTACTTATAGAATGCGGCTGCTAAGTATTCCCAATTATGGACATCTTCTCTCTCCAACTTGTAGAACCAATTAAGCTGCGTTCCTGATACACTGTCCTGGAAAAACTAGACCCACAAGTCTTTGTCAGAAGAATGTGGTTGAATTTTCCTAACATAGGATCTGAGGTTCATTTTGGGACAAGACACCCCATCGTACTTTAAACTTAGGAGGGATTACAATTCCAGAAACCAACCCTAACTCCTCAAAATCCAGCCCCGGTACTCTCTGTATATCCATAGCAGCTAGACGTTCTTCCAGGTTTTTGTATTTGTCATCGGCCAGAGGATACTGTTGTTCGGAGTAGTCCTCATCCTCTTCTTCTTCTGCTAAAGAATCAGATGGCACCGCAGTTCCTTTTCCTTTTCCTTCCCCCTCTTCAGATGTTGATGGGAATTCCAAAGTCTGTCTGGTTTGTCCTTCAAACCTTCTGCCCATGATAACCACACCGGCTCGCTTCTTCTTCTTTTTCTCTAGTAGAGTCTTGAGCTCCTCCTGCCCTTTGGCCAATGTGATACGGTGGAAAGAGAACTGACTGTTTTTGGAATGCTGGTTCGCGTTTTGCGTTTGTTTTCGCAAAATGTCGCGGTAAGCAAGAGTCGCCACTGTCTTTTATTTTATCCAACAGGGAAAGGAAAAAAGCACAGAAAAATTCCTTTTTCGAGATGTTTCTCGGGTCCGGGGGGTAGATTATAGAAAGGGAAGGTGTTAGCACCCTTTTTATTTGTGGTTATCCACGGGCTCTTAGGTACTTGCTCAAAGTGTTTTCAAAATTTGCTTTTCTTTGTGTTTGTGGGTTTGAAAGTAGTTTTTGTTTGAAAGGTGTGGGTGCGAAAAGTTTTGTTTTGTTTTTTGAGAGAGCAAGTATTTAAGAACCATCTACTTACTCGAAAAAGTAATCAATCTGTGCTAATGTCCTTTAGACAATTCTATCCCACTATGAATGAGTAGGTAGCATCGTCGTTGGAGTTTTAAGGGTCAATTCAATTAAGGGACGTGTGGTCACTAAAGCAATGTTAGGACGCCTTAGCTGTAACCCTAATGTCTTAGATCATTTTTCCGAGGCAACCGTTTCGAGGCAACTATGATCTTTGGACAAGAGGGCGACCTCTAAAACCTCCTATACTCAATGACCACGTTCGAAGGCAACCAAGCGAGGTGTACCCTAAGAGTGCGTGTGTGCGGGTGTGTTATTTTCAGTTATTTATATTTGTACATGTCATGGGTGAGCTATGTTGATTTTAAGTTCATACATTTGATCTTGTCATGCATTCCCTATTACCAAACATCTAGCAGTTGAATATTTGCAAAAATTAAAAGTGCGGAATTTAAATCTAACTATAACAAGGCGTCGGGTATTTACATCGCCAAAAACAACCCTTTAATTTAAAATGCGGAAAATTAAATAAAGCGATAAAATAATCAAAGATCCTAATTAAATCTATTACATACCGGGAAACAATTACAATATTGGAATCAAATGGATCGCATGCGAGAAATTAAATCGGGCGTATTTTTAGGGTTTTGATCCTTTTTGAAAGGAAAGCATTTTTTGTTATTTTTTGAATTAAATGGAATTAAATCTAAGTTAATTATTAATTAATTAATTAATTAATTAAAAAAAATATATTTTTGGATTTTTTGATATTTGAAGAAAATAAAAATAAATCTGATTTAAGGTTAGTAAAAACCTAATCGTCTAAATTTAATTTAATTATTGCAAAAAGATTTAAATTATTTCCTCATTGAAATAAATTAATTAAATTAATATTTATTTACAAAAATAAAAGTGATGAATTTAATTCTAATAAATAAAATATATTTTTTTGTATTTTTGATTTATGAGGAAAAAATGTGATTTGTTACTTAAAAATCATAATGAAAATAATTAAATAAAAAATATAATAAAATAAAAGAAAAGAAAGAATTAGAGATACTCAAGGGGGGTTTGGGCCCAGATCAGGAGGTGAAATTTGCAATTTTGATGGCCCATTTGCTGCAAGCCTGATTGACTTTCCATGATCTCACGTGCGCCTGTTGACTAGAGCACATGGTGGTCTTTCAATCTTGGCCACCAGATCTGGCATGGGGCCATCTGGCAACCATCTGGATGAGGGCACATGATAGGCTACGCCTTTGATGCTGCATGGAATCACCTGTTGAAAAATGAAACAAATGCATTTGGGGGACCTGGGATTCGAACCCAGGTCCCATTGGATTTCACACGCTCGCCTGGCCACTGCGCCACTATGTTTTTATTGTTAGTGTAATACCAACTAATTATTATATTGGAAACAAGTTAATATGCCTGAACAAAAAAATAAAAAGCGCGAATTTTGAATGGGTGAATGGGACATGGCCACGTAATCGTCTTCTTCGTTACATCCTGGTTATTTACCTGCGGATTTTTGTCTGCAGCTAAATCTGTGGCTTGCTCCTAAAACGAGTTCTAGGCCATGGAAATTAATTCCAATACCACAGCCATGTTCGTCTTCATCTCCTGATTTCATCCATGTCCATGGTTTGCATCAATTTGGCCTGAAACTGAAATGCCTAAAAACAAGAACCAAAAACCCTAGTTTCGGGTATGGCATTACAGGCTATAAAAATACAATTGAATAATGTGGAAAGCTTAGAAATCATTCAAGAACCATGAATATGTCAATATTTTGTCAAGAAAATGCCAGAATAAGAGAAGACGATTTCGTGTACAGGGGTATTTTTCAGGTGACTTACAGCGCTATTGGGAAGGTGTGATGGCCTGATTTTGATTGCTTTAGACTCAATGGATGTCCAGCAAGAGGTCTATGTTGAGATTTGACCTTGAATCTACCTCTAGAATGGATTTCAGTTTCAAGCTTTTTTGCCTTTTTTCAAGTTTTTATCTTTGTGATTTAGCAGCCTCCTGGTTTTGATTTTCGTGCCTTTTGCTTGTATAAGTATAATGGAATGAATTAGGTCAAGTCTTGGGCTTTGAATCCTGGTGCATTGTTGTTTTAAGATATGATATGATCCTCCATTAAAAAGCTTCCAATTTCATTCCAAATCCAATATTTTGTGCATGATATGGCTTGATTCCGATTTGATTGTGTACATGATGATATTTAAGACCTATATCAATCAAAAATATACCAAGTGATCAATTTTTAGATTTTATTTGGATTTAAATTGATTAAAAATGAATTAATTCAATAAAAATCAAATAAAATAGAAAAATCAATAAATGGGTATGAGGCTGAAGCTAGGACACGTGTGTAGTGTGACAAGATCAAATCAAGTGGAAAAAAGTGGGCCCTTTTGACAAAATTTGATGTTTTGGGGATAGTTGACTTTTGGCAATTTTGGAAAAATGCCCAACTTCAACAATGCATAACTTCTTCAATTTTGAACTTTTGGACGTGTTCTTGGACTTTTTAAAAAACCTTGAGTTGCCCTCTAACCAACCCTTTTGGTCTCATCTCATTTTGATATTCCTTTCTCAGGTTATAAGCTTTGGCAAAAAAGGTGTTTTTGTTGACTTTCAAAAGTGACCTATAATGTCCAAATTTGTAACTTTTTGTGAGTGCATTTCTTGATCTTGGGGTCTGAAGATGGATTGTAGGAAATTGCATCCTCTTCAAAATGGGATTTGGATGGGTAATTTCTCATAAATCATGAGAAAGTTATACTTGGTCAATGTTGAGTTGACTTTTCCTACAAAACCCTAATTTAGCAACTTTTGAATCTTGATGAATTTTGAGCAATCCTTGATGAATCATGATCAACCCTTGATCAAATGATGAATTATCCTTCAAAATGAGAATTTTGACAAAAAATCTTGAGGTTTGACTATTCATAGGTCACAGTTGACTTTTGCCCTAGCACAGTCGATTTTTGGACCTCTTGAGCAATTGACTAACCAAACTTCCTCTGCAAGGCTTGAAATTTGACATGGATGAACTTGAGAAAATATTAGGACATTGGGGAGAAATTAAGGTCATTTGGATGTAAGGACCTTGATGCAACACAAAACCCTAATTTTGAGGTTGACTGCCTTAGGAGATGATTTGACTGTCCAACTCTTGAGCCATCTTGAACCATTTGGTGATTATTTTTGCAATATCTTGAGAAATATGGGAGGGGAAATTTTGGGGTACAACAGCTGCCCCTGTTCAATTTTCTTAAACCTGAGGATATAGATTGGCTTTCGAGCCTTTCGTGATCCGAAGGTGGAAGATGATTGAACACTAGAGTGCCCGGAAATTTGCACTCGCATGATGTGGTATCAGCATTGTGATGTCGGGAATGGGCTTACAGATGCCATTTGGAGACTGTTGGTAGGTGGTCTGAACTTCAACTGGAATACAAAGCAGGGAGATCTCATTGGCGATCTGACTGAACCAGAGGAGGTCTTGTCTTCTTTGACTGGATTGGCATCAGAAAAATCTTTAGGAGTCGATTTAACTGGACCAGAGGGGGTTTTGTCTTCTTTGACTGGATTGGCATCAGAAAAATATTTAGGAATCGATATAACTAGTCTTGTCTCTTTTGACTGGATTGGTATCATAAAAATCTTTAGGAATCAATTTAACTGGTCTTGTCTCTTTTGACTGGATTGGCCCCAGAAAAATCTTTAGGAATCGATTTAACTGGTTTTGTCTCTTTTGACTGGGTTGGCCTCAGAAAAATCTTTAGGAATCGATTGAACTGGTTTTGTCTCTTTTGACTGGGTTGGCCTCAGAAAAATCTTTAGGAATCGATTTAACTGGTTTTGTCTCTTTTGACTGGGTTGGCCTCAGAAAAATCTTTAGGAATCGATTTAACTGGTTTAGTCTCTTTTGACTGGATTGGCCTCAGAAAAATCTTTAGGAATCAATTTAACTGGTTTTGTGTCCTTTGACTGAATTGGTATCAGAAAAATCTTTAGGAATCGATTTAACTGGTCTTGTCTCCTTTGACTGAATTGGTATCAGAAAAATCTTTAGGAATCTATTTAACTGGTTTTGTCTCTTTTGACTGGATTGGTATCAGAAAAATCTTTAGGAATCGATTTAACTGGTCTAGAGAAGGTCTTCCACATAGTTGAGAATTTTACTGCATCTTTCCTGAAAGGTAAAGGTCAGTCATATGCAATGCATGATATGGATCAAGCAATGATGTTCTCAACATAAATGAGATTGTATTGTATGACGCGTATATGCATGTATTATGATGTATGGAAATGTGATGTTTTAGCTGGGGAAAATAAATCCCGAATAGCTACTGGAGAATAGAGTTGAACTCTTCGTTTCTACTGGGGATGACAACGAAGGTGATTGTGAGAATAAACCTGTAGGAGAAAATAACTCCGTTGGGGAATAAACTGATGAGGAGATTACTCCGAGGGGAATTACTCTGCGGGGAAGAGATGCTCTGTTGAGGGTTTTAACGATAAACTCCGCTGGGGATTCCACTGATAAACTCCGCTGGGGATGGATTACTGTTGCTGGTGATACTGAATTTGTTGAGGATTGAATTCCCGTTTGTGAAAGGAAAAAACTTTGCTGGGGATGATCTTTCGATTGCAACTTGCTAGGGATAACCCTGTTAGACTTTTGTGGGGATAACTCTCTGAGTTCTGCTGGGAATAGTCCTTTGAACTCGGCTGGGGAGATTTATTTTTGTACTCCGCTGGGGGTAAACTTCTAGAGTCTACTGGGGATGTTGATTCAATTCTGTTGGGGAAGCTTTTTTCAGACCGTTCTGGGGAAATATTGACTCCACTGGGGGTATCTTGTATTCTGCCGGGGAACCTTCTTATATTTTGCTGAGGAATATTAAGACTGTCGGGGATACTCTGATACTTACTGAGGAATATTCTTACACTCTGCTGGGGAATATTAAGAGCTTCTTAGTGCTGATGGTGGATCAACTCTACTTGGGGAGAGTATTGCTGATTCGTTCATAATTGCAAGTCTCAGCTGGGAGAGCTACCATTACTGCCTTATTCTACAGGGAGTGAGGGTATCTTAGCCATATTCTTCAGCTGAATCTACCTTTGTACCTGGTGGACAGAACAACTATACAACTCGGGCACTTCTTATTGCCCCTATTTTTGATAACACCAGTAATTCGTCTTTCGTTTCGCATGTAAATATTCATGAGAAGCGATTAATGTCAAATGCATATATCAAAAATGAACCTTGGACGTTCTTTGCAAAACAAAACAGATAAAGGAAAAACAATTTCAAATTTCTTTGAAAATGAATTGTATTGATTTTGAAGTTTGGCCTATAAATAGGCGTTTTTGTACAAGAGGCTGACGTCCTGGTAAGAGAACGCCGCCGAACAAATAGGATTTACACAATTTATGAAAAGAAAAAAAAACAGCTATGTGAATGATCCCACTGGGTTCCAACTCTGCAAGTTCCTTTATATCCTCGAGCATCTCATCACTTTGCTACTGGTTAAAGATGAATCAGATTGATTAGTGCCGTCTGAGCTTGATAGTTGATACCGAAGTCTGGATGCAAGGTGATCCAATGAGACATAGTTTTACGCTTTGATCCCTAACTTTTGCCTGGACCACCCTTTCGGGTTTTCAGTCCACCGGGATACCCATTTTTGCCCAAGCCGCCTTTTCAGGTTTTCGACTTGCCGGGTGTATAGATTTTTTTCATTTTTATCCCTTATTTTTGCCCGAACCCTTTTGGTTCGCCGGGAAGCCCTTATTTTTGCCTAGGTCAGTCAACCTAGTGGGTCTTTGATTTATGTGTAGTATCTTTTTACTATGTCTGCATTGACGGGGTGAGGAAGGTCGTCACCATCCATGGTGGTTAGAATCATAGCTCCTCCTAAGAAAATGTTCTTAACCATAAATGGCCCTTCGTAAGTAGGGGTCCATTTTCCCCTGGGATCACCTTGAGGTAGGATAATGCGCTTGATAACCAGATCCCCAACTTGATACTCTTGTCGTTTGACTTTCTTGTTAAATGCCTTGATCATCCATTTTTGGTACGTTTGACCATGACAAATAGCAGTAAGTCTCTTTTCATCAATTAGGTTCAGCTGATCAAGCCGGGTCTGAATCCAGTCATCTTCGCTCAAACCTGTATCCTTCATGATCCGAAGAGAGTGTATCTGAACTTCAATGGGCAAGACTGCCTCCATACCATATACCAAGGAATAGGGTGTTGCCCCTGTTGACGTCCGTGCTGAGGTACGGTACCCATGAAGAGCAAATGGTAACATCTCGTGCCAGTCTTTGTATGTCACCGTCATCTTCTGCACAATCTTCTTAATGTTCTTATTAGCTGCTTTGACAGCCCCATTCATCTTCGGCCGGTAGGGAGAAGAGTTGTGATGCTGTATCTTGAATTACTCGCAGAGCTCAGTGATCATTTTGTTGTTAAGATTGGTACCATTGTCTGTAATGATCCTCTCTGGTACACCGTATTGACAGATCAGATTGTGCCGAATGAACTGTGCCACGACGTTCTTGGTCACTGTAGCAAAGGAAGCTGCTTCAACCCACTTCGTAAAGTAATCAATTTCTACCAGGATGAAACGATACCCGTTGGATGCCATAGGTCTGATCTCGCCGATCATATAAATGCCCTATATTGTAAAAGGCCAAGGTGCCGTCAAGATGTTCAGAGGAACAGGAGGTATGTGCACCTTATCAGCATAGACTTGGCACTTGTGGCATGTCCGAGAATGCTGATAACAATCGGCTTCCATTGTGGACCAATAATATCCTGCCCGAGAGATTTTCTTTGCCATGGTGTGTCCACTAGAATGAGTTCCGAAAGTACCTTCGTGCAAATTTGTCATGATCCTTTCTGCTTCATTCCTATCCACACAATGCAGCAAGGTCAAATCATGGTTACGCTTGTAAAGAATGCCATTGCTGATGAAGAACTTTGCCGCGAACCTCCTCAGAAACTTCTTGTCATTAACAGATGCACCCTCGGGGTACTCCTGAGTTTTAAGATACCTTTTCACCTCATGATACCATGGCTTTTCTGTTACCTCTTCAGTTTCAAGATCACAGAAATGTGCAGGTTCATCCAACCTTTCAATGATAATCCGGGGAGCCTCGTTGTCCCAATTGACTTTGAACATATAAGACATTGTAGCTAGCGCGTCCGCCAACTGATTCTCCTCTCTAGGGAAGTGTTCAAAGGTTATCTCCTCGAAATGGGGAAGCAATGTCAACACATACTCCTTATAAGGAATAAGATTTTGGTGTTTCGTATCCCACTCGCCTTTGATCTAACTGATCACGAGAGCGGAATCTCCAAAGACACTTAGAAACTTAATCCTTAGGTCAATTGTTGCTTGAAGACCCATGATGCACGCCTCATACTCCGCCATATTGTTGGTGCAGTTGAAACATAGTCGGGCGGTAAACGGAGTATGAGAGCCTTTAGGATATATGATCACGGCGTCAATGCCATTACCCAAAGCGTTTGAAGCTCCATCAAAGTACATAAACCATCGAGATCCTTCCTCAGGTTCTTCATTCGGTCCAGGTGTCTCACAATCAGTTACCAACATGATATTCTCGTCCGGAAATTCAAAGTTCATAGACTGGTAATCATCCACTGCCTGATGTGCCAAATGGTCAACCAATACACTTCCCTTAATTGCCTTTTGGGTCGTATATTGTATGTCATACTTAGTCAAGATCATTTGCCATCTTGATATTCTTCTGGACAAGGCAGGCTTTTCGAAGATATACTTGATTGGATCCATCTTTGATATCAACAGAGTAGTGTGAGTCAACATATACTGTCTCAGCCGGCAAGCAGCCCATGCCAAAGCGCAGCGAGTTTTCTCGAGCAGTGAGTATCGGGTCTCACAGTCGGTAAACTTTTTGCTAAGGTAATAAATAGCATGCTCTTTTCGGCCAGACTCGTCATGCTGACCCATCACACACCCCATTGAGTTATCGAGTACTGTCAAGTATAAGATCAGAGGTCTCCCTTCAACTGGTGGCATCAGAATAGGTGGCTCTTGGAGATACTCTTTGATCCTTTCGAAAGCGGCCTGACATTCATCGGTCTAATGTACTACTTGATATTTCTTCAGCAACTTGAAGATTGGCTCACAATTAGCAGTCAGGTGCGATATGAATCGGGCAATGTAGTTCAGACGTCCCAGAAAACCTCTGACTTCTTTCTCTGTTCTGGGAGCTAGCATCTCCTGTATGGCTTTCACCTTGGCAGGATCCACTTGAATACCTTTGTCGCTTACGACGAAACCTAGCAGTTTACCAGATCTCACCCTGAAGGTGCACTTGTTTGGGTTTAATCTCAGTTTGTACAACTTCAGTCTGTCAAACAGCTTCTGCAGATGGTCAAGGTGTTCCTCCTCAGTTTGGGACCTTGCAATCATATCGTCGATGTATACTTCAATCTCATTATGGATCATGTCATGAAACAAAGCAACCATGGCGCGCTGATACGTTGCCCCAACATTTTTCAATCCAAAAGGCATGACCTTGTAGCAAAAGGTGCCCCAATGAGTAACAAAGGTCGTCATCTCCATGTCTTCGGGAGCCATTTTAATCTGATTATAACCGGAGAAACCATCCATAAAGGAGAAGACTTTATGCTGAGCAGTATTGTCAACCAGAACGTCGATATGAGGTAGAGGGAAATCATCCTTGGGGCTCGCCCTGTTCAAATCCCTGTAGTCAACACACATTCGAACCTTACCATCCTTCTTCAGTACAAGAACCACGTTGTCCACCCACTGAGGGTAAGAAGTAACCGCTAGAAAACCGGCGTCAAACTGTTTCATCACCTCAGCCTTGATTTTCTCAGACATCTCTGTGCGCATTCGGAGGACCTTCTGTTTCACGAGAGGACAGTCTTCCTTGGTAGGTAGGCGATGAACTACAATATCAGTATCCAACCCAAGCATATCCTCGTAAGACCAGGAAAAGATCTCAACATAGTCACACAACATCTGAATCAACCGTCGCTTCACACTAAGCTCCAGATTGGCACCAATCTTGACCTCTTTCTTATCTGTCTTTGTACCCAGATTCACTGATTCCACCGGCTCTTCGTGCGGCTGAATAACCCTCTCTTCTTGAAGTAACAGCCTTGTAAGTTCACCAGGAACTTCGCAATCATCTTCACCTTCGTCTTCGGCTAAGTTGATCGGATTTTCGAAGTCATAACTGGCAGTAGCAGAGTCGTTACCAGTGAGATCCAGAGTGGATGTAGACCTGTATATGTGAGTGTGTAAAATAGCTGTTTTGAAATATATAATAAAGAAAAACAAGGAGTGCAAAATTTGAAATGCAAGAACTTCCAATTCTTTTATTAATGATATATGAAAATGACACACAAAAGCCCTCACAAATGAAGCCACAGTGCCCTGGGTAAGACACCGGGCCATAAAGTTTAAAACATTGTCTGTTACAAATTCAAAACAAAAAGTTTCATTACTGGGTAACAAAAGTAATAGGGATGAAGTCCTTTACTGTCCAGTTGTTTGGTCCACCGTCGGTCGTAGGATAGATCCAACTGTCGAACTCAGACTTTTTCACATCGTCTTCAATGGCATTCACTCCCGAGTTGCTGATGAACACGGGAGGTCTTCTAATCCGTACATTCCGAACAGCCCTTTGAGCTTCTACAGTGAAACCCAAACCAAACTTGTTAGTCTTCTGTGTAAAATCAGGTAGTCGTCCCCAATTTTCACACCCACCTTTCTCAACAACAGCCCGAGCATCCTTGAGGGTAGCCATCTTCATAGGAGGATCTTCAACAACAGTCTCAGCTGACGCCAGTGTCTAGGGAACCTCTTCAAAATGCTGAAATGGGGTCTCAATGAACTCCCCATCCATCTCTATATATCGGAAAGAGTTGAGGTGGATAACCATGTACTCATCCTCCCCTTGTACTGTCACAATCTTCCCTTTGATCGGGTACTTCAGCTTCTGGTGGAGCGTTGAGGTTATGGCCCTGGCTTTGTGGATCCATGGACGACCCAGCAAACAAGAATAAGATGGCCGAATATCCATCACATATAACGTAGAGTTGAAGACCTGGGAACCAACCTTGATCAGGATATCAACCTCTTCATGCACCATTCTTTTAGACCCATCAAAGGCCCTGACGAAAATGTTGCTTGGTTTCAGCTCCAACCCTTCACAATCCAACCGGTCTAGAGCTTTCTTAGGCAAGACGTTCAACGAGGAACCAATATCCACCAATACATGTGCAAGAGTAGTGCCCATGCATTCAATGGAGACATGCAAGGCATCGTTGTGATTCTTCCCCTTAGCAGTCAAGTCGGCGTCAGAGAAACCCAACCCATTATCAGCAGTCAAATTGGCCACACAATCTGTAAACTGATCAGTTGATGTCTCTTGTGGTACGTGGGAGGTCTTCAAAAAGGTAATCAGAGCCTTGGCATGAGCCTCTGAGCATAACAACAGTGACAACATAGAAATCTTGGATGGGGTTTGCCCCAACTGCTCAACTACATTGTAGTCACTCTTTTTGATGATCTTCAGGATCTCTTCCATCTCTTGCTTAGAAGCTTCAACAGTAATCGTCTTCGGTGCCTCCGTCTGGGTAGGCACATCAATGGTGATTCCCTTTCCCCGAGTGTCAGATGACTCGGCAACAGGGGTAAGAATAGGAACTTGAACAGGAACGGTAGCAAGTACACTGGCAGGTGTAATAACAACGGGTTTTCGGACAGTTGGTGGAGAGATATCAGGTGAGAAAAGTATTCCGTTGCGGGTGACTTTAGCAGGTCCAACAATATTGCTGACGTCAATATTAGCATCCAACTCTTTCTTAACTCCATGAAAATAAACATCATCCCCATAGTGCCAAGGGACAGCTTTATCAGAGGTATATGGGATGGGCCCCAGAACAGTGATGATCGCAGGTGCGATTCTTGGAACAGATGTAATTCTAACAGGCTTCCTCGAGGGAGCCTTGGAAGAATTGTCGAAGATGGTGATAATGGCAACTTCTTCAGTATGGACTACAGGAACAGCAGTCTTCTCAAACAGAATTTCTTTACTATCCATCAGGCGTTGGACACCTGATTTCAAAAGAGGAGAACCGGTAGGTAGGACAGAACACATACGGCAACCTTCATCACATCCCGGAAATAAACCAGCTAGCAAAAGGTTCTTCTTTACAGTCATTAAAGGGGTAATAACGTCATTCACAGAAACCACAAACAAGTCTTCATCTATAGCATTTACTCCATGCTTGGGCATAGGAGCAGTCACAACGTTAGGCCTCTCGGGCGCCTCAAACTCAATTTCCTTCGCATCAATTAAGTCCTGTATCTTATTCTTCAAAGTCTAACAATCATCTGTATTATGCCCCGGGCTATCAGAGTGATAAGCACATCGGGCATTAGGGTTATACCTCGGTGATGTTGTATTTGGATTCTTTGGGGCTTCCTTTAGAATCACCAGGTTGGTCTTCAGCAACTGTGGAAAAATCTGAGATAAGGTCATG
This sequence comes from Vicia faba, assembly GCA_948472305.1. Lineage (NCBI taxonomy): Eukaryota > Viridiplantae > Streptophyta > Magnoliopsida > Fabales > Fabaceae > Vicia > Vicia faba. The sequence continues at coordinate 523,731,659 of OX451735.1, read as the reverse complement.
TTGAGGCGGGTAAATTTCCTTCGAGGTCTCTCGTCCTTTTGTTGATTGCCGTGCTGAGAAGCACCAGCAGGTTTTGAAATAACAACTGCGTTGACAGCTTTGCGGCGTTCAGGTTTATTCTGGTTTCTTAAATTGTAGACGGCACTAGACTCTTTCTTAAATGGCTTCTTCTCGGTGCTTGATGAGGCACCCTTTTGTATCTTCCCAGCCTTAATACCAGCTTCAATCCTCTCACCGGTCAAAATAAGCTCTGTAAACCCAGATAAAGAGCTTCCAATCAAGTGGTTGAAAAATGGACCAGACAGGGTCCCCAGGAACATGTCCATAAGCTCCTGATCATCCAAGGGTGGTTGTACTCTTCCGGCGTGGTCTCTCCACTTCTGAGCATAGTCTTTGAATCCTTCACCCGTTCCCATTGACATACCCTGGAGTTGGGTACACGTAGGAGCCAAATCTTCCCAACTACGGATGCTGGCTCCATCCAACTGATAAAACCACTCAAGCTGAGTCCCTGAGAGACTATCTTGAAAGAAGTGGATCCATAGGTTCTTATCAGCGGTGTAAGGTTGAATCTTCCTCACATATGACCGGAGGTGCAGCTTCGGACAAGAAACTCCGTCATACTTAGCAAAGGTTGGTGCCTTGAATTTATGGGGAACCACTACCCCAGATGATAGACCTAGATCACCAAAGTCCAGACCAGGCACTTTTTGAACTTCCATCGCACTCAACCGGTCTTCCAATTACTTGTATCTGTCCTCAGCTGGAGGATAATGTTCTTCATCGAAGTCTGTCTCGTTGTCGGAGACCACAGGGCTAGGAGCCCTCCTTTCCTCTTGACTATCTTTCCCTCCAGATGAGGTGGTCAAATCAACTTCATTCTGTAGCCTGCTTCCAAACCTGTGCCCAGTGTTGAACAGGATTGTCCTCTTCTTCTTCTTCTTCTTCTCTTTCAGAATCAGGGTCCTCAGATCTTGTTGACCCTTAGCTAGATTCATGAACAACTCTTGGAATTGGGCATTCTGGGCCTGAAGGGCCTTGATGGCTTTCTCAGTTGAAGGTTCAGCAGACATGATGAGTGCTGAAATAAACAACGAAGAAGATAAGAGACCTGTAATGGGTACCTGTTTATGAAGTGCATGGGATTAAATGGATATGACATGGTTTCAAAGACAATCGAGAGATTCAAATTTGTAAACAAGAAATGAAACACACTTTATTAGATTAAACTTTGAAATTCAAATTGTTCAATAAATTTCCCTTAAGGCGTTACAAGAATGGAAATACTGGAAAGTAAATAAAATTGGAAAGGAAATAATCCAAGGTCAATCAATGCTCCCATGGTCTCTTCTTATCAGTGCGGACATTGTCATTCAGGATCCGCTTGTTCTCCAATTGCCTAGTCAACTTATGGATCTTTTGCTCTTGCTCGTTGAACTTCTCTCATTAAGAATCACGTTCTTCCCTCAGCTGCATCCAAGACCTTTTCAGTGCCCCAATGTCAGTGGGCATGTAAGGATGGAGGATGGTAGGAAGAACCCCCACTTCATTAGCAACTTCAACAATGATAGGCCGGACAGCTTCATATGGCATACCTAGTTTTTGGGCACGGATACAGACCCATATGAGATATGGCTCCATCGGAAGTGAAGTCTTTGGGCCCAGCTCATGTGGATCAGATTGGTGAACTCTATCCCAAGCCCTTATGAATCTGCGACGTTGCTCGTCGCTATCCCCTTGAAAATCAAAGATGATACTAGGCATTAGCATCTCATGAGGTCCTTCTCTTCTGGCTCTCTCAAACTGACGTAAGGCTAAGCACGGGTTATAAGAAATTCCTCCATGGGTTCCTATCAGTGGAACATTAGGGTAATCCCCACAGCGATCAATGATAGTCACCTCGTCCATACCCTTGAGAGTCCAGATAATGTCATTATGAGATAGAGACATAACCCTATAAGCCCAGCCCATTCCTTCTTTGTTCTTCAGCACTGACTTGGGAAGGTGCGAAATAAACCACCTTGCCAACAACGGAACACAGCACATCAAGGTTCCCCGCTTTCGGGCAGTACGAGCATATAGCTGATGAAGGATGTCACCCAAGAGAGTGGGTACAGGATTGCGAGAGATGAAGATCTTTACCGCATTCACATCAACAAAAGAGTCAGAGTTCAGAAACAATACCAAGCCGTATATCAGAAGAGCCAGAATATCCTCGAATGCCTTGAAGTCTAGGCTATCCCAGAAATAGTTAGCCTTACCAACCAAGAACTTAGTCAGAAAGCCCTTTGCTCCACTTCTAGTCTCCCAATTAGCCATTAACTCTTCTTTTGTCATATGAAGGGCTGCAGCAATCTCTTCTGGCTTAAGGATTTCCTCCCATCCAGTAAATGGGGTCTGCTCCCGGATAGGGATACCGAGCAGCTCAGAGAACTCTTCTAAGGTGGGAACCAGCTGATAGTCTTGAAAAGTAAAACAATGGTACAACGGATCATTGAATTGGACCAGGACACTCATCATCTGCTCGTCCAATTTGGAGGTGACCAAACTGAGAAGATAACCATGTTTCCTGAGGAAGGAAGTAGTATCAGGCATCTTTGCAACCAAATCTTTAAGCAAGGTGGGAACCTGGACAAAGTTAATCCGGATGGTATTCCTACGCATGGGCATCATGATGACCTACAAAACAGAACAAAGATGAATCCCTTCTGTCTTTGAAATAGGTTAGTCCAATGCAAGATGTATGCAATGTTATGATGTCATGATGTCATGATAGAAAGCACACCACAAGTATCCTCAAGTAGCAAACTTGGTAAAGGCACACAAGTCACACAAAGAGCCCTTAGATTTCAGGCTGGCAAGGAGCTTAAGTACTACCCTCTTTCAGTTCAGTTGGTTTAAACCTCTCCTAAAAATAGTAACCGGGTTCTAGAGGATCTCAATATCACTGACTACCATTGATCGATCATAATTCCAGTTTAGCAACCTTTTCTTGCGGCCAGAATCATCGCGAGAGTTTAGCCTCAATGAGTGTAGCATACTGCTACTGTTCTATGGCCAAGTTAGTCAATTTAAAGGTTCTAAGGTCAGTTGGTGCTTAATGACCCCTTAGAAGACCCATATTCTCCTCGTTCCAACACAAGGGATATCGGTACAGACTAAAGTGCCACAGCAACATAGCTACTGCTTCAACCGTATCGATCTACGTTGTACAGTTCCCTCACAGTTTATTGCTACTTACCTAAAGGGTATCCCCAGATCCGGGTTAGGATCTATAGTAACTCCAATACAAGCCCACAAATATAAAGAATAGAAAGCAAATAATTGAAAACACAATGATCTAATCCTAAGGTACACCCCACTTATTAAGATCCCCAATAGAGTCGCCAGTTCTGTGATACGGTGGGAAGAGAACTAACTGTTTTTGGAATGCTGGTTCGCGTTTTGTGTTTATTTTCGCAAAATGACGCAGTAAGTAAGAGTCGCCACTGTCTTTTATTTTATCCAACAAGGAAAGGAAAAAAGCACAGAAAAATTCCTTTTTCGAGATGTTTCTCGGGTCCGGGGGGTAGATTATAGAAAGGGAAGGTGTTAGCACCCTTCCTATCCATGGTTATCCACGGGCTCTTAGGTACTTGCTCAAAGTGTTTTCAAAATTTGCTTTTCTTTGTGTTTGTGGGTTTGAAAGAAGTTTTTGTTTGAAAGGTGTGGGTGAGAAAAGTTTTGTTTTGTTTTTTTGAGAGAGCAAGTATTTAAGAACCATCTACCTACTCGAAAAAGGAATCAATTTGTGCTAATATCCTTTAGACAATGCTATCCCACTATGAATGAGTAGGTAGCATCGTCGTTGGAGTTTTAAGGGTCAATTCGATTAAGGGACGTGTGGTCACTAAAGTAATGTTAGGACGCCTTAGCGGTAACCCTAATGTCTTAGATCATTTTTCCGAGGCAACCGTTTCGAGGCAACTATGATCTTTGGACAAGAGGGCAACCTCTAAAACTTCCTATACTCAATGACCACGTTCGAAGGCAACCAAGCGAGGTGTACCCTAAGAGTGTGCGTGTGCGGGTGTGTTATTTTCAGTTATTTATCTTTGTACATGTCATGGGTGAGCTATGTTGATTTTAAGTTCATACATTTTATCTTGTCATGCATTCCCTATTACCAAACATCTAGCAGTTGAATATTTGCAAAAATTGAAAGTGCGGAATTTAAATCTAACTATTACAAGGCGTCGGGTATTTACATCGCCAAAAACAACCCTTTAATTTAAAATGCGGAAAATAAAATAAAGCGATAAAATAATCAAAGATCCTAATTAAAGCTATTACATACCGGGAAACAATTAGAATATTGGAATCAAATAGATCGCGTGCGAGAAATTAAATCGGGCGTATTTTTAGGGTTTTGACCCTTTTTGAAAGGAAAGCATTTTTTGTTATTTTTTGAATTAAATGGAATTAAATCTAAGTTAATTATTAAATTAATTAATTAATTAATTAAAAAAATATATTTTTGGATTATTTGATATTTGAAGAAAATAAAAATAAATTTGATTTAAGGTTAGTAAAAACCTAATCGTCTAAATTTATTTTAATTATTGCAAAAAGATTTAAATTATTTCCTCATTGAACTAAATTAATTAAATTAATATTTATTTACAAAAATAAAAGTGATGAATTTAATTCTAATAAATAAAATATATTTTTTTGTATTTTTGATTTATGAGGAAAAATGTGATTTGTTAGTTAAAAATAATAATGCAAATAATTAAATAAACAATATAATAAAATAAAAGAAAAGAAAGAATTAGAGATACTCAAGGGGGGTTTGGGCCCAGATCAGGAGGTGAAATTTTCAATTTTGATGGCCCATTTGCTGCAAGCCTGATTGACTTTCCATGATCTCACGTGCGCCTGTTGACTAGAGCACATGGTGGTCTTTCAATCTTGGCCACCAGATCTGGCCTGGGGCCATCTGGCAACCATCTGGATGAGGGCACATGATAGGTCCGCCTTTGATGCTGCATGGAATCACCTGTTGAAAAGTGAAACAAATGCATTTGGGGGACCTGGGATTCGAACCCAGGTCCCATTGGATTTCACACGCTCGCCTGGCCACTGCGCCACTATGTTTTTATTGTTAGTGTAATACCAACTAATTATTATATTAGAAACAAGTTAATATGCCTGAACAAAAAAATAAAAAGCGCGAATTTTGAATGGGCAAATGGGACATGGCCACGTAATCGTCTTCTTCGTTACATCCTGGTTATTTACCTGCGGATTTTTGTCCGCAGCTAAATCCGTGGCTTGCTCCTAAAACGAGTTCTAGGCCATGGAAATTAATTCCAAGACCACAGCCATGTTCGTCTTTATCTCCTGATTTCATCCATGTCCATGGTTTGCATCAATTTGGCCTGAAACTGAAACTCCTAAAAACAAGAACCAAAAACCCTAGTTTCGGGTATGGCATTACAGGCTATAAAAATACAATTGAATAATGTGGAAAGCTTAGAAATCATTCAAGAACCATGAATATGTCAATGTTTTGTCAAGAAAATGCCAGAATATGTCAATGTTTTTTCAGGTGACTTACAGCGCTATTGGGAAGGTGTGATGGCCTGATTTTGATTGCTTTAGACTCAATGGATGTCCAGCAAGAGGTCTACGTTGAGATTTGACCTTGAATCTGCCTCTAGAATGGATTTCAGTTTCAAGCTTTTTTGTCTTTTTTCAAGTTTTTGTCTTTGTGATTTAGCAGCCTCCTGGTTCTGATTTTCGTGCCTTTTGCTTTTATAAGTATAATGGAATGAATTAGGTCAAGTCTTGGGCTTTGAATCTTGGTGCATTGATGTTTGAAGATATGATATGATCCTCCATTAAAAAGCTTCCAATTTCATTCCAAATCCAATATTTTGTGCATGATATGGCTTGATTCGGATTTGATTGTGTACATGATGATATTTAAGACCTATATGAATCAAAAAGATACCAAGTGCTCAATTTTTAGATTTTATTTGGATTTAAATTGATTAAAAATGAATTAATTCAATAAAAATCAAATAAAATAGAAAAATCAATAAATGTACATGAGGCTGAAGCTAGGACACGTGTGTAGTGTGACAAGATCAAATCAAGTGGAAAAAAGTGGGCCCTTTTGACAAAATTTGAAGTTTTAGGGATAGTTGACTTTTGGCAATTTTGGAAAAATGCCCAACTTCAACAATGCATAACTTCTTCAATTTTGAACTTTAGGAAGTGTTCTCTGACTTTTTAGAAACCTTGAGATTTCCTCTAACCAACCCTTGTGGTATCATCTCATTTTGATATTCCATGCTCAGGTTATAATCTTTGGCAAAAAAGGTGTTTTTGTTGACTTTCAAAAATGACCTATAATGTCCAAATTTGTAACTTTTTGTGAGTGCATTTATTGATCTTGGGGTGTGAAGATGGATTGTAGGAAATTGAATCCTATTCAAAATGAGCTTTGGATGGGTCATTTCTCATAAAGTATGAGAAAGTTATGCTTGGTCAAAGTTGAGTTGACTTTTCCTATAAAACCCTAATATAGCAACTTTTGAATCTTGATGAATTTTGAGCAATCCTTGATGAATCATGATAAACCCTTGATCAAATGATGAATTATCCTTCAAAATTAGAATGTTGACAAAAAATCTTGAGGTTTGACTATTCATAGGTCACAGTTGACTTTTGCCCTAGCACAGTCGATTTTTGGACCTCTTGAGCAATTGACTGACCAAACTTCCTCTGCAAGGCTTGAAATTTGACATGGATGAACTTGAGAACATATTAGGAAATTGGGTAGAACTTGAGGTCATTTGGATTTAAGGACCTTGATGCAACACAAAACCCTAATTTTGAGGTTGACTGCCTTAGGAGATGATTTGACTGTCCAACTCTTGAGCCATCTTGAACCATTTGGAGATTATTTTTGCAATATCTTGAGAAATATGGGAGGGAAAATTTTGGGGTACAACATCCAAGGTCAAGAGTAGATGTTGAAATTGTGAATTCTGAGCTTGCAAATCTTTGACCGTTTATTCAATATCCATCTTGCTGAAATAAATAGTAGAGAGATGAGGAAACTTGGTGTGAAGACCTGCTTATGCTTATGATGAATGATATGTATTCATGCAATGCATTCAAGGATTCAGAAATTCAAATTTGTTTTAAACAAAAAAGAAACACACGACATATTAATAAGATAAAATTGTTAGTACATCATTGCCCCTTGGGCAAAATAATACAAAATTCTAAGGTAAAAAGACGTTGCGCATCCTCTTTGGTGCAATGTAGGTGTTGAGATTATGCTCTTCGTGAAGTAGCCGAGTGAGTTCCAAAACCTTCTTCTCGCTTGCGTAGAATTGGGCTTTGAAAGTATCGCGCTCTCCCTTGAGCTGTATCCAACTCCTTTGTAAATCTTCGAGTGATGTTGGCATGTCAGGATGTAGGAGGGTGTATGGAACCTCTCCTTCCATAACAGGCTCTATAATCACTGGGAGAACGGAGGGGTAAGGCATCATAAGACTTTGGGCGCGGGTTCGTACCCACTTGAGGTAAGGCTCAAGAGGGATGGAATTTTTAGTGTCCCAAGGTCTTACTGTCCACCTTGTTTGGCATCCTCCAAGCTCGGATGAACCTTTGTCGGAGTCCTTGATTGTCGTTGTCGAAGTCGAAAACCAAGCCTTGAACTAACATATCATGTGGGATATCCCTTCAGGCATAACCAAACAGTCTCAGAGCCAAGCAGGGGTTGTAGGTGATGCCTCCCCTAATGCCAAGTAGAGGGACATTAGGGAATTCCCCACAACGGTCGACGATGATAACATTCTCTTTGGATCGAGAACACCAATGAATGTCTGAATGTGTAAGAGTCATCAATCGTTGTGACCACCTCAAACCTTGCTCATTCTTCAAGACTGATTGGGGAAGATGAGAAATAAACCATCTTGCCAGGAGAGGAGTGCAACACATGAGAACACCTCTTTTCCTCATTGTACGAGTGTGAAAAGAGTGGAGGATATCCCCAAGTAATGTAGGCACCGGGTTGTGAGTCATGAAGATTTTGACAGCACTCACATCTATGAGTTGGTCCGGATTAGGGAACAAAACCATCCCATAGATGAGAAGAGCTACAATCTCCTCAAAAGCTTGTAAGTCCAAGGAATTCCAGCAGCTTTGGGCCTTCTCAAACAAGAACTTTGCCAAGAAGCATTTGACACCACTTCTAGTTTCCCAATGTGTTGTGACATCAGATGAGTGCAAGTGCAGGGCTTGAGCAATCTCTTCTGGCTTTGGATCTCTTTCCGTACCGTTGAGGGGTAGTTGATTGAGAATAGGAATTCTCAAGAGTTGAGAAAATTCCTCCAAAGTAGGCACAAGCTGGTAGTCAGGAAATGTGAAGCAGTGATGCAAAGGGTCAAAGAACTGGAAAAGAACTTTCATCATGTCTTCCTCTGTGTTGGAAGTTACTAAGTTGAGTAGAAGACCATGCCTCTCGGTGAATGGAGAATTCTCAGGAATCCTTGAAGCTAGCTCCTTGAGTTGCGGAGGAATTCTTACAAGGTTGAGTTGAATAGTTTTCCTGCGAAGTGAATCCATAACCTACAAAACAGGAAGAAAGATGAATTTCCAAAATCCTTGAAATGGTTAGTGGATGCATATGATGCTTCATGATGTTCATGATGTTATGCACAAGTATATATGTACAAGCAAATCACACAAGTTCCTAGTTTAGGCTTGCATGGGGTTTCATAGGTAAGTACCCTCTTGAAGTTTAGTTGGCTCAACCTGTCCTAAAAATAGTAACCAGGTTCTAAGGAGCTCAATATCACTGGATTGTTTCCTTGTTCATTGTTTCAATTCAGCCTCTTTACTGGCGACCGAAATATTCCAAGGAACCAACCCTCAATGAGTGTATTATCGAGTATCTACCAACTTCGGACTGCACCAAAGCCGGTCATCTCACTACATCCTAAAAGGCCGAGTTGGTCAAGTAAAGGTTCTAAAAGTCCATTAGTGCTTCATGACATCACTCAGCGGCCCCGTATTCTCTTTGATTGACTCAAAGGCTACCGGTACCCACAAATATGTCGCACTAATATAGATATTGCTTAGACCATGTCGGTATACCCCACACAGTTTCCGCAACGTATTGCTATTTACCTATGAATGTTTCCCAAATCCGGGTAGAGGATTCAAATCCAAACAATAGAACCAAAGTGTAAAGCATACAAGTCAAACAAGATAAGCATGTAAAGGTGATCTAAAACCCTAAGGTAACCCCGTTTTTAAAATGATCCCCAGCATAGTTGCCAGTTCTGTGATGCGGTGGGAGAACTGACTTGAGGTTTTGCGTTTCGTTGCAAATGTCGCGGTTTAGCAAGAGTCTCCACCGACTTTTATTTTATCTTAAAGGAAAGGTAAAAAAGCACAGGAAAGACCTTTGAGATGTTTTCTTGAGTTCGGGGGGTAAATTATGAAAAGGGAAGGTACTAGCACCCTTTTCATCCATGGTTTTCCATGGGCTCTTAGTTACTTGTTTAGATCACTTGCTTTGCTTTTGCAATTGTTTGAAATGGTGCTTTGTGTGGTTTTGAAAGTATTTTCAAAAAAGGCATTTGTTTAGGCAATCTTTGTAATGATTCTCGTTCGTAAGAATGTATACAAAGATGTTTGTCTTTTGAAAAATGTTTCAATGTTTTGAAAGTTGTTTGGAAATGTTTTTGAAGTGTGTGTGTTTGTTTGAAAATAGCAAGGATTGTTTGCAAATTGATCAAGTAACTAGAAGCATTCTACCTACTCAAATGTCTTTCCTATACATTTTTATTCCTTTGACATTGTTGATTTACTATTAATTTGGTAAACAACCCTATCTTTGGATGTTAAACAGGACGGGCGTGGGTCATCGTATGACCATGATAGCAATATTTCCAAGTATCTTTAGCATTTTGAGGGACTAAGATCATTTGTTTAGGCAACCTTGTCTAGCGTCCTCGAGGGACTATGATCTTTGGTTTTGTTTTGATTTGCCAAGATACTTTGCATGCATACCATGGCCATTTAAATTAGGCAACCAAGTGGGTGAAACCCTAGAGGTGCTTGTGTGCAATGTGTTGTCATTTTACTTGCTTTTGTCTTGTATTAGGTCTTTGCTATTTGTTTGATTTTTGTCTTATCATACAAACCCTAGTTTACTAAACATGTATATCATGCGATAAATTGCGTAAAGTAAATCTAAGCTATTACAACAATTATTATGGGAGGGGGGATACAAGTTTTGAATGGGGGATATTTCTAAAAATAAAACCCTAAAAATTATTACAACCCAATTGAATTATTGTACAATAAATAAATAAACAATTATTTAAATATGCAATAAAATGTATGGATGCAAAATGTTTTTGTGTTTATTTTATGTATGAGAGAATAATATTATTTAAATTCTAAAAATAAGAAAAATAATATTTTTATTTTTGAAAGGGGTAAAACCCTAGTTTTTGATTCAAAGAAATATATATTCTATATTTATTTTATTTTATCCATTTATGTACAAGAAAAAATAAATAAAATTATTTACAAATATTAAAAATTAAAATATATGTGGAAATAATGTTTTATGTGTATGAATAATAAAAATAAAAATGTACGATATTTTTAAATATATTTACTATTTATTTAAGAAAATAAAGTTCTATTTATTTGAATAATCAATATTTTATGCAAAAAATAAGATAAAAAATAAAATAAAATGCAAAAAATTAAGTTTTTTTTTGGGATTTTTTAATGATCAGAAAAAAATAATAAAGTCAATAAACATAAAAAATATGAGAAAATATGCAAAAATATAAAAATATACAAAGGGGGTGCAAATAGTAAACTGGGGGTATGGGAAGTAAAACAAGAGGCCCAAAGGCGCCAAGGCCCAGAACATCATCTTCATCCATGTCCTTGGCTTCCTGCACGCGTGTTTCTGAGTTCAAACCTGTAACTCTCTATTCTTTGCACAAAAACAAAAACTTATAACACAAAAAATGTAGCTTATGATCTCATGATTCCAGTGATATAAAAAACATAATCTAACTCTCAAGGATCATGGAGAATTTCTGTAGCCCTAATTCCTGACCTAATTTTTTCATGAACTTCAAGCTTCAAATTCTCACTACTCAGTTAATATAAATGACAACTATGCATATGTACAGCTTCATCAAGTTAAGGACTACATTTTTGCTTCACAAATCGTGACTTAAGGATGCCTAAATAAAGAGATAGAGATTTGAAAAATACCTTGTTCAGTTGAGTTTGGATATGGCAATGTGGGGACTTTGAGTGAGGCCTGAAGATCGCGTGAGCTTCCTTGAAGTTCCCTCAAGCTATTCTAATGCCCAGCTTGCCTTGAGGATGCTTGAAATTCCCTGTATAAGTCAACCTACAACCTCCCAAAATGAAAATGGTGATGTCTGAAATAGGTCTTACAGAACCAGAACAAAGGCTTGGATAGTTTGGATGTGATGTAGGGAAGATGTTTGAAGTGTTACAAAGCAAAACGCACGTGTAAATTTTAAGTTGGAAAGTGTTTTGCAGAAGCTGCCCTGTTTTGGGCAGAAATGTGGTTTTTCTGTTTGGGAGAGTTTTTGAATGTTGTGTCTTTCGTGCTTAGGCTTGTAACAAGTTTGTCAAGTCGTTTTGAATGATGCCAAGTCTTCTCTTTATCAGATGTACAAGTTCTCTTAACTTTTGCAACTTTTCTTGCTTTTGAAGAAAAGTAAAATGACTTGTGCCAAAGGCCTGTACAGGCTTGCTTGCTAGCTGCAGAGAGTTGGTACAAGTTGCTTGTTATCTGTTGAAAATGCCTGCATGCAAGGAACAAGTCCAAGGCTCAAGGCTGATAAAGTTGGAAAAGCTAGCTTTATGAAAATGGCAATGTACACTTTTGGCCATTTATGGAATTGTTTCTTGTATAATGCTCCAAAGGTCAAAATAAAGCAATTAACCACTGATCTAGAATTTAATTATGAATGTAGAAAGGATTAGGACCTGTAATGCAAGGTACAAGCATGCTAGGATCTGATTTGCAAGTTGAACCATTGTAAACATGGCTTGAACAAAAGTGACAAATTTCCATTTTCTCTTCTTCGATTCTCCCTAACTGTAAATGATCTTGGAGAGTTCTTGGACATTTTGGAAATATTTTAACATGCTCTACAATCCATCTTTGAAATCAATTTTGAGATACCTCTTGGAACTAGGTGAAAAATTCCCATGAAGTTAGGTCAAAAACCTGCCTAAATTAGGGCAAATTTTCACTAAGTTAAAAAGTTTATGGACCCCTATTCACAAATTCATAACTTGATATCCAAGCATATTTTGGGAAAACTTTGTGAATCAAAGTTGTAGATTTCGTGTAGGAGTACAACTTTTAGGTTGGAAGTTTTCTTTGAATCCAATTGCATCATGGTGAAAAAGTTGTGGAAAGTTAGGAAAAAATAAGAAAATTTCCATACTTAGAAATTTTCTAAGTTATGAAAAAATTTCAAATTAAAACCCTAATTTACAAAATTGATTTTCTTGATCAAAAAGTTTCATATTTTGACATATCTTGATGAATTATGACCCTTGGCACTTGATTTTGACCAAAAAGTCAAAGTTTGAGTTTTCAGTGTACAATTGACTTTTGATCAATTGACTACAAAATTCATCTGTCAATCCTATGCATATGAGATCTTTTGAACTATGTGATTAGGTAAAGATGATAATATTGTGTCCTTGAAATCATGCTTGAACCCAATTGGCCATTGGCTAGGTTAAAAATCAGAAATTGCCCTTTCTCAATCAAAACCCTAATTTTGACCATTTTGCCCTTTTGATGATCTGATCAAATTTCTTGAGGAGTTGTGATCCAAACTTGATAAAATGGTACATAGGAGGCTAGAATGTTGTTGTGGATCAAAATTTATGAAGTTTGACTGTAAATTGGCCATGGTTGACTTTTTCCCCAATACAGTTGATTTTTAGGTCAACTGTCCAATTGAGTGGGCAAAAAATGTGATTCATGGCTTGAAACTTGATATGAGCAATCTTAGGGGTCCGAGATGGTGTATGAAAGTCACATGAAGCATTGATGGTCCAAAAATCCTTGTGCAAACTCAAACCCTAATTTCAGGCTATCAGTGCAAGGTGAGGTCTTGAGCTGAGCAAACCCTAATCTTGTCTTGAGTCCAAAGAGTCTTGTGAGGGAAATCTTGATAAATGAGAGGGCAAATTTTGGGGTACAACAACCCCACATCTCATTGTTTCCTTCTTCTACCACATCACGGGCATCCTTAAGAGAAACCATCTTGGGGATAACTTTATCGGCTCTTGGAGTGTCGGAGGAGATTTGGGTGGTGGCCACAACTTCAAACGTCTGGAAAGGAGTTTCTATGAATTCGCCATCCATTTCTACGTACTTAAAAGAATTGAGATGGCTTACCATAAATTCTTTTTCATCGCAAACAGTGACAACCTTCCCTTGAACTGGGTATTTTAACTTCTGGTGGAGAGTAGAAGTGACCGCCCCTGCCCCATGGATCCATGGGCGCCCAAGCAAGCAAGAATACGCATGCCGTATGTCTATTATATAGAATGCGGAGTTGAAAATTTGCGTACCAACCTTAATTGGGAGATCCACCTCTCCATGAACCATCCTTTTCGATCCATCGAATGCTATCACAATAATATTACTTGGCTTTAATACCAAACCTTCACAGTCTAGCCGATCTAAAGCGCCTTTAGGTAACACATTTAAAGATGAGCCAGTGTCCACCAAAACATGTGCCAGAGTGGTCCCCTTACATTCAACAAAATACAAGGATTTATTATGATTCTTTCCCATGGGAGTTAAATCTGCGTCGGAGAACCCCAGACCATTGTCAGCTGTCAGACTTACTACGCAGTTCTCAAACTGGTCGGCTGTGGTTTCTTGAGGCACATGATCCTTTTTCAAGAACTTAATCAAAGCTTGTGCATGGGCGTCAGAACATAGCAATAAGGACAACATTGATATTTTAGAAGGGGTTTTCCCCAACTGCTCTACTATTTTGAAGTCGCTTTTCTTGATGATCTTCAGGATCTCCTCCATCTCTTGAGTGGATGGTTCTTCCATGACAAACTTTTCAGCAGGTGCCTCTTCCCTGGAAGGCAAACTTTCTTTCCCTTTCCCTTTAGTATTAGCACCAGCATTGCCATTGGTTATGCGAATTGGAACTGTGGTAGTGGTTGGTGGTGAGATAACAGGGGAAAAGAACCTTCATGTTCTTGTGACTTTACTAGAACCAATAATATTAGTAACACCAGCTTTATTATCATCAATCCAAGAATCTTGTTTTATCCCATGGTAATAAACCTCGGCACCGTAATTCCATGGTACCGCTTTATCAGAGGTATATGGAACAGGCCCGACAGCAGTGATGATGAGAGGAGCAATGATTGGTTTGTTCAAAATCCTGATAGGACCTTTGGATGAGATCCTAAGAGGTTTGTTTGAAATTGTTATGATGGCCAAATCTTCAGCTTTGTCGATTGATTTTTTGATAGCGGGAATCTTTTCGAATAGAGTTTCGCGACTATCCATTAGGCGCTGTATACCTTTCTTCAGTTCTTCACACCCATCGGATTGTCTCATACAGCCCACACAGTCTTTTTCACAGCCAGGGAAAGTCCCAGCTTTCAACAGATTGTTCTTAATCACTTTCACCGGAGTAGTTAATTCTTCAACAGAGGCAATGATAATTGTATCTTCGACGGCATTAACACCTTTGTCGTGCTTCGGCATTGGAGCGATAATTACATTTGGCGTCGGAGGAGGATAAAATTCAATAGTCTTGTTGTCAATTAAATCCTGGATTTTGTTCTTCAAAGCCCAACACTGATCAGTCTCATGCCCGAGGCTGTTTGAATGGTAAGCGCACTTTGCATTTGGATTATATCTCAGTGACGAGGTGTCAGAGTTGGCGAGAGGATCCCGTAATGTCACTAAATTGGCCCTGAGCAGATGTTGAAGGGCTTGAGATAATGACATGCCTAACCTTATAAACTGTCTTCTTGGAGATTCAACACTTTTATGATTGGCAGATGGTCTTTGAGTAGAAGTCGGATTAGAGATTCGGACAGCATTGATAGACGGATGATTATTCATCTTGGTATGGGCCTTTGCTCTATACACAACATTAATTTCTTTCTTCGCGGCAAAAGGTTTCTTGACAGGATTGGGAGTGGAAGTAGATGCCACAGAGATCTTTCCACTTTTAATTCCACTTTCAACTCTCTCACCAGTTAGTATTAATTCAGTGAAACCAGAAGAAGAGCAGCCAACCAACAGATTAAAGAAAGGACCAGATAATGTACTCATGAACATGTCAATGTGTTCCCTATCATTCAAGGGAGGTTGGACCCTACTAGAAAGGTATCTCCACTTCTGCGCATATTCCTTAAATCCCTCATTCTTCCCCATGGTCATACCTTGCAATTGAACCCTTGTCGGTGCCAAGTCGGCATTGTACTGATATTGATGGTAGAAGGCAGTAGCTAGACCCTCCCAAGTATTGATGCGAGAGCCATCCAACTGATAAAACCATTCAAGTTGTGTTCCAGCCAAACTCTCTTGGAAGAAGTGAATCCAAAGTTTTTTATCAGCAGTTTGTGATTGTATCTTGTGCACATAGGACTTCAAATGGAGCTTTGGGAAAGAAACCCCATCGTATTTTGCAAAGGTTCGTATTTTGAACTTGTGGGGAATGACTACCCCAGAGATTAAGCCCAAATCATCAAAATTTAAACTGGGAATAGCTTGGATTTCAACCGCTTTCAACCTATCTTCTAGCTGCTTGTATTTGATGTCTGCGGGTGGATATTGTTCATTGAAATAATCATCATCAGATTCTTGGTCATTGATACAGTTGGCCTGAGTACTCTTGACCTCACCAATTTGGTTTTCGTCCTCTTCGGATGAATCTTCCTCTATTGGAATTTGACGGATTGTCTCCTTGAACCTTTTACCCATTATGAGTAGAGCTTTCATCTTTGGCTTTTTCTTAGCAGCCAACAAGGCCATCATATCCTGCTGCCCCTTGGCCAGGGCGAGTAAAGCTTCTTGAAATTGAGAATTCTGGGCCTGGAGTTCCGTTACAGTTTTCTCTAGATCCATCTTGCTGAAATGAACAGCGGAGAGATAAGGAAACCTGTTATGTCATGATGCATGAATATGCAGTATGCAAATGATTTCAAGGATTTAAAGAATTTAAATTTGTATAAACAAAGAGTGAACAAACGTTAACTTGCACTTAAATAGTTATGGTTTGAATACAAACATGCCTCTTGGGCTTACAACAACAGAAATAAGCATAAAGTAAACTCCTAAGACAGAAAAGTTGTGCGCATCCTCTTTGGCGCAATGTAGGCGTTTAAACTCCTTTCTTTATGAAGCTTCCTTGTAAGCTCTAATATCTTCCTCTCGCCATCATAGAACTTAGCTTCAAAGGTGTCTCGCTCTCTTTTTAAATGTATCTAAGAGTTTTACAAATCTTCAAGAGAAGTAGGCATATCAGGATAGAGGATAGTATGTGGAACGTCTCCCTTAACTATTGGCTCCATGATAACAGGTAAGACGGCTTCATAAGGCATCTTAAGACTTTGAGTGCGAGCCCTCACCCATTTAAGGTAAGGCTCCAAAGGAATGGAGTTCTTACACCCCAACGTCTTGATATCAACCTTGTTAACCATACCCCAAGCTCGTATAAACTTTTGACGGTAACATTAGGTATCACTTTCGTAGTCGAATGCAATTCCTTGGATGAGTACCTCATGAGGGCCATCTCTCCTAGCGTATCCAAATTGTCACAAAGCTGAACAAGGGTTGTAAGTAATGCCTCCCCTAATTCCAAGTAGAGGGACATTGGGGAATTCCCCACAGTGATCAATGATGGTAATGTCTTCCAAAGAGCAATAATACCAATAGATAGCATCATGTGAAAGTGACATCAATCTTTTAGACCACGTCATACCTTGTTCATTCTTCACCATGGATCGAGGTAGGTGCGAAATAAACCACCTATACAAAAGAGGAGTTCAACACATCAAAGCCCCTCTTTTCTTCAAAGTGAGAGAGTGAAGAGAATGCAAGATGTCTCCAAGCAATGTAGGCACCGGATTACGAGATATGAAAACCTTGATCGCATTTACATATATAAATTGGTCAGGATTTGGAAATAGTACCAACCCATTGATGAGAAGAGCCAAAATTTCCTCGAAGGCTTGTAGATCCAAAGTATTCCAACACTCTTGAACCTTCTCTAATAAAAACTTTGCTAGGAACCCTTTGACACCGCTCCTTGTTACCCAATTTGCTACTATGTCAAATGGTTGTAAATGTAGAGCTCGAGAAATTTCCTCAGGTTTAGGGTCTCTTTCAATACCGTTGAAAGGTAACTGATTAAGAATAGGGATCCCCATGAGTTGAGAGAATTCTTCTAAAGTGGGCACAAGTTGGTAATTAGGAAAAGTGAAGCAATGATGCAAAGGGTCGAAGAATTGGATGAGCACCTTTACCATATCTTCTTTAATACTTGAGGTAACCAGACTAAGGAGTCGACCATGTCTTTTGGTGAATGGAGAATCTTCAGGGACCCTTGATACTAAATCCTTGAGTTTTGGAGGTATCCTTACGAGGCTGACTTGGATAGTGCTCCTACGAGGGGATGCCATGTCCTACAAAACAAAACAAAGATAAATTCCAAAAATCCTTGAAATCGTTAGTGAGAATGCTTATGATATGATGTTTATGATGCTTATGATGTTATGTACAAGTGTATATACAAAGTAAACAAGTCCTTAGTTTAGGCTTGCATGGGGTTTCAGGTAAGTACCCTCTTGAAGTTTAGTTGGCTCATCCTGTCCTAGTTAATAGTAACTGGGTTCTAAGGGATCTCAATATCACTGATCTTTCCCCCAAGTTTTGTTCAATAAGCGATTTACTCGCAACCAAACAAAACTCAAGAGTCAAACCTCAATGAGTGTAGCATCGAGTACCAACCAACTTCAGACTGCACCAAAGCCGGTTATCTCGCTACTTTCTAATGGGAAAGTAAGGTTCTAAGGTCAGTTGATGCTTTACGACACCACGCGGTGGCCCCGTACTCTCCTTGACTGACTCAAGGGTTACCGGTACCAACCAAAGTGCCAGATTAACGTAGCTACTGCTTCAACCGTGTTGGTATACCCCGCACAGTTACCTCACAATTTATTGCTACTTACCTAAAAGGTATCCCCAAATCCGGGTGTAGTATTTAAAACAAACCCAAACAAAGAACCAAAATGTAAAGCAAACAAATCAAACAATGTAAGCAAGAAAATGTGATTTATCCCTAAGGTAACCCCACTTTTAGAATCTTGTCCCCAGCAGAGTCTCCAGTTCTGTGATACGGTGGGAGAACTGACTTGAGGGTTTTGCGTTTGTGTTTGCAAATATTATGGTTTATCAAGAGTCGCCACCGACTTTTCTTTTATCCAATAAGGAAAGGTGAAAAAGCACAGGAAAGACCTTTAGAGATGTTTTCTTGAGTTCGGGGGGTAGATTATGAAAAGGGAAGGTATTAGCACCCTTTTCATCCATGGTTTTCCATGGGATCTTAGTTACTTGCTAGATCACTTACTTTTTGTTTGAAAAATTGTGCTTTTATGGTCTTGAAATTATTTTGAAAAGGTGCCATCGTTTAGGAAAACTTTGTAATAGTTCTCATTCGTAAGAACTTATACAAAGTGTTGAGCTTTTGAAAATGTTTCAAGTTTGGAAATATGTTTGAAAACTGTATGTGATTGTTTTGAAAATAGCAAGGATATTTGTTTTGAGATTGAGAAAGTAACTAAAAGTAATCTACCTACTCAAAAGGTTTTAGATGTGCTTTTCCTCCTCCTTTAGATGTTTCTATCTTACCATTGATTTGGTAAGAAGCCCCATCATTGGATGTGAAGGGACAGGCATTGGGTCATCGTATGACCATGATAGCAATGTTGTAAGATGACTTAGCACTTTTCTTTAGGGACTAAGATCATTTTGAAAGGCAACTTTGATAGCGTCATCGAGGGACTATAATCTTTTTTTTATTTGTTTGTGCTAAGACCTCCCACATGCTTAACATGGCCATTTTTGTAAGGCAACAAGTGGAATTACCCTAAGGGTGTAAATATGCGAGTGTGTTTGATTGCATGCATAATTTGTCTTGATTAGGGTGATCTATTTGTCAATTTTCATATCTTGTCATACACACCCTAATTACTAGCATATATTGAAAGCAATAATAGTGCGGAAATGTAAAGTCCTATTCTATTACAATATTTAGGGGGATGGGGGTACATGTTTATGAATGGGGGTTGCAAGTTAAAATTCTAGGTTACTATTACAACCATATTGGAATAGATAAGAATGTACAGGAAATGTAAAATGTTTGCCTGTTTAAAAAGGAAAATAACTTTTGTTTAAGAATATATTTTTTGTCTTTTTATGTTAAAAGAAAATATAACATGCAAATATAAAATATTTTTGGTGTTTTTTGATTAAAAATAAAATATAATATGATGGAAAAATAAAAAAGGAAAGAAAAAGTAATCACACAAAATCCTGAAAATAGAAGAGGTCAGAAGTTCTGACTCTGACTTGCTGCACAAACAGAAACATGTTAGCAAAAATATGGAAGTTCAGAAGTTCTGGATCTTCTGAGAACTCGGAAGTTTTTAGAAGTTCTAACGCAACTTTCAGAACTTTGCCTCTCTCCATGCCAATCAGAACATCTACAACTTAGTTATTTCTCAACAGAACAGAAGTTGCATACATAATAATTATGACAAATTTCATGAAATATCAGAAGCACAAATCAGAAGCAACGTGTATTTGCTAATTCTAATTTTGAATCTTAATTTCTCTATGAAATTCTGAATAGGGATTTCTTCTACTTAGGCAGGCAGATGCATGAATTTTCAGAATATGCACCTCATCAGGATCAGAATATCTACATTGTGCTAAATATGCAAAATCTGACAATGTTTAATCAGTATGATGAGAGTCAACAGAAAACTTACCTTGCAGCTGGAAAGGATTCTGTGAACTGGAGGTTGTTCTTGAATTCTGGTGATGTTCTGAGTAACTTCTTCACGTGCTCAGCAGGATAGAAGTTGGCAACTTCTGGAACAGCTAAGAGGTGAAGTTCTGATCCTTTTGAAATGGATATTGGTGAAGAATGTGTTACTATTTGATTACATAATTTGGGATTGCTTTAATCAAGAACACTTGAGGAAGAAATGGAGTTTGAATGTAAGGAATCAATGCTAAGATTTTGGTATTTTGTGTTTATAGTTTCCTGGGTTCTTGGAATTTTTGCAGCGATTCAAAGCTTTCTTTCTCAATTTTCTCACCTCTTTCAAAAAATTTCTCTAGACCTCTTTTCAGTGTGCAAAAGGTGTTCTATTTATAGGCAAAGTTTTGCAGTTGGGGCGGTTAAGTGGCACCAACATCATGTGCTCGATGTTGACTTACTCTTGAAGTAAGCTTAAACAAAGTGGGGGTTCAACGCATTCAAGTTGGATGGTTAACAGCGCCTCAACTGGATTTGGCAGCGTGAATTAAGGAAAAGTAGAAACAGCGCGTGGGTCTAGCATACTTTTGCACAGAAGTTTGTCTTCCCAAGACAGTAGAGGTACACGTGGTGTGAATCCCTTGGATAAAGTCTTCACAAGTGGTTGCGAGCATTAAATGGGTTCCCATGTGAAACTCTGTGTCCTTGCTTAACTCTAGATCAGAACTTTTGCTTCAGCGTAACATCCAACCTCTGATCTTTGTATCTTCTGATTTTAGCGCATTCTAAAGGATCCTTCAGAACTTCCAGTATACTTACAACATGCTTTGTTACCTTCTTTGTTTTAACCTTTACAAACTCTGACTGAACCTTTGTGAACACTGATCCAGAAGTTCTAACCAAACTTTGTCTTGAGAATATCCAGAATTTGCTGAGTGTGAACATTGTCTCAGAAGTTCTGAAATTGTCATATTTCTTAAATACTTAGAAAAATTTCTAAGTTTTTTAGAATTTGATTCTTCCAAAATAAAATTTGACTTTTGAAACTTTTGATGAAGCAAACTTCATACTCCAACATGTCTTGATGAAATATGATTTTTGAGATTTGATTTTGGTCCAAAAGTCAAAGTTAGACTTCTTAGTGTGCAAATGACCATTTTGCCCTTGTGAATGGTCTTCTTGGAAAAATTGATAATTCAAGGCCTATAGATTTGATGAAAGCAAACTTGAGGATCCAGGGTGGTTCCTTGAGAAATGGGAGGGAAAATTTTGGGGTGCAATAGCTATAAACGACCAATTGAAACAATCGATCGAATAGTTGTCAGCGTAAGAAAGCCCAGGACCAAGCTATGAAATGTGTACAAGTGTGCATTGGTAAGTGGAAACCTTTTCATTGAGCATGATCCTAAGAGGGGGCTATGTGTTCTAATTGGATAACATATGCATGATTAAGCAACAATTAAAACATACAAAAAATAAACCCTAATCTATTACAATCATACGAGGATAGGGGTACAAGTTTATAAATGGGGACGGAATACAAGTCTAATTAAATTATAACAACCATATTGAATAGCAATAAAAATATAAAAAGGAAAGTAGTGTACAAAGAAAGAAAAAACAAACTTTATGTATTGACACATATCCCTTATGCATCGACACATGCCACTTCTTGTTTCTGAAAAAATCAAAATCAACTCAGTATGAGTCGATACATAATGGTATGTGTGGACTCATTTCTTGTTTGTGTCGACACATTCATGGTTTGTGTTGACTCATACACCTTTCTTGCCCTTGGAAATCAAAAAATAACACAGTATGAGTTGACAAATAAGGGTTTGTGTCAAATCATTTCCATTTTGTATCGACACATACGTGTTTTGTGTTGACTCATAACATGTTTTATTCTTGATATGCATCGACTCATGGAGACGTGTGTCGACTTATACTGCTGTTTTTTTGTTTCTAACACTGCTCTGCTACATGTAAAAGTCAGCTCTCAACATATAATTGATAAAACATTAAAAGAAAACATATGGTTAGCTTCAAGGGTATGATATCTAAATTTATATTCAAAAATGAATTACTAATGATGCTTGAAATGAAGAGCTCAAAGTCAAGAAGACTTAGCTTGAAACTAAAATTTGTGTTTTGCGTTTGAACACCTTTCAAGAGGTTGTAATGATCAGAATGGCTTTAGTGAAACTCCAGGAAGTTTCTCCAATTCTTACTTTGTATTAAGAGCTGCAAGGTTGTACAGGGGGTTAAAGGTTTTTCTGTTTCTGTTTTCCTTTTGGGTTGCTACTGTTTTTTTTTTGTTGTTGTTGTTGTATGGTTCAAAATAGTTTCATGGTTCAGCACAGTTTCATTTTTCTGGTTTTACAATAATTTTCTTCTCTTCCTCTCATAGTGTTTTTCTCTCTCTTTTCTTTGTTGTCTTTTTTCTCTCTCAATATTTCTATTATCTCTCTTTCCTTTCACACAAAACTCTCCTTCCTCTCAATATTACTCTTATATATATTTTTCTCTGCCCATTCTATTGTTTGTATATCAGCTGAGTGGTGGGAATTGGGGGGAAAGGTTGGTGAGATTTTAAACAATTTTGACATGTTGTTTCATTACTTTTCCATTACAGATTTGGGTGACTTCTATTTTGTATAATGTTTGGCATTTGTTGGAAGCAGTTTTGACATTTTTAGTAGGCTGTCTTTGCAGGTTTTTGGATTGTTATGCATGGACTGTTTTCGTGTAGGAACAACAGGTTTTGGACTGATATGCTTGGACTATTTTGTGTAGGTTTTGGAGTGGAGTGGGTAAGTTTATGGACTGGTATGCAGCGGAATGGACAACAGCTGTTTGGACAGTTTTATGGGCTGGTTGGTGTAAACATTGGGCCTGTTTTATTTGGAAAGTTTGGACTTGTAATGAGAAATTATTGAATTGTAATAGACAAACATTTAACCAAATGTTTCTCATCCCAAAATAAATGAATTTTGAATTCTTTTCTCCATTATTTCCTCTAGCCTTTGTATGATTTCAAGTGGTTATAGTATGAATCCAAAAAATTGCAAGATAATTAATAGTGACTTGATCTTGAATATAGTAACTTGTGATGTAAGGAATTGGTGACTTGTGAACCAAAAGACATTATATGAAATACCAATTTCCATTTTTTCCAATTTGCAATCTAAATCCAAGATTTCTTTCTCTTTCAGTTTCGAATCTTCATGACGAATTCAAACCACTTTGAAAATGATAGATGCCATCTTAATTCAAAATTTAGTTTCTCAAGAAACTCCTAAGATAAAATGTTAATTGATATGAGAAGAATTCCTTGGTTTCACCCCTTAAACCTCTTGATAAGCAATTGACTTGTAGAAGGAGATAAATCTCAATGTGACATTGAAGTAAAAATCCTAGTTTCCTGAAAACACCTTGAAACTTTAATATTGCACAACCACCGAACTCTTTGGACCTCAGGTGTCTTTATTCAATGAAATGCATGATATGCAAATGAACTAGTGAAGATGATGTAGATGAAATGCGAATCCTAAGACAAAAAAAAGTAAAAGGTAGGAAAAATATGGGGTATGACAAGTATCTCTATGTATTTCGTGGTTGGTTTTCCTATAACCTCTAAAGGTATGGTTCCATCTGGGTTAGAGTGGATAGGTTGACCAAATCAACTCACTTTATCCCGATCAATATTACTTACCCATTGAAGAAGTTGGTTGGTATTTATTTAAGTGAAATAGTGAGATTGAATGGGATTCCATCTAGCATAATTTCATATTAGAGATTTGAGATTAACATTGAGATTTTGGAAGAGTTTGCAAAATTCTATGGCAATTAATTTTAGATTAGTTCTGCCTATCATCCACAGACGTGAGGTCAGATGAAAAGAACTATACAATACTTGGAAGATCTGTTGAGAGCATGTGTTTGGGAGAAAAGGGGTAGTTTGATTAGTTATTTACTATTGATTGAGTTAACATATCACAATATTTTCCATTCTAGTATTGAAATGGAACCTTTTGAATTGTTATATGGTAGAAGGTATAGAACACCTTTGAGTTGGTATAAATCATTTGAAAGCGTCGAGTTAAGACTCGAAGTTTTCCAACAGACTACTTAGAAGGTTAAAATAATTTAGGAAAAGATGAGGACGTCACAAAATAGGCAGTAAAGTTATCATCATAAGCAAAGAAAAGCCCTCAAATTTAAATTAGGAGATCACGTGTTCTTGAGAGTCACTCTAGTCATTAGGGTTTGTTGGCATTAAATTCGTGAAATCTTACTCCTCGTTTTATTGGTCTTTATCATATTCTTAGAAGAGTTGGAAAAGTCGCCTACTAACTTACATTACCTCCATATCTTTCAAATCTTCATAGTTTCTTTCATGTCTCTCAACTTCATAAGTATATTCTTGATCCATCACATGTGATTCAGTCAGATGATATGCAAATAAGATATAACTTAACTTATGAAACACCACCCTTGCAAATTGAATACCTAAAGTTAAAATGCTTACATGAAAGGAGATTGCTTTGGTTAAGATCATATGGGGAGGAATAGTTGACGATAGTGTGACATGGGAGCTAGAAAGTCAAAGGAGTCTTATCACGACTTATTCATTTCAAGTAAATTTTTTAGGACGAAAATTCAATAAGTGTGAAAGAGTTGTAACACCTTAGATTTTATTTAATTTTTTTATTAATAATATGATTTTGTATGTTTTGTTATTTTATTATTATTATAAGTGTTATTATTAAGGATAAGAATTATGGGAATTAATTAATAAAATTAAAATTTAAGTAGAGTTAGTGAAAGGAGGAAGTTGAAAAGGTAAAAACTTAGTGGGGAGGGGTTCAAATTTCTAAAAGTTAGAATCTTTTTAAGGTGAATTAATGAGAATAAATAATTCTAATTAGCATAGTTTCAATTAGAAAAAAAATGAAGAATCAGAGAGAAAAATAGGAGTCAAAAGGAGAAGTATGTATCCCTTTGGAAGAAATAATAGGCAAAGTTGTAACCATCCAAAGTCTCTTTTTCTTCTCCAAAACTATAAAAAAAAAAGTCTTAATTCATCAAGAGGATAGCATTAGAGATTGTGAAAGGGAGAGCTTCCACAATTATTAGGAGCTTTGCGGAGAATTTCTTCACTAATAAGGTAAGGTGGAGATTGTTCTATAAGTTTGATATTTTAGCATTTAGGATATTGGGGCTTCCATTTAACCCCTAATTGTTTTAATTTCCAAGTGAATTTCCCTATCGGATGAGATTAATAGACCTTATGTTATGAATGTTTCTCTCATCACCAATGGTTTAGTTAAATTGCATAATTTTGATGTGTTTTTTCCATGAATCATATGTTTTAATGTCATTGTTATGTGTTGATAACATGATGTATTGTGATGAATTGGTGATGTTAAATTATTGCTTAGATGATTCCATAATGTATGATGCTCTGTGATTTTGGGCCTATGTTAATTCTTGTGTTTCAATTGAGTTTTTGTGTGGTTATAGATGCAAAAATTCAAAAATGATCAGGGTGTAACCAGTTACACTTTGTTTATAACCAGTTACATCCCCTGAAAACAACCAAAGCAATCAAATAGAATGCATCTGCAACCGGTAACAGGTTTTGTGTAACCGATTACATCCCTGTAAATTTACAAAAATACCAAATAGAATAGTCATGTAACTAGTTACATGATTTTTGTAACCAAATACATGCCTAGAGACTTTCACAAATTCAACTTGAATTTAGAAACTCATATTGAGGCACGGTCAAATGCGTTAAAAAACTTATGCATAGATATTATGGGAAAGGCACTACTACAAAAAACGCTTTTAACCTCTGACGCAAAATGGATTTAATCTCGGCTAAAGAAGCGAGGTAACTAAAGGCGGCATAAAAAGTATCAACTTAACGCCTCAATTTTTAAAACACCTAGGGGAAGTTCTTATGCACATGGGTTCAAACCTCAGCCAATGCAGTTTTAATATTTTCAAAACTAGCACATCAAACCTCTCAGTTTATCAATAACATCGAGGGGTAACACTAATATTTTGTTTATCTTGTTGAAACTAATGAATATTAATAAATTAATTATTTACCCATAATATTACATTTTTTACATAAAATATTTTTGTAAATATATATAACAAATTTGGAAGATCAGTTGTTGGATCCTCGTTTCATTAAAAATTTAGGAAAGAGAAAATGTTGGGTGCATTATATTCTAGATCCCTTTCGCATTTATTAGTTTCTGGTGTAAAACAAGACAAAGGTTAGTTAAATGAATGATATATGATTATTGAAGAACACCGTAAAAAAATTATTTTTGAAGAACACAAACCTTAATCCCAATTAATTTTCTACCCTTGCAATCCATCATAAAGAACTTTAACGAGTTTTTACGCTTCAAAGTTTCCATGTTATGGTTTATTAAAAGTTATTGATATTCAGTGTCAAGTTTTGTTTTGTTGGCTGCATTTTGTTAAAATAAGTATTCTAGATAGATGTTGGATAAGATGTCTTGACATGTTGGTATAACATCAAAATGTTCCTTATTTTCTATTCTTGGAAGATTTGTTTTTCAATGTGAGATTCTGAAGATACATTGAAGATTCGATTCACGCATTCTGAGGTCCAATAAGTGTATGTTTTAGAAGCGCAAAGGACGGTTAAAACTTTGTCGTGTTTCCTAAGAATGGATTTTAAAACATTTTAGGAAACATTTGATTATGTTTAGAAGATTATGCAGAAGATTGTGTTGTAGATGTCGAAACATTTAAGGAAACAATATTGTGCTGCAGATGTTGAAACATTTCGAGAAACATTAGATTTTGTTCCAGAATATTTTGATGAATATTGTATTTGATCTAATGTTTTGTTCATCCCATTGATTCGTAAAGCCCATGTTGATTTCAGGATATTTAAAGGAAGACTTTAAACCTAATATGCAGACAGAGAAGACGCATGTGTGAGACTGTCAATTAGGGTTTAGTTTGTTCATTTTTCATTTTGAGCCACTATTGTATAGTTTGATGCTTGATTTGGACTTTCAGTGGAGTTGTAATTGTGAATCACTCATAAGCTTTTAAGTAGTAGATCGTTCTGTTTACTGAAGCGTGTCTCCTTCTTGATTGTTTCGTGGTTTATCACATGTCGTGTGATTGAAAGGAAGTGAGAGAGATCTCATATCTAGGAGTGTCTTAGATAAAAATAACATGGGTAGTGATTAAGTGTGAAGTTTGTAAGACCATAGGTTGTTTAGAAATTCAAACAAATACTATTATAGTGGATTTCCTTTATAGCTTGGATGCACCCAGATGTAGGTGACGTTGCACTGGGTTAATAATTGACATGTGTTATTTACTTCCGGTGTGTTATTTAAATTGTTCATTGTTTTAATATGTTGTTAGGATGTATTGACTTTGCTTTCAACATCTTGGTGACATGACATCGTATACGAAAATTGTTCTGTCAATGCCAGAATTTCAATTGGCATCAGAGTAGGCATCCTGTTCTAATTTTGGGTGAGAAACAGGGAATATATTTTCTGTTACTATGGACAAGGAATGAGGATTTTGTTATTTCTTTGGAATTGTGATTAGCATACATTTTGGTAAAATCAACTTGGCAGCAACATGTTGAATATAGAAGTCCCAACTTGTTGTTTTCAGCATGTCGAAGAAGATATCCCAACCTGGAGATAGGACATCGCGTCTGCAACATCTGTTTGTTATGTTTCAGTTGATTTATTAAGTTACTGAATATTTGGGGAATATTCAGTTAGCTTCTGTGGCATCCAAAATTGAAAAATCATAACATTTTTATGTTGATTTTCGAAGATTGCATAGTTTCTAAACATGGAGACATTTTAGAAAACAAATGATTTTAGACCTATTATCTTGGAGAAGAATGTGCAGACTTTGTGCAGCCTCATTGTTGCGGTTTTGAAGCCCAACACAGTCCAGAACAATGTTATAAATAGACTGGTGTATACCTAGTCTTAGGTGGAACTTAAATGTGTATTTTGTTAAGGTTTTTAGCATCCTTATTATGGGTTGTAAGTTCTGTGTCAGACGTTCTTAATCTTGGAAGCATAGAACATTTGTGTGTCAGATACTCACAAGTTGTGAAGCGTTGAGTATTTGTATGACAACTCTCATAAGCTTTTAAGCATTGAGTTTTATGTGTCTTGGAAGAGTGACTTTCAATTTTGTTCTCTCAATTTGCTCAAGTTTGCCCAAGAGTTGACCAGACAAACTCTCTCCTAAGGCAGTGTGTCTCAAATTAGGGTTTCCATTTTCATCAAGATAGGTGAACTCCAAAGACCTCATATTATCTCCATGGTCCTAATATGTTCTCAAGACCCTCCATGTCAAATTTCAAGCACTGCACAAGAAGTTTGCTCAGTCAACTGCTCAGATGCTTGAGAATCGACTGTATTAGGTCAAAAGTCAATTGTGGCCCACATACAGTCAAACTTCAAAAATTTTGGTCAACATCAACATTTTGAAGTTATATCCATCATTTGAGCAAGGGTTGATCATGGTTCTTCACGGAATGCCCTAAATTCATCAAAACCCAAAAGTTGCTAAATTAGGGTTTCTTAGGAAAAGTCAACCAAACTTTGACCAAACATAACTTCTACATAATTTATCAGAAATTTTCCATCCAAGGCTCATTTTGAAGAGGATGCAATTCCCCATAACTCATCTTCAATCCACAAGTTCAAAATATGCACTCATAAAAAGATGTGAATTTCTACATTATAAGTCCTTTTGAAAAGTCAACAAAAAACACCTTTTGGGTCAAAGCTTCATACATGAACATGGAAGACCCAATTGAAATGAGAGCAAAAGGGTTGCCTAGGGGACATCTTAAGCTTTCTAAAAAGTCCAAGAAAACCTCTCTAGGGTTAAAATTGGAGGAGATATGCCTTGTCAAAGTTGACATTTTTTGCAAAATTGCCAAAAGTCAAATATGCTCAGAAGTGCATTTTTTTACCAAATGGGCTTAGCATTTCATGATTGCACCTCACTTGTAGCATGGTCCATGACCCAAATATTCACCCACACATTATTTGCTTCACTTTTAATTTTATTTTGATTTTTTATTAATTAAAATTTGAATTAAATCAAATAAATGACAAATAATAGCAAATATATGATTGATATGATTTTTTGACAGGATCTCAATCAAATTATGCTAAGATATCAAGACCAAATCGAATCAAGCATGATTGGTACAAAAACGGGATGATTTGGCTCAATTTAGAAAGTTTGCATATGGTTAAAGAACCAAATCAAATCTTCTCAAAACTTCAAGATTTAATATGTTTTGTAACCCTAATTCACTCAAGGGTATATAATGAACAAGAACAAAGCAAAAAATAGGGGTTGGCAGTCGTGAATGAGCAAGAACGAACTTAAAAATCATGACAAAAAGTGTGAATCGGTTTCAGTCATACAGGCCATCTCAAGCCATCCTAGCATTGCCAATCGATTGTTAGATGTCTCAGGAAGCTATCCCAATCATTTGCAAGCCATAACACGCGCAGAAACCCAAGCTACATCTCTCACGGTTTGCTTATTTTTTCCAAATCGGTTACTGAAATTCCTGCATCATTAGCATATTTAAGTGATATATTTGTGATCATTGACATGCTTGCAATCTAACTGGATGATTTAATTGAGTTTTTGACACCTATATATGCAACTGCCATTATTAGGGTTTTCATATGCGTTTTAGGGGTTTGTCACACAGGTTAAATTGGGCCAAGAGAAGAACACCATGATGTTCACGAGATCAAGACAAATTGATCCATATAGTTGGAAGTAATTTATCATGTGTCTTATGCATTTTGGAAATTCGCAGGGGCTATGGATACGAACATGTGACTGTAGGTAAAGGGTCTTTACCTAATACGACGGTTCCAGGAAGAAGAAGATATGTGGTGTGATTCCATTGGGCCATCTGAATTTCGCGCGTGTTTTTTTCTTTCCAACTAACTCACTTTGTTTTAATATATTTTATTTTATTTTCATTACATTAACAACTAAGCAGGTTGGTCTAGTGGAAGAGCGCGTTGGTGGGAAGCATAAGGACCTAGGTTCGATCCCAGGTCCTAACAATTTCCTTTGTTTTATTTTCTTATACAGGATCAGGTACATCCTCCGTTCAAGCATCTACCATACGCCTTTCACATCCAGCCATTAGATCAGTACATCATCAGATCTAACGCATTCATGGAGGCAGAGCATGGTGGACCATTAGACGCTGCCACCACTGGATCAGACGCAGGACTGGGCCATCAACCTTGGGCCCAACAATTTCAACAATACACCCCCCAGATTTACTATTCAACACGGGCCCATTTTCAATTCTTTCTTTTTATTTTCTTTATTTAATCAATTTGTCTAATTATTTTTTCTACAAAAAATTAATTACTTTTTTTTTATTAATCATAAAATCAATAAATCACAAAATCACAAAAAGATCATTTTTTCATAAAATATTTACTTTATTTAATTAGAAAATTAGGTTAATTTAATTTACTTTTTTTTCATAATTAAAAAACAATTAGAAATTAAGATTTAATTAATGTGCAATTAAATTCTTTTCTCAAATAAAAAATGTACACAAATATTTTTTTTCTCAATTAGGGTTTTAGGTTATTTTTTGAGCGTCCTCGCATTTAATTCGCCGCGTGTTTAATTAATTCTTTTCGTATTTTTTGTAACTGCCAATGGTTTGTAATAGTTAAACTAGGGTTTTCATTTATCGCTTTGTCCCCGATTTTGGTTATGTAATTAATCCCCCTCCTCGAAGCCTTGTAATAGCTAGGTTTATTTTCTCGCACTTTAAATTTCTGCAAATATATAACTGGTAGATGCATGGCTAATAAGATTGTATGGAAAGATTGTTTGAAAATTAAAACAGTAGATCACCTAATGTGCAAAGACTAAATTAACTGGAAAAAATTCACATGCCCATATTCACTCCTAGGGTTTGCCTCACTTCGGTTGCCTTCGGTGAAATAGTCATTTAAGCATAGGAGATTTTATTGGTTGCCCTCCTGTCTAAAAGATCAAATGTCCCATTCGAATGTTGCCTCGGAAATGTTGCCTCAAAAAGATCTTAAGACTTTAGGGTTACTACTAAGGTTTCCTAACTGTTTCTTTGGTGACTGTACTTGTCCCTTTCGAACTTCCCTTACAAACTCCAACGACAGGGCTACCTACTCCTTAATAGTAGTATAACGTTGTCTAAAGGAAACGAGAACGAGCAATCTTTTTTTCGAGTAGGTAGAATCTTAAGTACTTGCTCAACAAAACTTTTCACACAAACACCATGCAAAACAATTTTGGAAAACAACTTCGTCACACCCTTGAGGACTAATACAAGGGTTATCATGAAGTAAAACGTTTCAAAACAAGCACACATACAAGCAATTTTAAAAAAAGATGAGCAAGTACCTAAGAGCCCATAGAAAACCGTGGATAGAAAGGGTGCTAACACCATCCCTTTCTATAATCTACCCCCCGTACTCAGAAATCTCGAAAAAAGGTTTTTTCTGTTCTTTTCCTTTTCCATGATTGGATAAAATAAAAGTCGGTGGCGCCTCTTGCTTACCGCACATTTGCGAATACAAAACACAAACCCGTATAACAGTCGGTTCTGCCACCATATCACAGAACTGGCGACTCTGTTGGGGACAAATGTATAAAGTGGGGTTTACCTTAGGATCTAGGTCATTTCAAAAATTTCTTTCTTGTTTGTTTGCTTTATTCTTAAAGGGTTTTGCTTGGGTTACTATAAGTCCTACACCCGGATCTAGGGGCACTTATTAGGTAAACAGCAACAGATCATAGAGACCGTACGGCATAGACCGATATGGTTTATGCGATGGTTGTGTTGGTGTGGGACTTTGGTTGGTACAGGTATGCTTCATGGGGAAACGGGGAGAATACGGGGCCGCCACGTGGTGTCATGAAGCACTAACGGACCTTGGAATCTTAGTTGAACAAACTTGGCCATTAGAAATTAGTGAGATAGCCAGCCTTGGTATAGAGTTGAGGATTGGTTGATACTCGATGCTACACTCATTGAGATCAGACTTTTGGGATATTTCGGCCGCGTGAAAAGATTGCTTGAGCTGAGACAATGCCCGATAAAGGATGGTTAGTGATATTGAGATCCCTTAGAACCCGGTTACTTTTTAAGACAGGTTTGAAACCAACTAAACTTCAAGAGGGTATGACCTTTAACCTCGTGCAGGCCTTAAACCTAAGGACTTTCTGTGATTTAACTGTGTTTGCTATACCTGTGGTTTATTATGACATCATGCATCATAACATAGCATCCAATCTTATTGCACTAACCATTTCAAAGACCAAGGGAATTTATCTTTGTTCTGTTTTGCAGATCATGGCTTCAATTCACAGGAACACTATCCGAATCAGCTTTGTGAAGATACCTTCCCAACTCAAAGAGATAGTATCAAGGGTTTCTGAAACTTTTGCATTCACTAAGAGACATGGTCGACTTCTCAACTTGGTTACTTAAAACTTTGATGAAAAGATGATGAGTGTACTCTTTCAGTTCTTTGATCTCAAGCACCACTGCTTCACCTTTCCAGACTATCAGTTGGTGCCTACCTTGGAAGAATTCTCTCAGCTGTTGGATATACCCATTCTTGAACAGTTTTTCCCTTCACAAGTCTAGAAGAAGTTCCTAAGCCAGAAGTCATTGCCTCAGCTTTGCATCTGAAACGGGCCGACATGGTATCCAATTGGGAAATAATAAGCGGAATCAAGCGTTTTCGAGCTGAGTTTATGATTGACAAGGCCCAGCTGTTTTGGGATGATATGGATTTTCAGGCTTTTGAGGAGGTCTTGGATCTTCTAATCTATGGGTTGGTCCTATTCCCTAATCCAGACTCATTCATAGATGTAAATGCTATCAAGATCTTCCTCTCTCGCAACCCTGTGCCTACCTTGCTCGGAGATATTTTGCAAGCTCTCCATACTCGTACCATGAAGAGAAGAGGGGTTCTTATGTGTTTCATGCCATTTCTACCGAGGTGGTTTATTTCTCACCTCCCTAAGTCTATACTGAAGAACGAAGAAGGTTTGGGTTGGTCGCAAAGGATAATGTCACTCGCTCACATAGATATCCTCTAGTGTTCCCGAGCTATGGAAAACACTACTATTATTGACCACTGTGGGGAGTACCCTAATGTCCCATTACTTGGTATCAGAGGGGGTATAACCTACAGTCCTTGTTTAGTTCTGTGACAATTTGGTTACGCTCGAAGAGATGGTCCCTATGAGTTACTTATCGAGGGCATTGTATTCAACTATGAGGATGATGATCAAGAGTATCGTCATAGGTTCATACGAGCTTGGGGCATGGTAAACAGATATGGCACCAAGTCTTTGGGGCCAAAGGCTTCCATTCCTATGGAACCTTACCTCCAATGGATACGAGCTCGCGCCCAGAAGCTTATGAGGCCCTATGTGGCCATTTTACCAGTGATTAAGGAACCCACTACTAAAGGGGGGTATTCTTTACATGGTTCTCTATCCTTATATGCCACTGATCTTGGGGAATTATAGAGGTCTTGGATTCAGTTGATAAAGGAGCGGGATACTTACAGGGATCAGTTCCATGCTTAGGAGAGGAAGGTTTTAGAGCTCACAAAGCAGCTCCACGAGGAAAAAGGACTCAATGATTATCTCGGCACAAAAAGGAAGCATCCATGGGAATTTTGATTTCTTTTCTAGTTTTAGATTTTCTTTTATTTGTAACGCCTAAAAGGAATTTGAACCTTGAATTCAACTAATAAAGTCTTTGTTTTATTTTGGTTTGCAAATTTAAATTTCCCAAAGTCTTTAAAATAATTGCATATGCATCCCATTCATAGCATTGCATGTACAGGTACCATTACAGGTTTCTCATCTTCTTCGCTATTTATTTCAGCAGAAATGTCTTCCGAACAAAGCATCAAGGACCTTCAGGCACAAAACGCCAAGTTCCAACAAATGTTCATAAGTCTGGCAAAAGGGCAGGAGGATCTGAAAGCCCTCATCCTGAAAGAGAAAAAGAAAAAGAAGAAGGCTTCTGGTATTCTGAATATAGGCAGAAGGTTTGGTGAGCGGTTGAAGCGACAAGTTGACCTGACCTCTTCATCCAAGGAAGGGGAGAATCAAGAAGAAGAGACAGGGGAGAAGGACCCCAGTCCTGCAGTTTCTGACAATGATACCGACTACAATGATGAGAAATATGCTCCTACTGAGGATAGATACAAGTAGTTGGAAGATCGTTTGAGTGCCATGGAAGTTCAGAGGATACTTGGACTGGGTTTCGAAGAATTGGGATTGGTGTCGGGAGTGGTCATCCCGCAGAAGTTCAAAGCTCTAGTTTTTGCTAAGTATGATGGGGTGTCCTGGCCAAAACTCCATCTCCGTTCTTATGTCAGAAAGATCCATCCCCACACCGCTGATAGAAATTTGTGGGTTCATTTCTTTCAAGATAGTCTGTCAGGGACTCAACTTGAATGGTTCTACCAGCTGGAGGGAGCCAATGTCCGAAATTGGGAAGATATGGTTGTTACTTTCTACAAGCAGTATCAATACAATGCCAACCTTGTTCCTACTCGTACTCAACTCCAGAGTATGTCCATGGGTGCAAGTGAAGGCTTTAAAGACTATGCACAAAAATGGAGAGACTTGACTGGAAGAGTTAAACCCCCGTTGTCTGATAGGGAGTTGGTTGATATGTTTCTAGGGACGTTATCAGGTCCATTTTTCAATCATTTGATCGACAGCTCATCAGATGGTTTCATCGAGCTGATTCTAACTGGAGAAAAAGTAGAAGCTGGTATTTGGAGCGACAACATACAGAAGGATACCTCTTCGAGCTTAGTAAAGAAGCCTTTTGCTGGTAAGAACAAAGTGAGTGCCATCTATAGTCCGAGGGGCCAAAACAGGGCTGAAAATCGTCAGACAGTAAGTGTCGTAATGATACCTAGGCCTACAGTTGCTCCATAATGCAACAATCAACAAAGAGTGGAAAGACCACAATGGCAACTTACCCGAATCAACATGACATTGGCTGAAGTTCTACCTCATATGCTGAGATCCAACTTGGCAACCTTGAAAGAGGCTCCCAAGAATTCAAATACCACATCTCCCCGATATAATCCAAATGCTCAGTGTGCCTATCATTCTGAGAGTCTTGGCCACGATAGCAATGATTGATGGGCTCTAAGGAATAAGGTACAAGATCTGATTGAAGCAAGGAAATTGACTTCGATGCTCTGGAGAAGCCCAATGTCATAACTGCTCCCATGCCTAAGCACCGTCGTGGAGTTAATGTTATTGATATCGACTTGTTTGTGACCTTGGTGGATGAAGTTTCTACTCCTCTCATGACTGTGAAGAAGAATTTGTTGTTGGAAGGTTTATTTCTGGGTTGTGGTGAAGGTTGTCGCATGTGTTCGTCTCTAC
Organism: Vicia faba; assembly: GCA_948472305.1. NCBI lineage: Eukaryota > Viridiplantae > Streptophyta > Magnoliopsida > Fabales > Fabaceae > Vicia > Vicia faba. The sequence continues at coordinate 523,696,005 of OX451735.1, read as the reverse complement.
CTTCTGGTTTCCGTTTGCTGAAGTCAGGTGTTCAACGCCTGATGGACAACAAAGAAATTTTGTTTGAGAAAACTTTGGTTCCCGTTGTTCCATCTGAAGACATTGCCATTATAACCATTTCCGCTAATCCTTCCAAGGTTTCCTCGAGTAGACCTGTTAGGATTACATCTACTCCAAGAATTTCCCCGCTGATAATTACTGTTCCTGGTCCTGTCCCGTATGTCTCGGACAAAGTTGTCCCCTGGCATTATGGTACCGATGTGTACTATCATGGCATCAAACAAGATTTGAAAGATGAAGAGGTTGATCCTGATATTGGTAACATTGTCGGAACCAGTAAAGTTACCTGAAGTGGAAGGGTCTTCTCTCCCGAGATTTCCCCTAAGACTATCAACAAGCCTATTGTCATTTCATCAGTTGTTCCTATTCTTACTCCAATCTTCACCCCTGTCAGCGAATTGTCTGATACCCGCGGCAAAGAAATTATAGGTGAGCCTTCCCAGACGGAGGTTCCTAGAAAATTTTTTGTGGAAGCCTCTAAGCAAGAGATAGAGGAAATACTGAAAATAATTAAGAAGAGAGACTACAATATGGTCGAGCAGCTGGGGAAGACCTCACCAAAGATATCCATGTTGTCTTTATTGTTGTGTTCTGAATCCCATGCGAAGGCTTTAATTACATTCCTCAAGACTGCGCATGTGCCGCAGGAAACTTCAGCTGATCAGTTCAAAGATTGTGTGGCCAGCCTGACTGTTGATAATGGGCTGGGTTTTTCAGATGCAAACTTAACACCGAAGGGAAGGAAGCATAATGATGCTCTACATGTCTCGATTGAATGCAGGGGAACCACTATGGCTCATGTGCTGGTAGATATTAGGTCTTTGCTAAGTGTCTTGCCTAAGAAGGCATTGGATCGGCTGGATTGTGAGGGTTTGACGTTAAAGCCTAGTAACATTGTGGTAAGGGATTTTGACGAGTCGAAGAGAATGGTGCACGGGGAGGTGGATATCCCTGTCAAAGTAGGTTCTCAGACTTTTGGGTCTACCTTCTATGTGATGGACATCAGGCCGTCGTATTCTTGTTTGCTGGGTCGTCCTTGGATCCACGGGGCTGGGGAAGTTACTTCCACGCTACACTAAATGCTGAAGTATCTGGTGAAAGGGAAGATTGTCACTGTGCGGGGCGAAGAGGAGTATATGGTGAGCCACCTTAATTCCTTCCGGTACATAGAGATGGATGGGGAATTCATAGAAACTCCTTGTTAGAATTTCGAAGAGGTCCCTCAGATCTTGGCATCAATTAAAACTATTACCAGCAGCAAACCTCCTCTGAAGATGGCTTCCCTCAAGGACGCCATGGCCGTGGTTGAAGAGGGTGGGTGTGCCAATTGGGGTCAGCTCCCTGATTTCACTCACAAAACTGATAAATTTGGTTTGGGCTTTACTACAGGGGCTCAAAGGGCTATTCGACGCACTCGGGCTGGAGGTCCTGCCCTACACATCAGTAATCGTGGAATTAATACCATTAAAGACAGCGAGAAAGATTCAGACATTGACAGCTGGATCTACCCAACTACCAATGGTGGACCGAGTAACTGGACGGCTAGGGACTTTATACCCGTTTCTTTTATTCCGCAGTAATTTACTTGTTTTGAGATTTGTAATAAACAATTTAAAACTTTACGGCTTTGTGCCTTTCCCGGGGCACACTGGTTTTGTTTGTGAGGGCTGTTATTTGTCATTTCATAAATCATTAATAAAGCATTGGATGTTTCTTGCATACAAATTTTGTGCTCTCTGTTTTTCTTTTCTATTTTCACTTTATCAAAACAGCTATTCCCTTACACACACTCGCGTATCATAATGCATATCCATATCCACTCTGGATCCCATTGATAACAGCTCTGCTATTGCCAATTATGACTTTAAAAATCCGATCAACCAAGCCAAAGACGAAGGTGAGGATGATTGTGAAGTTCCTGGAGAACATCCTAGAATACTACAATAGGAAGAGAGGGCCATACAGTCTCATGAAGAGCCGGTTGAGACAGTGAATTTGGGTACTGAGGAAAACAGAAAAAAGGTTAAAATAGGTGCAAATCTGGAGCTTAGTGTCAAACAAAAGTTGATACAGATGTTGCACGACTATGTTGAGATCTTCGCCTGGTCCTATGAAGACATGCCTGGTTTGGATACTGATATTGTGGTACATCGCCTGCTGACTAAAGAAGATTGTCCTCCGGTTAAACAGAAGGTCTGTCGTATGCGCCCTGGAATGTCAGAGAAGATCAAGGCAGAGTTTATGAAACAATTCGACGCATGATTCTTAGCTGTCACTTCTTATCCATAGTGGGTTGCTAACGTCGTTCCGGTACCTAAGAAGGACGGTAAGGTACGGATGTGTGTAGATTACAGAGATCTGAATAGGGCAAGCCCCAAGGATGACTTCCCTCTTCCTCACATTGATGTTCTGGTCGACAACACCGCGCAACATAAAATCTTCTCCTTCATGGACGGCTTCTCTGGCTACAACCAGATCAAGATGGCTCCTGAAGACATGGAGAAGACAACCTTCATTACATAGTGGGGCACCTTCTACTACAAGGTGATGCCTTTTGGATTGAAGAATGTTTGGGAGACTTATCAGTGCGCCATGGTCGCTTTGTTCCATGATATGATTCACCATGAGGTCGAAGTTTATGTTGATGACATGATAGACAGGTCTCAAACCGAGAAAGAGCACCTTGATCATCTACAAAAATTGTTCGACAGGTTGAAGGTATATAAGCTAAGGTTGAATCTGAACAAGTGCACCTTCGGGGTAAGGTCTGGTAAACTTTTGGGTTTCATTGTCAGCGACAAAGGCATCAAAGTAGATCCTGTAAAGGTAAAGGCTATACAAGAAATGCCAGCTCCCCATGCGGAGAAGGAAGTTAGAGGTTTCTTGGGACGCCTGAATTATATCTCCAGGTTCATTTCACATCTGACTTCTACTTGTGAGCCAATCTTCAAACTTCTATAGAAAGATCAAGTGGTAAAGTGGAATGATGAATGTCAGGCCACTTTTGAAAGAATCAATGAATACCTTCAAGAAACACTAATTCTAATGCTTCTAGTTGAAAGAAGACCTTTAATATTATACTTGACAGTGTTAGACAATTCAATGGGGTGTGTGCTGGGGCAGCATGACGATTCTGGTCGAAAAGAGCATGCAATATACTACCTTAGCAAAAAGTTTATCGACTGTGAGACACGATATTCATTTCTCGAGAAAAATTTCTTCACTTTGGCATGGGCTGCTCGCCGACTGAGACAGTATATGCTGACTCACACTACCTTGTTGATATCGAAGATGGATCCAATCAAGTACATTTTCGAGAAGCCCGCTCTCTCCAGAAGGATAGAAAGGTGGAAAATGATCTTTACCGAGTACGACATACAATATACAACCCAAAAAGCAATCAAGGGGAGTGTATTGGCCGATCATTTGGCTCATCAGGCCGTGGATGACTACCAGTCCATGAATTTTGAGTTCCCGGATGAGAATATTATGCTGGTGACTGATTACGAAGAACCTGGACCGGATGAAGGACCTGGGGAGGGATCCTGATGGTGTATGTATTTTGACGGAGCTTCAAACGCACTGGGTAATGGCATCGGCACTATAATCATATCTCCCGAGGGCTATCATACTCTGTTCACTGCCCGATTATGTTTCAATTGCACCAACAACATGGCGGAGTATGAAGCGTGCATCATGGGCCTTCGAGCTACTATTGACCTAAGGATCAAGTTCTTGAATGTATTCGGGGATTCCGCTTTGGTGATAAGTCAGATCAAAAGCGAGTGGGATACAAAGCACCCGAATCTCATTCCTTACAAAGAGTATGTACTGACATTTCTCCCACACTTTGAGGAGGTAACCTTCGAACATTTCCCACGAGAGGAGAACCATTTAGCGGACACGCTAGCTACCATGTCTTCTATGTTCAAGGTTTGGTGGGACAATGAATCTCCCCAAATTACCATTGAGAGGTTGGATGAACCGGCATACTGCTGTGAGATCGATACTGAGGAGGTAGCCGACAAACCTTGGTTTCATGAGGTGAAAAGGTATCTCGAGGCTCAAGAGTATCCAGAAGGGGCATCTGTCAATGATAAGAAGTTTCTGAGAAGGTTCGCTGCAAAGTTTTTCCTCAGTAATGGAATCATCTATAAACGCAACCATGACTCCACACTACTATGGTGTGTAAACAAGAGTGAAGCAGATAGGATCATGACAGATCTACATGAAGGCACCTTCGAAACCCATTCTAGTGGACATACCATGGCTAAGAAGATCCTACGGGAAGGATACTACTGGTCCACTATGGAAGAATATTGTTATCATTACTCTCAAACTTGTTATAATTGCCAAATCTATGCTGATAAGGTGCATGTGCCTCCGGTCCCCTTAAATGTCTTGACAGCTCTGTGGCCCTTCGCGATGTGGGGCATCGACATGATCGAAGAAATCAGGCCCACCGCTTCTAATGGACATTGCTTCATTCTAGTAGCCATTGATTACTTCACGAAATGGGTTGAGGCATCCTCTTTTGCTACAGTAACCAAGAACGTCGTGGCGCGGTTTATCCGACACAATCTGATCTGTCGATATGGTGTGCCAGAGAAAATTATTACTGACAATGGTACGAATCTCAACAACACAATGATCACCGAGCTCTGTAAATAGTTCAAGATACAGCATCATCATTCTTCCCCCAACCGACCGAATAAGAATGGCGTTGTTGAAGCAGCTAACAAGAACATCAAGAAGATTGTACAGAAGATCACAGTGACATATAAAGACTGGCATGAGATGTTACCATTTGCTCTTCACGGGTACCGTACCTCAGCACGGACGTCGACAGGGGCAACGCCCTACTCTCTAGTATATGGCATGGAGGCAGTCCTACCGATCGAAGTCCAGATACCTTCTCTCAAGATTATGAAGGATGTGAGTTTGAACGAAGACGACTAGATCCAAACTCGGATTGATCAGTTAAGTCTAATTAATGAAAAGAGACTTACTGCTATCTGCCATGGTCAGACGTATCAAAAGCGAATGATCAAGGCTTTTAACAAGAAAGTCAGGCGTCAAGAATATCAAGTAGGGGATCTAGTGATCAAACGCATCATACTGTCGCAAGGTGATCCCAGGGGCAAATGGACCCCCACGTATGAAGGGCCATTTGTGGTTAAGAACATTTTCTCGGGAGGAGCTATGATTCTAACCACCATGGATGGTGACGACCTTCCTTACCCTGTCAATGCAGACATATTGAAAAGGTACTAAGCCTAATAAAATACCCGCTAGGTTGACCGGCCTAGGCAAAAATAAGGGCTTCTCGGCGAACCAAAAGGGTTCGGGCAAAAGTAAGGGATTAAAATGAAAAAAATTTGTACGCCCGGCAAGTCGAAAACCCGAAAGGGAGGCTTGGGAAAAAGGGTATCCCGGTGGACTGAAAACCCAAAAGGGAATTCCAGGAAAAAGTTAGGGATATGAAGCGTATCACTATGTCTCATTGGATCATCTTGTGACCAGACTTCGGTATCGACTATCAAGCTCGGACGGCACCAATCAATCTGATCAACTTTCGGCCAAGAAGCAAAGTGATGAGATGCTTGAAGATATAAAGGCAATAATAGAGTTGGAACCCAATGGGGTTATTTCACATAGATGTTTTTTCTTTTACAAATTGTATAAATTCTATCTTTTGGCAGTATTCTATTACTAGAACGTCAGCCTCTTTGTACAAAAACGCCTATTACGGGCAACTTCAAAAATCAATACAAATCATTTTCACAAGAAACTTCAATCTGTTTTTTCTTTTTCTGTTTTGTTTTGCAAGAACGTCCAATGATTTATTTTTGATATATGCATTTGAAAATGATTGCTGCTCATAAATATTTACATAAGAAACAAAATACAATTACTCGTAATTCCAGAAACAGGGGCAAAAACAAGAAGTGTCAAACCCTACAGTTACTCTGCCCAGCAGGTACCGGGATAGAGCCAGCTTGGGAACATAATTATTGGTACATACACTCCCCACAGAGTAAAAGTATCCAAGGGCATTGATGTCAGCTTTCCCGAAACAGGACATAACCACCCCAGCTGAGGTTCATAATCGCGGGCGAGTCAGTAAATTTTGTCCCCCAAGCAGAGTTTATTTCTCCAGATACAGAGGCTCAATCCCCGACATAGTTCATCACTTCAGCTACGAAAATACATTTTCTAAGTTCATTCCCCGCAGAGTTTATTCTCAAGCAGCATCTCCTCTCGACAGAATATTTACAAATCTCCAGCAACTGTCAGGGATTTATTTTCCCAGACGCGAGCATACCCCGATAGCATTTCATGAACATGCATCATGACATACGCATACATATCATATACAGCATAATCTCATTTATTTTGAGAACATCATCTCATCCTAAATTTCATGCATCACATATAACTAACCCTGATATCTTTCCAGGAAAAGAGGATTAGTTTCAACAAATTCAGCAGTTATGCAAGTCACATCTACAGACGACTAACGGAAACTCAGTTCTCGAAACCAAATGGGTCAACTAATCTACACTATCGCTTCGAAGTAACCCTACGACCCAGGTTCCTTCTCACAACCCTACTATCCAGGCTTTCATATCGAAGTAACCCTACGACCCAGGTTCCTTCTCACAGCCCTACTATCCAGGCTTTCATTTCGAAGTAACCCTACGACCCAGGTTCCTTCTCACAACCCTACTATCTAGGCTTTCATTTCGAAGTAACCCTACGACCCAGATTCCTTCTCATAGCCCTAATATCCAGGCCTTCATATCTAAGTAACCTTATGACCCAAGTTCCTTCTCATAGCCCTACTATCGAGGCTTTCATATCGAAGTAACCCTACGACCCAGGTTCCTTATCATAGCCCTACTACCCAGGCTTTCATATCGAAGTAACACTATGACCCGGGTTCTTTCTGAAGTGGTGAAAAACACAAGAAGGGGGGGTTGAATTGTAAAACTGAAATCTAAAGCAATTGACAAGATATTTTTATCCTGGTTCGTTTGATCTCAAACTACTCCAGTCCAACCGTCAAGGTGATTTCGCCTCTCTCCAACGAGGTCTTAATCCACTATATTCAACTGAATATTACAGACTGCTTTAACAACTGCTAAAGCCTTCTTGATTCAAACCACAACCCGGTTTGTCAAGGCAACACTTTCTTACAAAGAGATAAAACTATGTATGTGGATGTTTTCTACAAAACTGTATCACAACTGTGATGTATACACAAAATGAAGCTTAGAAACTAGATTGCTAAACAGTAATGGAATATCAGAGTGTGTGGTTTAGCAAAACTGGTAGAACGAAGATTATGGTTCAGCTTTTGTGCGTGTAGAGATTTGGAGAGCATTAGCCATTATAATCTTCAAAGCCTTGTTTATATAGCACTTGAGATGATGAACGTTGAATGCAATATTCTTGATTCAATGCTAATAACAAGCTTTCCTTATTGAGAAGATCTTGTCTGGAATGAGGCCGTTGGAATTAATTAGCTTTCAATGCACAGTACCGTTGCTTCCTTAACGCAAGTTCTGGCTTGGCTCATTCTGACTCTGCTTCGCTGCTGATGAACTATTGTTTCTGTATCAGAGTGTTGAGCGCAGTCTTGTTCATCAGGCTTCAGCATGTACGTGAGTTGATCATCTGATTTTGACGTTCTGATGTAGCAACTTCTGATGCTGGTGCATGAAATCAAATTCTGATGCTGAATAGATGTGATCTTGCTTATTTCAATCAGAGTATCTGCAAGTCAGAACATAATAATTTTAGGCAGCAGATAGTTCATTCATGAAACTTATAAATACTATATCTTTTCACTTTGTTATCATCAAAACTCAAATATAGGGTAGTAGATTCAAACATTGTTCTAACAATCTCCCCCTTTTTGATGATGACAAAAACTAGATATTTTAAATGAAAATAACGTGAAAAGGTATCTGGAAAATGTATCAGAGTAAGAAGTACGGAGAAGTCAGAGTTAAGAGATACTCCCCCTGAGTTGATTACTTCCCTTTGATTATACGTGTTCTTCAGGATCAGATCTTTTTCTTTCTTTGAACATCAGATTATCAGAGTCTTTGACTTATCAGAAGCTTTATGTTAGAGCAGAGCTTCAGAGCTTTTCTTGTCAGAGCTTTGCTTTGGATCAGAACATCATATTGATCAGAGCAACTTCATATTGATCAGAGCTTCTAGTCTTCAGAGTGTCCAGGAGCTTCCTTGTGCCTGTAGACTTTAAACAAAACAGAAAAAAAACATTTCAAGTAATAGAGTTAGAATGTTTGAGAATTTCTGTCTAGTTAGCCGTTATTGATTTAAATATCATTCTTGTTCTCCCCCTTTTTGTCAGCAATCAAAAAGTGTTGGTGATGTGCTAAAATAGAGTTTTTCAAAATTATTTTGAAAAGATAAACGTTTTTTAAGAGAGAGAAAAATCATGATTGCCATTTAAAAGCATGATTACTTTTCATTAAATGCTTGCTGATTTTGGGGGATTTGAGAAGGATACTTAAAAACGGTTACCAGACATGTGTCTCAATGTACCCAATCAGCGCTTTGCCTTCTCAGAAGCGTGCACGCGTTCTGCTTCAGAGATATGCTGATGATTGGATGACACTTGTTTGATGTAGTGATCAGCACGTCTGTCTTTGAGATTAGACTCTCAGATCTTTAGACTTGCATCTGATACAATCTGCATGTTCTATCTTTCTGAAAGGAGATTGATCAGAAGTTCACAGTAAAATAATTACATTCTGAAGGTAAATATATGAAATTAAAACATTTTCACTCTGGGCATACTTTCATGCTGAGATGTTTCAGAATGAAATTAAACCTATCTTCTGAAAGGGGTTTAGTAAAGATATCAGCCCATTGATGGTTTGTATCTATAAATTTTAAGTTCAAAATACCTTTCTGAATATAGTCCCTAATGAAGTGATGTTTTATTTCTATATGCTTAGCTCTAGAATGTAAAATGGGATTCTTACTTAAGCAAATAGCAGAAGTATTATCACAAAGTATAGGAATGTTACTCTCAAAAATCTGGAAGTCTTCAAGCTGACTTTTCATCCAGAGCATTTGTGTGCTACATCCTGCTGCTGCTATGTACTCAGCTTCTGCTGTTGACAGAGCAATTGTTGATTGCCTTTTGCTGGACCAAGAGATCAGATTTTCTCCCAGAAACTGGCAGCTTCCAGAAGTACTTTTACGTTCCACTCTGTCTCCAGCAAAATCAGCATCACAGTAGCCTACTAAGCTGTAATCACTAGATTTTCTATAAAACAAACCCAGATTAGTAGTACCTTTCAGATACTTGAAAATTCGCTTAACAGTTGTTAAGTGAGATTCTCTAGGATCTGATTGGAATCTAGCACAGATGCAAACACTGAATAATATGTCAGGTCTTGAAGCAGTCAGATAGAGGAGAGAACCAATCATACCTCTGTAGACTTTCTGTTCTACACTTTTGCTTACCTCTTCTCTTTTCAGAATGCACGTGGGATGCATTGGAATCTTTGATGGCTTACATTCTGAGAGGTCAAATTTCTTCAGAAGATCTCTGATGTATTTGCTCTGATGAATGTAAGTTCCTTCTGGAGTTTGATTGATCTGAATTCCTAGAAAGAATTTCAGTTCCCCCATGAGGCTCATCTCAAATTCTGCCTGCATACACTTAGCAAATTTTCTTCCAAGAGAAGGATTAGTAGAACCAAAAATGATATCATCAACATAAATTTGACATACTAAGATGTCACTCTTAATTGTTTTACAGAATAGAGTAGTGTCCACTTTCCCTCTGGTGAATTCATTTTCAAGCAGAAAGTTACTTAGCCTTTCATACCAAGCTCTGGGAGCTTGTTTCAGACCATACAGTGACTTCTTTAGTTTGAAAACATGTTCTGGATGTTTTGTATTTTCAAAACCTGGGGGTTGGTGAACATAAACTTCTTCTTCTATATAACCATTTAAGAATGCACTTTTGACATCCATCTGATACAGAGTGATGCCTCTATTAACAGCAAATGAAATTAAAAGTCTGATAGATTCTAACCTGGCGACTGGGGCAAAGGTTTCTGTATAGTCTATCCCCTCTTGCTCACTATAACCTTGTGCAACCAGTCGTGCCTTGTTTCTGATGACTTCACCTTGTTCATTTAGCTTGTTTCTGAACACCCATCTTGTTCCAATGACGTTGAATCCTTTTTGTCTGGGAACGAGATCCCATACGTCGTTTTTGGTGAATTGATTCAGCTCTTCTTGCATTGCCAGAATCCAGTCATTATCCAGAAGTGCTTCATCAATAGAAGAAGGTTCAATCAGAGACACAAGTCCCATAAGTGTTTCTTCAGAGTTTCTGAAGCTTGCTCTTGTTCTGATTGGATCTTCCTTTCTTCCTAGGATAGTCTCTTCTGGGTGATCCAAGCTGCTTCTGGGTAATCTATTCTGAGGTTGATCAGCAGCTGTTGAAGGATTTCTAGCAGTGCTCCTTTCAGACGTTGAAGGAATGTCTGTGTTGAGAGCTTCTGATGACTTGTCTTCAGAACCTGCAAATTCAATTTCTATACCTGCAAAGACTTCATTCTGCTTTGACTTTTCAGAGTCAAGCTTGTCATCAAAACGAACACTGATTGATTCTTCCACAATCTGTGTTTCTGTATTGTATACTCTGTACCCTCTTGAGCATTCAGAGTATCCTAACATAATACACTTCTGTGCTTTAGAGTCAAACTTGTTCAAATAATTCTTTGTATTTAATATAAAGCAAGTACATCCAAATGGATGAAAATATGAAATGTTGGGCTTTCTGTTCTTCCACAATTCATATGGAGTCTTTCCCAGAATAGGTCTTATTGAGATTCTATTCTGAATGTAGCACGCTGTGTTTATTGCCTCTGCCCAGAAGGTCTTAGCAACGTTAGTCTCATTGATCATGGTTCTGGCCATTTCTTGCAATGTTCTGTTCTTTCGTTCTACAACTCCATTTTGTTGGGGAGTTCTAGGACAAGAGAAATCATGCAGAATGCCTTTGTCATTAAAGAATGACTCAAAATCTTTATTTTCAAATTCTCCACCATGATCACTTCTGACTTTAACGATTCTAAGATCCTTTTCATTCTGAACTTGGTTACAGAAGGTAACAAACACAGAGTGTGACTCGTCCTTGTGTCTTAAGAACTTTACCCATGTCCATCTGCTATAGTCATCTACGATTACTAACCCATACTTCTTACCACTGACTGAAGCAGTTTTAACTGGTCCAAATAAGTCAATGTGCAGAAGTTCTAATGGCTTAGAGGTAGAAACAACATTTTTGGATTTAAAAGAAGGTTTTGCAAATTTGCCTTTCTGACATGATTCACACAGAGCATCTATTCAGATTAGGAAGTGCTCTGACCAGATTGAGTTTGTTAATCTGAGATATTCTTCTCATACTAACATGCCCCAATCTTCTGTGCCAGATCCACTGCTTGTTGTTAACAGACAGAAGACATTTTACATTCTGACTCTTTAGTTCAGAAAGTTTGATTTTGTAAATGTTGTTTTTCCTCTTACCATTAAACAGGATAGTCCCATCTTTCTGACTAACAGCTTTACATGATTTTTGATTAAAGATTATATCATAACTGTTATCACTTAATTGACTTATGGATAACAGATTATGCATCAATCCATCTACTAGCAGAACATTATTAATAGAGGGAAGATTTCCATTACCTACAGTTCCAGAGCCAATTATCTTTCCCCTCTGATTGCCTCCAAAGCCAATGTGGCCTCCAGGCTTAAGTTCCAGGCTTTGGAACATATGCCTTCTTCCCGTCATGTGTCGTGAGCAGCCAGAGTCCAGGTACCATGACTGGTGTTTCTGACTTGCTGCTAAAGATATCTGCAACATGTATTATTTTATCCTTAGGTACCCAGATTTTCTTGGGTCCTGATTTGTTAGGTTTACCAAAACTCTGGTTGAATTTTGGTTTCACAGAGTGCTTACTGCTAGTATATTTGATATCATGTGTGTGACCATACACAAAGTGTGAATTTAGAGGAGTGTGTTTAATGGTTAAGTCCATGACATTCTTTGGTGTAGGAACCTTACCTTGGTATCCTATTCCTTTCCTGCCGTTTCTGCTAACTCCATAGATCATTGAAGCCATTCTGCTTCTATCTATGCTTTTAGCTAGGAACTTCTGGAAACTGTGATCATACTCCTTGATGATCTCATCAGCGTTGCTGGGAGTTTCAGAAATTGGTTCCTTCTGAGAGTTTTGTAAAGTGTTTTCTAATTTTGAAATCTTATCTCTCAGCTCAGAATTTTCCAATTTGAGACTCTCAGACTTATTAGAGTCAGATTCAAGATTCCTTTTCAGGTCTCTGAATTTAGCTCTAATCTGCTGATAACGTTCCAGAATCTCATTAAGGCTTTCAGCAAGTTCAGCCTTTGTAAAGTTAACAGCGAAGTTAGGAAATACCTCTTCTGTGTCTGATTCTGAGTCTGATTCAGAAGCTTCACTATCTTCTGAAATGTTAGCCATGAGAGCTATGTTTGCCCTTTCATCATCTGATTCTGAGTCAGCTTCAGACGAGTCAGAGTCATCCCATGTGGCCATGAGACTTTTCTTCTTCTCTCTTCCAAACTTCTTTTTGGGCTTTTCCCTCTGAAGCTTTGGGCAGTCACTCTTGTAGTGTCCTTGCTCATTGCACTCGTAGCAGATGATGTCTTTGGTGTTTGGCTTCTTGCTACTGGAGGAGCCTTCAGATCTTCTGTATCCAGAGGAAGAATCTGTCCTTCTGTATCTGGAAGAAGACTCGTTCTGATCAGATCTTCTGGGATTCCTGAACTTCCTTTGTCTTTGCTTCCACAGTTGATTTACTCTTCTGGAGAGAAGGGAAAGTTCGTCTTCTTCTTGCTTCTGAGGCTCATCAGCTTCTAGCTCTATCTCATGACTTCTGAGGGAGCTTATAAGTTCCTCCAGAGTGATTTTGTTGAGATCTTTAGCTAGCTTCAGAGCAGTAACCATAGGCCTCCACTGCTTGGGTAAACTTCTGATTATTTTCTTGACATGGTCAGCAGTAGAGTATCCTTTGTCCAGAACTTTGAGACCAGCTACCAGAATCTGGAATCTAGAGAACATAGTTTCAATGGATTCAGATTCTTCCATTTTGAACGCCTCATACTTCTGAATGAGCGCCAGAGCTTTTGTTTCTTTGACCTGAACGTTGCCCTCATGCGTCATTCTGAGAGAATCAAAGATATTCTTTATTGTGTCTCTGTTGGAGATCTTTTCATACTCAGTATAGGAGATGGCACTGAGGAGGATGGTTCTGGCCTTATGGTGATTCTTGAAGTCACGCTTTTGTTGATCAGACATTGATTTTCTATCAATCTTCTGACCACTTGCATTCACAGGGTGCGTGTATCCATCTGTCACCATATCCCACAGATCAGCATCATATGCTAGAAAGAAGCTTTCAATTTTGTCTTTCCAGTAATCAAAGTTTTCTCCATCAAAGACTGGAGGTTTGCCACTGAATCTGTCTCTGTCCTCGTTATTGTCATTGCTGATGTGAGAATAGTTTCCTGCCATTGTGTTTTTCTGACGCTGGATCTTGTACTGACACGGTTAAGTGTTTTAGCTCAGAACCAGGCGCTCTGATACCAATTGAAGTGGTGAAAAACACAAGAAGGGGGGGTTGAATTGTAAAACTGAAATCTAAAGCAATTGACAAGATATTTTTATCCTGGTTCGTTTGATCTCAAACTACTCCAGTCCACCCGTCAAGGTGATTTCGCCTCTCTCCAACGAGGTCTTAATCCACTATATTCAACTGAATATTACAGACTGCTTTAACAACTGCTAAAGCCTTCTTGATTCAAACCACAACCCGGTTTGTCAAGGCAACACTTTCTTACAAATAGATAAAACTATGTATGTGGATGTTTTCTACAAAACTGTATCACAACTGTGATGTATACACAAAATGAAGCTTAGAAACTAGATTGCTAAACAGTAATGGAATATCAGAGTGTGTGGTTTAGCAAAACTGGTAGAACGAAGATTATGGTTCAGCTTTTGTGCGTGTAGAGATTTGGAGAGCATTAGCCATTATAATCTTCAAAGCCTTGTTTATATAGCACTTGAGATGATGAACGTTGAATGCAATATTCTTGATTCAATGCTAATAACAAGCTTTCCTTATTGAGCAGATCTTGTCTGGAATGAGGCCGTTGGAATTAATTAGCTTTCAATGCACAGTACCGTTGCTTCCTTAACGCAAGTTCTGGCTTGGCTCATTCTGACTCTGCTTCGCTGCTGATGAACTATTGTTTCTGTATCAGAGTGTTGAGCGCAGTCTTGTTCATCAGGCTTCAGCATGTACGTGAGTTGATCATCTGATTTTGACGTTCTGATGTAGCAACTTCTGATGCTGGTGCATGAAATCAAATTCTGATGCTGAATAGATGTGATCTTGCTTATTTCAATCAGAGTATCTGCAAGTCAGAACATAATAATTTTAGGCAGCAGATAGTTCATTCATGAAACTTATAAATACTATATCTTTTCACTTTGTTATCATCAAAACTCAAATATAGGGTAGTAGATTCAAACATTGTTCTAACACCTTCTCACAGCCCTACTATCCAGGCTTTCATTTCGAAGTAACCCTACGACCCAGGTTCCTTCTCACAGCCCTACTATCAGGGCTTTCATATCGAAGTAACCCTACAACCCAGGTTCCTTCTCACAGCCATACTTTCCAGGCTTTCATATCAAAGAAACCCTACGACCCAGGTTCCTTCTCACAACTCTACTATCCTGGCCTTCATTTCGAAGTAACTCTACTATCCAGGTTCCTTCTCACAACCTTACTATCCAGGATTTCATATCGAAGTAATCCTACTATCTAGGTTCCTTCTCATAGCCCTACTATCCAGGCTTTCATATCGAAGTAACCCTACTATCTAGGTTCCTTCTCACAACCCTACTATCCAGGATTTCACTTCGAAGTAACCCTACTATCTAGGTTTCTTCTCATAACCTTACCATCCAGGTTTCTTTTCTCTTACCTGTAGACGACAGTTTACAACACGGTAAAACATGGACCTGACCAGTTTCGGTTAATTTCACCTTTCCCCGGTAATTCACAATGCAGTCTGTACACTGACCAAATATGCAGTTCACCTCCGGAGTTAATTCCCCAGTAGAGTAACGGCCAACTAAAGCTTCTAAAATTCTATTTCTCCCAAGAGAATACCAACATTACTCAACAGATTCCTCCTCAACGACAGGAGCAGGGACTCTCATCAAAGGAACATCTCAGGAAATCAACATCCTCTAGATGGCATCTTTAAGCCCATCTCCAACGGTACTCCGTCACATCTTGGATGGCATCTTTAAGACCATTTCCGAAAATTCTCTGGCAACTCCCAAATGGCATCTATAAGCCCATTCCCGATATCACAAATTAAGTATCACTTCATGCGAGTGCAAATTTCTGGGCACTCTAGTGTTCAACCATCTTCCACCTTCAGATCACCAAAGGATGACGAGCCAATCTACATCCTCAGGTTTAAGAAGATTGAACAGGGGCAGTTGTTGTACCCCAAAATTATCCCTCTCATTTCACTCAATACATACTCCTAGAGATCCTCAATTTGCTCAAGTTTGCCCAAGAGTTGACCAGACAAACTCTTTCCTAAGGTAGTGTGTCTCAAATTAGGGTTTCCATTTTCATCAAGATAGGTGAACTCCAAAGACCTCATATTCTCTCCATGGTCCTAATATGTTCTCAAGGCCCTCCATGTCAAATTTCAAGCACTGCACAAGAAGTTTGCTCAGTCAACTGCTCAGATGCTTGAGAATCGACTGTATTAGGTCAAAAGTCAATTGTGGCCCACATACAGTCAAACTTCAAGATTTTTGGTCAACATCAACATTTTGAAGTTATATCCATCATTTGAGAAAGGGTTGATCATGGTTCTTCAAGGAATGCCCTAAATTCATCAAAACCCAAAAGTTGCTAAATTAGGGTTTCTTAGGAAAAGTCAACCAAACTTTGACCAAACATAACTTCCACATACTTTATCAGAAATTTTCCATCCAAGGCTCATTTTGAAGAGGGTGCAATTCCCCACAACTCATCTTCAGTCCACAAGTTCAAAATATGCACTCATAAAAAGATGTGAATTTCTACATTATAAGTCCTTTTGAAAAGTCAACAAAAAACACCTTTTGGGTCAAAGCTTCATACATGAACATGGAAGACCCAATTGAAATGAGAGCAAAAGGGTTTCCTAGGGGACATCCTAAGCTTTCTAAAAAGTCCAAGAAAACCTCTCTAGGGTTAAAATTGGAGGAGATATGCCTTGTCAAAGTTGACCTTTTTTGCAAAATTGCAAAAAGTCAAATATGCTGAAAAGTGCATTTTTTTTATCAAATGGGCTTAGCATTTCATGATTGCACCTCACTTGTAGCATGGTCCACGACCCAAATATTCACCCACACATTATTTGCTTCATTTTTCATTTTATTTTAATTTTTTATTAATTAAAATTTGAATTAAATCAAATAAATGACAAATAATAGCAAAGATATGTTTTGATATGATTTTTTGATAGGATCTCAATTAAATTATGCTGAGATATCAAGACCAAATCGAATCAAGCATGATTGGTACAAAAATGGGATGATTTGGCTCAATTTAGAAAGTTTGCATATGGTTAAAGAACCAAATCAAATCTTCTCAAAACTTCAAGATTCAATCTGTTTTGCAATCCTAATTCACTCAAGGGTATATAATGAACAAGAACAAAGCATAAAATAGGGGTTGGTAGTCGTGAATAAGCAAGAACGAACTCAAAAATCTTGACAAAAAGTGTGAATCGGTTTCAGTCATACAGGCCATCTCAAGTCATCCTAGCATTGACAATCGATTGTTGGACGTCTCAGGAAGCTATCCCAATCATTTGCAAGCCATAACACGCGCAGAAACCCAAGCTACAGCTCTCACGATTTGCTTATTTTTTCCAAATCGATTAATGAATTTCCTGCATCATTAGCACATTTAAGTGATATATTTGTGATCATTGATATGTTTGCAATCTGACTGGATAATTTAATTGTGTTTTGACACCTATATATGCAACTGCCATTATTAGGGTTTTCATTTGCGTTTTAGGGGTTTGTCACACAGGTTAAATTGGGCCAAGAGAAGAACACCATGATGTTCACGAGATCAAGACGAATTGATCCATATAGTTGTAAGTAATTTATCATGTGTCTTGTGCATTTTGGAAATCTGCAGGAGCTATGGCTACGAACATGTGACTGTAGGTAACGGTCTTTACCTAATACGACGGTTCCAGGAAGAAGAAGATATGTGGCGTGATTCCAATGGGCCATTTGAATTCTGCACGTGTTTTTTTCCTTTCTAACTAACTCACTTTGTTTTAATATATTATATTATATTTTCATTACATTAACAACTAAGCAGGTTGGTCCAGTGGAAGAGCGCGTTGGTGGGAAGCATAAGGACCTGGGTTCGATCCCAGGTCCCAACAATTTCCTTTGTTTTATTTTCTTATACAGGATCAGGTACATCCTCCATTCAAGCATCTACCATACACCTTTCACATCCAGCCATTAGATCAGTACAACATCAGATCTAACGCGTTCATGGAGGCAGAGCATGGTGGACCATCTTACGATGCCACAATTGGATCAAGCGCAGGACTGGGCCATCAACCTTAGGCCCAGCAATTTCAATAATACACCCCCCAGATTTATTATTCAACACGGACCCATTTTCAATTCTTTCTTTTTATTTTCTTTATTTAATCAATTTGTCTAATTATTTTTTCTACAAAAAATTAATTACTTTTTTTGTTTATTAATCATAAAATCAATAAATTACAAAATCACAAAAAGATCATTTTTTCATAAAATATTTACTTTAATTTAATTAGAAAATTAGGTTAATTTGATTTACTTTTATTTTTCATAATTAAAAAACAATTAGAAATTAGGATTTAATTAATGTGCAATTAAATTCTTTTCTCAAATAAAAAATGTACAAAAATATTTTTTTCTCAATTAGGGTTTTAGGTTATTTTTTAAGCGTCCTTGCATTTAATTCGCCGCACATTTAATTAATTATTTTCGTATTTTTTGTAACTGCCAATGGTTTATAATAGTTAAACTAAGGTTTTCATTTATCGCGTTGTCCCCGATTTTGGTTATGTAATTAATCCATCTCCCCGAAGCCTTGTAATAGCTAGGTTTAGTTTCTCTCACTTTAAATTCTTGCAAATTTTTAACTTCTAGATGCATGGCTAATAGGATTGTATGGAAAGATTGTTTGAAAATTAAAACGGTAGATCACCTAATGTGCAAACACTAAATTAATTGGAAAAAATTCACATGCACATATTCACTCCTAGGGTTTGTCTCACTTCGGTTGCCTTCGGTGAAATAGTCATTTAAGCATAGGAGATTTTAGTGGTTGCCCTCCTGTCTAAAAGACCAAATATCCCATTCGAATGTTGCCTCGAAAATGTTGCCTCAGAAAGATCTTAAGACTTTAGGGTTACTACTAAGGTTTCCTAACTGTTGCTTTGGTGACTGTACTTGTCCCTTTCGAACGTCCCTTACAAACTCCAACGACGGGGCTACCTACTCCCTAATAGTAGTATAGCGTTGTCTAAAGGAAACGAGAACAAGCAATCTTTTTTTCGAGTAGGAAGAATCTTAAGTACTTGTTCAACAAAACTTTTCACACAAACACCATGCAAAACAATTTTCGAAAACAACTTCGTCACACCCTTGAGGACTAATACAAGGGTTATCACGAAGTAAAACTTTTCAAAAGAAGCACACACACAAGTAATTTTAAAAAAAGATGAGCAAGTACCTAAGAGCCCATGGAAAACCATGGATAGAAAGGGTGCTAACACCTTCCCTTTCTATAATCAACCCCCCCCCCCCCCCCCCCCCGGTACTCAGAAATCTCGAAAAAAAGGTTTGTTTCTATTCTTTTCCCTTTTCCATGATTGGATAAAATAAAAGTCGGTGGCGACTCTTACTTACCGCATATTTGCGAATATAAAACGCAAACCAGTATAACAGTCGGTTCTGCCACCATATCACATTCTCTACTTGTGTTTATAGTTGCTCCAAATGCTGAGTGTAATTAAAGAGGGATTTTAGGAGGGCATCATACCTAGGTGTGTCTTAGTTAGAAGTTAAGTAAATGGTAGTGATTAAGTGCATAGGATTTCAACTGGGATGTTTGTTGTGAGATCTACAAATTAATATTATCTAGTTAATATCATACCTGACTTGGTAGCCCCCAGAGTATGAAGGTTTTTCCGAACTGGGTAAACATATCTTATGGTATTTACTTTCAACATTGTTTAAATTTGCCTATTTATCTTGATGTTGTGTGTGAAGTCGGATCCGGTATCTCGACATCTCTTAGGACATTCGGGATCTGACAGCCAGAATTTCAATTGGTATAAGAGTAGGCATCCTTCTTTGACTCTGGGTGAGATTCAGTGAAGTTAATTTCTGGTGCAACAGACAATGATAGTGGAATCACGGTGAAAATACTTATTCTGAATGGTACCAACTATGACAGTTGGAAACCTCGTATAGAAACATACATAAAGTCCTTAGGAAACAATGCCTGAAAAAATGTTATCAAAGGATGGGATCCTCCTAAATTTAAGGGAGTAGATAGTAAAGATACTTATGTTCTGAAACTTGAAGAAGATTGGAATGATGCTTATGAGTTATCAGCTATAGGAAACTCTAAAGCATTAAATTCCATATTCAATAGGGTTAATAAGAACGTATTCAAGATAATAAATAATTGTAAGCATGCCAAGGTTGCTTGGGAGACCTTAAGGAAGGTCCATGGAGGAAATTCTAAGGTGAAAATGGAAAAGCTTCAACTTCTCTCAACAAAATTTGAGAACTTGAAGATGAAAGAGGAGGAAATCATTCAGGACTTTCACATGACTGTTTTAGACATTGCAAATGACTCAAGACTTGAGGGAGAAGATATCAGAAGATAAATTGATCAGAAAATGCTCAGGTCTCTTCCGAGGAAGTTTGTTATGAAGGTCATTTCCATTAAAGAGTCCCACAATGTAAGCACCATGACTGTGGATGAACTAGTAGGTTCTCTTAAGACTTTTGAATCTGTTCTCAATGAAAGAACTAAAAAGAAGAAGAGTATAGCATTTAATTCTAGTATTGATGATTTAAAGGATAGTTGTGAGTTCAATCTAGAATGATTATCTGAGGATCTTGTGTTACTAGGAAGCCAGTTCAAAAAAGTTCTGAGGAAGTCCAAGTCAAATGTCAAGAACATGTCCTTAGTCATCATCAAAAATCAGAACAATGGAGGGAAGTCCAGAATTGAAGAAAAGCCAAATCAGGGAAAAGGAGTTTGATGCTACGAGTGTGAGGGATTTGTTCACATAAAATTTGAGTGTGCCACGTATCTCAAGAAACAGAAGAAAGGACTATCTGTGTCATGGTCATAGGATGACTCTGAAAGCGATCGTAAAGAGGAATATGTCAAACAAGTAAATGCCCTAACTGAAGTTTATGATTTTGATTCTAATAATGAAGAACATACTTTTGAGGAACTAGTTGGTTCATACAGAGAGTTATGCATCAAAAGTGAAGGAGCATATCAACAAGGAGAAGAGCAAAAGAGAGTCATTGCTCAATTGCAGGCTAAGGAAGTAGAATATTTAGCCATTATTTCTGATTTGAATGAGGAATTTTTATTGTGAAATTCTAAACTAGATAATATGTCTAAATCTGTAAGAATGTTGAATAATGGTTTAGATGCTCTGGATGAGATTCTTGAGGCTGGAAGGAATGTTGGTAATGTTCGAGGTCTTGGTCGTGAGAGTCAAGGTGTGAAGAACAAAGAAGTAAAGCCTGTTGCAAAGTTTGTACCTCCAAAGAAGAAACAAGAATAGAAATTGTCATACCACATATCCCAACATCAACATAGGCATCAGACAAGGTATAAAGGAGGGAGAAATCAGAAAACGGAGATGCTCATATTGTGGTAGGTTTGGTCATCTGAAACCCTACTTCTATAAATTGTATGGCTATCCCAAATCCAACTTACAACCTCGAAGAATAAAAAATATGGATAAAAAGAAGAAAAGATGGATTCTTAAAAGGAGAATGTCTAAAGAATTGACTCACACATCTTTTAAAGCATCATTTGGAGAAGTATGGTATTTTGACAGTGGCTGTTCAAGACATGTGACAAGTATCAAGAAATTTTTAGTAGGAATCAAACCATCTCCCACTAAAACTGTAACTTATCGAGAGATATCTAAAGGTGGAGTAATGGGCATTGGAAAGCTGGATTTTGTAGGAAACCTAGTCTTGATAATGTGCTGTTTGTTGAAGGGTTAGATGCTAACCTAATAAGTATAAGTAAACTATGTGATCAAGGTATCAGATTTAACTTCACTAATTCTGATGCTTGATAAAGAATTAGAAGGATGAGGTGATCATGAAGGGAAGCAGATCAAAGGAAAATTGCTACTTATGGAGTCTTGAAGAAACAAAGTCCAATGCGGTATGTCTGAGGGCCAAAAATGTTGTTGGAAGAAGTATTATGCCAAAATGGAGGGTGTGTGTATATAAAGTGACACAAGATGTCAGGACATTGTCTTATGACAACTTGAAAATGAAAAAAAAGTGTTAAACATCATATTCAACAAAATAGGATTAGACACACTAATATCAAGTTTTAAGGTACAAAAGATCAATCCAAGGAAGAAGACTTAAGTTTTAAAGTGTATAAGTATGGGAAATTGCAGCATGTATTATTCTTTAGATGGGCCAATCGGATTCTCAAAAACTATGACTCATATGTCTACTTAAGCCCATTCTTCCAAGGGATAATCATTTGGACACACCATCTATACCAAACCTATTGTTCTCTCAAAATAATAGCATTCAGTCAAAAACAACTTTGGTTACGACTCTCCTATGAAATTTTTCTCCAATGAAGAAAAAATATGTCTCAACATCTGTCATATGATCTCGTGCATGCTTCGTCTGAGGATCATGGATCATCTCAACCAATGTCTAGGGTTGATGATATGATTCAAATGGTTAAATTGTCTGACCTAGTTTTGAATATTGTATCGTTATCCATTGTTCCAGCTTCTACCCAAGAGGAAGCAAGATCATCTACTTCAAAGTTTTTTAGGACTTCTGGTAAGCCTTTTATATCTAATAATAATGATAGGTCTTATGTTGACTTAGAAAAGGAGTATGAGAAGATGAACCCTATTGGACGGATTATCATTGATGAGAATGTTGCTGAAGATAATGACAACAACCTTGATAAGAAAAATAGAAGGTTTGTGTGCAAAGTGTTGAAGGAAGCTGGTATCTTGTCAAATGTTCACATATATGAGGAAGAAGAAATTATGGCTGATAAGATCTCTAACCCAAATTCAGATGACTCTACTCTTGAGAAAGCTGCTCGTGAAAGGAGAAGTAAGAAGAAGGCTGATATGATTATTCCTGATGATGAACTCATTACCAAATGTTTGGCTCCTAAAGTAGAAAATAAGCTTCATAAAATAAGAGAAAAAGGTATGATTGGAGATTCCCCTTCTAAAATACCTAAAGAAATGAAGGGAACTAATGCTAAGAGGTCTAAAAGAATCTCATTGGTTGGTTCAGCTAAGATATGGAGTAAAGTTGCGGTACCCACTAGGAAGATAAAAGATGATGTATCAAGTGAATCTGAGTTTGATGTTGAAAAGGATGTCTAGGACATCATACCTTCCAAAATATTTGTCTTAAAGAAAACTTGTACGACAACTCACAAGGCTCTAGTGGACAAGGTCTATTTCCATTATAAAGAGAATGCAAATAAGTGGAAATATATAGAGCAAAGGAGAGTTAGTCTGGAAAGGGCTTTAGGAAAAGATTTTCAGAAAGTTCAGGAAATTGTAGAACTCATCAAGAATGCTTGGCTAATGAAGACTGTTACCAACTTTGGCCCATGCTATGAAAGAATTGTCAGGGAATTTATTGTGAATATGCCAGATGATTGTGCTGATACTAAAAGTGAAGAATATTAGAAGGTAATTGTGAGAAGAAAAGTTGTGCTTTTTTCTCCTGTGGTCATCAACAAATTTCTGGGCAAAAATGAAGACCCTCAAGTTGAGCTTAAAGATTCGGATGATCAAATCTATAAGGAAATCACTGGTGGCAGTGAAAAGTACTGGCCTAAAAATGGAAAGGTGTACCCTGGTAGACTCACTATGAAATATGAAATCCTTCACAGAATTGCTACTGTTAACTGGGTTCCTGTGCATCATACCTCTACTATTTCCATTAGTCTTGGAAAATTCATTTATGTTGTAGGTACCAGAAGGATATTTGATGATGGCAAGTATATCTTTGATCAAATTGTGAAGCATTCCGCATCCACTACTATAAAGATGTCCATTTGCTTTCCCACTATCATATGTGGAATAATAATGAACCAACATCATGGAATTCTATTACCTAATAATAGTATGAAGACAAGGAAATCTTCTTTGTCCCTGCATCATAGGTTATTTGGTGGAACGCATATTATAGACATTGCGGTAACATCCTTGCAGGTATCGGTTCCTAAAACTTCAAGAGGATAAATAATTTCTCAATTGAAGGAGTTGCGCAGGAAGTTGGAGGACTCTATCAGAATCAACACGGCTAGAAAAGCCAAGCTTGAAGGATTTATCAAAGCTCAAACAGAGGAAGATGTTAGGCAAGCCGAGCATGATGATAATCACTCTGTTTACAAAAGTGATTATGATGCAAGTACTGCTTCTGGCACTAATCATGCAAGTACATATAATGATGATGCAACTTTAAGTAATGAAGCTGATGGAGATAGTGATGGTTTTGGTTCAGAAGAGGATGTTGGTTCTGGTATTGTTGGTGCTTGACGACTGAAGTTTCTTTGTTTGGCTTACTTTGTTTAATTTATTTTGGTTTATGATTTTGTAAGGGTTAAATGCCCATGATACTTTTGATTTTCTGCACCCTCCAACTTAACTCTTAGGTGTTTTAAATTTTTTTTTGCTAATATTGTCTACTCACCTTTTTTATATTATGGCTAAAAAGGGGGATTAGTATGATATTGAGGGTGCTGGAAAAGGTACTATTTATGGTACTTTTGAGGGGGAGAATTTATGATTGATGGTACTTTTCAGGGGGAGAATTTATGATTTATGATTCTCTGGTTTTGAGGGGGAGTCCCTGCTATGTTCTGGACTAAAAGCTCTGAGGAGATGTTAGGCGTGATGTCTTGACATCACTGTGTTGAGAATTTAGTTTCTCTATTTTATGTTGTAGTTGTGTTTGTGTTGTAGTTGTGTTAGTAAATCTCCTAACTACTAACTGTGTTTTGGTTCTGTTGTTGCGCATCTGATGTGTGTGTTTGATTTATTTTGAAACATATTTTGTATTTTTGTGTGCATGGGTTATTTGGTAGTTTTAGATAAAATGTGCCAAAAGGGGAGATTGTTATTTCTCTGAAATTGCGATTGGCATACATTTTGGTAAAATTAACTTGGCAGCAACATGTTGAATAAAAAAGTCCCAACTTGTTGTTTTTAGAATGTCGAAGAAGATGTCTCAACCTGGAGATATGACATCGCGTCTGCAATAGCTGTTAGTTATGTTTCAGCTGATTTATTAAGTTACTGAATATTTAGGGGAATATTCAGTTAGCTTATGTTGTATCCAAGATTGACAAATCAGAATATTTTTATGTTGGTTTTTGAATATTTCATAGTTTCTAGATATGGAGACATTTTAGGAAACTAATGATTAAAGACCTATTATCTTGGAGAAGAATGTGCAGACTTTGTGCAACCTCATTGCTGCAGTTTTGAAGCCCAACCCAGTCCAGAGTAATGTTATAAATATACGAGTGTATACCTAGTATTAGGTGGAACTTACATGTGTATTTTTATTAGGGTTTTTAGAATCCTTATTTTGGGCTGTAAGTTATGTGTCAGATGTCCTTAAGATTTTAAGCATAGAACATTTGTGTGTCAGATACTCACAAGCTGTGAAGCGTTGGGTACTTGTGTGTCAATTATCATAAGCTTTTAAGCATTGAGTTTTGTGTGTCTTGGAAGAGTGACTTCTATTTTTGTTCTCTACTTGTGTTTAGAGTTGCTCCAATTGCTGAGTGTAATTAAAGAGGGATTTAAGGAGGGCCTCATACCTAGGTGTGTCTTAGGTAGAAGTTAACCAAAGGGTAGTGATTAAGTGCGTAGGCTGTAAATTGGGATGTTTGTTGTAAGGTCTACAAATTAATACTATCTATTTAATTTCGTCCCTGGCTTGGAAGCCCCTAGAGTAGGAAGGTTGTTTCGAATTGGGTAAACATATCTTGTGTTATTTACTTTCAATGTTGTTTAAATTTGCCTATTTATCTTTCTGTTGTGTGAACTCGGATCTAATGTCTCAACATCTATTAGGACATTCGGGATTTGACAGCCAGAATTTCATATTTGTTAACAGACCACCTATTCTAGATGGAACCAACTATGAATAATGGAAAGTGCGTATGGTGGCTTTTATAAAATCCTTGGATAGAAATACATGGAAAGAAGCTGTCAAAGGTTGGGAACACATTGTGGTGAAAGATAAAGATGGGAAGGACATAACTAAATTGAAGCAAGAAAAGGACTGGTCTAAGGAAGAAGATGAACTTTCCCTTGAAAACTCCAAAGCTTTAAATGCCTTGTTCAACGGGGTTTACAAAAATATATTCAGGTTAAAAAATACTTGTACTATGGCCAAATATGCATGGGAAATCCTCAAGACCACTAATGAAGGAAATTTAAGAATAAAAATGTCAAGACTTCAACTCCTCACCACCAAATTTGAAAATCTTAGGATGAAAGATGATGAGAGTATTCATGATCAATGTGACATGAAGACTGGTGGAGGAATTTCTAATGCTATTGTGCTTCTTAGGAGGAAATTCAAACATGTGTTGAAGATAATGGATAAAAAACCAAGACCAAATTTCAAGAACATGTCATTCAACACAGTAAGAACAATGATTTTCAGAAAAAAGCAAGAACAGAGGAGAAGCCTAATCAAGGAAATGGTGTTCAGTGTCATGGATGTGAGGGTTTTGGTCACATTGGATCAAAATGTCCCACTTACTTCAAGAATCAAAAGAAGGGTTTGTCTATTTTTTGGTTTGATAATGATGATTCTGGAAGTGAACCTGATGATGAAACTGCTAAGCATGTTATTGCCTTCACTGGTAGGTGTGAATCAATTGAAGATTCATGTGATGAGGATATCTCTTTTGAAGAATTGGCCACTTCCTACAAACATATTTGTGTCAGAAGTGGAGAGGTGTGTAAGACATGAGAAAAGCAAAAGAAAATCACAGCTCAATTGCAACCTAAAAAAGATAAACTGTCATATACTATCTCTTATCTTAAAAATGAGGTAACCTTTTTTACCTCAAAACTTGAAAACATGACCAAATCCATAAGAATGTTAAATAATGGATCTGATATGTTGGATAAAATTCTTCAAGTTGGGAAAAGAGCTGGAAACTCAAGAGGTATTGGTTTTAATTTCCAATATCTAAATAAACAAGGAAAACCCCCAATGACAAAATTTCCTTTTAGGAAAGGAAGCATGAGGTCACGATGTCAGACCAAATGTTACAACATCCTGCCAGACATTAGGAATCTCAAACCGGAGCCAAGTTCTTACCATGGAAATGTCCTTATTATGGAAATTTTGGTCATATAAAACCTTTTTGTTACAGATTGTATGGGTATCCTAAAGGTCCAAAAGAACTCTGGGATAAACATGTGATGATTAAAACTAGAAAGGAGTGGAAACCTAGAGTCATTGAAACTAGTCTTATAGCCCATACTTCTATTAGAGCTTCATCTAGAGAAGACTGGTACTTAGACAGTGGATGTTCTAGACACACGACAGGGGTCAAAAAATCATTTAGTGGACATTAAATCGTATACCTCCAATTTTATCACATTTGGAGATGGAGCTAAAAGTGAAATCAAATGAGTAGAAAAGATAATTTGTACTGGTCTCCTAGACTAGATGATGTTCTTCTTGTGAAAGGATTGACTGTAAATCTGATCATCATCAGTCAACTGTGTGGCCAAGGTTTAAAATTCAATATCACCAAGTTATAATGTTTAGTTACCAATGAGAAAAATGGTGTTATGATGAGGGGAGTTAGGTCTAAATACAATTTCTATCTACGGGTACCACAAGAAACTATCTATTCTTCCACATGTTTAATAACCAAGGAAGGTGAAGTCAAGTTGTGGAACCAGAAGCTTGGACATCTGAATCTCAAATGTATGAAGAAGATTATGCCTGAAGAAGCTATTAGAGGTCTTCTTAAGCTCAAAATTGAGGAAGGTAAAGTATGTGGTGAGTGTTAAATTGGGAAGCAAACCAAGATGTCACACCAGAAGTTACAACATCAGACTACTTCCAAAGTTCTAGAACTTCTTCATATGGATTTAATGGGGCCAATGCATGTTGATAGTCTTGGTGGAAAGATATTTCTATGTGTTTGTTGGTGATTTTTCAAGATTTACATGGATGAACTTTATTAAAGAAAAATCAGATACCTTTGAAATTTTCAAAGACCTTTATCAATGTCTTCAAAGAGAGAAGGAAAGTGGGATTGTTAGAATTAGAAGTGACCATGGAAAGGAATTTGAGAATGACAAATTTTTTGAATTTTGCTCTAACGAAGGTATTAGTCATGAGTTCTTATATGCCTTCACTCCTAAGCAAAATAGAGTTGTGGAACTTAAGAATATAACCTTACAAGAATCAGGTAGAGTCGTGCTACATACTGAAAACTTTCCTTATCATTTTTAGGCTGAAGCCATGAACACTGTAACACCCTAATTTTCCCTCGTGTATTTATAAGTAAAAATTAAAGTAATTTAAAAAATTCATACAATTAGGATGCTACTTCCATCAACACAAACCTACTCATATTATAATAACATGTAACACATACGACTTATTATAATTATTAATAATAAATATAAAAACTTCAACTTGTTCAACTTCATCTTATTGCAGCAGAAAAACAGTTATAAAGTATTCAATTATTTATTTGACATAACACATGTTATAACGTAGTCATAAAACTTTCAACTTAGATATACTATAAAATCTCTTACAAATACATCATAGAAAACAAACATTCGATCCCCGATGTTACATACCAGAGCAGACACCGACTCGATAAAAGAATAATCAAGAGCATTCTCTTCTACTCATGTCCACACCTTCACTTCGGATCACATGTGTGT
Source organism: Vicia faba (assembly GCA_948472305.1). Lineage (NCBI taxonomy): Eukaryota > Viridiplantae > Streptophyta > Magnoliopsida > Fabales > Fabaceae > Vicia > Vicia faba. The sequence goes on along the minus strand of OX451735.1, from coordinate 523,667,516 downwards.
TATCCACGTGGAGGCAACATTACAACAAAAGGGGTGATAATTCACAATTAAATCAGAATTGCATAATAACATGTAATAGAATAGAAAATCAAATATATAATTCAAATCACCCATACATCACATGCTAAACACATATAGCATACATTGATAATCACATGCTAACTCATATAGTGTTGTGAAACACGATACCTTTGAAACAAAGTATAACAGGGTTCTTCGAGGCAAGAAACCCTCAAGGATTTAAAAGATGATAAACAAGATTAACAACAAGGATTTCTTATAACTTCTATTCTTTACTTTCTCTTAAATCAAGATTACATGTGTTACAAGAATAACAAATAACCCTCTCACCCAAAATTAGGATTTACAGTATGCAATGATAAGAGACTAGTATGCTATTTATAATAAACCTAACATACTAAACTAATTGGCTTTTACACAAATACACATTACAAGCTAACTTAGGAGACAAGCTAACTTAAACAATTAGACAAAACAAACAAGCGCAATTCGAAATACTAACAACCCTAGCATTTTAACACCCACATACTAGAACACACTTCGACTATAGTATGTAGGTCTTTGACACCAATATGTGAACATACTTCGACGACATGCATAAACCTTGTCGAACCAAAACATACTCGTCGACCCAATAGAGTTTGATCCAATATCTCACAAATCTCCACCTTGGAACAAACTCTAATATCAAGGAACAAACTAGCTTTCTTCATGCAACTTTATCAACTGCATACAGTGGAAAAACTTGCAACTGGGCAATGTCTTGGTGATCATATCAACAACATTATGATCTTCCTAAACCTTCAACACTTGGAATTCTCAGTGCTTGATTACGCCTCTGATGAAATTCAACCTCACGTCAATGTGCTTGGTTTGTTAATGATAGGCTGAATTCTTCAACAGGTGTATTGTACTTTGACTATCACATTTAACAGTGATGATTTTCCCTTGAATTTTCAGCTCCTTAGTAAAACCTCCAATTCATAATGCTTCTTTCACAGCTTCAGTTAAAGAAATATATTCTGCCTCAGTGGTTGATAATGAGACAACCTTCTAAAGTGTTGTTTTCTAACTAATTGTTGTACCAAACATAGCGAAAACATATCCAGAAATATATTTTATGGAATCCATACAACCCGCATAATCAGAGACGACATATCCTTAGATTACTGCTTTACTATCTTCACCCAAGGCTCCACCATAAATTAAGACTGTGTTCAGAGACCCATTTATGTACCTTAGAATCCACTTCAATGATTCCCAGTAAGCCTTTACATGATTCACCGTGTACTTGTTTACAAGATTTACTGCATATGCTATGTTGGGTCTAGTACAGACCATAGCATACATCAAAGAACCTACTATATTATAATATAAGATGCTATTCATATAAGCTCTTTCGATCTAAGTACTGGGATACTGAACTATACTTAACTTGAATTGAGGGTTTGTTGGAGTCACAACAGGCTTTGAATTTCGACATACCAAATTTGTCAAGAATCTTTCGTAGGTATGCCTCTTGAGATAAGCATAATTTCGACTTCTTTCTATCTCTTAGAATGTCAATCACAAGAATTCTGGATGCAGCTCCCAGATCCTTCATATCGAACTCCTTATTGAGTTCAGCCTTCACTCTCATTACATCTTCGATATTTTTGCTTGCCATGAGAATATCATCAACATAAAGAAACAAAATAACAAATGAATTACCAGGTCAAAATTTGAAGTAAACATAGTGTCGAAGTGACTTTTAGTGAAACTTATGCGTGCAATGAACTTGTCGAATGTCTTATTCCACTGTCGAGGAGATTGTTTCAACCCATATAAAGATTTATTCAAATTGCACACAGTGATACGGTGGGAGAACTGCCTTGAGGTGTTTTGCGTTTGTGTTCGCAAATGTTGCGGTTTAGCAAGAGTCGCCACCGACTTTTCTTTTATCCAAAAAGGAAAGGTGAAAAAGCACAGGAAAGACCTTTAGAGATGTTTTTGAGTTCGGGGGGTAGATTATGAAAAGGGAAGGTATTAGCACCCTTTTCATCCGTGGTTTTCCATGGGCTCTTAGTTACTTGCTAGATCACTTGCTTTTGTTTGAATGTGTGCTTGTGTGGTTTTTGAAAATATTTTGAAAATGTGACTTTGTAATGATTTTCGTTTCTATAAGAATACGTACAAAGTTTTGTTTTGAAAATAGTTCAAAGATATGTTTGTGAAATGTGTTTTTGAAAGTGATTTTGAAAAGGGTTTTCTTTGTAATGGCTCTCATTTCTATAAGAACGCGTACAAAGTGTTGTTTTCAAAAGTGTTTCAAAGTGAGAGTGTTGGTGCATAAAATGTTTTTGTTGTGAGCAAGCGAGTAACTAGGAGCAAATCTACCTACTTAAAAGGTCTTAAATGTGCTTTTCCTCCTCCTTTAGATGTTGCTATCTTACCATTGATTTGGTAAGAAGCCCCGTCGTTGGATGTGAAGGGACGGGCGCGGGTCATCGTTATAACCATGATAGAAATGTTGTGAGATGACTTAGCATTTTTCTTTTAGGGACTAAGATCATTTCGAAAGACAATTTTGATAGCCTCATCGAGGGACTATGATCTTGTGCTTTTTGTTTATGCTAAGACATCTCACATGCATAACATGGCCATTTTTTAGGCAACAAGTGGAGTTAACCTTAAGGGTGCATGTGTGAATAGTGTGTTTGATTTGCATGCATTTAATCTTTGATTAGGGTTATCTACTTGTTGATTTTATCTCTTGCCATACACACCTAATTACTATACAGTATAAGGAAAACAGTAAATTGCGGAAAATGAAATTCTACGCTATTACAATATTTAGGGGATGGGGGTACATATGTACGAATGGGGATTGCAAGTAAAATAAATTCTAAGTTACTATTATAACCATATTGAAATGCATAATATAAGAAAGAAATGGACTTGTTTAAAAAAATGCTTTTGTCTTAAGGAAATAAATTAAAAGGAAAATATTTTTATGTTTTTTTTTATGTTAAATAAAAAAAGAGTTAATATTAAAAATGTTAAAAAAGAAAAATAAATGAAAGTTAGGAACAGTGTGCTGCTGCAAGAAAAACAACAAGGATCAGAAGTTCTAAAGTTAGTCGCATGGTGACTCAGAAGGAAGTGTCAGAATCAAAAGTTCTGGATTGGTACACTCTGAGGTTCTGCAAGAAATGTTAGAGGACAGACACAAGTTCTGGATTGCATTCAGACAGTGGGCCACAAGTCAAAAGTTCTGTATTACACTAAAACTGTGAGCAAATGTAAGTAGTTCAGTGCATTATCAGCGTGTAAAAATCAGAAACTCTGAGTGTGTAAAAACAGCGAATGGAAACATAAGAAGTTCAGTGTATTTCACATGCAAGGAGAACTCAGAAGTTTTGTGTTGTGTTAGAATAGTGAGTGATTCATAGAGGTTCTGTGTGTGTTAATAGCGTAAGAATCAGAGGTTCAGTGTGTGTTAACAGTGAGAAAAATCATAGAAGTTCTGTGTGTTAAAACAGTGAAGAGAACTCAGAAGTTCTGTTTGTGTTTAACAGTGAGAAAAATCATAAAAGTTCTGTGTGTTAAAACTATGAATGAACATCAGAAGTTTTAATTCCATATTTCAACACTCAATCAGCACATCAGCAATTTATTCAGTTCCTAACAATCAACAAGTCAGAAGGATAATAGCACAACAGTTTACAGAAGTTCTAATCTTAAATATGAGTCGAGCATTAATCAAGAAGTTATGATCCATAATTTTTCTACTTAAACAATGATATGTACAACATTAATACTATGATATTTACATGTAAATGATGTTCAGAATGAAAAACAAGCAAAGTCAGAAAGACTTACCTTGAACCTGGAACGTGGGCTTGGAGCTTTGAGTTGCTGCCTCTGGATGTTCTGGGTCAGCAAGAGAGACGGAACTGTGGTTATATTCTTTGATTCAAAGAGGAGGAAGAAAAGGTTTTTTCTTTGGATTTTCGAAGGTTTTCCCTGTTTTCTCTTCTCTACTTTGGCCAATCTCTCTCCTTCAAAGTCCATCCCCTTGCAAGTGTGATGGAGCCACTTATTTATAGATGAATTTGTTATGGTTTTAGGGGGAAAAACAAATGGGATTTGAACATTTTTTGGCATCCTGTTCCTTTTCCTTTTCATCACTATTTTCGTATGCTAGTTTGGTGCAATCATAGGATGCAGGCGTAGGCTAAACTAGATGTTGGTTATAGGTCTGCAGCAGGTTGTGTAAACAAGGTTTTGGGATTTGGTCTTGTTCTGACCAAAGCGTTGAATATAACCTTCATATGCTGAAGCGTTGCCTTGTTTTTGAAGCAAGCACGGTGGTTGTCAACAAGAATTAAGGAAAAGCAAAAAGCAAAGTATGGGCTTAGTACCAAAGTTGCTATCCCAAGACAGTAGAGGTAAACATGGTGAAAATCCTTTGGATAAAAACTCAGAAAGTGGTTGTGAGCATTAAATGATGATGAGACTTATCACAACCAAAAATCCTGCAATGTGAGATTCTACACCAAGGCTTAGCTCTGGATCAGAAGTTCTACTTGCATAGCATCCAATCTTATGATCCTCTTATCTTCTGGCTCTAGCATGTTCTGAAGGAGAACATTGCTTTCACATGTTCTGATTAAAGCGTCATGTTCTGAACCATGTTTGTAACCTCTGACTGAAGCTTGATGTTCTGAACCATGTTTGCAACCTCTAACTGAAGCTTTTTTGTGAAAACTTACCCAGAAGTTCTGACCAGCTCTGCCTTGAGAGTGTCCAGAATTTGCTGAGTGTTATGGTGATAATCTGGTCAGAGGTTCTGAAATTGTCATATTTTCTTAAACACTTAGAAAAAATTCTAAGTATTTAAAATTTTGACTTTTTGGATTTTGATGAAACAAAACTTCATATTTCAACATGTCTTGATGAAATGTGATTCTTGAAGCTTGATTTTGATCCAAAAGTCAAAGTTTGACTTTTCAGTGTGCAAATGACCATTTTTACCTTATGGGTGATTTTTTTTGAAAAAAATTGCAATTCAAGGCTTGGAATTGGATGGAAGAAAACTTGAGGATCCAGGCTGATTCCTTGAAAAATGAGAGGGAAAATTTTGGGGTACAACACACACATAATCTTCATTTCCCTTTTCTACATACCCTTCAGGTTTCCTCATCAAGATTGTCTCATCTAGATCACCATACAAGAACGAAATCTTCACATCCACTTGTTCTAGTTCAAGGTCGAACAATGCCACCATGGCAAGCAACATTCGAATGGACATGTGCTTTACAACAAGAGAAAACACATCATTGAAGTTGACACCTTCTTTCTGAGTGAAACCCCTTGCAACCAACCTTGCCTTATATCTTTTTGACGTCACTCATTCGATTCCTTCTTTAACTTTGAAAATCCATTTACAGTTGACTAACCTGACTCTAGCAGGTTTGTTGATCAATTCCCAAGTGATGTTATCATGAAGATATTTCGTCTCATCATTCATGGCCTTCAGCCATTAAATCTTATTTAGACTTCTCATAAGTTCCTTATGGTATATAGGTTCTTCATCTAGAACCTCACTTGTAGAGATTAAGGCATAAGCTATAAGATATGCATACCCATGTCTTTGAGGTGGATTGATGGCTCTTCTCGTCCTATCTCTTGTGGATAGGTAGTCATCGATAGTTTCCTCAAATTTATCAACATCTTATACTTCTTCTTCGACTTTATCTGGGATACACAATCCAACATCAACATGCTCCACCTCAACAAAAATCTCTCCCTATTCCAGCTATTTATCAGATATCTCTGCATTTCGATCAACATCATCAGTTTTCTTTAAAGTTATTTCAGCTTCATTGAAAATTACATCTTTACTGGTGATAATCCTCCTGTGACCTGGCTCTAGGCACCATAGCCTATAAGCTTTGACTTCTTCAGGGTATCCCATGAACATGCATTTTAGAGCTCTAGGTTTGACCTTGTCTTGCCTAATGTGAACATAGGCTACGCAGCCAAATACTCCCAGTTTGTCGAGGTCTGGTGGATGTCCCAACCAAACTTCTTCAGGTATCTTCATATCTAACACAATCGAAGGACATCTATTTATCAGATATGTAGTTTTCGAAACATCCTTAGCCCAAAACACCTTCTTTAACCCAACACTAGTCAACATGCATCTAACTATCTCCAAAATAGTCCAATTAAACCTTTCAGCCAAACCATTTTTCTGCGGAGCACCTATCGTGGTTTTGTTCCTTCCAATACCAGAGACATCACAAAAGCTGTCAAAAGCATCATTGCAAAACTCAAGGCCATTGTCGGTTCTCATCCTCTTGACCTTTCTGCCAGTCTCATTTTTTACCAGAGTCTTCCAACTTTTGAAATTCTCAAAAGTTTCATCCTTAGTCTTCTGAATGAATACCCATAACTTTCTGGAATAATCATCTACTATGGATAGAAAATACCTTGCTCCTGAATGTGGTGGACACCCCCCAAATATCTGCATGGATGTAATCAATGGATCCATGTGTTCTTTATTTTCCTTTGTTGAACTTCACTCTAAAAGATTTTCCAAGTACACAAGGTTCACAAAATTTCAGCTTTTCGTCTTTGTCTCCACCAAGCAAATTTTGTTTCCCTAATTCGACCAGGCCCCTTTCACTAACATGGCCCAATCTCATATGCCAAATTTTTGTTTTCGACAACTGTTTCATGGATGCAATATTTGTCGAACCACTTACAACTTTAGCCTCAAGGGTATACAAGCTTTGCTTTTTCACTCCTCTCAAGACTTCCTTAGATCCTATCATAACTTTTAGGATACTTTTCTCTCCTTGGAAAACATATCCCTTCTTGTCGAATTCACCAAGAGAAATCAAATTTCTCTTCAAATCAGGTACATACCTGATTTCGGCCAACAACTTTATTAACTCACTACGGAGCTTGAATCTCACAGATCCAACACCTGCAATCTTGCAAGCTTTGTTGTTTCCCAGCAACACAAATCTACCATCTTGATCACATAGCTCTTCGAACAAGTCTTTGTTTGGATTCATGTGTCAAGTGCACCCATAATCCATAATTTCCTCCTTCGACGAGTTGCTGCTTGAAACCACAAGAACATCAGATGAATCAAAATCATCTTGAACAATAGTTGCATTTCCATTATCCTTATATCTATGATCTTTTAGGCGTTCAGGGAACACCTTTCTTGTGTGACCCTTCTTATTACAATGATAGCATCAAATACCAGATGCTTCACCCCTGTAAGACTTCTGCTAACTTTTACCTTTCTTCTTGTCGAACTTACCATCCTTTCACAAGAATTTCCCTTAACGGCCAAACCTTCACCAATCGTCAAATGTTTATGCTCCTTTTTGTTCGTTCAAGTCCTTATAATAAAAGGCTGATTGAACTTCTTCAAAGGTCAGAGACTCCCTTCCATTCAAGAGAGTTTCTTTGAAGTGGGCATGTGTCTAGGCAAAGTGCACAATAGCAACAACGCTTGATCTTCATCATTGATCTTCACATCAATATTTTCAAGATCAAGAATAAACTTGTTGAACATATCCAACTGCTCATCCAACACTTTATCTTCAATCATCTTGAATGAATACAAAGCTTGCTTCAGGTAGAGTCGGTTACCAATTATTTGGTCATGTACAAACTTTCAAGTTTCACCCATAACCCTGATGTCGTCGTCTCTTTTGATACCTGTCAAAGAACCTTATCACCAAGGCTCAACAAGATTGTGTTGTGGGATTTCTCTATCATGGTTGTATTTTAATTTTATATTAATGCAACATCCATGGTCGTCGCTCCCTTCAACGCTTCCAAACAACCCTACTAAACCAGTAGGGCTTTCATCTTCAAGCGCCACAGACCGAAATTGTTCACTCCGGTGAAATTTTCAATCTCATACTTTGTTGAAGGAATATTCTCCATGCGCAGTGAGCCATTTTGTTGTGAAACACGATACCTTTGAAACAAAGTATAACATGATTCTTCAAGGCAAGAAACCCTCAAGGATAGAAAAGATGATAAACAAGATTAACAACAAGGATTGGTTATAACTTCTATTCTTTACTTTCTCTTAAATCAAGATTACAAGTATTATAAGAATAAAAAATAACCCTCTATCCCTAAATTAGGATTTGCAATATGCAATTATGAGAGACTAGTATGCTATTTATAATGAACCTAACATAATAAACTAATGGGCTTTTACACAAATACCCATTACAAGCTAAGTTAGGATACAAGCTAACTTAAACAATTGGACATAACAAACATGCCCAATTCAAAATACTAACAACCCTATCATTTCGACACCCACATACTAGAACACACTTCGACTATAGTATGTAGGTCTTCGACACCAGCATGTGAACATACTTCGACAACATGCATAAATCATGTCGAACCAAAAGCTACCCTTCAACCCAATAGAGTTCGATCCAATATATCACATATAACATAAACAAATAATGACATGCTAACACATATATCATACATCGAATAATTACATGCTATCACGTATAGCATACACCAAATAATTACATGCTAACACATATAGCATACAATGAATAATTACATGCTAACACATATAGCATACACAAATAATTACATGCTAACATATATATAATACATAGATAATCACATGCAAACACATGTAGCATACCTAGATAATCACATGTTAACACATTTAGCATATACCACCAATAGGCAATGCAATAGACTCTATCATATGACTCAATGAATATGGTGCCATCAGTTTATAAGAACCCACTAATTAATTCTCGTTGGAATTCGGTTACATCACTCACACCCCTTCGAGCACACGAAAAATCACACCTTGTCATTCACACCCCACTGAGCATATAACCACTTCTCATCACTCTCACCCCACCGGGCACATGATCTCACGATTCTCAAATAGAATCCGGATACATCGCTCACACACCACTAGGAACACAATAATCCCACACCTGTACACAACGTGAATGCATGACATTTACAAACTAATGCAACAACAATAATATGCACATCGACCTTCACCATGGTCAGTTCACTTCGCCACTACTGGACACCATGCAACATTCACCTTCCAAAACATGCAGCAACAACAAACAAACGATATAGCAACCAATCAAAATTCATTTGCACACATTCCATGAAACTACATAGCTCGTTACACACCAAACACATGTCCACACGTCGAATAATTGAAATTCGGGTACACAAAATAATTATAGGTTAAAGTACACGAAACCACCTTTCCAACTATTCAAACGACGCGTCAATCAGATAATCATATCTTAAGATATAAATTTTCAAATTTTTTTAAAATTGTTGCCAACACAGTGGTAATCAGTTATCCACTAGACGGTAATCGGTTACACCCCCTGCAACCAAAAAAATCATGCTACTGTTTCATAGGGTAACCAGTTACCCACCAAGCAATAACCGGTTACACCCCTTGTAACCAGCCACCCACACCTCTGTTTAATAGGGTAACTGGTTAGCCAAAAAGAGGTAAGTGGTAACCTGCAGTGAGGGTAAACTATGGAATCAACAATTACCCTCCCATATACATGTACCAATCACTAAGAAATTGAAAACCCCACCCTTACCATTCACCAAGCATGTTATCAAACTCATCATATTATAATCCATAACAATAACACAACTTCACAACATTACAACAACATAACAACATGGTATCACAATTCACGAAGCATGTTATCAACTTATCTTGTTATAATCAGTAATAATACACAACATCATGGTACCATAATTCACAATAAATATTATCAACTCATCATGTTATAATCAGTAAAAATAATGCATCATCATGGTATCACATTTCACAAAGTATGTTATCAAACTCGTTATATTATAATTATCAACGATAACGCAACATACAAATACATGCCATTTTAAACAACGATGCAATAATTAAATCATATACTGCCAACAAAACCATTTTTATTGAAATTAATATCACTCTAGCTTTCTAACACTTTAAACAACACCCAAAACAGACTCACGGTTTGAAAGTTATGAATTTTTGAAAATTATAATTTTTCAGCCTATTTAGTGTGTACCCGGTTACCCAAATCCTGGTAACCGGTTACACATGCAAAAATGCCTAAAAAAGCTATTTTTCAGGCTATAAGCGGTTACCCATATACTGGTAGCTAGTTACCACTGTACCAGAGTGAAAAAAACCATATTTTCATATTATGAAACTCAACCCAATTCATCCCAAAACCCCAAATCTCCAGACTAGAATACAAACACGAATTAAGCTCATTTCAACACTTTAAGTACAACAATTACATACACATGATCCAACCAATTTCATCAATTAACAACCAAATCATGCATATATTCATAGTCAATTAGAAATAAGCAAAATTAGGGAAAGATGAACCTAAACATGATACTACCCTATCACATGGTATTATACAATCCAATGAAATCAAAATTACACTCTTACCTAGGTATTCATAGCAAAAACTTTTCAACCTCTAACCGTGGAGTTTTTCTCTCTCCTTCTTCAAGCCCTAGCCTTCTTTTCTCTGTTTCTTCTCTTTTCACATACTGACTTTGTCTGTCTCTCTATTCTTTCATTCTCCTTATTATATTATTATTTTTATTATTATTATTATTCCAACTAAATGAAACCACTAAAATAAAACTAAATAAATAATTATTTAATTCTATTATTATTAATATTACTAATTAACTTTACTCACCACACCACCCATCTATACACTTTTAATCACACACCCGCAACACCTTAATTTCTATATTTCTAAGGCAATTACCCCACACCAAGGGCATCACAATACATCAAAACACCCATCAATGCATATTAGCACACAAGATCACATAATTAAATTATGAAAAATAATTTAAATAAAATCGGAGTGTTACAAACATTGCTTGCTATAGTCACAATCGTGTTACTCTGAGAGTAGGTACATCATCCCACACTCTATGAATTATGGAAATGGGGGAATCCTAGTGTCAAATACTTTCATGTTTTGGGAAGTAAATGTTACATCCTGGCTGATAGAAAACAAAGGAGAAAGATGGATCCCAAAAGTGATGAAGGGATATTTATGGGTTACTCTACAAATAGTAGAGCTTATAGAGCTTTTAATTCATAACCAAAGTAATGATGGAATCCATTAATGTTATGTTTGATTATTAAATCATTGATAAAAGTACTGATATCGAAGAAGATGTTAGAACATCATCTCAGCAGACTGGTGCTCTAGAAAATGAGGAAGACAATTAGTCCAACATTGAGCCTGCAGGTACTGAACCAAAAAACTCTCAATCCAATAAAGGTCCATCTATTAGAGTTCATTAAAATAATCCAAAGGAACTTATTATTGGGGATATTAAAGAATGGATGAATTTTATTGGCACAAAATGGATTTACAAGAACAAATCTGATGAAAATGAAATTATGACCATAAACAAGGCTAGGCTTGTTGTTCAAGGATACACTCAAATTGAAGGGGTTGATTTTTATGAGTCTTTTGCACATGTTTCCCGTCTTGAATCCATAATATTTCTCTTAGGAGTGGCATGTATGCTAAAACTCAAGCTATTTTAGATGGACGTGAAAAGTGCCTTCTTAAATGGGTACTTAAATGAAGAAGTATATGTTGAACAACCCAAAGAATTCATAGGTCCTAGTTTCCCAGATCATGTGTTCAAACTAAAGAAAGATCTATATGGATTAAAGAAAGCCCCTAGGGCATGCTATTAATGGTTAACTGAGTTTCTTTTCAACAATGGGTATAGGAAAAAGGTAATAAAAAATACCTTGTTTGTTAAATAAGAGCATGGTAAACTCATGATAGCTAAAATATATATTGATGACATTGTGTTTAGAGTGATATCAAACTCGATGGTTCAACATTTTTTCAAGAAAAAGCAATCTGAACATGAGATTAGTCTTATTGGTGAATTAACTTATTTTCTCGGTCTTCAAGTGATAAGTGCAAAAGTGTAGTTATTTTGTATATACTTTTTTTGCACTAATGACTCTTTGTTGTTAATATCCTTGAATAGTTCTCAGCATTTTGTATAATTATGTATAAATTGTATTTAATCTAGTTTTTGTGCATTTGTGTGTTGTTTGATAGTTTTCCATTCATTTTATAGGTATTGATGCGTATTCGGAGCATGAGCAATAAAGTGTCGAAGACACGGCTTCAAACGCGCGATTTTGATCAACTCATCAATGAATAAGGCTAAAAATAAAAGACTAAAAATCATCAATTTTTTTGATATTAGTCATTGTTAGAAATAGAATTGAATAAGCTTTGCAACGCTTCAAACCGAGCGTAAATTGGAGTTACGATTCTCAAGTTATGGTTGAAACAATCAGAATTTTCTGTTGTTTCTTCTGGTTATTTCGCCCGGCATATCCAGTTTCTCCCGACAAAACTGGCAGGACAAAAACACGTTAAAAGGGGTAAAAACACTTTTTTTAGGTTATGTTTTGGGTAATTTTTATCCTAACCCATCAAACCTCCATTTTTGGTTGAGAGAGCTTGAAAACAACAAATAGAGCTTGCATCTTGATGATCCGGAGTCGGATTTCTCATCAATCGGTGCTGACAACCCGTAAGATGTTTGTTTTTTCTCTATTTCTTCTCTATGTATTTCTACATTTGTTAGGTTATGTTTGTATATTTACTTTGAACATATGTATATTTGTTGATCATGGCCTAGTATAAAGCTTGCTTTACAAATCAATCTTGATGTCTTCTTTGATCGTTTTGCTTTATGTTTAGATTTGGGTTGCTATAGACATATACCTCACAAATCTTGATTAAGGATAGATATATATTAGTTTCTAGATTCTAGAGATAAATTTAGAGATAATGTTCACTTTGGGTGCTAAGCTTAATGCCTCGGTGTTGTTGTAACGCGCAAGACATTATCGATAGAGTAATACGTTTGGTCTCGCGGTTTGGTGTTACACATAACCTTCATTGTGGGTACATCTCGTGGTGTCCGTGATGATTTTAAAGAGTAGAGTAGGTTGAGTGCAACTGATCAATAGATTTAAGTTTGTGATGAGTAGTGTAAATTCATGCCTGATAGATTTCTCCTTCCCATTGAATGTATATATTTTATGTTCACTTATTTTCCTTTCTATACAAACTAAACCCGTTCATATTTAAACTCATTAACGAGAGATTTTTCGAACGGAATTTCAATACGCCAATCTCTATGGACACGATACAATATAACCTAAATATCACCTAGTGAATTAATAACTTACTTTTTGCTTGTCTCTATACCACTGCATCAAAATGGCACCGTTACCGGGGATTGGTTCTATTGTCTTCGCATTGCGGTAATTCTTTTTTTTTTTAGTTTTGTAACTAATGTATATGTTGTATAGAAATTGTACATTAACTTGTATATGATATTTGTGCATATATGTGTTTTCACGTATTGTTGTGAATTATCTCATTTTTGTAACGTTTGTTGTGTGATTGTTAGGACACTTTCTTTAGGTTTGTGCAGTGTGACAATACCATGGCATGACGAGAGGAGGTTACTAGCTCGCACAGTAAAGGTGTCAAGCTTATGACATTAAATAAGCATGTTTGTTTATATTTATTTTTGTGTGTGTCGATTTGTGCTTTAACAAGTTGAAACAAGGAAATATTCTGAATTTCAAATCTTCACTTTTCAACTTGTTAATTCATTTTCACTCGGTTTTCATATTGTTATTTATATTTGTTTTGTTATATCAATTTTGGTTTTCTGAAAGCTTGTCATGTTTAGCTTGAGGAGTTTTGTTCGTTGTATATATTGTAAATTTTGTACATTGAAATTTTGTAGGAGTATTATTTTTCTAATTTTTTGTTGTTGTTTGCACTCAAGTTTTGTACATTGAATATTGTGGTGATTTGTCAAGTTTGATCGTTTCGACTTGTGAATGCATCGTAATGATTTTGTTAAAGTTTTGTATACGTTTGAGGTATGTGTTTATTTCTTTCTATACTTTGGCATATTTGTGATACTTAGACTTTTTACAATTTTTGATGCCATTCATTCTTTTGTATGCTTGTTCATTTGTGAATCACTTTAGTTCCTACCCCTTTTTTGTGAGGTAGCTTTCCATTGTTCACATATGTTGGAGACCACAATTCTTGTTTTAACTGGATTCTATTATGCTTAATCTTTTGTTTGTGTTGATTGTATGAAAGCTTGAACAAGATCAAGGCATTTTTTTCATTTTGAGCACAACTACCTAGCCAAATAGTCAATTTCACCTTGTGAGTGTGTGATCATTTGTAACCCATTTGAGCCTTTTGTCACTATCCATGTTGTTTGAACTTGATGCTTATCTATGAGTTTTGAATTCACTTTTTGAATGGATTTTGATTGTTTTTTTTTTCTCGAGCCCTCAACTTTGTGTTGTTGTATGAATTTTTGCCTTGCCTTAGAATGTAGGGAGTATTCACATAATGATACAGTTGAATTCAAGTTGGAGAGAAAAATGATTGTGTATTTATTGGTTGATTTATATTAGGTTGAAATAGAAAAAGAAGAAAAATGTGGAAAAAAAAAGTGATAGAAAAAGAAAGGAAAAAAATAGAAAAGTTTTGAAAAAGAAAAACAAAAGGAGTATGGAATAATGTTGTGTTGAATAATGGATGTGTGTTAGTTTGAAATTTGGGATGAAGAAGGAGTTTGATTGAAATTCTATTGTTTGAAACTTTGTGGAAGTAATTACTCCCTTAGGTTTAGGCAAGTTTTTGTTTTGATTAGCTTTAGGACTTATCACTTGTTTGTTAACCAAGCCACGTCACAAACCTTGAAAAGCCCTTGAGATTCTTGCTTTTATATTTTCAATGTAAATTTTTGGATGAATGCATAATTTAGTCTATTGTTTGCAAGATTGTTGGATGAGTGAAAATACCCCATTTTTGTGTGTTTTTTCATCTACCGATGATTGTGTTTTCTAGGTTTGATTCATTTGTGAACTAGTATTGTTTTAGAATGTTTGGCATAATTTTGTATTTAGCATTTGTTTCGTGTTTATGTTATAGTCGTAGTTTAGTGGTAAGTGTTTACTTTGTGTGTACTGTTTTTCATTTGAACCATTGCATTTGTTTTATGTTTTCAAAACTTGTTGATTCATGATTCTTTGATTTATTATTCTTTGTTATTTGGGTTATTAGACTTTGTTTGAGGATAAACAATGATTCAAGTTGGGAAGAGTTTGATAAGTGAAAAAGTGTAGTTATTTTGTATATACTTTTTGTTGGACTAATCGACTCTTTGTTGTTAATATCCTTGAATAATTCTCAGCTTTTTGTATACTTATGTATAAATTATATTTAATCGAGTCTTATTGGTAAATTAACTTATTTTCTCGGTCTTCAAGTTAAACAAATGGATGATATTATCTTCACTTCTAAAAGCAAGTATGCTAAGAATATAGTGAAGAAGTTTGGCCTGGAGAATGCTAGTCAGAAAAGGACACCTGCTGCCACACACTCGGAATTAAATAAAGATGGAAAAGGTGTTGATGTGGATCAAAGTTTGTACAGAAGTATGATTGGGAGTCTTTTGTATCTTACAACTAGTTGAATAGACATCACTTTTGTTGTAGGAGTATGCACTAGATATCAGTATGAGGCTAAAATGAGTCACATTACACAAGTTAATAGGATCTTGAAATATATCAATGGTACTAGTGATTATGGCATGTTATACTCTCATAGTATTAATTCCATGCTTGTAGGTATTGTGATGTAGACTGGGCAAGTAGTGGAGATAACAGAAAAAGTACTTCTAGAGGATGTTTCTTCTTGGGAAAAAATATTATCTCTTAGTTTAGTAAGAAGTAAAATCATGTGTCTTTGTCTACAGTCGAGGCTGAGTATATCACTACAGGAAGCAATTGCTCTCAATTGATTTGGATGAAGCAAATGCTAAAGGAATACAATGTCAAATAAGATGTCATAACATTATACGATGACAATATGAGTGAAATCAATATATCCAAGAATCATATTCAACATAGCAGGAAAAAGCATATTGACATTCATCACCATTTTATTAGGGGTCTTGTGGAGGACAAAATTATTACTCTTCAGCATGTGGCAGCTGAGAAGAAATTAGAAGATATATTTACTAAAGCTTTGAATGCAAATCAGTTTGAGAAGTTAAGGGGTGAATGGAGATTTTTCACTTATGAGGAGTTATACCAATTACAGGTGTGGAAGAGTGCAACAAATACTTTATCCTCCCTCCATTTAGTGGTGCACGAAAATTCTGTTCAATCTAGTTTGAATGTTGTTGTTAATGACACTGTTGATAAGAGTATTCATGTGCTAATATCTAAAATCTTGAATGTTTAACCCAAGTCTGATGTTGTTTCAGATGTCACTACATCCTTGACCCAAACTGATCATCCTATTGAAACCTCACTTGAAAAATCTGATGGAAAGTCTAATAATGAGTATGTTCCAATTAAGTTCCCTGAAAAATCTGATGAGAAAGATGATTCTACTGGTGATAGTATGTCGGTTGATGATTAGAAAGGCCTATTTGACAAAGAGGAAAATGATGGTGTGAAGAATCAGTTTATTGGTCTTATTAATATAGATGATCTATATTATGATGATGAGCCTATAGGAAAGGAATTGACTCCTGGTATTGCTAAAATATTGAGGAATAGGAAAGGGAAGTCTTGTATGTCTGCAAGCAAGCCTTCTAAGACATTCAAGAAAAGTGCTAGTGTCGGACCTACAAAAAGGTGGATCTAAGTTATGGCTCCTGCTACCAAGAAAGGGTCTTTGAAAAGGAAGGAAGTTCCCTCAAGTCACTCTGAGTATGATGTTGAAAAAGATGTTCAAGACATTATGCATGTAGCTTTGGAGAGAGAACTTGGTAAGGATGCCCTTAAGTGTAAGGAGGTTGTTGATCTTATTAAATATGATGGATTAATGAAGAGTGTTGATAGGTTTTGAAAATGTTATGAAATGCTGGTAAAGGAGTTCACTGTGATCATTCCTAAGGGTTGTGTCAACAAGAAAAGCAATGAGTGCAGGAAAGTGCATGTAAGAGATAAATGTGTGGAGTTTTCTTCCTGAGGTGATAAACAAATTTATGGGTAGGTGTGAGGAGGAGTAGGTTGAAGTAGAAGTAACTGATAATAATATTTGCATGGAGATCACTGCTAAACAGGTTACACAATGGAGAAGGGAGGGCAAGTTGCCATCTAGTTTGGGTAAATTTATTTACATTGTTGGAACGAAAACCAAGTTTGATTTTGGGCCCTATGTGTTTGAGAAAACCATGAAGCATGCTAACACTTTTGTTGTGAAGATTCCTATTGCATTACCCTCTTTGATTTATGGTGTAATTCTCATTCAACACCCTAGTATTTTGATCAACTCTGATTTTGCTTGTAAGAATGAATCTCCTTTATCTTTTCACTATAATTTGCTTTAGGGTCACATGTCCCAAACATTATGGTGACATCTGGTAAGGAAGCTGCCAGCTCAACTTCAAGGAAAGGAGTTATAGTTGATCTGAAGGATATATGCAAAGCTTTAGATGAGACCAACAAGTCCTGTACTAGGAAGAAAATCATGCTTGAGAGCCTTATCAAACCTTGTCTGAGGAGGATGTTGATGGAAACTTGGATGGTGATGAGGAAGAAGAAAATGAGGATGAAGGAAACGCTGCTACATGTGGTGATAATGATGAGGAAATAGATGGTGGTGTCGACATGTGATCTGACATCTGATGTTCTCTATTTTTTGTGCTTTTGTATCTCTTTTCTTTTGTGGGCTATGCCCTAGATATTTGTGCACTTTCAGTGCTTATGGTCTGTAACCTAAAACTCCATATGCTCTACTATAATTGTTTCTTTTTATGCTCTTGTTGGATTTATGGTTGTTTTGTCAAAATTATGGCTAAAAGGGGAATAGTTTGGTAGTTTGTTTAATAGTTTACCTTATTTTCCAATTTTCCCTTGAGGGGGAGTACTACTTGAGGGAGAGTACTACTTGAGGAGTAATTTTTTTATCTACTATTCAGTGGGGACTTGTTTTCATTGCTAGCTTGATGACGCCATGTTATTTTAGTGCTAGTTTATGTGTCTGATGTATGGTTTCTTATGAAGTCATACATGATGTCTTGGCATCCTTATTGTGATTTGTGTGAGTTTATTCTCTCTGATGTTATGCTCTGTGAGGCTGGGATTTATCCCTTTCTGCTACGTATGCCTCTAATGTGAACTAGTGTAGTTCTAATTTCTTTTGTGCATTAGTTTTGAAGATGTTCTTTTGAGGTAATGCTGAAGCTCTATCCCTCTTGCTCTTAGATGTTTGTACTATAATTTGGTATTTTCAATATGTTTTATGCAAAGGTTATTTTAGCCAAAAATTTCCAAAGGGGGGTATTTTTAGGTTTCGTTTTGTTGGCTACATTTTGTTAAAACAAGTGTTCTAGCAAGATGTCTTGACATGTTGATACGACATCATAGTGTTCCTTGTTTTCTATTCTTGGAAGACTTGTTTTTCAGCATGATATTTTGAAGATTCATTGGAGATTTGATTCATGCATTATGAGGTCCAAGAAGTGTATGTTTTAGAAGCGGAAAGGACATTTTCATCTTTGTCGTGTTTCCTAAGAAGGGATGTTAAAAAATTTAAGGAAACAGTTGATTATATTCTAAAGATTGTGTAGAAGATTATGTTGCAAATGTCAAAACATTTAAGGAAACAATATAGTACTGCAGATGTCGAAACATTTAAGGAAACATTAAATTTTGTTCTAGAATATTCTGTTGAATATTGTATTTGATTTGCTTTTTTGTTTAGCCCATTGATTCACGAAGACCATGTTGATTCAGGATATTTAAAGGAATACTCTAAACCTAATATGAAGACAGAGAAGACACATGTGTGATACTGTCAATTATGGTTTTGTTTGTTCATTGTTCATTGTGAGCCACTCTTTTATTGTTTGATGCTTGATTTGGATTGTTAGTTGAATTGTAATTGTGAATCACTCATAAGCTCTGTTTATTGGAGTGTGTCTCATTCTTGATTGTTTTGTGGTTTATCACATGTTGTATGATTGAAGGGAAGTGAGAGGGGTCTCATATCTAGGAGTGTCTTAGAGAGAAATAGCACGGGTAGTGATTAGGTGCGATGTTTGCAAAACCAGATGTTGTTTAGAACTTCAAACTAATACTATTATAGTGGATTTCCTTCCTGGCTTGGATGCTCCCAGATGCAGATGAAGTTGCACCGAACTAGGTTAACAATTGACCTATGGTTTTTACTTCCAGCATGTTATTTCAATTGTTCATTATTCTGTCATGTTGTTACGATGTCATGACTTTTCTTTCAACATCCTGATGTCGTGACATCATATACAACATTTGTTCTTCCATTTCTAGAATTTCATTCATAATGTTTTTATAATAGATGTCTATTAGGTTTCACGCGGATCACTAATGGAAGTTTATTGAGTGTTGATACTCATGAAATGGATGACACATATTTGTTTAAGGACAGTGATCAATATCCTCAATAATCACGCCAAAATTATTCCCTCGGTTTTTTTCAAAACCCGAGGTAAAAGGTGTATAAGATTTTTTTAACATTACATTATCCATACAGAATATTAAATTATATTAATACAACAAATACAGTGTTAACATAGTAGTTGTTGTTCTTGGAGAACAACACATCTTCACTCTAATCTAGATCCAATTGGATATATTTTGTGCTCGTTATTTTAAAGTTTAATAGATACATGAAATCAACTTCTAAAGAGCTATCTTCCCCAAGTAAGAAAATATCAGTTCCAAACATTGGAAATGTTTTTCTGCACTTTCAATCCATCATTGAGAACTTTTCCGAGTTTTTTAAGTTCCAAAATTTCATTATCTTGGGAAAATACTATGAAGGCCAATGTTTTCACAAGAAAGATATATAGTGGTGGATGTAGATATTGTTTTGTGGGTTGATGTCTTGGCAATATCTTGAGTGTTGTTTCTTTAAGAATGTGGGGTAGAGATTCGTTGTTGTAGTTGTGTAACATGTTACCTCTGTTTTTGTAAAATCTGAGGGGAAACATATTTTCTATTTTAAATAGAAAAATAAAATAAAATAAAAAAGCCCTCGATTTTAGAATAAAACAGAGGTGAATAATATTATTATTTTATATATTACATTGTTTATACAAAATATTAAAAAAATCCAGATTCATCATCATCGCTGCAAAATTCCAAAAGTTGTTCCATATATCTTTTCAAGGGTTGAACACCCTTCTTTGTTTAAGCGGAAAGTGTGAATGTTTTTCTGCACTTACAATCTATCATAGGGAACTTTTCCAAAATTCTTTAACATATAGGTGTTCCAAAAATACAACATCAACGCCATTATATGAGATATATTGCAAGGGAAGAAAAAATGTTTTGTTTAGGGATAGAAGAACATTGAAGATTTGGTCTATCTTCTAATCTAGTTGCGACTTTAAGAGTCTATCGGGTTTACTGACTGCAAGTGTACAATCTAATCGCGTAGTTTTAAAAGATATCGAACCCACAGGGACTGATAATCAAACTAATGTTATTTAATGTTACTATGTAAATCTAAGGCTGATGATTAATCTTGGGTTTTAAGTTTTTAAGAGAAACAGGAAATAAATTCAAATTTAATTAAAATATTCAATAACGGGACACTGGTATGCAATTCTTCAAACTTCAGAGATTCGATAAATCATCGGCGTAGTTTTTAATAGTTAAAAATACTCTTCAGTAGAAAATACTGATTTAAAAGCCTTTGTCTCACACTCTCGTGTTTTGTTGACTCCAACTAAACTCATAAACCAGAATGCTTTTCTGTCGCTATCTCATTTGAATTTAAAAGTAATTTTTGTAAACCAAAAATTCTAATTAACCCTAAAGTGCTCTCATTGTGTTTAGAATTAATGCCTAGTTTCTACTATCCGATTAAAAATATCAAACTCTCGCTTCATTGATTATAACCTTTGTGTGTCTTTTACTCTCGTAACAAAACTGTTTCAATTAGAATTAGAAACTAGACCAAGAAAATAGTTTGTAAATATTTATTCCAATAAATTTCTGAACCCCGTCAGTGAGACTACTTTTACATACCGATATCAAGGGAATTAGTCAGACATAGTTTCAAATAAAAACATGCTATAACAGTAGTTAAACATTAAGCTAAACATGATTTATAAGAGCAAAAAGAAACTATAAAAACTAAATTGAAAACCGGGAAGTAAACTGAATTGAATAACTGGAATAAATCTTTAAGTACAATAAGGCTTGAATGCAAACTTGAATTAAAATCACCATCCTCCATAAATGCTGGCACGATTCGCTTAAACAAATAATATTGAATGAATAATAAAAATAGCCTAATACTAATGTTGCAATAGTCCCCCGATGTGGAAGACCTATTGTTATTTTAAGTTATTTTCAGCCTAAAAACTAAGAATAACAGTGCTATGAACTCAAGAAAATTGGACCCCTTTCAGCTCTGAAGGACTGCTGCTTTTATAGACTCCCTGCTAAATTCTCGTAACTTCTAGAGAGAAGAATCTGGAACTAGTGGTAACATGGAGAATATATCGGGAGATGTTGCTTGTGGAGAAGTTTCAGGAGACTAGGCTTCATGAGTGTTAACATGGAGAAGAACCACATAACAGAATATGTGGTCGTGTGAAAATAACGTGTGGCGAGGGCCATAATTCCCATGAATGGCGAGGGCCACAACACCTCTGGCGAGGGCCACAAGTTCAGAAAGTGGTTCCTACGCCTTTTCTCTTTAATATCTCTTCAATTCTTCTCACTCTTGGCCTTTTCCTGCTCTTTTACTTGTGGAAGCCATTTGTTAGCATGTACCTGAAATACAATAAAAATGCCGGCATAATATGACATAAATAAATAAAAACGGTAACATAACTCATGTGAGTCAAGTTGAATATACAATGTAATTTCACGTTATCAAACTCCCCTACACTTGAACCTTTGCTTGTCCTCAAGCAAATAACTAGTATGATATTATTGCGGTATATAGCAGTATGCAGAAAGTAAGTTATTATTTTTACCAGGTGATATTTATGTTATATCGTATCGTGACTATAGAGATTGGTTATTGAATCTCCGTTCGACATATCATTCGTTAATGAGTTTGGGGATAAATGGTATAGAAAAGTATCAACAAAAAATAAATGTAAACAAAAGAAAAAAACTAAGTAAGAAATTATCAAGCCTGCATATAATCTACTTATTACAAACTTAAATCTACCAACCAGTTACATTCAACCTAACAATACTCATCAATGTCACTATGTATCACTCACAACCTAAGTCATTTCTAACCCAAATTGAGAGACCGATTGTATCACCAAGGAAATGATATCTCTACCTCCTCAACAACACAAAAGACAACTATGTAATCGCACTGACGATCTCTCAGCAAAGCACAACCACAGAGGCATTAAGCTCTGATACCCAGGTAGATGTTAGCTCTAAATCTATCTCTAGAGTTCATAAACTAACAGATAATCATCCTAGATAAGAATCTAAGCAGTATATGTCTATAACAACTCAAATCCCTAGCACATAGCAAAAATTCAGGTTAACAATTAACAAAGATTTGTAAAGAAAGTATAATATAGCGCCATGGGCGACAAATATACATAAGTTCAAAGTAAAATACATACAAAACCTAACATAATAGAAATACATAGAGAGGAGAAAAGATAAACCACAAATCTATCGATTTATTAGCGTCAGTCAATGAGAAATCCACCTCCAATCATCTATAAGCAAAGCCCTAGTGTTGTTATATAAGCTAATCCACTACAAAAATGAGGTTGATGGAATTGGGAGAACAAAAATCACCCCCAAAACAATATCCAACAAAAATGAAATATAAAGAATTTCTGATCTGCATGCATCGCTCTGCGACATAAAGCGTCGCTCGGCGACGACTCTTATACACTTGGCCCAGACTACGCCATGTCCGCAACTGAAAAAAATATTTAACATCGCTCGGTGACACACCACTTCGCCCGACAACTCTCTTTATTTTCTCCTGGCGATCAAGACGCGACGCAAGGCAGAAACTTCATGAAAATTTGGCCTTCAAATTTCGCCCGGCGACAGGAACTTTTTCCTGGCGATCGATGACAGTATAGCAACTTTTGTTGCTTTCCTTCATAACTTCAAAAGGCTCCAATCTTTCTCCTTATTCCTTTATTGATCTAAAAATGCATCTTGGAGCTTTATTCCTCTTTCTCCACAAATGTTCAAATACCTACAAAACATATACAAAACTTAATCAAACGATACAATATGTACACAAAATGCAATTAAACGTATTTACAACAAAAATCAGGATTATTCAACTGATATTAACAACAAAAAAGTAGATAAGTGTGTTGTACCACAAAATTTTCCCTATCATTTAGCAAGAATTTTCTCACAAGATCTCCTTTGGCTCAAGACTGCACTAGGGTTGATCAGCTCAAGACACCTCCTTATGCACTGATGACCAAAATTAGGGTTTGAGATTGAACAAGGATTTTTGAACTTACAATGCCCCATATGACTTTCATGGATCATTATGGACCCCCAAGATCACTCATGTCAAGTTTCAAGCCTTGGATCACACTTTTGCTCAGTCAATTGAGCAGTTGACCTAAAAATTAGTTGTATTGGGGAAAAATTCAAGCAAAGCCAATTTACAGTCAAACTTCATAATTTTTTATCCACATCAACATTTTAAACTCTATGTATCATTTGATCAAGTTTGGACCACAATTCCTCAAGAAATTTGATCAAATCTTCAAAAGGGCAAAATGGTCAAAATTAGGGTTTTGACTAGGAAAGGGCAATTTATGATTTTTGACTTAGCAAATGATCAATTGGTTTAAGGCATTATCTTAATAGTCCAATTGCATCATTTTTACCTAATGACATTGCTCAAAACATTGCTCAAGTCCAATGGATTGACAGATAAATTTTACAGTCAACTAATCAAAAGTCAACTGTATACTGAAAAGTCAAACTTTGACTTTTTGGTCAAATTCAAATGTCAAAGATCACAATTCATCAAAACATGTCAAATTATGAAACTTATTCATCAATCAATTCAAAATTCAAATTTTCATTTTGAAAAGTGAAAATTTCTAAACTTAGAAATTTTTCTAAGTGTTGAAAATTTCTTATTTTTTCACAACTTTGAGCAAACTTTTCACCATGATCCAAGATGATTCATAATAAACTTCCTACATGAAAGTTGTATATCTCCATGAAATCTACAACTTTTCTTTACACAACTCCTTCCAAAATTGCTTGGATCTCAAGTTATAATTTTAAGAATACATGGTCATGAAACAAAACACTTAGTGAAATTTTGCCCTAATTTGGTCAGGATTTTGACCCAACTTCATGGAACTTTTTCACATAGTTCCAAGGGGAATATCCAAAAGAAATTCAAATATTGGTTGTAGAGCATATTTCAAGCTTTCCAAAATGTCCAATAACTCCTTGAGATCGTTCTTGAGTAGGGAGAATCGAAGAGATGAAGTTAGGGTTTTATCACTTGAATTACAAGGCATTTTATGATGAACAAAATTCAAATTCAAAGTTATGCTGCATAAACTCTACTTTGCAGGCCTCAAAATTGTTAGGCACTCCATAGTTAATTGCTTTCACAGTTGTTATAGGTCTCATTTCAAGCATTCAATGCAAGACCATGCTTTATATCCATTTTGGGAAGAAAGTGTACAGTGCCATTTTGATAAAGTGCTTTTTTATACAAAACTTGTTCTTGAGCCTTGCACTTGTTCTCTTCTGATCATACAAGTCCCATAACCCATAAGAAACTTTTTAGACACTTAAAATCACTCAGCCCGTGCTTGTACCTCACATTGAAACTTGGTTTCCCACTTTTCTTCAAAATCAAGTAACCTAGCAATTAGCTGAAAACTTGTACTTCTGATTGTCCAAACCACTCCAATCCTTTTGCTTATAGATATACAAACTATTTTCCACAAAACACACGCATGTTTTGACCCCTAAAAACACCAAGAGCTCATAATCACATCTTATACCTCCATTTTCACACAAACTGGCCAAATACTTGAAACTCATAACTCCCTCGTGCGTTTTCAAGCGTTTTGGTTCCTAAAGCTTCTAAAGATCATTTAGAACTGATCCCACACCCTGTTACAGAACTGTAACACCATTAACACCACCCTCCATTTTCAAAAACAGAGCTTTGCATTTGGACTTCTCTAGAACTCCTCAGGTACTTTCAGCTCAAGCTAAGCATCCCATTAGCTTCCCAGGAACTTGAGGAAGCTAACCCAATCATTGGAACTCACTGAGAGCTTCTCAAACTCCAAACCTGATACCCTCTTGCAAGATAAGTTTTCTAACTTTAGAACTTTTTATACAGGCATCATCAATGATTAATT
Source organism: Vicia faba (assembly GCA_948472305.1). Classification (NCBI taxonomy): domain Eukaryota; kingdom Viridiplantae; phylum Streptophyta; class Magnoliopsida; order Fabales; family Fabaceae; genus Vicia; species Vicia faba. Next base: position 523,641,947 of record OX451735.1, on the reverse strand, counting down.
TATCAATAAAACATGCAGATATGATTGCCCTAAAGCTAACCATGTCCATAGTTTCCATTAATTTTGCTTAAGCTTAAAGAATTTTAAGTTTGAATTTTCTGAGATTTTTAGGGTTCAGATTAGGGCCAATGAAATTCATGTTTGTTTTTTATCTATAGTTTTATTGCTTTACATTTCTGAAACCGTGAGGAAATTTGCTACAAGTTTCATTTTTACAGTTTTCATTTTTGTTGAGATTTAAACAAGTTACAGAGGTTCTGGCTGGGCGTGAGGTTGAAGATGAAGTTGGCCTCAGGAACGTGTTTGCTACATATATTTATGCTTTGATTTATATAAACGGATGTATAGCCACCCCAGTGGTAGAAGCGCGCACCTATAACCTGAGGGACCTGGGTTCGAGCCCCAGTAGTACCCTTTTGGATTTTTCACAGTTTTGCATTCTGACTTTCTTTTTTTGGTAGGGCATTGGGCCTCCTTGGGCCTTGTTTGTTTTTGTTTTTACTTGCTAACCCCCCTGTTTCATTTACACACCCCTGACCCAGTTTTATTTTCTTTTTCTTATTTTTTATTTATTTATTTTCTTAAATATTTTTCTAATATTAAAAAAATCATAAAAAATCATAAAAATAGTAGATTTACATTTTGACATTAGTTTATTTATTTTTTCTCACTCAAAAAATTATTTTTATTAATCATACTTTATTTATTTTACTAATTATCTTTGTAAATTTAATTAAAACTAGGTTTTAGTTATTTTCTTTTACACCATTAAAATATATTATTTTAAAACAAAAAAAAAAATACCAAAAATATTTTATAATACTATAGTTTATTTTCAAGACAAAAATACCAAAAAAATATTTTTCTTGTAAACTTAATTTCTTTTTAATCAATTAATAGATTTAGGGTTTTATTTAAAATATTTTCTTAATAAATTTAGGTTTAATTAATTATTTTCTTCTAGTTAATTAGGTTAAAATCAAGACCCCTTTTCTCATAAAAATCCAAACAAGTATCCATTTACTTTACATTTCACATGCTTGTATATTTATTCATTTTGTACATTATATTCATTTAATTTCTTGTACATTTATACCAATTCATTATGGTTGTAATAGACTAATTAGGTTTATTCTCTTGCAATCCCCATTTATAATTTGTACACCCCCCTCCCACAAGTATTGTAATAGTGTAGTAAGTTTAAATTTTGCAATTTATCGCTTTATATATAACATGCTAGTAATTAGGGTTTGTATGGAAAGACTAAAACCAATACTTAGAAAAACCCTAATCAAAGACAAAATCAAGAATGAAAAATAATACACTTGCACACAAGCACCCCCTAGGGTAAATCCACTTGGTTTCCTTTACAAAGTGGCCATATTACACATGTGAGGTATCTTAGCAAAAATAAACAAAATATAAGATCATAGTCCCTCGATGACGCTATCTAAGTAGCCTTTCAAATGATCTTAGTCCCTACAAGAGAATGCTAAGATACCTTGCAACATTGCTAATCATGGTTATACGATGACCCACACCCGTCACGTTTACATCCAAAGATAGGGTTACTTACCAAATCAATGGTAAGGTAACAATGTCAAAGGAAAAGGAAAAATGAACATGAAAGACTTTTGAGTAAGTAGAATGCTCCTAATTACTTTCTCCATTTCAAAACAAAACATCCTTGATATTTTCAAAAACAAACACCCAAACTTTCAAAACCTCTTACAAACTTGAAAACATTTTCAAAAGATCAAACATCTTTGTATACATTCTTATGAATGAGAATCATTACAAAGATTGCCTAAACAATGGACTCTTTACAAAATACTTTCAAAAAACCACACAAAGCACACTTTCAAACAAAAAGCAAGTGATCTAGCAAGTAACTAAGAGCCCATGGAAAACCATGGATGAAAAGGGTGCTAATACCTTCCCTTTTCATAATCTACCCCCCAAACTCAAGAAATAATCTCAAAGGTCTTTCCTATGATTTTTCACCTTTCCTTTTGGATAAATGAAAAGTCAGTGGCGACTCCTGCTAACCGCAACATTTGCGATCAAACGCAAAACCCTCAAGTCAGTTCTCCCACCATATCACAAAGTGCAACCAAAAGTATATACAAAAATAGCTACAATTTGCACTTACCAAAAGTAGATAGATAGATACTTAATGTCAACACTAAGGATACCGTAATGAAACAAAACCACATATCACGGTTAAAAACTCCCACCCTATGCAAACCAGTCTGAAATATTCTATTATAACTCAACCTATTTCTTTTGTTTTATTTCACCCATTTTCATTTGAGCGCAAACACATTAAGCCCTTTATTTGTGCACGCACATAGTAGGGGAGTCAGTTAGTGATTCTAATCCTTAAGCACGGGGTTCTAGTACATTAGTTTGGTAACCCCTTTTATTTATCCAATTTCAAGTTGCGGGGGATCGGGACGTACTCCGCCCTACCAAGTTCAGCACTAGACACCTCTAAACCAACCAATAATGAATTGTTATTATATTTTGTAGGTTCCACAACCGTTGGATTAAGTGACCGAGTGAGGGTCACCTAACTTAATAGGTGCACTCCCTATTTTTATTTTATTAAGGCATGTAAATTTAGAATTTTTGGGATCATTCATTTATAGTCATCAACTCCCTACGTGGTTTGTGCTTAAGATAGTGCCAAATGCTAATATAAACTACTTGGGGCTACTTTAAAACTCAAACTTAAGGTCTCAGCATAATAGGTACTCAAATTGATCATGCATAATTAGGGGGTTTAGGGTGTTAAAACGGTATCGGTTTTGTTGAATCTTTCTCAAATTATTCTAACATAGCTTAAGTTAAAAGAAACCTATATACTCTTAAAGTATCATTTCATGCATAAAACCAGCAAAAAATTTATTATGGCTTAAGAAAATGGGGTGAATCAATTAATAGCGGAAAAATACGCATATGTACTCGACGATACATGAATTTGAATTGACTAACAAAGGAAATGAAATGAATATAGAACTACCTAGAAAACAATAAATAAAATCAATAAAGCTCCCCCCTCCTGACACTTATATTGAACATTGTACCCAAAGGAAGATTGAATTAGATATGTCAGCTACTGGTGCTCGTCCACGCCCACCATTACCAGGCTGGTGAGGTGGCATACCCACATGATGAATGTATTCCTACAATCCATCCACACATACTGTAAAAGCCACCATCTCATTGATCATGCCTGACATTCTTTGTTCATTCCTGTCACCAAAGTCACACTGATCTTATTGAATTTGCTGAATGATTTGTATCATCTCAGTTTGTTGAGTTTGTATATCTTGAAGCCTCTGGTCGTGCCGAGCATCCAATTTATTATGTCGCATTATTTCAGCGAGAATGTCATTAGAGGTGGCAGATGTGCTTTAATTCCTTCTTCGGTGTCTGGATGATGTACTTGTAACATTTTTCAGAAGGAGATTATGTGGTGTGTGGATGTGGATCAGTTTCAGGTGCACCCTGCTTCATCTTATCCAACTCATCATCAGTCTAACTACCTCATTCACCTTGTGTAGGCGCATTGGGCTCAGGGGCAGCCAGATCATAAAGCCAATTCACCATATTTTCGTAATAGTTTGATCGCGATAAGGAAAAATGACACTCTTAATCTCTCTATTTCGAACCATCAGATTATATCTGACATCTTCTCTAGCCTTAATTAGGTGTGCGGATCGACAATTGTCAATATCAGAAATAGAGCCGACATTGATGGCAAATCTGAAAGTTTGTCATTCAGGCCTAAAGTAAGTGATATGGATGTGTCTATTCCCCTAATACAAAAAGCATTGGTCCCTCTTACACAAATGGACTATATGTGTTCCAAAAAAATGGAGTTGTATTGATTCTTTTAGGCGTGAAGACATAGTGCATCAAGAACAACTCCTCATAATTCACTTTGTGGTTGTTAATCCTGCCAAAAGTTGTACTTGCCAAAACACGGTGAAAATAACATATGGCCAGATTATGAATAAGTGAGTCATTAAGTCCCTCCCAATTAAGAGTTTTCTCACCTATTAAATTTTCCCAAAGGCCGAATGTTACTATATGTCACTCTGCTTCTAGAGGAATTCTATATGCAACATTTTCTCAGTGTGGGAAATGTAGCATATCGCTCAGAGTGTCTTGGCTCAAAGAGTATTATGTGTTAAAAATTATAAATTTGGCGGTTCCAGTTAGATATTATTCTACAATAGGGGTATCATAGATAAAAGAACTCAAAAATTCCAAGGTTAATGGTTCATAAGTGGGGTGGTTCAACATACAGAGGTGTGTCAGACTCAAACTATCTAGCATCCACTTAACAATATCTAACAATCCTAATTCACACAGACAAGATTCATCAACATACCTTGTAGGTATAACAAAGTGTTGATAAAATTTCAGATACTTATCTTTCTGCAATTCACCCGCTTCGCCTGTACGGTAAATAATTGTTGAGAAATCTGGAGGTGGTCGTGAACTTCTATTTGTTAGTTGATCCCTTTGAGACATGATGAACACACAATATTCAAAAAAATGGGTTTCTCTTTGGTCTATGTGAGTGGATAAGTACTTTGAGTTTAATGGGGTTCTCACACAAAAAAATATTTTTATTAATAATACTTTATTTATTTTACTAATTATCTTTGTAAATTTAATTAAAACTAGGTTTTAGTTATTTTCTTTTACACCATTAAAATATATTATTTTAAAACAAAAAAAAATACCAAAAATATTTTATAATACTATAGTTTATTTTCAAGAGAAAAATACCAAAAAAATACTTTTCTTATAAACTTAATTTCTTTTTAATCAATTAATAGATTTAGGGTTTTATTTAAAATATTTTATTAATAAATTTAGGTTTAATTAATTAATTTCTTCTAGTTAATTAGGTTAAAATCAATACCCCTTTTCTCATAAAAATCCAAACAAGTATCCATTTACTTTACATTTCACATGCTTATATATTTATTCATTTTGTATATTATATTCATTTAATTTTATGTACATTTATACCAATTCAATATGGTTGTAATAGACTAATTAAGTTTATTCTCTTGCAATCCCCATTTATAATTTGTACACCCGCCTCCCACGAGTATTGTAATAGCGTAGTAACTTTAAATTCTACAATTTATCGCTTTATATATAACATGCTAGTAATTAGGGTTTGTATGGAAAGACTAAAATCAATACTTAGAAAAACCCTAATCAAAGACAAAATCAAGCATGAAAAACAATAAACTTGCACACAAGCACCCCCTAGGTTAAATCCACTTGGTTGCCTTTACAAAGTGGCCATATTACGCATGTGAGGTATCTTAGCAAAAATAAACAAAATATAAGATCATAGTCCCTCGATGACGCTATCTAAGTTGCCTTTCCAATGATCTTAGTCCCTAAAAGAGAATGCTAAGATACCTTGCAACATTTCTAATCATGGTTATACGATGACCCACGCCCGTCCCGTTTACATCCAAATATAGGGTTACTTACCAAATCAATGGTAAGGTAACAATGTCAAAGGAAAAGGAAAAATGAACATGAAAGACTTTTGAGTAAGTAGAATGCTCCTAATTACTTGCTCCATTTCAAAACAAAACATTATTTTCAAAAACAAACACCCACACTTTTAAAACCTCTTACAAACTTTAAAATATTTTTGAAAGATCAAACATATTTGTATACATTCTTACGATTGAGAATCATTACAAAGATTGCCTAAACAATGGCCTCTTTACAAAATACTTTCAAAAAACCACACAAAGCACACTTTCAAACAAAAAGCAAGTGATCTAGCAAGTAACTAAGAGCCCGTGGAAAACCATGGATGAAAAGGGTGTTAATACCTTCCCTTTTCATAATCTACCCTCCGAACTCAAGAAATAATCTTAAAGGTCTTTCCTGTGCTTTTTCACCTTTCCTTTAGGATAAAATAAAAGTCGGTGGCGACTCTTGCTAATCGCAACATTTGCGATCAAACGCAAAACCCTCAAGTTAGTTCTCCCACCGTATCACAGAACTGGCGACTCTGTTGGGGAAAATTCTAAAAGTGGGGTTACTTTAGGGTTAAATCACATTTACTTGATTTCATTGTTTGACTTGTATGCTTTACATTATGGTTCTTTGTTTGGGTTTGAATCCTCTACCTGGATTTGGGATACCTTATAGGTAAGTAGCAATACATTATGGAAACTGTGCGGGATATACCGACATGGTCTAAGCAATAGCTACGTTAGTGCGACATATTTGTGGGTACCGGTAGCCCTTGAGTTAATGAAGGAGAATTCGGGGCTGTTGAGTGATGTCATGAAGCACTAATGAACTTTTAGAACTTTTACTTGACCAACTTTCCCATTAGGATGTAGTGATATGACCGGCTTTGGTGTAGTCCGAAGTTTGTAGATACTCGATACTACACTCATTGAGGTTTGGTTTTTTGGGATATTTCAGACGAAGAAAACAAACCAGTGATATTGAGCTCCTTAGAACCCAATTACTATTGCTAGGACAGGTTTGAGCCAACTAAAATTCAAGAGGGTACTTACCTATGAGACTCCATGCAAGCCTAAACCTAAGTACTTGTTTGCTTTGTTTGTATATGCATACGTGTACATAACATCATGAACATAATAACATCATACTCATTCACTACCCATTTCAAGGATCTTGGGATTTATCTTTGTTCTATTTTATAGGACATGGATTCTATTCGCAGAAAAACTATTCAAGTCATTCTCGTAAGGATTCCTCCTCAACTCAAAGAGCTAGCTTCAAGGATTCCTGAAAATTCTCCATTCACCGAAAGACATGGTCGCCTACTAAACTTGGTCACCTACAACACTGATGAAGACATGATGAAGGTTCTCTTTTAGTTCTTTGATCCTTTACACCATTGCTTTACATTTCCCGATTATCAACTTGTGCCAACTTTGGAAGAATTCTCCCAACTCTTGAGGATTCCCATCCTCAATTAACTACCTTTCAACGGTACGGAAAAAGATCCAAATCCAGAAGAGATTAATCAATCTCTAAACTTGCAACCATCTGATATCACAACTAATTGGGAAACAAGGAGTGGTGTCAAAAGGTTTCCTAGCAAAGTTCTTGTTTGAGAAAGCCCAAAACTGTTGGAATTCTTTGGATTTACAAGCCTTTGAGGAAATTATGGCTCTCCTCATCTATGGGATGGTTTTGTTCCCAAATCCTGACCAACTCATAGATGTGAACACCGTCAAAATCTTCATATCCCATAACCCGATACCTACATTTCTAGGGGACACCCTACATTCTTTTCACACTCGCACTATGAGGAAAAGAGGTATCCTTATGTGTTGCACTCCTATATTGGCAAGATGGTTTATTTCGCATCTTCCCTGATCTGTATTGAAAAACGAGCAAGGTTCAAGGTGGTCACAAAGGTTGATGACACTCAAACATTTAGACATCCATTGGTGTTCCCGATCCATAGAGAATATTATCATCGTCGACCGTTGTGGAGAGTTCCCTAATGTCCCCTTACTTGGCATTAGAGGAGGTATCACCTGCAACCCCTGTTTAGCCTTAAGATAGTTTGGTTACGCTTGAAGGGATGGTCCACATGAAATGCTCATTCAAGGTTTGGTATTTGACTACGAGAATAACGATCAAGGTCTTCGCCAGAAGTTTATCCGAGCTTGGAGGATGTTGAGCAAGGTAGATATCAAGACATTGGGGCATAAGAATTCCATCCCTCTTAAGCCTTACCTCAAATGGGTACGAGCTCGTGCTCAAAGTATTATGATGCCTTATCCCCTCATTCTCCCAGTAATCATTGAGCCTGTTATGGAAGGATATGTTCCATACACTATCCTGCATCCTGACATGCCCACCTCTCTTGAAGACTTACAAAGAGATTGGATACAACTCAAGGGTGAGAGAGATACTTTTAAAGCCCAATTCTACGCTAGCGAGAAGAAGGTTTTGGAACTCACTAAGAAACTTCATGAGGAGAGGAACCCGAATGCCTACATCGCACCAAAGAGGATGCGTACTACCTTTTTATCTTAGAGTTTTTGTATTTGTTTTTCCCAAAGAGGCATTGATGTACTCAAGCTTTAATTTATTAATATAACGTGTGTTTCCTTTTTGTCTAAAACAAATTTGAATCTTTAAATCCTTGAAATCATTGCATATGCATTTACCATTCATCATAACATAAGCATGTTTCTTGCAACAAGTCTCCTCATCTTTCTACTATTTATTTCAGTAAGATGGATCTCGAGCAAACGGTGAAGGACCTCCAAGCACAAAATGCTCAGTTTCAACAAATGTTTTTAACTCTAGCCAACGGACAAGAAGAGTTGAAGACCTTGTTGGTTGAAGAGAAAAAGAAGAAAAAGAAAATAACCGGAGTTCTAAACATTTAAAGAAGATTCCAAGGACAAGAAAGAAGGACCATGGACTTTGCAACGTCATCCGGTGAGAAAGACAATCAAGATGGAAAAGGTAAGGAAGCAGTTGTCCAGCCAGATTCAGAAGAGGAAGAGGAAGAGGAAGAAGAAGATTATTATGAAGAACAATACCCTCCAGCCGATGACAATTATAAGCATCTGGAAGAACGGTTAAGTTCAATGGAAATCCAAAAAGTGCCTGGATTAGACTTTGAGGGGTTGGGGTTAGTATTTGGGATAGTTATTCCTCCAAAATTCAAAGCAATGGTGTTCTCCAAATATGACGGAGTTTCATGTCCCAAAATTCATCTCCTGTCCTACGTGAGGAAAATATAGCCTCACACTGCCAACAAGGATTTATGGGTACACTTCTTCCAAGACAATCTATCTGGAACTCAACTTGATTGGTTTTATCAGATAGAAAGAGCAAATGTTCACAACTGGGAAGATCTTGTTGCTGCCTTTTACAAACAATACCAATACAACGCTGATCTTGAGCCTACCCGTACTTAACTCCAGAGTATGGCCATGGTTTGAAATAAAGGCTTCAAAGACTACACTCAAAAGTGGAGGGACATAGTAGGGAGAGTCCAGCCTCCCCTATTTGAAAGAGAGTTGGTAGACATGTTGTGGGCACCTTGTCCAGTCCCTTCTTTAATCACTTAATTGGGAGTTCATCGGCAGGTTTTACTGAATTGATATGAACTAGAGAAAGGGTGGAAGTCGGGATAAAGAATGGGAAGATTCAAAAAGATGCATCCTCTGCTGCTGTAAGGAAACCATTTATTGGAAAGAAGGAGGTGGTTATTGTATATCCTCAGAGAAATCAAGATAGGGTTGAACGTCGTCCAATGGTGAGAGTTGTCATGATTCCTAAACTTGCGCCTGCTCAGCAAAGAAACAACCAGCCAAGAACGGAAAGACCAGTCCGACAGTTCACCTAAATTAATATGACATTATCTCAAGTATTGTCACATTTGTTAAGATCCAATCTAGTGACCCTGAAAGAAGGGCCAAAGAACCCTAACACAACATCTCCTCACTATCATCCTAATTCCCGTTGTGCATACCATTCTGAGAGTCCTGGCCATGACACTAACAATTGTTGGGCTCTAAAGAACAAAGTACAAGATCTTCTTGAAGCCAAAGAGATTGAATTCGATGCGCCAGAAAAGCCCAATGTCATTACTGCCCCTATACCCAAACACGGCCATAATACCAACTCCATTGAGGAAGATATCTTTGTTACTTCAGTTGATGAACTTGTGACCCCCCCTCCTGACTATCAAAAAGAATTTGTTAAGTGTCGGTGTTTTCCCAGGCTGTGATGAATGCTGTCATTTTTGTTCATCCTCACCAACCAGTTGTCCTTTGTTGAAAGCAGGCATTCAATGCCTAATAGATAACAAGGAGATTTTTTTCGAGAAGACTTCTATTCCAACTGTTTCTTATAATGATGTTTCCATCGTGACCATTTCTGACAATTCTTCCAGGGTCTCCACCAAAAGACCCGTTAGAATTACATCAGTTCCTAAAGTAGCTCCTTTGATAATTACAATTCCTGGACCAATCCCATATTTGTCAGACAAAACCGTCCCATGGAATTATGGAGGTGTTGTTTACTACCGCAGTATCAAGCAAGATTGGCCAGCTGCTGAAGATTCAAGTTCTGAGAAAGATGACTTTGATATCAGTAACATCGCAGGGACTAGCAAGATAACCCGAAGCGGAAGGGTTTTCTCTCCAAAAATTGCTCCTCCAAAAGCTATTTCTGGACCCGTAATCATTCATGTTGTTGTTGCTCCTCCAAAGGATATTCCTAGTCCTACAATCATCTCTGCTAATACTCTTGTTGACAAAACTGTTACAATCCCTGTTATCACCCCTACTGACATTCCTGCTGCCGAGTCAACCGAGACTCGAGGAAAAGGTATTCTGGTTGAGCCTATCCGAATGAAGGCACAATTAGTAGTTATCCCTGAGACCTCCTGAAAGGAGATGGAGGAAATTCTAAAGATCGTAAAAAGAAGCGACTACAACATAGTCGAGCAACTGAGGAAAACTCCATCAAAAATTTCCATGCTGGCTTTATTGTTATGTTTTGGGGCTCATGCGAAGGTCTTGGTAAAATTCCTTAAGACTACCCATGTACCCCAAGAAACATCTGCCGACCAGTTCCAAGACTGCATAGCCAGCTTGACTGCATATAATGGTTTAGGTTTTTCGGATGCTGATTTAACGCCAAGGGGGAGAAAGCATAATGAGGCATTGCATGTCTCAGTCGAATGCAGGGGCACGACCTTGGCTCATGTTTTGGTTGACACCGGTTCATCTCTGAATGTGTTGCCTAAAAAGGCTCTTGATAGGCTGGACATGAAGGATTGACATTGAAACCAAGCAAAATAGTAGTGAGGGCTTTTGACGACTCAAAAAGGATGGTGCATGGGGAAGTAGACATCCCCATAAAGTTTGGAACCTAAACTTTTGATTCAACTTTTTATGTAATGGATATTCGACTTTCATATTCCTGCTTGTTAGGCCGACCGTGGATCCACAATGTTGGCGCCGTTACCTCCACGTTGCATTAAATGCTGAAATATCCAATTCACGGGAAAATCATCACCGTTCAAGGAGAAGAAGAGTATATGGTTAGCCATCTAAATTCCTTCAGATGTGTGGAACTAGATGGTGAATTTATTGAAACTCCATTCCAGCATTTTGAAGAAGTCCCGCAAGATGTGGCAGTAACCAAGACTGTGTTTCAAGTCACAAAGATTACAAGGCCTCTGCTCAAGATATCGTCTTTGAAGGATGCCAAAGCAGTGATAGAAGAAGGTGGGTGCACTATTTGGGGACAACTCCCAGATATCCCATACAAATCTGATAAATTTGGTCTGGGTTTCACTTCAGGTGCCCAGAAGGCTGTACGTCGCACTCGTTCCAGAGGACTACCCTTGAAGATCAGCAACCACCAAATCAGCACCGTAGAGGATGATGAAGACAGCTACGACCTAGAGGATTGGATTTTCCTAACTGTCAATGGAGGGCTCAGCAATTGGGAAGATGTAGATTTCATCCTGATCACTTTTATCCCGCAGTAATTTGTCTTTGAATTTTGTCATATCTGTAATATTAAAACAATTCAGACTCTTAAAACCTTGTGCCTTATGTAGCGATAAAAAATGTAGCGGGGTAAATCGGAGATCGAATTATTGATTAATTCGTCTCACAAAAGCAAGAGTCGCCACCGCGCTTTATTATTTCCAAGGGAAAAGGGGAAAGAGCGAAATAAAACCCTAAAGTATGCAATGTAAATAATACTTTTTAAAAGTAATAAAAATACAAGGCGTTTTTGAAAAGATATCTGTGGTTCGGGGGTTGGTTATACAATGGGAAGGTATTAGCACCCAATGTATCTATAGTACTCTATAGGAACCTTTTGAAATATCTGTTTATTTAAAAATTGATTGCTTGATTAAAAATAAATTATTTTGGCCGAAAAGGGGTACGGACGGGTTTTTGAAGATACGACGACCTAACGTCGAAGTTTTTGCTTAAAGGGTATAAGTTTCGAAAAGATTGAATATTTGATGAAAAATTATCCTAAGTTTTAATGAAATGCGAAAGTTCGCGCAATTTAGACTTGAAGACATGAAGTCAACAAATTTATCGTTTCTCCTTTGGATTTAAACGTAAACAGAATAATCATGTAAATATAAAGTAATTAAACAGAAAAAAAATCATGCGGATAATAATTAAATAGTAACAGGTAAATAAATGACTAAATGGTATAAATATGAAAAGTTTTTTAGATTTTGCTCTAATATTAATTAAAGCGAGAGAATTAATTAAAGAAAAGATAAAATGTTTTTTTTTTAAGTTTTAATTTCTAGTTTTTATTCTTTTTATGTGTTTTTTTTTAATATTAATAAAAGTATTACTTTTTAAGAATTAAATTAAGTTAAAACTTAATGCTACTAACTTAAGTCTAATTTAAAAGATATTAAATCCCAAGGCTTTAAATTAATAAAATCGGTCGGTTCTTAAAATGTCTTAATTAAATACAAACTCTTATTTTTGATTACATTTACTAATTATCTAAACTAATAAAAATTCTAAAAGGAAAAAAAAATAGAAAAAGGGTATATAAAAAAAAATGGAGTAGATGATAAACAATTGATATGGGCTAAAAGGTTTTAGGGAGCCCAAACAGAAACAAGTAAAATGGGGGGTGCCTAAGGGAATCGTGTGGGCTTAAGGCAGCAAAATGGGTTAAAGGCCCATTATTCCATAATTTGTTTCTTAGGGTTAAACAACGTTTTGGTTTAGGGAAAAAGGGATTAGGGTTTGGTTCGTGCAGAACGGCGCTCATCTCTCTTCTTCGTCTTCGCGTCTTCTTCTCCATGCTTTTGCTTCTGAGTCCCTGAGTTTGCTTTTAAACTCCTTGCCATGGCCACCAGCTCTCACTGTCTTCTTCCCTCTAGCCAAACAAAAAAAGGGGCTACGGATTTTACCGTAAAATACGTTATTCGTTGGGTTTCGTTATTTTTTGCATGCATTGATTTTGATTATGTTTTGATTCTGATTCTTATTATTGTTGTTGGAGGTACTATGGAAGTAAAAAGGGGAAAGGAAATTGTTACCTGGGCGAAGACGGAGGAGGAACAGTTGGGTGCGAAGGAGGCCAGGCGGCGAGGAGAGGAGGCGCGTCGCGAGCTTGCTTCGGTGGCCGGTACTTTGTATTTGGCTTCCTTCTTCTTTCTGACTTTGATACTGCTACTGTTGAAAAATATTTTTGACTAGCTTGCCTCTTCCTCTGACTTCTGTATGCTTTCGTTAGAGTGGTTTGACAGTTTCTCTTCTTCTCTTTTTCGCCTTGCTTACTGTGCTTTCCGTTGCTCGCCTATGACGACATGATCTGAGGCCTTGTGTTGTATGCTTTTGAATGCTTGAATGCTACCGTTGAAATGTTGTTTTAACCAGCTTCTCTCTTCCTCTTTCTCACCTTGTTACTATATGATTTAAATGGCCAATGATGATAACTCTGAGGCCTTGCTTATGTTGCCTTCGAAGTTGGTTTTGGCTGGATTGTTTCAGATTTGGCCTAGCTTGGCTTCAGCAGGTTTGAGATTGATGATGTTCATGGCTTGGGCAATAAGTTTGATAGGTTTTGGGTATACTGGTTATGTTGGTTTTACGCAGGTTGATGGAAACAGGGGAATAGGTTTTTTGTTGTTAGGCCATATTGGTTTGTATGGTTTAGACTGGTTTTGTGTTGGTTGGATAGTAGAGATGATGGTTCTTTGTTTAGGCCATGTTGTGAAATGGTTTGAAAATGGTTAAGGTTATGAAATTGTTTTTTGATATATGGTTTTGACGGGCTTATGGTGATGTTGGCTTGAGGGCTCAATCAGTTTCGGTGAGGTTTAGGCCATATTGGTTTTTATGGTTTAGACAGTGGGAATGGTTATGCAGGTTCTTGCTGGTTTGTATATTTTCTTGTTGACAACAATTTTTCTAAGTTTTTTTTAAGGCCTGGAGATTGATTTTTCTTCTTCTGTTTTGAAGTGATTTTGTTATGTTATAACCACTGCCTCCTTTGTTTACGTTACAGGCTGGAGATTTGAATATTTTTTTACAATATTCTTGGCCTTCTGCATCATACTGTTACATCTAGTTTGTCTCTATTCCTATTTCATGTTTTTACTCCCTACTGGCTGTGTTACTGCAGTTTGTCTTGTATCCCTTTCCTGCCTAAGCCAAACCTGTAAAACCACACTTCCTCCTCTCTTTCTCTCTCTCAGTACAGTTTTGACAATAAAATGATATGCTGTACTATTTTCTGAAATTGCAAAGGTGCTGGAATATGATGAAAAGGGAATGTTATATTGCTTGCAAATTGGTTTTTAACTGCATATTTTGACTTGCTTACTGCATGGCACAGTGGGAGCCTCTTTGTATGTTTGGCCTCTTCCTATATGGGCATGTTTACGTTGCAACTTGGCTTTGAAAGTGCATATGCTGTTGATTTTTTGTATGCTATTGTCAAACATTTGAATTGATGCATATTGTTTTGAACTATGCAGTGGGCTTTTAAAAATGCAATTGATTTGAAAAATGCAATTTTTGACAAAAATGAATTTGTGCATTCGTTTATAAAAAATTCCTCTCTTTTTTGTGAACCGGGAGAAATCCCGTGATTTGCAAAAAAGAGTAAACTGATTCCAGCCATTGCTTTTAATGATGAACATTAAATAATTTTTTTGCTTTTAACTATTTATTCAAAACTGACTTTTCTTTTAATTGTTTTTGCAGGTAAATTTAAATGAGCAGACAAGAGGCATTGGATAGAAGATGAAGATTTAGAATTTAGGAAAATAGTTTTTTTATTTTACTTTAAGCATTTATGTAATTGCCATTATAAATATTTTGTAATAACACAATATTTAAATGATAATTGTAATAAATAGAATAAAGTGAATAAAATTCTATTATTTCCAAATTAATTCTTTTTTCTTTCCAATTATTTATCTATTGTTTATAATTCTTTCAATTATATAATAACTGAAAATCAAATCCAATCATTTAAATTCAGAATGATAAACGAATAAATAAACATCATTGGCCAATTAACAATTTTAATTATTTAATTCATTATTCATAATATTCTAAATTATAATAATTAAAAAAATAGAATTTAATTATTTAACCTAGAACGATAAAGAATTAAATAATCATTGTTGACCAATTAATAAACCCATTCTCAAAATATTTATTTCATTATTCATAAGTCTTTAAATTATATAAAAATTGAAAATAGATTTCAATTATTTAAATTTAAGACTATAAATAATTAATAAACGTCATTTAAGTCTTGATCAGTTGATAAATTTAGCGTTCAACAAATAAATAGCTCTCGACTCGAAACAGTTATGAATTTTTAAGATCAATAGATCAAAACACTTGTAATGTAATGATGCCGATGGGAGATGGTATCTTAGGTCAAAATCTGGGGTACAACAGCTGCCCCTATTTAAGTTTCTTCTATCCGGAGATATGAAGATCAAAATCTTCGTTTCGACGAGATTGAAGGTACTTAAATACATAATTACGCAAATTTTGTCCTAAGATGCCATCATCATGCAGTGATATGAATGTAGTGCTTGAATTCACAAAGAAAGATATTGTACGAAACAAGACAATGTTGGAGGAATAGAACACCAACAAAACACAGAGACATGAATTATACGCTACTGGGGAAACGAGCTATCAACTTCAACCGACAGACTCCTGACAACGAATAAAATTTAGGGGATACGACCTTTGTCCCTAACAAAGAGGGCGTCTTGCATAGGCCGTAAAAGATTATTGACCCAAAACAGTGAGTTCACAACCCAAGGTCGAAGATAGATAAAAAGTATCAAATTTGCTGATGACGGGTTACCGACTTCTGAAGGTAAAATTCATAACAAATTTCTCTGCGAGATTTTCGGAGAGATACCAATTAATGCTGAAGTAATTAGATTGTAGATACGCAAGTTGTTCAAATAAAGAAAACTGCCACTTGCTGTCGCCCAAAGAAAATACCGATAACATACAAGTTACTCAAATAAAGAGGCTATCACTTGCCGTCGTCCATAGATGTCAATAACATACAAGTTGCTCAAATAAAGAAGCTGCCACTTGTTGTTGTCCAAAGAAAATACCAATGACATACAAGCTGCTCAAATAAAGAAGTTGCCGCTTGCTGTATTCCAGAAAAGTAATAACGTACTAGTAACTCGTGAAGAGCTGCTGCTTGTTGCTTTCAGAAAAAATAAATGACGCACTAGCAGCTCGTGAAGAACTGCTGCTCGACGCTTTCAAAAGAGTAAATGACGCACTAGTAGCTCGTGAAGAACTGCTGCTCGGCGCTTTACGAAGTAAATGACGCACTAGTAGCTCGTGAAGAACTGCTGCTCGGCGCTTTCAAAAGTAAATGACGCACTAGTAGATCGTGAAGAACTGCTGCTCGGCGCTTTCCGATGTAATAATACGTACAAGTTGCTCGTGAAGAGCTGCCGCTTGTCGTCTTCCATAAAATAATAACGTACAAGTTGCTCATGAAGAGCTGCCGCTTGTCGTTTTCCAAAAACCAATCAGAAGGAAATTGCGATGATATTGGCATAGAATAAAATCCTCGTCAAAGAGAACCATGAATCAATCCTTCCCGAGGAGATCACCTACTTAAAGGTGCAACATAAATGCACCAGTCGTCTAGGTCGCAAACTCACCGGGGAGAATCAAAGAAATATCCTATGCAAGAGGCAACAACTTCATCCAGGAATAAACCAGAGAGAAGACAGTCAAACAAGACTCTACCCAATGAGAAAGTAATTCGACTGGGAATTCATCCTATCCAGAAATGGACAGGGTAAGCTGAATCAAAAATCATCCACGAGGATTAGCTCGGTTGGGGAATTTAGAAAGGAAGCACATTTTCTGCCTAAGCTAACCTTCTACTTGGAAATAAATATGTACGTTGTTCGAATAAACAAAGTATGACCCAAAATCAACGGCAAATGTGGATATGCATGCTGACATGAGTGTAAATGAGTGAATGACTGTTATGCTGACAAAGACAGACAAATGGAATATCTTGAAGATAATAAGATGTCACAGCATAATAGGTACTCGGCCAATCTTGAAAAAGGCGGAAGATAACTGGAATTGGAAACACAAAGAAACGTCGGAGCGTAACGCTACAAGGCTCAAGTCTTCTGAGGAGAAAAGTATTCAAATCCAATCTTCTAACACCAATAAACCACTGGCATGGGACGAAGTGTACCGCACTTCAAAACCTCCCAAACAAAGGTAGCTAAAACAACACTTAAATGGAACAACTGGGGAGTCACCAAACTTAGTACCCCGAGAAACGCAAGTTTACACAACCAACACCTCATGACGATTTTAAAATAAAACGAGTTCATCATACAAGTATAAGTTACTGCACTATTTTGCATTTCATGACTTGACCATCTTCGGGACGACTGTTAATATTCCTTTCGTTATTCACGACACTTTTTTTTTAAATAAGGATATTTTAACTACTTTGTTTCGAATATTGCCGTAAAAATTAAGATTTTGCCCACAGAAGGTAAATGCTCAAATTCATTAATAAGATGGTAGTTCGCTAACAACGCGACTCCAGCGATTTACAAAAATGTGGGAAATAGTACATGAAATAAAAGGTTACACAAAAACAATGATCACTATTCTCCCTAACAACTTTGAATTCTAGAATGTGCTCAGATGCCAAGACTGATTTGACCAGAAGTTTGCCTAAGCGAAATACTTCTTGACTGCATCGGCGTTCATGGGACGCGGAAGGTCTTCACCGTCCATATTGGTGAGAATCATGGCACCTCCAGAGAAGAATTTCTTAACAACATACGGTCCTTCATAATTCAGAGCCCACTTGCCCCTTGAATCAGGTTGGAAAGATAATATTTTCTTGAGTACAAGGTCACCTTCTCTGAACTCGCGCGGTCGAACCTTCTTATCAAAAGCCTTCTTCATTCTTTGCTGATACAATTGACCGTGACACAAAGCTGTCAATCTCTTCTCTTCGATTAAATTCAACTGATCATATCTACTTTGACACCATTCAGCCTCAGAAAGTGTGGCTTCCATCAACACTCTCAGAGACGGAATCTCAACCTCCACGGGGAGTACGGCTTCCATACCGTAAACTAGGGAAAAAGGGGTCGCGCCCGTTGAAGTTCGAACTGAAGTACGGTACCCATGTAAAGCAAACGGAAGCATTTCATGCCAATCCTTATAAGTTACCACCATCTTCTGGACAATCTTCTTGATATTCTTGTTAGCAGCTTCAACAGCTCCATTCATCTTCGGTCTGTAAGGAGAAGAATTATGATGTTCGATCTTGAACTCTTCACAAAGCTCTCTCATCATCTTGTTATTCAAATTCGAACCATTATCAGTGATGATCTTGCTCGGGATACCGTATCGACAAATGATCTGATTCTTGATAAATCTGACTATCACCTGTCTGGTTACATTAGCATAAGATGCGGCTTCCACCCATTTAGTAAAATAATCAATCGCTACCAAGATGAAACAATGACCATTTGAAGCTTTGGGTTCAATCATTCCAATCATATCAATGCCCCACATAGAGAAAGGCCAAGGTGAAGAGATAAAATTTAGGAGGGTTGGCGGCACGTGCATCCTATCCGCATAAATCTGGCATTTATGACACTTCTTCACATACTTGCAGCAATCAGATTCCATTGTCATCCAATAGTAACCAGCTCTGAACATCTTTTTGGCCATCGTATGTCTGTTGGCATGAGTGCCAAAGGATCCTTCATGTACTTCTTGCATCAGCATGTCTGCCTCACGTCTGTCTACACATCTGAGCAAGACCATGTCATAATTCCTCTTATACAAAACTTCTTCATTGAGAAAGAAACTGCTTGCTAATCTTCTCAACGTCTTCCTATCTTTATTGGATGCCCCAGGCGGGTACTCTTGAGTTTGAAGAACACGTTTAATGTCATGGAACCACGGTTTGTCGTCAGTGATCTCTTCTACTGAGAACACATGAGCAGGTCTGTCGAGACGCATAACCCGGATTGTAGGCACGTCGTTCCAACCATTCACTTGAAACATCGAAGACAAAGTAGCTAAAGCATCAGCCATTTGGTTCTCATCTCTAGGGATATGATGTAATTCCACCTTGTTGAAGAAAGTTAACAACCTTCTAGCATAATCTCTGTAAGGGATCAAACCAGGATGACGAGTCTCCCATTCTCCTTTGATTTGATTAATCACCAATGCCGAATCTCCGTAAATATCAAGAATCTTAATCCTTAGATCCACTGCTTCTTCGAGACCCATAATACATGCCTCATATTCCGCCATGTTGTTCGTACAGTCAAACTTCAGTCTCGCCGTGAACGGGATATGAGTACCTCGGGAAGTAACGATTATTGCCCCTATTCCATTTCCATAAGAATTCACAGCTCCGTCAAATATTAAACCCCAACGGGATTCGGGATCAGGTCCTTCTTCAGGTAACGGCTCTTCACAGTCTTTAGCTTTCAAGTACATAACATCTTCATCTGGGAAATCAAACTTGATGGATTGATAATCTTCAATTGGTTGGTGAGCCAAATGATCGGCTAAAATACTCCCTTTGATCGCTTTCTGAGTGTGATACTCAATGTCATATTCGGATAACAACATCTGCCAACGGGCTATTCTTCCAGATAAGGCAGGCTTCTCAAAGATATACTTGATCGGGTCCATTTTGGAGATCAACCAAGTAGTGTGATTAATCATATACTGGCGCAGACGGCGAGCAGCCCAGGCTAAAGCACAACAGGTTTTCTCAAGTAATGAGTACAGAGACTCACAGTCTGTGAATTTCTTACTCAAATAATATACAACATGTTCCTTTCTTCCGGTCTCATCTTGTTGACCAAGCACACATCCCATGGAATCTTCCAATATAGTCAGGTACATAATCAAAGGTCTTCCTTCCACCGGAGGAATCAAAATGGGAGGTTCAAGTAAATATTCTTTGATGCTATCAAAAGCTCTCTGACAATCTTCTGTCCACACACATCCTTGGTTCTTTCGGAGAAGCTTGAAAATCGGCCCACAGGTAGTAGTCATATGAGATATAAACCTAGAAATGCAATTCAGTCTCCCAAGGAATCCTCTTACTTGTTTTTCCGTCTTGGGAGCGGGCATTTCCCGAATAGCTTTGACTTTATCAGGATCTACTTCAATACCTTTCTGACTGACAATGAAACCCAGAAGTCTTCCAGAATGAACACCAAAAGTGCACTTGTTGGGATTCAGACGGAGTTTGTACTTTCTCAAACCCTGGAATAACTTCAACAAATGTTCCAAATGATCTTCCTCAGTCTGTGATTTGGCAATCATGTCGTCCACATACACTTCGATCTCTTTATGCATCATGTCATGGAACAAAGCAGTCATGGCCCTTTGGTATGTTGCGCCAGCATTCCTCAAACCAAACGGCATAACCCGATAACAAAATGTTCCCCACGGTGTAATGAAAGCGGTCTTCTCCATATCTTCCGGCGCCATCTTGATTTGATTGTAACCAGAAAAACCATCCATGAAAGAAAAGACTTTGAACTTGGCGGTACTGTCGACCAATACGTTAATATGAGGTAATGGGAAGTCATCCTTCGGACTAGCTCTATTCATATCTCTGTAGTCTACACACATCCGAACTTTGCCATCCTTCTTAGCAACAGGCACTATGTTGGCTAACCACTGAGGATAAACCGACGTAACAAGGAAACCTGCGTTGATCTGCTTCTGAACCTCCTCTTTGATCTTGTCAGCCATGTCGGGACGAGTCCTTCTCAGCTTCTGCTTGATCGGTGGACACTCAGGTCTCAACGGTAAATGATGTTCCACAATGTCGTTGTCCAAACCTGGCATATCTTGGTAGGACCAAGCAAACACGTCAACATACTCTTTGAGAAGCTCCAACATCTTCTCTTTAACTTCCGGGATAAGCAATGCTCCAACTTTGACTTCCTTTCTATCTTCTTCATCACCCAAGTTGACCAACTCTACAGGTTCTTCAAATGGTTTAATAATCTTCTCATCATGCTCAAGCAAACGGGAAATCTCAACAGGAACCTCTTCATCATCCTCTTCTTCGGCTCTGAACACAGGGAATTCAAAGTTGGGAGAGGGCATAGGATCACTGTTTTCGATGGTTAAGTCATGGATTAATCTGCACATATGATTATGCTTTATTTTAGAAATCGATTTGTGCAAATAAAATAAAAGGTTATTAATTAATTTTCATTGCTATTTCCCAGAAAAAGTGAAAATTAAAACAGCAGTGGACAAAATAACATTTTTATTCATTAAAGGGAAATACTTGAAACAAAGAGCCCAGACATCTCTCTTTTGCCTTGGGCAGAGCAAAAGGAATTATTTTTCATAGCCCGACACAAAATACGTTTCGCTCTGGGCAGAGCGAATTTTTCAAAGGAAAATAAACAAAACATTACTCGGAAATGTGCATAACCACAGGAACATCAACAGCTATCCAGTTTTGGCAAGCCAATCCAGGCGTCACAAACACGGGCAAATCCTCCTCGGAATCATCATCTATGATAGCATCAACCTCAGGATGTACAAACCCTGCACTTCGGAAAACCTCTTGAATCGGACGAACAACCACCTCTTTCTCGACCCTTGCAGATATTGGATGAAAACCCAGACCTTCCCAAGACTTGTTCTCGGGTAACGTCAACACCTGACCCCATCCGTCGGCCGAACCACTTTCCACCACTCGCCGCGCATCCTCAAAAGAAGAGATGGATGCCCCTTGCTTCTTCACTGTATTCTTAGTAACAGATGGACCCTGGAACTGGGTTCCAACATCCTCGTCAGCATCAATAAAAGAAAATGATGATAAATGGCTTACCACCATAGCCTGCTCTCCCCTAATCATCACTAGCTTCCCATGTCTTACAAACTTTAGTCTCTGATGGAGCGTAGAGGTGACTGCCCCGGCATCATGGATCCAGGGACGACCCAATAAACAGCTGTAGGCAGCACGGATATCCATCACTTGGAAAGTGATTTGAAAAGTATGGGGACCAATCACTATAGGAAGATCCACTTCACCAATGACTGTCTTCCTAGAACCATCAAATGCTTTGACAATTACTCCACTAGGCCTCATAGGAGCACCTGGATATGAAAGCCGAGATAACGTAGTCTTGGGCATCACATTCAACGACGAACCTGTATCCACCAACACGCTTGATAAGGTATCGTTTCCACAACTTACTGAAATGTGCAAAGCCATATTATGGTTTCTCCCCTCCTCTGGGAGTTCTTCATCACTGAAACCAAGATTGTTAAACGAAGTTATATTTCCCACAATCCCATCAAACTGATCAACCGTTACATCATGGTCCACGAATGCCTGGTCCAAGACCTTCATCAAGGCTTCTCTATGCGCACCAGAATCTCTCAATAAGGCAAGCAAGGAAATCTTGGAAGGTGTTTGCAAAAGTTGGTCCACAATCTTATATTCACTTCTCTTGATAAGTTTCAAAATCTCATCATCCTCAGGGTGAGGGATAGGTTCACTGGATCGGTTTATCTCAACCCTTGGTTCAACATTTCCTACTGGAATCTCCGCCGGTATGGGCCTCCTAACTTGAATTCCTGGTCTCTTCGAAGGTACTGCTGCAAAAACATGCCCACTTCTCGTAACTCTACTCACATCAGCAATGTTAACAAAAGATGGTCTCGTTGGTATAGGGACTTCTACCCCATTCTCAATCATTGTGGCGTTATACTTGTACGGCACAGCTTGGTCTGACCTGTAAGGCACAGGGCCAGGTGGGTAAATAATCAAAGGATCAACAGGCGCAATCTGACTGTTGTAAGCAATCTCTACTGATTCTGGCAAATTGAATTGTGGTGCGATAACATTCACTTCATCCTCCGAATTTCGGTCATAGGTAATAGTGATAACTCTCTGATCTAGCAACTTCTGAATATCCTCCTTCACGATAGGACAGTCATCCTCTCTTGAACAAAACTCACAAACGTCATAATCATGCTGGTGCCTAACAAAGGCAAGTCTTCTCAAACTTTGATGTAACCTGACCAACGAATCTCTTATGTGTTCGACTTGAAAAACCCGAAACTTCCCCGGACAACCTTCCACCATATTCACTGAAGCTGCCCCATGTCGAGGCAAAGGATTATCTCTAACATTTGGATTAACGTCCTTAAAAGACAAGATACCATTCTTAATTAATCTCTGTACGTCCGCCTTCAGAGCAAAGCAATTCTCAAGGTTGTGCCCCGGCGACCCTTGATGATATTCACAAAATTGATCCGCCTTGTACCACGGAGAAGCACTGTTCGGTGCGACAGGAGGAGGCTTTGTCGTGATGAGCTTCTTTCTGATGAGAGCAGGGAACAATTCAGTATAAGTCATAGGAATGGCATCGAACTGCGGTTTTCTGGGTGAACGGTTCTGATTGTTGAACGGATAAGCCTGTTGTCGAGGCTGCTGCTGAAAAGGCCGTTGTTGAGTTGGTGGAGTTTGATGAGCTGGGGTCATCAAAGTTGGGCGGACAGCCAGAGTGACTGCCGCAACGTGAGAGTAACCTCTCCTAGGCCTACCTGGAAACAAAGCGCTAACATCCTGCTCTTTTCTTTTCGGGAAAACACTTCCAAACTTCTTCGCACTGCTAGACGGACTCCCTTCTTTAACCAAACGCCCTTCACGAATCCCTTCCTCTAATCGCATGCCCATGCTTACCATTTCGGTGAAGTCACTAGGTGCGCTGGCTATCATTCTTTCATAGTAAAAGGATCCTAAAGTCTTCAAAAATATCTTAGTCATCTCTTTCTCCTCAAGAGGTGGATAGATTTGAGCAGCAATTTCACGCCACCTCTGGGCGTATTCCTTAAAAGATTCTCGGTCTCTTTGCGACATCGCCCGGAGTTGATCCCTGTCCGGCGCCATGTCGATGTTGTACTTGTACTGATGGACAAAGGCTTCACTAAGATCGTTAAAGTTACGGATCCGAATACTGTCTAAACCCATATACCACTTTAGAGCGGCACCCGTCAAACTATCTTGAAAATAATGAATCAACAAATCATGATCATCGGAGTACGTAGACATCTTCCTCACGTACATTGTCAAATGACTTCTAGGACACGAATCACCCTTATATCTCTCAAAGTCTGGCACTTTGAATTTCGCTGGAATCTTGACATTCGGAACTAAACAAAGGTCATGCGTATTCTTCCCAAATAAATCCTTCCCTTTCAATGCTCTAAGCTCCTTCTGCATTTCCTGGAACTGATCCTGAAATTCTTCCATTCTATCAAAAAGACCCAAACTTTCAGCGGGCTCGGCAGGATAAATAGGTTCATTCAAGTATGGCACGGAGTGGACCACAGGAGCAACGGTCGTCATAATTGGTTGCGGAAAAGGTGTTACAGACGGAATTACTGGCGGCATGGCAGTTGTCTCTGGTTGAGGAAGAGACAAAGCGGGTTGAAATAAAGGTTGTACGGCAGGCTGATACCCCTCTGGCACAAAGTTGTAAGGCATTCCCCACGGAAAACCTTTCGGCATCTGATGTTGAAGCGGAGAGTGGATTCGAGTTACGGAGGCAGGAACTGTGACAATCTCGGAAACCACTGGGGTTGAAGTCTGAATCTCGGCAGCCGTAGTCGATGGCTGATTCTGAACAGCCACCAAACTTTCCACTAACGCAGTTAACTTTTCCATCTCCGCACGAAGTGTAGCAACTTCCCCACGAAGCTCATGATTTTCCTGTTCCAAATCTTCCATTTTCCTTTGACGATTGGCCCGAGTGTCGTATCGGTGAGACAGCTTGACAACCTTTGGTGGAAAAAGAACAAGGATGAGACTCTAGAAAACATGTGAAGTGGAATGTGAAATGATGCATGATGGCGATGCAAATGATGACTCATTTTAAAAGTTTTTCAAGGAACTTTAATAATTTTGCATACATCAATGGTATAGGAATTTGGAACAACAGAACTCAATCCATTAATCGAAAGCGATAAATTACAACCTACAATTTGGAACAGTAAATTACAACCTTGGGATAACAAATCCAATAATGAAAGCAATAAATTACAACTTCGAAACATGAAAACCATAATAAAGTGATAAATTACAATTTTAAAACATGAAATCTAAAATAAAGCAATAAATTACAACTTTGGAGCATGAAGCCCATAATAAAACAATAAATTACAACTTCGGAGCATGAAGCCCTTTTACATAGTTTTACAAAATGACATCAATAAAATAAACTAAAAGCTAAAGCTCACTCAGAATCCTCAGATGACGGACCAAACACCAGCTGTAATCGGAGCTTCTTGATCTTTTCTTCGTAAAAGTGTTCCATCTCCTTCTTCTCAGCTACTAGTCGATCAATGATTTCCTTCTGCGGATTAGGAACAAGAGCAACGCTTACCGGACCCTCCTTCTTTCTCTTCCTTTCACTAGCATACTTCTTCAGCAAAGCATCCTTTTGACGAAGCTTCTCATCGTGATCAATGAATCGGCCGTCTTGAATAAACAGCAACTCCTCCTTTTCCTTTAGCTGTCGAGTCAGGACTCGATTCTCATATTCAGACATATGGTACTTTTCCTTCCAAGCATCCCTCTCGGACTTCATCCTAGCCAGATTTCCTTGATATTCTCCTACATCCGCGATAGGGATAACAACAGATGATGGTGCGATGGCAGGGAATAAAGGTTTCTCAAGTTTATATGGCATCTTAAGAGCACAAGCCCTAGCACGGACCCACTGCAGGTAAGGCTCCAAAGAAATGGCACCTCTATGTCCTAACATATCTCTCCCTTTCCTATGGATGTGGCGCCAAGCTCCTTCAATCTCCTTCTTAGCAGCCTGATGATCTTGTCCTTCCTGAAGAAAGAAACCACTCACATGGATGTTGTTTGGTTTATCTCTCATCGGGTACCCGAACTGACGGCGCGCTAGAACAGGGTTGTAGTTGATTCCACCCCTCGTACCGAGAAGAGGTACGTTAGGAAAAGCACCACAGCTATCAATGATCTCCACGTCGTGGTAAACTCGATTATACCAGTCAATGTCGAAATGGGTGAGAGCCATAATCTTTGGTGCCCAACGCGGTTCCTTCTCGAGATCCCAGAAAGCATCAGACCCAGGTAGATGCGAGACGTACCACTGATACAGCAACAGTACACAACAAATAATCATCCCTCCTTGATAAGAGTTTCGAAGATGGATGGAGTAGTATGTATCCCCTAGCAGCGTAGGGACCGGATTTCCAATCAGGAAAATTCTGATGGCGTTGATATCCACAAATTTATCAACGTTAGGGAACAAGAATAAACCATAAGAGAGTAAAGCAAAGACGTCTTCGAAGGCAACAGTATCCTTTGTATCAGCAAAGTGGCGAGCTTTCTTCAACAGAAACTGCGCCGGCAAACCCCGGATTCCCCCTTTCGTAGTCATATTCTCCTCTATCTCTGACTTTTTCAGGTGGGTGATGGCTGCTATCTCGTGAGATTTGGGCTCCTCTTCTAATCCAGAGAAAGGAACACGGTCGGCGATCGGCAAACCGAGAATATAGGAGTACTCTTCTAAAGTGGGCATCAACTGGTAATCCGGAAAAGTGAAACATCTGTACAAGGGATCATAGAATTGAACCAACTTGTTGAGGATGCCTTTCTTCATCTTGCGCTTCATGAGCGGTACGATGGACCCATACTTCTTCTGAAAATCTGTCGGACTCTCGATCTTCGGAATCAAACTCTTCAGTTCTTCAATCTCGGGCTCCTTGAAGCTAAAGCTTCGAGTATTTCTCCTTCCAAGTTCCATAATACCCTGAGATGTCTGCAAAAATCATTCCAAAGTTCCTTGAAAAACAAGTTTTTTACAAAGATGTTGATGAATGCATGAATGAATGATAATGCAACAGTCACACACAAGCTTGCAAACATGGGGTTCAAAGGTTCAACGTTCAGCATGGAGTCGAGGGTAAAGACCACCCAAAGGTATGTACTAACGGTTCAATCACACCTGTAAGACATGGTTCTAAGGGTTCCCAGAGTCTACATTCCTATTTCGGATATTACCAACGTCTTGATTACTCAATAATTAGCAATATTCTCAAGAGAAACTCGTCCGAGCGTAGCATCGCGTAACAACTACTTCCGAATTACTCCGTTATAGTCTCCGCGCTACACCTAAAAAGGCCAAGATGGGTTGGGGTTCTACGGTCCTCAACTTCTCGGGCTCCTAGGTCGAAAATGATAATGTCTTCCCGATTACTCGGTAAACAAATATTAAGTTCAAGAGGGCCTTCCATTGAGTGGGGGATCTCATGCCTCCTTCTTCGGGATTACTCCCTCAAAGTTAACATGACTATACCGCCCGTCCTATTCCTTAAGTGTTACTTAATCCGGGTATAGGATTCGTCCTTTTCAAAAAAACCCAAACACCCCAATTTAAACACATAATTAAGCAAATCAAATAATAGTAAAACAGATAAGACAAATTAGGCTTAACCCACTTAGGGATGGACCAGCAAGAGGTCAATCATTCCCCAGCAGAGTCGCCAATTCTGTAGCGATAAAAAATGTAGCGGGGTAAATCAGAGATCGAATTATTGATTAATTCGTCTCACAAAAGCAAGAGTCGCCACCGCGCTTTATTATTTCCAAGGGAAAAGGGGAAAGAGCGAAATAAAACCCTAAAGTATGCAATGTAAATAATACTTTTTAAAAGTAATAAAAATACAAGGCGTTTTTGAAAAGATATCTGTGGTTCGGGGGTTGGTTATACAATGGGAAGGTATTAGCACCCAATGTATCTATAGTACTCTATAGGAACCTTTTGAAATATCTGTTTATTTAAAAATTGATTGCTTGATTAAAAATAAATTATTTTGGCCGAAAAGGGGTACGGACGGGTTTTTGAAGATACGACGACCTAACGTCGAAGTTTTTGCTTAAAGGGTATAAGTTTCGAAAAGATTGAATATTTGATGAAAAATTATCCTAAGTTTTAATGAAATGCGAAAGTTCGCGCAATTTAGACTTGAAGACATGAAGTCAACAAATTTATCGTTTCTCCTTTGGATTTAAACGTAAACAGAATAATCATGTAAATATGAAGTAATTAAACAGAAAAAAAATCATGCGGATAATAATTAAATAGTAACAGGTAAATAAATGACTAAATGGTATAAATATGAAAAGTTTTTTAGATTTTGGTCTAATATTAATTAAAGCGAGAGAATTAATTAAAGAAAAGATAAAATGTTTTTTTTTTAAGTTTTAATTTCTAGTTTTTATTCTTTTTATGTGTTTTTTTTTAATATTAATAAAAGTATTACTTTTTAAGAATTAAATTAAGTTAAAACTTAATGCTACTAACTTAAGTCTAATTTAAAAGATATTAAATCCCAAGGGTTTAAATTAATAAAATCGGTCGGTTCTTAAAATGTCTTAATTAAATACAAACTCTTATTTTTGATTACATTTACTAATTATCTAAACTAATAAAAATTCTAAAAGGAAAAAAAAATAGAAAAAGGGTATATAAAAAAAAATGGAGTAGATGATAAACAATTGATATGGGCTAAAAGGTTTTAGGGAGCCCAAACAGAAACAAGTAAAATGGGGGGTGCCTAAGGGAATCGTGTGGGCTTAAGGCAGCAAAATGGGTTAAAGGCCCATTATTCCATAATTTGTTTCTTAGGGTTAAACAACGTTTTGGTTTAGGGAAAAAGGGATTAGGGTTTGGTTCGTGCAGAACGGCGCTCATCTCTCTTCTTCGTCTTCGCGTCTTCTTCTCCATGCTTTTGCTTCTGAGTCCCTGAGTTCGCTTTTAAACTCCTTGCCATGGCCACCAGCTCTCACTGTCTTCTTCCCTCTAGCCAAACAAAAAAAGGGGCTACGGATTTTACCGTAAAATACGTTATTCGTTGGGTTTCGTTATTTTTTGCATGCATTGATTTTGATTATGTTTTGATTCTGATTCGTATTATTGTTGTTAGAGGTACTATGGAAGTAAAAAGGGGAAAGGAAATCGTTACCTGGGCGGAGACGGAGGAGGAACAGTTGGGTGCGAAGGAGGCCAGGCGGCGAGGAGAGGAGGCGCGTCGCGAGCTTGCTTCGGTGGCCGGTACTTTGTATTTGGCTTCCTTCTTCTTTCTGACTTTGATACTGCTACTGTTGAAAAATATTTTTGACTAGCTTGCCTCTTCCTCTGACTTTTGTATGCTTTCGTTAGAGTGGTTTGACAGTTTCTCTTCTTCTCTTTTTCGCCTTGCTTACTGTGCTTTCCGTTGCTCGCCTATGACGACATGATCTGAGGCCTTGTGTTGTATGCTTTTGAATGCTTGAATGCTACCGTTGAAATGTTGTTTTAACCAACTTCTCTCTTCCTCTTTCTCACCTTGTTACTATATGATTTAAATGGCTAATGATGATAACTCTGAGGCCTTGCTTATGTTGCCTTCGAAGTTGGTTTTGGCTGGATTGTTTCAGATTTGGCCTAGCTTGGCTTCAGCAGGTTTGAGATTGATGATGTTCATGGCTTGGGCAATAAGTTTGATAGGTTTTGGGTATATTGGTTATGTTGGTTTTACGCAGGTTGATGGAAACAGGGGAATAGGTTTTTTGTTGTTAGGCCATATTGGTTTGTATGGTTTAGACTGGTTTTGTGTTGGTTGGATAGTAGAGATGATGGTTCTTTGTTTAGGCCATGTTGTGAAATGGTTTGAAAATGGTTAAGGTTGTGAAATTGTTTTTTGATATATGGTTTTGACGGGCTTATGGTGATGTTAGCTTGAGGGCTCAATCAGTTTCGGTGAGGTTTAGGCCATATTGGTTTTTATGGTTTAGACAGTGGGAATGGTTATGCAGGTTCTTGTTGGTTTGTATATTTTCTTGTTGACAACAATTTTTCTAAGTTTTTTTTTAAGGCCTGGAGATTGATTTTTCTTCTTCTGTTTTGAAGTGATTTTGTTATGTTATAACCACTGCCTCCTTTGTTTACGTTACAGGCTGGAGATTTGAATATTTTTTTACAATATTCTTGGCCTTCTGCATCATACTGTTACATCTAGTTTGTCTCTATTCCTATTTCATGTTTTTACTCCCTACTGGCTGTGTTACTGCAGTTTGTCTTGTATCCCTTTCCTGCCTAAGCCAAACCTGTAAAACCACACTTCCTCCTCTCTTTCTCTCTCTCAGTACAGTTTTGACAATAAAATGATATGCTGTACTATTTTCTGAAATTGCAAAGGTGTTGGAATATGATGAAAAGGGAATGTTATATTGCTTGCAAATTGGTTTTTAACTGCATATTTTGACTTGCTTACTGCATGGCACAGTGGGAGCCTCTTTGTATGTTTGGCCTCTTCCTATATGGGCATGTTTACGTTGCAACTTGGCTTTGAAAGTGCATATGCTGTTGATTTTTTGTATGCTATTGTCAAACATTTGAATTGATGCATATTGTTTTGAACTATGCAGTGGGCTTTTAAAAATGCAATTGATTTGAAAAATGCAATTTTTGACAAAAATGAATTTGTGCATTCGTTTATAAAAAATTCCTCTCTTTTTTGTGAACCGGGAGAAATCCCGTGATTTGCAAAAAAGAATAAACTAATTCCAGCCATTGCTTTTAATGATGAACATTAAATAATTTTTTTGCTTTTAACTATTTATTCAAATCTGACTTTTCTTTTAATTGTTTTTGCAGGTAAATTTAAATGAGCAGACAAGAGGCATTGGATAGAAGATGAAGATTTAGAATTTAGGAAAATAGTTTTTTTATTTTACTTTAAGCATTTATGTAATTGCCATTATAAATATTTTGTAATAACACAATATTTAAATGATAATTGTAATAAATAGAATAAAGTGAATAAAATTCTATTATTTCCAAATTAATTCTTTTTTCTTTCCAATTATTTATCTATTGTTTATAATTCTTTCAATTATATAATAACTGAAAATCAAATCCAATCATTTAAATTCAGAATGATAAACGAATAAATAAACATCATTGGCCAATTAACAATTTTAATTATTTAATTCATTATTCATAATATTCTAAATTATAATAATTAAAAAAAAATAGAACTTAATTATTTAACCTAGAATGATAAAGAATTAAATAATCATTGTTGACCAATTAATAAACCCATTCTTAAAATATTTATTTCATTATTCATAAGTCTTTAAATTATATAACAATTGAAAATAGATTTCAATTATTTAATTAAGACTATAAATAATTAATAAACGTCATTTAAGTCTTGATCAGTTGATAAATTTAGCGTTCAACAAATAAATAGCTCTCGACTCGAAACAGTTATGAATTTTTAAGATCAATAGATCAAAACACTTGTAATGTAATGATGCCGATGGGAGATGGTATCTTAGGTCAAAATTTGGGGTACAACACCTTACCCTAAAGCTACCGGCAGAAAACACAAAGCCGCCACCGAACTTTATTTATCCTGAAGGAAGGGGAAATATCGATAAAACCACAAGGGAATGGATAAGATGGTCTTGCGACCAAGAGAAAGGGTAAGGGAGTCGGTTATGCGAGGGGAAGGTATTAGCACCCCTCACATCCGTTGTACCCAACGGGATCCATTTTGTTTGTTTGTCTTAAAGGGTGTGTTTATCTACAACTAGGCTTGTTTAAGGGGAAATGAATGGTTTTTATTATTGCGTTCGTGAGGGTTTCGTGACCCTTTGCCTACGTATCCAATGAAGGAATCAGAACACCGTAGTTCCTCTAGAAAATGGTTGGTTTGTTTGTGTTTTTTAGTGGGCGGCGTTAATGCACACATTCTAGCAATAGGCACGGCCGGTATCGTGGTAGAACAGAGACAACATGCCCTTTAGGGGAGTTTTAATTGGTTGAGTGTCTTTGCAAGTTTTAAAATAAGTTCAAGTAATGATTAAAGAGTGTTTTTGGATTTTTGACTTGATTAAAAAAAGGGTTTGTTTAGCTAAAAATGGGTGTAGGTGAGATTTCGAAGATACGACGACCTAATGTAGAAGTTTTGACCTAAAAGGTGTGAGTTTGAAAATTGAATCTTTGGTGAAATCATCTTAAGTTTTAATAAAATAATAAACAAATGAAAGAGGAAGGAGGGTATTCGCACGATTAGACGAGACATGTTTGATGACGTGAAGTTAACAAAGTCAAAACATTTCCCTTGGATTAAATCGAGCGAGTAAAATGAAATGGGCATCAGAATATATGCATTCGAAAATTCATAAGAAAATAAATCTAACGAAGCAGATTAGTGACAAAAAGGCACCGAAAAATTAAAATGACGGAGATATTTTAAATAAAGAGAAAGTAACTAATCATCTAAAGAAGTTATTTGATCTAAATTAAAATTCTAAGATTACTTACTAAAATAATTCTAAATTAACTACGAATTCTACGGTTATAAAAATAATTCTAAAATTACTAAATTAGATCTAAACTAAATTAAAACTCTAAGGTTACTAAATTAAATCTAAAACAAATAAAATTACAAAGTTACTAAACTAAATCTAAATCAAATAAAAATTCTAAAATTACTAAATTAAACCTAAATCAAATAAAAGTTCTAAAATTACTAAATTAAACCTAAATCAAATAAAAATTCTAAGTTATTAAATTAAATCTAAATCAAATTAAAATTCTAAAATTACTAAATTAAACATAAATCAAATGAAAATTCTAAGTTATTAAATTAAATCTAAATCAAATGAAAATTCTAAATCAAATATAATTCTAAAGTTACTAAACTAAGTGTAAATCAAATATAAATTCTAAAATTATTAAATTAAATCTAAATCAAATTAAATCTAAAGTTACTAAACTAAACTAAATAAATAAAAATTCTAACAATTTTAATAAATAAAACTAAACTAAATTGATAAGTAATAGAAACTAAGAAAAGGGAAAATAACTAAATTCAAATGAAATAAAAATAAATAAAACAGAATTATGGAGGGTGTATGCTGAATTCGGATTGGACTGGGTGAATTTGTTGGGCTCGGGTCAAGGTAAAGCCCAAAAGAATTGTAACACACAAAGAAGAAAAAAACCTAGAACCTAAGCTTACAGTTGTTTTGCATTCTTGTTTTAGAGAATTGGTCCACGTTTAATTCCATTAACTCTGATTAAAGCAGAGCATTTGGAGAAAAAAAACAAATCACAAGTAAAGGCCAAACCGTCTCTCTCCCTCTCAAGATTCATGCTTCTCTGTTCAGTTTCTTCTCCGATCCCATTGCTTCTCCTCAAACGATTATCCTTTTTTTCAACATCATCGATCTCAAACTCTCATCTCTCTCTCACTTCAGTATATCATCGCTCTCTTTGTTCTACCACCTCCAATCCCTAACAGAGAAAACACTTCTACCACCATCTCATGCAAACTAAAACCCTCACTTCCCTTCTCCCAAATCGAGTCTCACTCTTCATGATTTCTTGGTATCACTCTCTCAGTCTCTCGGTCAAATCGATAAACGACAACAAACTCAGTTCCTTTTCTTATACGACAATAACATCTCCCAAATTCTATCAATCTCATTCAAAAAGGAATTCAACGTAATGATATGTGATTTCAAGGAATTGATTTTGGCAAAACACTCAGCAAGGTTCGTACTTTTATGATGCATCAAGAAAGAAAAAGGTAAAGAAGATGAACCTACCAACGGAACTAAGGCTTGCTCCGGTAGTTGTTGCAATAGATTGAAGACAGTATCGGAAGAAACCTAAAGGTGTGCTCCAAATTCTGGTAATTTATTAGCACAAATCACTTGTTCTAATATTTTCTTCCTTTTGTGAATTCCTATTTTCAGCTTTTTGTCGTCGTGCTGTAAGCTTTAGAAGCATGAGGTTGGACGTGATGAAATTCAAATGGTTGGTGAATGGAATGATACAGATTGAGGTTTAGGAAGAAGTAGTATGGTGAGTTGAGGTGAACTTGGAGTTGTGGTAGGGTCTGATCTCTTTGTTATGTGAGTTCTTTTTGGTTTTTTCTGTGTGATATTGGTGTGGATTTCTTTCAAGTTTTTGTGTGTCCTTCTCTCAAGATTCAGTGGCCTTTTTTATATTGAAATCGAAATGGAAATAAGGGGGGAAATTAGTGAGATTTGGAACATATTAGAGTATCCAGACTTTGGGCTTTTTGAGTACAAGTTATCTATTCTTTCTGTTTTAGTGAAATGATGAGTTTGACATGATACAGGTTTGCAGTTTTTGTTACAGGTTCAATTTTTGTTATTTTGGTGCATACATTGGATTGATACGCTTGGCATGTTTGTCTTGACGGAAGATGGAGATGATACCAGATTTGACAGTAAAGCAGGGTTACCTTAAATGGTTCTGGGAAGCATAGGACTGGCTTAGGGCAGGTTTATGTAGCATAGAAGTAACAGGTTGTTTTGGACTGATGTGTATAGAATTTTGCAGGTTTATGCAGCTGGTTTACGGCCTTGTAGGATGTAGGTTTGGCACGGCTTTTGCAGGGCAGATTCTTGACACCTTGTGGATTGTTCTGGACAGCAATTAATGCAAACTGATGGACTAGTTTTTTGTGATGCGGGATAGTAGTAGAGTGGGCAGCAATGAGTAAGGTTTTGGGGCTGTTTTGGTTTTTGTGTGATGCAGGTTTCATCTTTTCCTCTTTTATCTTTCAATGACTTAAAGATATTTGGCTTTTTTCAATACAATTATGAAGGGTTGGTACTTTCTATGAACATGATGACACAATAGGGTGTTGTGAGTTACTTGATAACTTGTTGTTTTTATGAACTGTTGTCTATTTTCATTTGCTGCAAACCTGCCCTTTGCTTGTCTTATATTTGCTGTTGTTCTATTGTTGTTCTGCTTTGCTATTTGTTTGCTAGCCTGTGGCTTTTGTGATGCAATGCTTGCTGGTTGCAGCCTTGGGCTTGTTACACTGGTTTTGTGACTTTAGCAGCCTTCTGCTTGCGCTGCTGCTTGCAGTGTTTATCGTTTTGTTGTTTTTATTTGCTGCACTTGTTTCGTGGCTTTGGCAGCCTACTGCTTGCGCTACAATTTTGTATTGTGCTTGTTTGGCTCGTTGCTGCCTGTTGCTATATGTTGCACTATTTTCCTTTTCTCTTTTTTGTGAACCAAATGGGCGACCTTTTGTGATTTGCAATTGGGAGAAAATGGCCCATGGTAAAAGATAAACTCCTTTTGATATCTGATTCCAAATACCAACCCTGATGATGAGCATTTTTATTAGCAAACAATTCTTGCTTGGACTTTGATTAAGATATCGATGTTAACTAACTTCTTTCTTTTCTTGTTTTATGATAAATGAGAATTGGACGGCCAAAGCGAGATTGAATGATGAAAATACCATGGTGAGGATGAATGGCTTAAAGATGAAGACTTGAAGAAACACATTATTTCTCTCTTTGTAAACAAAACAATTGTAGTTTGTATTTCACACTGTAATATGCCTTGTAACATTGTCTCAAAAATGTAATGAGCACAAATTTGAACGGATTTATTAATGATGAACTTTGTTGTAGAAATCAAATAACTCTTGAATCTTGTTTGAATTCTGAAATTCTCTCTTGAATAATTCGAATGCACATCTTAACCTTGTAACTTAAATCTCAAGAAATCATGAACAATGGTTGTAACTTATTCTTCAAGCAATCAATGCGCCTTATCTTTCAAAATCCAATCAAACTCTACAACAAAATAAATGCTTGAGAATTTAATTCCACTTGGTTAATTTGAACCCAAAACAAATGGTCACTTAAACCTTATCTTCTCATTACGCTTGAACCAAACTTGCATTTCTCGACAAGAACCCTAATTTTGATATTCAAACCACAAGTAACTTGTAACTCAAGAAACCAAAATATGCCTTGATCGTCATAAACCCCCAAACTTATTTCTTGTGCCCAAACTTCGCAGTCATCAACTTAAACTTCAAACTCTCGAATCAGTGACTTAGAGACTTTTAAAAAGAAAGCTTGAAATGTGAGGAGATGAAATTCTTGACCTAATGCACTGAGCTTTGAGCCATCTTTGAGGCATGGAAATAAACCCTTATAACATAGGGAAATAAACCCTAATCCAGGCTCTGATAAATTTGAGCAAGAACCAAACTTGTAACGTGATGACAAAATTCGTTCCACGATCCACTAATCAAGAACCAGATGCGTTTCCCTTTTACCTGATAAGAAAACCTCAAAACAAGATTAGACATAAAGAGGGTGCAGCCCTAATACCTCTAACCAAAGCGCCTGATCCCATGAAATGCGGGATATGCAAATGACTGAGTAATAAAATGATGCAAATGGAATGCAAAGCCCAAATCAGACAAAAATAAAAGAGATTGGGCAAATTTGGGGTACGACAGCTGCCCCTATTTAATCGTCTTAAACCTGAAGGCGAGATTGGCGTCAGCCTTTAGAGAGTTCAAGGTGGAAGATGATTAAATACCAGGACCCGAAGTTTTCCCTGAGAGATGGTGTGAGTGTCATTTATTGGTGTGAATGTCTGCTTGGGGAAAGACAAACTAGTCTTCCGGTGGACTGGTCATGATGGAAAAAACATGATTGAAAAAGGGTAGCTCGTACTGGGGTAACGGTGTCAATACAAGGTTCTTGAGGGAGTGAGTGGTAGAGTGACTGAAAGGATATGGTTGACAATGTCGCAATGAATGGAGGTAGGATTCATGAGAAACTTAAAGATAACACGAGGGTAACGCCTGAGGAAGACTTACGACCCTAAAAGGATAGCATGAGGGTGAGACCTACGAACGACCCACAACCCTAAAAGAGATAAAGCGAAGGTAGAACCTACGGACGATCTTCGATCTAAAAAAAAATACGAGGAGAGGGTAAAGCTTAAGGTAAGATCTACGGACAATCTACGACCCTGAAAACAAGATGAAAAGAGTGTAAAGTCTACGGACGACCTACGGCCCCAAAAATATAACACAATGATAAGATCTACGGACGATCTACGACCCTAAAATGCGAAGGTGAGACCTACGGACGATCTATGACCTTAAGAGAGGTAAAGTGAAGGTAAGATCTATGGGAGACCTACGACCTTAAAAATATAACGTGATGGTAAGATCTACGGACGATCTACGACCTTAAAATGCGAAGGTGAGACCTACGGACTATCTATGACCTTAAGAGAAGTAAAGTGAAGGTAAGATCTATGGGCAACCTACGACCTTAAAAATATAACGCGATGGTAAGATCTACGGACGATCTACGACCTTAAGAGGATGAGAGGGTAAAGTCTATGGACGACCTACGACCCTAGGAAAGATACCACTATGGTAAGATCTACGGAAGATCTACGACCTTAAAAGATAACGCGACGGTAAGATCTACGGATGATCTACGACCTTAAATAAGATGATGAGAGGGTAGAGTCTACGGACGACCTACGACCCTAGGAAGATAAAGTGAAGGTAAGATCTATGGGTGACCTACGACCTTAGAAAGATAAAGCGACAGTAAGATCTATGGACGATCTACGACCTTAAGAATACAAGGAGGAGAGGGTAAAGTCTACGTACGACCTACGACCCTAAGAGAGATAAAGTGAGTAATGAGAGTTGGGGAGCATGAGGTACTAACACCCTAGTTTATTTTAGTTGGTAGTGTAATAACAGATGTTAACTGGGAACTATGGGGATGATATTCTTTGTGAGAATGTTTTGTTGATTTGGGATTGATCTGACTCAGGTTTCATTTGAGGTGTGACATGATGATCCATGGATATGCTATGCGTTTGAGGATGCAATGCAGTATGTCGTGACAATCATTGTATGCAAAATGCCAAAAACTCATTGGGGTCTGTTGCTCGTCATCTTGAGATACCAATATGGACTGGTGCTTAAAATTTGAGAGAAAAGGGTTAGCCTTGTCGAGTCCACCGGGGGATTAAATCTTGCTGAGGAGAAATGACTTGATCTGACTTCCTTCCTGGGTTAGACTTTGTGAATAACTGAAAAAGAGACGTGGACCTCAACCAATGCCCCGGGTCTCTCTATGTGGGAGAATCGGGCGCTCGGTCGATTGTAAGGAGGCGACGAGGATGACATCTTCGTCAAGGTGACCATTACGACTTGCTACTTGCACAGAAGAACGAACACTTGAACGCCTCAACATTCCCTTGGGATGCCTTCATATCCATGTAATGTAGTGTTTCTCATCTTAACTCGTGATTATTATTGACTTATTGTTTTCAATGCAATGCTTAACAAAGAATTTAAATCATGATTCGCATACGAAAAATAAAGTAAAAGAACATAACAAGTATTTTTACTGGAAGGGCAAATTTTTATTAATGAGCTCGGCCCGTGAATGGGCATTCATACATAGAAACAAATCCTAAATGCGGAAGTTGCAGAAAAGAAAAGAAATACCACAGGTAAAATGGCAATAAGAAAATCTCGAATTTCCGTTAAAACTGATATTGCTATAGTTCTCGCATCCTGGGTCGTCCTAGTGTCGTGCTTCCAAAGGATAATAGCTAGATTGATCCATCCCGCATTAGGAGGGTGTACGTGAAGAGTCTTCAGACTGAAGTCTCTCGCTTTTTCATTTCTTTCAAAGATGGCTATACTCTTACACACACTCACACTCACAATGCAGGTCTACATCCATTCGGGATCCCATGGGTAACGGTTCTGCTATGGTTCTTTGTGATTCTGAAAATCTAATCTACCAAGCCGGAGAAGAAGGTGAGGAAGATTGTGAAGTGCCAGGGGAACTCGCCAGGTTGCTACAACAAGAAGAGAGGACCATTTAGCCCCACGAGGAACCAGTGGACACAATCACCCTAGGTAACGAAGAAGACAAAAGAGAAGTCAAGGTGGGTGCCAATCTGGAACCCAATGTCAAAGAGCATCTGATTCAGTTGTTACACAAGTATGTTAAGGTCTTTGCCTGGTCGTATGAAGACATGCTAGGACTTGATGCAGATATTGTGGTAAATCGTCTACCAACAAAAGAAAACTGTCCACCGGTAAAACAAAAGGTCTATCGCGTGTGACCATACATGTCAGAGAAGATCAAAGCAGAAGTCATGAAACAATTCAACGTCGGATTCTTGGTCGTCACCTCCTATCCTCAATGGGTTACCAATGTTGTTCCCGTGCCCAAAAAGGACGGCAAAGCGCGAATGTGCATGGACTACAGAGATTTGAATAGGGCAAGCCCTAAGGATGATTTCTCACTACCCTACATTGATGTTCTAGTTGACAATACGACACAATATAAAGTGTTTTCCTTCATGGACGGTTTCTCAGGCTACAACCAAATCAAAGTGGCGCCTGAGGATATGGAGAAAATAACCTTTGTCACACAGTGGGGCATATTCTGCTACAAGGTTATGCCATTTGGACTGAAGAATGCTGGGGCAACCTATCAACGTGCCATGGTAGCTCTATTTCACGACATGATACATCACGAAATAGAGGTCTTTG
Organism: Vicia faba; assembly: GCA_948472305.1. Classification (NCBI taxonomy): domain Eukaryota; kingdom Viridiplantae; phylum Streptophyta; class Magnoliopsida; order Fabales; family Fabaceae; genus Vicia; species Vicia faba. The sequence continues at coordinate 523,602,378 of OX451735.1, read as the reverse complement.
TGGACGACTTAATAGCTAGATCTCAAACAGAAGAAGAGCATCTCGATCATTTATAGAAACTGTTTGAGAGGTTAAAGAAATACAAGCTGAGGTTGAACCCAAATAAATGCACATTTGGGGTGAGGTCTGGTAAACTCCTGGGCTTTGTCGTCAGCAATAAAGGTATCGAAGTGGATCCCGCCAAGGTGAAAGCAATACAAGAGATTCCTGCTCCTCGTATTGAGAAGGAAGTCAGAGGATTCTTGGGACGTTTAAACTACATTGCCATATTCATCTCTCACCTGACAGCTAGTTGTGAACCAATCTTCGAATTACTGAAGAAAGATAAAGTAGTCAAATGGAATGATGAGTGCCAAACTGCTTTTGACAAGATCAAAGAGTACCTGCAAGAGCCTCCTGTTTTGATGCCACCAGTCGAGGGAAGACCATTGATCATGTATCTAACTGTTTTAGAAAATTCAATGGGGTGTGTAATGGGGCAGTATGACGAGTCATGCCGAAAAGAGCATGCTATTTATTAGCTGAGGAAAAAGTTTACCGACTGTGAAATAAGATATTCACTGCTCGAGAAAACTGGTTACGCTCTGGCATGGGCTACTCGCCGGCTAAGACAGTATATGCTGACCTATACTAGCTTATTGATATCTAAGATGGATCCAATAAAATACATCTTCGAGAAGCCTGTCCTTTCTGGGAGAATAGCAAGATGGCAGATGATCCTGACAGAATATGGCATACAATATACTACCCAAAAAGCAATAAAGGGCAGTGTACTAACTGATCACCTTGCTCACCAAGTTGTGGAAGACTACCAGTGTATGAGGTTCGAATTCCCAGATGAAGACATCATGATGGTAAACAATTGTGAAGAATTCAGACCATATGACGGACCTGAACAAGGATCCCAATGGACCCTGGTTTTTGATGGGGTATCCAACGCATTTGGCAATGGTATTGGTGATGTACTCATATCTTTTGAAGGGTGTCATACTCCCTTTACTGCAAGACTTTGCTTCAATTGTACAAATAACATGGCAGAATATGAAGTGTGCATTTTTGGTCTCAAAGCTGCAATAGATATGGGGATCAAATCCTTAAATGTATTCAGAGATTCAACTTTGGTCATCAGCCAGATCGAAGGTGAATGGGACACCAAACACCCTAACCTTATCCCCTACAAAGATAATGTGCTGACATTGATCCCACATTTTGAGAAGATTACCTTCGAGCATTTCCCGCGAGAATAAAATTAGCTAGCAGACACACTAGCCACAATGTCATCCATGTTTAAACTTAAATGGGATAACGAGGCTCCCCAGATCACCATTGAACGAATGGATGAACCAGCTCATTGTCACGAGATTAATACTGAAGAAGTAGCGGACCAGCCTTGGTTTCACGAAGTCAAGAGGTATCTCGAGGCTCAAGAATACCCGAAAGGAGCTTCAGTCAATGACAAAGAGTTCTTAAGGAGGTTCTCCGCTAAGTTCTTCCTTAGTAATGGCATTCTCTACAAACGCAACCATGACTCTGTTTTGCTCCATTGCGTAGACAAGTTTGAGGCGGAAAATATCATGGCTGAATTATATAAGGGCACTTTTAGCACCAATTCCAGTGGGCATACGATGGCAAAGAAGATCCTACGGGAAGGCTATTATTGGTCTACCATGGAAGCAGATTGCTATCAACACTCTCGAACCTGCCACAAGTGTCAGATTTACGCTGACAAGGTGCACGTACCTCCGGTTCCTCTGAATATCTTGACGGCTCCTTGGCCCTTTGCTATGTGGGGCATCGATATGATTGGGGAAATCAAGCCATCAACTTCTAATGGACACCGCTTCATCTTGGTGGCCATTGACTATTTTAAAAGTGGGTTGAGGCAGCCTTTTTCGCTTCTGTGACCAGGAATGTTGTAGCCCGATTCATTAAATAGAATCTCATCTGTCAGTATGGTATCCCGGAGAGGATCATCACAGACAATGGTACGAATCTAAACAATACTATGATCACCGCCCTGTGCGAGCAATTCAAGATCCAGCACCACAATTCTTCCCCTTACCGGCCAAAGATGAATGGTGTTATCGAAGCCGCAAATAAGAATATCAAAAATATCATACAGAAAATGATAGTCACATACAAATACTGGCATGAGATGCTATCATTCGCTCTCCACGAGTATCATACCACGGCACGCACATCAACCAGGACAACACCCTACTCTCTGGTATACGGCATGGAGGTTGTCTTTCCTATTGAAGTCCATATCCCCTCTCTAAGAATTGTGAGGATACAGGTCTGAACAAAGACGATTGGATCTAGACTCGACTTAATCAACTGAACTTAATTGATGAGAAAAGGCTCACTGCTGTCTATCATAGTCAAATGTATCAAAAACGGATGATCAAGGCTTTCAACAAAAAGGTCAGATGCCAAGTGTATCAAGTTGGGGATCTGGTGATCAAGCGCATCATACTACGGCAAGGTGATCCCAGGGGCAAATGGACTCCTACATACGAAGGACCATTTATGATCAAAGCATATTCTCTGGTGGAGCAATGATCTTGACCACCATGGATGGCGACGACCTACCGCACCCTGTGAACACAGACATAGTCAAAAGATACTACGCATAAAGAGACCCGATAGGTTGACACACCTAGGCAAAACAAGGGCATCCCGGCGAACCAAAAAGGTTCGGGAAAAAATTAGGGATAAAACAAAAAAAATTGTACACCCGGCAAGTTGAAAACCCGAAAGGGCGACTTGGGCAAAAAAGGGTATCCCGGTGGACTGAAAACCCGAAAGGAACACCTCACGGACAACCGGCAAACTCGACGGTTCTGATCAATTCAATCAGCTTCAGATAAGGCAACAAATAGACAAGATGCTTAGAGACACGAAGGCTATAGAGTAATGGGAACCCCATGGAATTATTGCACATAAGTATCTTTTCTTTATATCAAATTTCATTTTTTACGACGGAATTCTCTTACTAGAATGTTTGTCTCGTCGTATAAAAATACTTACTCAAAGTCAATACAAAGATATCCCTTTGAAAGTGAAAAAATATATGTTTTCTTTACTCCTGTTTTGTTTACAAAAACATCCAATGATTTATTTTTGAACATACGCATTTGGACATAATTATTGTTTACAAATGAACAAAATAAAAAGACAATCACTAATGGCTTTAAGAGATAGGGAAATCTCTCCGAGTTGTTTCCATAAAATCCCTATAAGTGTGCAGTAGAAATCCCCAGCGGAACAAAGCTTCCAGTTATCAATCCCCAGTGGAAGTCGTCCATTTTCTCAGGATTCCCCAACAAGATTTTGTAAGCAGTACACGACGTTTCCCTTACAACAGAGTTTATTTCTCTAAGCGGAAATTCATCAACACTTCAACTTCACAACATGGAGACTTACACTCCATATACTCAGTAGCAGTCAGGGATTTATTTTCCCCTATCCAACAACAGTACAACAGATTATCTTACATACGCATACATTGCATCCATATACCATGAACATTGATAACACGAATGCATATATCCCAATCTCATTTTACCATGCATTTCATACATCATGACATTGCATACAACTAATGTTTTACCCTTTTTCAGGATAAGATTAATTAATGGCTATCATCAACAAATTACAAAGGTCAAAGATTGATACCTAAGACAAGCCAGGACAATTATCTACATGACCAACTGAAGCAATCCAGCACGGGTCCTTAGGATTCAATTCTTAGATACAGTTCAGATACGCTCCAGACACGGATGCCATTCTGATACTCATTCAGATTCAACTCTCAGATACAGTTCAGATACGCTCTAGACACGGATGCCATTCTAATACTCATTCATATTCATCTTCTTAGATGCAGTTCAGATACGCTCTAGACACGGATGCCATTATGATACTCATTTAGATTTAGCTTCTCAAATGCAGTTCAGATACACTCCAGACACGGATGCCATTCTGATACTCATTCAGATTCAGCTTCTCAGATACAGTTCAGATACACTCCAGACACGGATGCCATTCTGATACTCATTCAGATTCAGCTTCTCAGATACAGCTCAGCTACGCTCCAGACACGAGCGCCATTCTGATACTCATTCAGATCCAACTTTCAGATACAGTTCAGATACTCTCCAGACACAGACTCCATTTTGATACTCATTTAGATCTAACTTTGAGACACGGTTCAGATATGCTCCAGACACGGACGCCATTCTGATACTTATTCAGTTTTAACTTACAGATACGATTCAGCAATCATTTCTGGATGGCATCTACAAGCCCATCTCTAACAACATTCCATCATTCCTCCAAATGGCATCTTTAAGCCTATTCCCTACACTATCAACCATCATATCACCGAGTGCAAATTTCTGGGCACTCTAATGTCCAATCATCTTCCACCTTTGAGTCACGAATGGCAAAACTCGCCAATCTAACCCCTCGAGTTTAAGAAGATTGAACAGGGGAAGATGTTGTACCCAAAAATTTTCCCTCTCATTTATCAAGAATTTGCTCACAAGATCTCCTTTGGCTCAAGACTGCATTAGGGTTGATCAGCTCATAACACCTCCTTAAGCACTGATGACCAAAATTAGGGTTTGAGATTGCACAAGGATTTTTGAACTTCCAATGCCCCATAAGACTTTCATGGATCATTATGGACCCCCAAGATGACTCATGTCAAGTTTCAAGCCATGGATCACACTTTTGCTCAGTCAATTGACCAGTTGACCTAAAAATCAGTTGTATTGGGGGAAAAGTCAACCATGGCCAATTTACAGTCAAACTTCATAATTTTTTATCCACGTCAACATTTTAAACTCATATGTATCATTTGATCAAGTTTGGACCACAATTCCTCAAGAAATTTGATCAAATCTTCAAAAGGGCAAAATGGTCAAATTTAGGGTTTTGATTGGGAAAGGGCAATTTCTGATTTTTGACCTAGAAAATGATCAATTGGTTTAAGTCAAGATCTCAAGAGTCCAATTGCATCATTTTGACCTAATGACATGTCTCAAAACATTGCTCAAGTCTAATGGATTGACAGATAAATTTTGCAGTCAACTGATCAAAAGTCAACTGTATACTGAAAAGTCAAACTTTTACTTTTTGGTCAAATTCAAATGTCAAAGATCACAATTCATCAAAACATGTCAAATTATGAAACTTATTCATCAAGAAATCCAAAATTCAAAATTTCATTTTGAAAAGTGAAAATTTCTAAACTTAGAAATTTTTCTGTGTTGAAAATTTCTTATTTTTTCACAACTTTGAGCAAAATTTTCACCATGATCCAAGATGATTCATAAGAAACTTCCAACATGAAAGTTGTATATATCCATGAAATATACAAATTTTCTTTACACAACTCCTTCTAAAAGTGCTTGGATCTCAAGTTATAATTTTAAGAATACATGGTCATGAAACAAAACACTTAGTGAAATTTTGCCCTAATTTGGTCAGGATTTTGACCCAACTTCATGGCACTTTTTCACATAGTTCCAAGGGGAATATCCAAAATCAATTCAAATATTGGTTGTAGATAACATTTCAAGCTTTCCAAAATGTTCAATAACTCCTTGAGATCATTCTTGAGTAGGGAGAATCGAAGAGATGAAGTTAGGGTTTTATCACTTAAATTACAAGGCATTTTATGATGAACAAAATTCAAATTCAAAGTTATGCTGCATAAAATCTACTTTGCAGGCCTCAAAATTGTTAGGCACTCAATAATTAATTGCTTGCACAGATGTTAGAGGTCTCATTTCAAGCATTCAATGCAAGGCCATGATTTATATCCATTTTGGGAAGAAAGTGTACATTGCCATTTTGATAATGTGCTTTTTTACACAAAACTTGTTCTTGAGCCTTGCACTTGTTCTCTTATGATCATACAAGTCCCATAACCCATAAGAAACTTGTTAGACACTTAAAATCACTCAACCCATGCTTGTACCTCACATTGAAACTTGGTTTCCCACTTTTCTTCAAAATCAAGTAACCTAGCAATTAGCTGAAAACTTGTACTTCTGATTGTCAAAACCACTCCAATCCTTTTGCTTATAGATATACAAACTATTTTCCACAAAACACACGCATGTTTTGACCCCTAAAAACACCAAGAGCTCAGAATCACATCTCATACCTCTATTTTCACATAAACTGACCAAAAACTTGAAACTCATAACTCCCTCGTGCGTTTTCAAGCCTTTTGGTTTTTAAAGCTTCTAAAGATCATTTAGAATTGATCCCACACCCTATTACAGAACTGTAACACCATTAACACCACCCTTCATTTTCAAAAACAGAGCTTTGCATTTGGACTTCTCCAAAACTCCTCAGATACTTTCATCTAAAGCTAAGCACCCCCATTAGCTTCCCAGAAACTTAAGGAAGCTAACCCAATCATTGGAACTCACTGAGAGCTTCTCAAACTCCAAACCTGATACCCTCTTGCAAGGTATGTTTTCTAACTTTAGAACTTTTTATACAAGCATCATCAATGATTTATTTATCAATAAAACATGCAGATATCATTGCCCTAAAGCTAACCATGTCCATAGTTTCCATTAATTTTGCTTAAGCTTAGAGAATTTTAAGTTTGAATTTTATGAGATTTTTAGGATTCAGATTAGGGCCAATGAAATTCATGTTTGTTTTTTATCTATAGTTTTATTGCTTTACATTTCTGAAACCGTGAGGAAATTTGCTACAAGTTTCATGTTTACATTTTTCATTTTTTTTTAGATTTGAACAAGTTATAGAGGTTCTGGCTGGGCGTGAGGTTGAAGATGAAGTTGGCCTCAGGAACATGTTTGCAACATAAATTTATGCTTTGATTTATATAAACGGATGTATAGCCACCCAAGTGGTAGAAGCGCGCGCCTGTAATCTGAGGGACCTGGGTTCGAGCCCTAATGGTACCCTTTTGGATTTTTCACATTTTTGCATTCTGACTTTCTTTTTTTGGAAGGGTGTTGGGCCTCCTTGGGCCTTGTTTGTTTTTGTTTTTACTTGCTAACCCCCTTGTTTCATTTACACACCCCTGGCCCAGTTTTATTTTCTTTTTCTTATTTTTTATTTATTTGTTTACTTAAATATTTTTCTAATATTAAAAAAAAATCATAAAAAATATATAAAAATAGTAGATTTACATTTTGACATTAGTTTATTTATTTTTTCTCACACAAAAAATTATTTTTATTAATCATACTTTATTTATTTTACTAATTATCTTTGTAAATTTAATTAAAACTAGGTTTTAGTTATTTTCTTTTACACCATTAAAATATATTATTTTAAAACAAAAAAAAAAGACCAAAAATATTTTATAATACTATAGTTTATTTTCAAGACAAAAATACCAAAAAAGCACTTTTCTTATAAACTTAATTTCTTTTTAATCAATTAATAGATTTAGGATTTTATTTAAAATATTTTCTTAATAAATTTAGGTTTAATTAATTATTTTCTTCTAGTTAATTAGGTTAAAATCAAGACCCCTTTTCTCATAAAAATCCAAACAAGTATCCATTTACTTTATATTTCACATGCTTGTATATTTATTCATTTTGTACATTATATTCATTTAATTTCTTGTACATTTATACCAATTTAATATGGTTGTAATAGACTAATTAGGTTTATTCTCTTGCAATCCCCATTTATAATTTGTACACCCCCCTCCCACAAGTATTGTAATAGTATAGTAACTTTAAATTCTACAATTTATCGCTTTATATATAACATGCTAGTAATTAGGGTTTGTTTGGAAAGACTAAAACCAATACTTAGAAAAACCCTAATCAAAGACAAAATCAAGCATGAAAAACAATACACTTGCACACAAGCACCCCCTAGGGTAAATCCACTTGGTTGCCTTTACAAAGTGGCCAAATTACACATGTGAGGTATCTTAGCAAAAATAAACAAAATATAAGATCATAGTCCCTCGATGACGCTATCTAAGTTGCCTTTCAAATGATCTTAGTCCCTATAATAGAATGCTAAGATACCTTGCAACATTGCTAATCATGGTTATACGATGACCCACGCCCGTCCCGTTTACATCCAAAGATAGGGTTACTTACCAAATCAATGGTAAGGTAACAATGTCAAAGGAAAAGGAAAAATGAACATGAAAGACTTTTGAGTAAGTAGAATGCTCCTAATTACTTGCTCCATTTCAAAACAAAACATCCTTGATATTTTCAAAAACAAACACACACACTTTCAAAACCTCTTACAAACTTGAAAACATTTTCAAAAGATCAAACATCTTTGTATACATTCTTATGAATGAGAATCATTACAAAGATTGCCTAAACAATGGCCTCTTTACAAAATACTTTCAAAAAACCACACAAAGCACACTTTCAAACAAAAAGCAAGTGATCTAGCAAGTAACTAAGAGGCCATGGAAAACCATGGATGAAAAGGGTGCTAATACCTTCCCTTTTCATAATCTACCCCCTGAACTCAAGAAATAATCTCAAAGGTCTTTCCTGTGCTTTTTCACCTTTCCTTTTGGATAAAAGAAAAGTCGGTGGCGACTCTTGCTAACTGCAACATTTGAAATCAAACGCAAAACCCTCAAGTCAGTTCTCCCACCGTATCACAAAGTGCAACCAAAAGTATATACAAAAATAGCTACAATTTGCACTTATCACATGATAATTTAATTATAACTGGGCTTGACACAAATACACAACAAAGATGAAATCATATGTGGTTGCGAGGAATATTGTTAGATAGATAGATACTTAATGTCAACACTAAGGATACCGTAATGAAACAAAACCAAATATCGCGGTTAAAAACTCCCACCCTATGCAAACCAGTCTGAAACATTCTATTATAACTCAACCTATTTCTTTTGTTTTATTTCACCCATTTTCATTTGAGCGCAAACACATTAAGCCATTTATTTGTGCACGCACATAGTAGGGGAGTCGGTTAGTGATTATAATCCTTAAGCACGAGGTTCTAGTACATTAGTTTGGTAACCCCATTTATTTATCCAATTTCAAGTTGCGGGGGATCGGGCCGTACTCCGCCCTACCAAGTTCAGCACTAGACACCTCTAAACCAACCGATAATGAATTGTTATTATATTTTTATAGGTTCCATAGCCGTTGGATTAAGTGACCGAGTGAGGGTCACCTAACATAATAGGTGAACTCCCTATTTTTATTTTATAAGGCATGTAAATTTAGAATTTTTGGGATCATTCATTTATAGTCATCAACTCCCTACGTGGTTTGTGCTTAAGATAGTGCCAAATGCTAATATAAACTACTTAGGGCTACTTTAAAACTCAAACTTAAGGTCTCAGCATAATAGGTACTCAAATTGATCATGCATAATTAGGGGGTTTAGGGTGTCAAAACGGTATCGGTTTTGTTGAATCTTTCTCAAATTATTCTAACATAGCTTAAGTTAAAAGAAACCTATATACTCTTAAAGTATCGTTCCATGCATAAAACCAGCAAAAAAAATTATTATGGCTTAAGAAAATGGGGTGAATCAATTAATAGCGGAAAAATACGCATAAGTACTCGACGATACATGAATTTGACTCGACTAACAAAGGAAATGAAATGAATATAGAATTACCTAGAAAACAATAAATAAAATCAATAAAGCTCCTCCCCCCTGACACTTACATTGAACATTGTACCCAAAGAAAGATAGAATCAGACATGTCAGCTACTGGTGCTCGTCCACGCCCACCATTACCAGGCTGGTGAGGTGGCATACCCACATGATGAATGTATTCCTACAAGCCATCCACACATACTGTCAAAGCCACCATCTCGTTGATCATGCCTGACATTCTTTGTTCATTCTTGTCACCATAGTCTCACTCATCTTGTTGAATTTGCTGAATGATTTTTATCATCTCAGTTTGTTGAGTTTGTATATCTTGAAGCCTCTGGTCGTGCCGAGCATCCAATTTATTATGTCGCATTATTTCAGCGAGAATGTCATTAGAGGTGGCAGATGTGCTTTAATTGCTTCTTCGGTGTCTGGATGATGTACCTGTAACATTTTTCAGAAGGAGCTTATGTGGTGTGTGGATGTGGATCAGTTTTAGGTGCACCCTGCTCCATCTCATCCAACTCATCATCAGTCTAACTACCTCGTTCACCTTGTGTAAGCGCATTGGGCTCAGGGGCAGCCAGATCATAAAGCCAATTCACCATATTTTCGTAATAGTTTGATCGCGATAAGGAAAAATGACACTCTTAATCTCTCTATTTCGAACCATCAGATTATATCTGACATCTTCTCTAGCCTTAATTAGGTGTGCGGATCGACAATTGTCAATATCAGAAATAGAGCCGACATTGATGGAAAATCTGAAAGTTTGTCATTCATGCCTAAAGTAAGTGATATGGATGTGATTATTCCCCTAATACAAAAAGTATTGGTCCCTCTTGCACAAATGGACTATATGTGTTCCAAAAAAATGGAGTTGTATTTATTCTTTTAGGCGTGAAGACATAGTGCATCAAGAACAACTCCTCAGAATTCACTTTGTAGTTGTTAATCCTGCCAAAAGTTGTACTTGCCAAAACAAGGTGAAAATAACGTATGGCCAGATTATGAATAAGTGAGGCATTAAGTCCCTCCCAATTAAGAGTTTTCTCACCTATTAAATTTTCCCAAAGGCCGAATGTTACTATCTGTCACTCTGCTTCTAGAGGAATTCTATATGCAACATTTTCTCAGCGTGGGAAATGTAGCATATCGCTCAGAGTGTCTTGGCTCAAAGAGTATTATATGTTAAAAATTCTAAATTTGGCGGTTCCAGTTAGATATTATTCTATAATAGGGGTGTCATAGATAAAAGAACTCAAAAATTCCAAGGTTAATGGTTCATAAGTGGGATGGTTCAACATACAGAGGTGTGTCAGACTCGAACTATCTAGCATCCACTTAACAATATCTAACAATCCTAATTCACACAGACAAGATTCATCAACATACCTTGTAGGTATAACAGAGTGTTGATAAAATTTCAGATACTTCTCTTTCTGCAGTTCACCCGCTTCGCCTGTACGGTAAATAATTGTTGACATATCTGGAGGTGATCGTGAACTTCTATTTGTTAGTTGATCCCTTTGAGACATGATGAACACACAATCTTCAAAAAAATGGGTTTCTCTTTGGTCTCTGTGAGTGGATAAGTACTTTGAGTTTAATGGGGTTTCACAAAATTAAAAGATGAATTGGAGGTTGTAAGTTGAAATGTGAGTGGGTATTAATGGGTGTTAAAGGGAAGTTAAAAACGGGAGAGAGTAGGACAGTTATGAAGGGTGAATGGTTTAGTAGGTTTTAATTTGGGATGGTTATTGGAGGAAGAAGGGGAGAATGGAAAGGAAGAAGATAAAATGAGGGTCTGAGTCAAAGTAAAAAAAAGTGTTTATGTGTTATAAGGCCGTGGAGAGGGCCGAACTTATGTGGGGAGGGCCACATTTTATGGTGAGGGCCACGCATATTGGGAAGTTATGGCAAGGGCCATACAGCTGTGGCGAGGACCACGAGTTGAAATCTCATAAATTTTTAAGTATTTTCCTCACACACAGAAACAATATAATTTTTTTAATAAATTCTTCATACAGAAACTAAATAAATTGACATAACTTAATTGAATACTAAAAATAACTATTGTATTAGTCGAAAACTCGACTAAAATTCGGAAAATTACAAAATAATCTAGAGAATATTAAATCTAATCTAGAAAACAGAACAATGGAAATCCTAAATTAAGAAAACAATGTAAATCCTAAATTAAGAAAGCAATGGAAATCCTAAATTAAGAGTTAATCCTTCCCCCACACTACAAACAAGACAGTGTCCTCATTGTTCTAGTGTGAGAGTCAAAAATGCAGTAAACTTCAGATGTATTAGCCACTACGTCCAAAATAAGGAGCAACAAAATAAATATGCTGATAGATGTGATCAAATTTCTCAGTCACTACGTCCATAAATATGTGGAAATCAACGCGCAGAGTTGTAAGCTCATATCTAATGTTAGCGATGTCAGTTTGGAGTGTGTTGATCGCAATAGTGTGATTAGGTGGTGGAGCGACTGGAGAAACAGCGGCGCAGGAAGTTGTGTCAGAGAGATAGCCTTCAGATTGAAAAGCATGGATATCAGTAGCGTGATCAATTGGGGGTGATGCATTGACTGGGGAGGAAACATGAGGGTTGACATGGTCGGGGGATGGAAAATAATGGTAGAGTGGAGGGATCTCAGGGTTGGTTTCAGGAGAAGCTGGTGGTTCATTTTGGGGTACTCCCAAATCAAACAGCCAATTGTTTCTGTCATGTACACTAGCCATAGGATTTGGCAAGGTAAAAAGGTGCAGAACTTGATTGTTGATAATATGTTTAAACTCATTCGGACCCAGGTTTCTAATAATACCATTGTTAAAACACAACTGAATATTCATGGGTCGGATTCCACCTAGAGGGTCAAGTCTGATAAGTGATTGTCTCAATCCAATAGCATTTGCAATCATGGTTACTAAGCCACCTATTAAGATTGGTTCATGGGCATTCTGTGCAAGATGATTAAAGTTTTCTAACATATAGGTAGAAGCATTTACAGGACGACTTTGGGAAGCATAATACATTATGAAAAGTTCATCTTTGGACATAGAGGTTATGTTTTCTTCTTTTCCGAATAGGGTGTGAGCAATAATCTTATGAAAGTAATGAATAACATGCTTATGGTTATTTTCAAAAAGCATGTTATCAGGCTCAGGGTTATTATTTCCAACTATGCTACCCCAAAAATATTCAAGCTCAAGGTCCATAAGACAGTCTTCTTGGGTAATAGCGAAGACATGTGGGCCACCAGGGAATCCTAAAAGGTCAGCCAACTCTATTATACCAGAAATAAATACCAAACATCCTAAAGATAATTAGGCCTCGGTTAAATCCTAATCCATGATTAGGAATATAAGTAAGTGAACTTAAGAGTTCAAGGGTTATCCTACGGTAAGAACTAAATCTTCTCCCTACAGCCAAATTGTTTTGATTAAGCAAAAACATGACACTATCTCTAATTCCAAGTATGGTCATGGTGCGGCCATAAGGGTATATATTTAGTTCCATCTCTCTCTTAGCCAAAACTTCAAATCGCCTCTTATGAGCTCTTCCTCTGAAAATGATATCCATATAGTCTACTTGTTGCATCATTAGAGTTAGTAGTTAGCTAAATTTAAGTTAGCCTTAAAGTAAGTAGACAATAATACTAAGTTAGTAATGGCTAATTCTAAAGAATAATATTGCACATAAAATAAAAAAGAAAAACAAAAATAATAATAAGAGTAAATTGAAATTAAAGTAAAAACGTGGGTTGCCTCCCACCAGGCACTTTGTTTAATGTCGTAAGCTCGACAAACTCAAAAGATTAATTTTGGGGGTTAGCGGGCAGCTTTCCAAGATTTAGACTAGTGGAGTAGTCTTTGATGTCGATGCAATGATAATGTTTCAGGCTCTGCCTGTTTACGATAAATGGTTCACAAGATTTACCTTTTATTTCTATTACGCCATTTGGAAAACCTTTGGTAACTTCAAAGGGACCCGACCACCTAGATTCAAGTTTTCCTAGGAAAATTTTAAGTCAAGAATTAAATAGAAGTACTATGTCACCCTCATTAAAGTCGTTCCTCGATATATGCTTGTCATGCCACTTTTTAGTTCTTTCTTTATAGATTTGGGTATTCTCGTATGTTTCTAATCTAACTTCTTCTAGTTCATGAATATCTAAGATTCTCTTCTCGCCTGCGGCAGTATAATTTAAATTAAGGGTCTTAATGGCCCAATAAGTTTTATGCTCTAATTCTACTGGAAAATGACATGACTTACCATAAACTAGCTTAAATGGCGTGGTTCCTATTGGGGTCTTATAGGTTGTTCTATATGCCCACAGAGCTTCGTGTAACTTTGAAGAATAATCTTTCCTAGAGGTGGCAACCGTTTTTTCTAAGATTTTCTTAATTTCTCTATTTGAGACCTCTACTTGCCCACTTGTTTGTGGGTGATAGGGTGTTGCTACACGGTGTCGGACTTCATATTTCAGTAATAGTTTTTCAAAGATCTTTGAAATGAAATGGGAGCCACCATCACTGATGACAAGTCTCGGCACACCGAATCTAGGAAAAATTATAATCTTAAAGAGCTTAATTACTACTTGGGTATCATTTTTTGGAGAAGCAACAACTTCGATCCATTACGATACATAATCAACATCAACGAGTATGAATTTGTTAACAAAAGAAGAAGGGAATGGTCCCAAGAAATATATTCCCCACACGTCAAATACTTCTACTTCTAAGATTCCTTTTTGTGGCATCTCGTCAAGTTTAGAGATGCTGCTAGTGTGTTGGCACCGGTCGCAATTTATGACCGCGATATGGACATCTTTCCATAGATTAGGCCAAAAGAGGTCAGCTTGTAAGATCTTAGTGCAAGTGTCATACCCCAAATCTTCCCCGTCAATTTCAATAATCATTTTACTTATATTTCAATACTATTACTATGTTTCTAAAATTATGAAATTCCATTGTTTCAATTTCTGTACTTTTTGGTCTTATACTAATGGGAGTTTTAAAATCATAAGATGGGGTGTTTGTCTCAAAATGGACCATCTAAATATGATGGTCCATCAAGGGTTTTTATTTACTTAAAATAATAAGAATAATGGAGGTGCACTATTGTATAAAGGAGGTGTGGTGTTTCAAGTGGGTCATCAAAATCGGATGGTCCATTAAGATCTTTACTCATGTTTTATAACAAAGTAAGGGTGTCTTTTTTAGAATGGCCCATTTAGAGTTTTGTTGGCCCATTAGGGTATAATAGAAGGGTGTGTTATGGATAATTGTTGGCCCATTAAGCCTTTGGAGGGCCCTTTATTATTAAAAGGAGTATATATACATATGGGAGGTTCATTTGGAATAGACTGGCCCAATATAGTTTAGAGGCCCATGCTTAGTTTTTAGTTTAAGACAGAGGGAGGTATTTTAATGATTTGGTTGGCCCGTTAAGAAATGTTGAAGGCCCATTTGATTTGTTTTTGTTGATCGGGTCAACTCTTTATATTTTAGATTATTATTATTAATACTGACATAATTATTATTGATGGTGAATCAGATATTAATCATTCATTATCACTATCATTATTAACATTATAGGTTATTATAATTATTATTTTTAAAACATTATCACTAATATAATAACTATAATTTTATGCTATTATCATTTCTATTTTTTCTCTGAAACATGGACTAAGTCAAACAGGGCTAAGAAAACTCTAATTCTTCATTCTCAGCGACATTGTTGTTGTTTTGCATCTCTACGCTAAGAATCCCAAGCCCAAAAGGTAACTAGTGTACAAATTTACAATCAAAAATCGTATCAAATAAAAAGATTACAGTGAAAATCTTTACAAATATTATACAGATCAAATCAAATCTTAAAATCTCTAAAAAACAACAAAATCTCCTAATTGCTAATTAAATTAATCAGCTCTAACAAAATCATCTAATTTGTAACGACAATCACAAGAAATTTCCTAATCTATCTAAAACCTAATCTATAAATAACCCTAGAATTCTAAGAGAAAGGTCATAATAGAAGGAGAAGAAGGGACAGAGAGGAGTTAGTGTAGCTTTGAATCTTCAAAGAGAGTTGCCTTCATCAGAGATCTGGGTTTCAAAGTCTGAAACTCTAGATCTAGGAGGTCACCTCCGTGCTCATCACCTTCAATCTTCAGACGTCATTGTTACTTTCAAAATCAAAGAGAGAGGGAGGATCATAAAGAGATTATGCCAAGAGCCAAAACAAAATGAAATCACTACGAAGAGGTAATTCGCAAAGAAGAGGTAATTCGCAAACTACTCAGCTTAGGGTTTTCTTCGAGTTCATTGATACAATTGTTGTTGGTGGTGGGTTTTTGTGGTTTAGGTTTGAAAGGATTTGAGATCGCCAGCGTTTGGGTTTTTCGTGGCTAGGGTTGGGGTGTTGTTGGTTATTTAAGAGAAGGAAGAGGCGAGAGAACAAAACGAGAGAGAGAAGAATATATGTAAAGAAAATGATTGAGAACTAAAAGAAAACGAAAAATATGATGTCTCAATGATCCCATGTGATGCCCCCTATCATGCACCTTCAATCATCACCACACAATCTTGATCAAACGCTCCATAGTTGTGCACCCACCATAACTCCCAATGCACGCTCACATGCGGTCCAAATGGACCTCCCGACATTCAAAGTTTTGGGCCAAGCCCATTGCTAACCTCCCCAATTGCTTCCCCAACCCAATGATACACCCCCGCGCTAGCGGGCCAAGTCAAACATCTGGACTTGGGCCTCTGATTCCTACGCCCCCATTTTTGCTACAAAGCTAATATTTGTACCCCCTAAAACATGGACTCAAAACTAATGTTGGACCTAGGTCTTTGTTATTCATACCCCTGGGAATTACTTAGCTTAAGTAATTTGCACCCCCCTGCGTTTTGAAAGTAAAATCAATTGATTTTTATAATTTCATTTATTTATTTATTTATTTGTTCATTTATTATATTTTTGTGTATTAATAAATTATTGGACATTCTAATATCTACATATTTTTAATAAATTATAAAATTGTTATTTATTAATTTAAACTCTTTTATTGACTTTTTTTTCATATATATTTTGACGACATTAAATATTTTTCTCATTCATTTAAATATATTTTTTCTCATATTGCATAATATATTCGAAAATATCTAATCGATCAAGCGCTAACATTTTCTTCTAACATAATTCAAATTTATATTTTATTTTCAAATAAGGATTATGGAAATTTCTTTTATTGGCTGCTAACTTCGTCTACAATTCCATAATTTACAAATCCAGACTTGGTTCAAGGAGAATTCGAAGTATTTCCATAATCCATAAAAAAACACCAACAAATAACTACGAACTACGAATTGGGACTCTAATTCCTCATAAGAGGATACGTAGGCATACGCTTAAAATCGTGGCGACTTCCCCTAATTAAAATTAAAACCCTATTCATAAACCTTAAACCTAAACCATGGTATCCTTGAGGACAAGGTAAATGAGGGGTTCCAAATACATTTCCTTCGTCTAAAGCGAGTCAAGAACTTAGAATCTCTGATCAAATTAGGGTTCTTCGTTATATTCTCTTCCTTAGGATAAAAATTAATGACGGCGACTATAATTTTCAGCCGGTTATTACACCTGGCGACTCTGTTGGGGATTCAACCCTAGGGTTTATAAGCCTTTTCTTTTTGTTTAGGGTTTTTCTTGTTATTCTACATTTGCTTTATTAATTTACTTTTGTTTATTATTATATTATTATTATCCTTTTATCATTGGTTGGCGGGATTTTATTTTATAAATTATTTTCAAAAAAATCTTAGAAATAAGGCTCGTCTATTGGCCAAGGGGATACATCATCCATATGAGTCTTTGTGATGACTTCGCCTAGAGTCGGTAGAATTCCAAAAAAAAAAAGAAATATGTCTCAAGAGATATGCTTTTGGGGGGTAGAACTTTGGAATAAAACTTATGACTTATTGTATAAACCCTAAACCAAAAACTCATGGTGAGACCTTTTACGACCTTAGAGACGACAGTTTCATCCTACAAAGAGGCTCCTCTTAAGGGAGGTTGTTGTACCCCAAAATTTTCCATCTCCTTTCTCAAGACATTTCTCACAAGATCTCAAAAAGCTCAAGTTTTCACAAGAGTTGACTAGGTCAAACCGTCTCCTAAAAGTTGATGACTCAAATTAGGGTTTTGATTTTCACAAGGATAATTGGACTTATTATGCTTCAAATTACTTTCCTGTATCATTATAGGTCTCCAAGAATGCTCATGTCAAGTTTCAAGTCTTGAATCACAAATTTGCTCAGTCAATTGCTCAGATGACTGAAAATCAACTATATTGGGTAAAAAGTCAATTATGGTCAAATTACTGTCAAACTTCAAGATTTTTGGTCCATATCAATATTTTAAAGTTATATTCATCAATTGATCAAATTCGGATCACAATTCCTCAAGAAACACAGTCAAATCATCAAAAGGGCAAAATGGTCAAAATTAAGGTTTTGACTGTATTTGACTGATTAGTGATTTTTGACCTAATGCATGATCTAACGGCTTGAATCATAATCTCAAGGATTCAAACACAACATGTTGACTTAATTTCATGGCTCAAAACATTTCTCAAGATTACTGCATTGATAGTTGAAATTTGATCAACTCGTGAAAAGTCAACTGATGCACAAAAAGTCAAACTTTGACTTTTTGATCAAGATTTGATTTCAAAGGTCACAATTCATCAAGAAATTAAAAAATATGAAGCTTGATCATCAAGAAATCAAGAAAGTCAAAAGTCAATGTGAAAAGTCCAACTTTTCAAGACTTACAAATTTTTCTAAGTATTTTTATACATGATAATTTCACTACTTCATGCCAATTTTTCACCAAGATGCAAGATGATTCAAAAGAAACTTTCAACATGAAAGTTGTAGATCTTTATGAGATCTAAAACTTTGTATTATATAACTCATATCCAAAAAATTCTTAGATTTTGAGTTATAAGCCCATAAAGTCATGCATTTTTTCTAAAATACTTAGTGAAAAATTGACCTAATTTAGGCAGATTTTTTACCTAACTTCTTGGCCAATTTACACCAAGATCCAAGATGATTTTGTCAAAATGGTAAACATGAAGGTTGTAGAGGATGTTTCAAGCTTTCCAAAATGTCCAAGAACTTGAAGAGATCATGCTTGAGATGGAAGTTTCTAATATAAGAAGTTGGATATTCATTCTTGAATTATAGGTCATTTTTATGATGAACAAGAATTCAAATCTCTTAGCCATGCTACAAGTCTTGTACCTTTCCTTGAAACCATGTTTGTCAAGCTTGCTTCAAAAACAAGTCAAAATCCCATAACTTGTGATCTTGTGATTCTGATCACTCCAAACCTTTCCCTATAAATAGAAGATGTTATTTGCAAGCCAGACACGAGTTTAAAAGCCCTCAAGCTCTCTCACTCCCTCTTAAATCAGAAATTGAAACAAAAATCCCAAAACTTGTCATTTCTGACTTTGAAATCCAAATACAAAATCTACTCGTGTTTTTTTAGTTCTAATCAATCATAAAGCTTCTAATACACACATAGAGGTTATCCCAATACCTGCAACATAACTGTAACACCATCTCACTCATCTTCCATAACCAAAAACAAAGGTCTGCAACTTAACTTATCCAGACCATTTCAGCCACTCTCAACTCAATTTAAGCATTGCATTAGCTTCCTAGAGGTCTAAGGAAGCTAACCTGATCATTGCAGCATCTTGAAACAAGCTCAAACTTAAAACACGAATTCCATTTTCAAGGTGAGTTTTCTGACTTTTGAACTCCTCATATAGAAATCATTTGGTTTCCATTTGTGAAGATAAAATGTAGACATCATAGCCCTGAAACTAACCATGTCCTTAAAATTCGTTTATGTTGCCTAAGTAGTGGGAATTTTGAACTTGAAATTCCTGAAAAATTAGGTCATGATTTGGTACTATTTAAAATCCATGCTCATCTTTGATCCATTGCTTAAGTTATTTACATTTTTGAAATCGTGATTAAATTTCTAACAAGTTTGATGTTCATACTTTTGAGAATGGATGAGAAATGAATAAGTTGCAGAAGTTCTGGATGGCGCAAGGAAGAAGATGAAGTTGGCCTCATGGACATATTTTATTTTAAGTTTATTGATTGTTGTATTATAATCGGATGAAACAGCCACCCTAGTGGCAGGAGGACCGCGCGTAAGGCATTGGTACTAAGGGTCCTGGGTTCGAGCCTCAGGAACGCCTTTTGTTATTTTTCTCAATATTTTTTCCTTGGTTCTTTTTACTGGCTAGCGCGTTGGGCTTCCTCATCATGGGATTGACCATTTTTGCTCCCTCTCACCCCCATAATTGCTAAATGTATACTCAGGCCCACATTTTATTTTATTTGATTACTTTTCTGGTTATAACAAAAACAAACTTGGGCCTAACAAACAAAAATCTATTTTTTCTATCAAACCTCATTCTAACTTTCAAACCCCCATGACCCAACTTTTATATTTTCTTTTTTCTTTTCTTTTATTTCATTATTTTTATTATTATTTATTATTATTATTTTTATTAATACCAAAAATATTTTATTAAATACTTAGACTAATTTTTATTTTTTTTGTTTCTATTTTACTTGATTTTCCTTTCATAAAACCCTAAAAATATTTTCCTTACAAATTTAATTTCTTTTTCTTTTCTTAAATTTGATTGCATTAATATTAGAAATATTTTATTAAATACTTAGACTAATTTTTATTTTTTTTGTTTCTATTTTACTTGATTTTCCTTTCATAAAACCCTAAAAATATTTTCCTTACAAATTTAATTTCTTTTTCTTTTCTTAAATTTGATTGCATTAATATTAGACTTAGTTTTATTTTAATTTTGTTTTAATTTTTGAATCTAGGAATTTAATTAATTATTTTCTTTCTCTTTTACTAGTTTAATTAGAACATTTTTCATACAAAAAAACATAAAAAACAATCTTCTTCCTAATTTTACTTTACATTCTATTACATTCTATTTCGTATTTATTCAATATGGTTGTAATAGTAATTTAGGGTTTTCTCTGCTTTCATCCCACATTCATAAACTTGTATCCCCATCTCCTAAATGATGTAATAACGTAGAACTTTAAATTTGTGCAATTTATCGCTTTCAATATTATTGCTAGTAATTAGGGTTTGTATGGCAAGACATAAAATCAACAAATAGAAAACCCTAATGCAAAGACAAAAATGCATGAAATCAACACACCTTGCACACTTACACCTCTAGGGTTAACCCACACTTGTTGCCTTAGAATAAACAGTTATGTCCCTCGAACGTGGGATACTTTAGCAATGACCCTCGAATACAAGATTGTGGTTCCTCGATGACCCTTTGATGTTTCCTTCAGTAAACGATCTTAGACCCTCATGACAAATTGCTAAGGTTTCCTACAATGTTGCCTTCTATGACTGCACGATGACCCACGCCTGTCCCTTCACATCCAATGATATGGTTACTTACTAACTAATGGTAAGATAACACTATCTAAAGGAGGATAAAAAGAAAAAATATATCTTTTGAGTAGGTAGGACGTTCGTAGTTGCTTGCTCACAAACATTTCAAAACATCTTTCAAACACACCAACACTTTCCATAAAATATTTTCAAAAGTAAACACTTTGTATACATTCTTATAGAGACGAGAATCATTACAAAGTTCTCCTAAACAAAGACACTTTTAAAAAATACTTTCAAACCATCACAAACATATTTCAAACAAAGCATTTCAAAATGAGCTAGCAACTAAGATCTCGTAGATAACTACGGATGAAAAGGGGGTTAACACCTTCCCTTTTCATAACCTACCCCCCGAACTAAATAAAATATCTAAAAAGGTATTTCATGTTCTTTTCACCCTTTCATTTATTAGATAAAAGAAAAGTCGGTGGCGACTCTTGCTATCGGCAACAATTGTGATAAAACACAAAACACCCAAGTCAGTTCTCCTGCCGTATCACAGAACTGGCGACTCTTCTAGGGAATGTTAATTAAAGTGGGGTTACCTTAGAGACACATTTAAATGCTTTCATTGTTTGAATTTCTTGCTTTACTCTTAAAAGGGATGTTTGGGTTTTGTATAGATCCTCTACCCGGATCTGGGAATACCATTAGGTAAGTAGCAATATATTGTGGAGATTGTACGGTGTAGACCGATATGGTTGAAATAATGGCTATGTTAGTGTGATACACTTGTTAGTACCAGTATCCCTTGTGTTGAATCAAGGAGAATACGGGGCCGTTGTGTAGTGTCATGAAGCACTAACTGAACATAGAACCTTTAGTTGAACAACTTGGCCATTAGGAAGTAGTGAGATAGCCGACTTTGGTGTAAAGCTGAAGATTGGTTGATACTCGATACTACACTCATTGAGATCAGACTTTTGGGATATTTTGGCTGCAAGAAAAGATTGATTGTTCTAAAATATTGCCCAGTGAAGAAGGATTAATGATATTGAGATTCCCTATAACCCGTTTATTTTCTAGGACATATTGAACCAACTAAACTTCAAGAAGGTACTTACCTATGAAACCCACACAAGCCTAAACCTAAGATCTTTGTGTGCATTGTTTGTTATTAATTATTCATGACATCATAAGCATCATAACATCATAACATCATAAGCATTCTCACTAACCATTTCAAGGATTTAGGATTTTATCTTTGTTTTGTTTTGTAGGACATGGCTTCCACTCGTAGAAATACCATCCGACTCAACTTTGTGAAATTTCTTCCTCAACTTCAAGAATTAGCGTCAAGGGTGCTTGGAGATTCTCCCTTCACCAAAAAATATGGTCGATTTCTCAACTTGGCTACCTCAAACTTCCAAGAAGAAACGATGTGTGTGCTCTTCTAAATCTTTGATCATATGCATCATTGCTTCACATTTCCCGACTACCAATTAGTGCCTACATTAGAAGAATTCTCTCAACTGCTAGGAGTGTCTGTGCTTGATCAAATACCATTCACCAGTTTAGAGGAAACTCCAAAGCCTGAGGTTATTGCTAAAGCCTTGCATTTGAAGAGATCTGACATTGTGGCAAATTGGGAAACAAAGAGTGAAGTTAAGGGTTTCTTAGCCAAGTTCCTATTGGAAAAGGCTCATTTGTTTTGGGAAGATATGGATTTTCAATATTTTGAGGACGTCTTGGCCCTTCTAATCTATGGTTTGGTTCTATTTCCAAATCTGGACCAACTCGTAGATGTGAATGTTGTCAAGGTTTTTCTCTCTCGTAATCCCGTACCTATTTTGCTTAGAGATATTCTTCATTGTTTCCACACTCGCACCATGAAGAAGAGGCGGAATCTTTGTGTTACATTCCATTGATGTTTAGGTGGTTTATTTTGCACCTACCTTAATCAACGTTAAATAATGAGCAGGGCTTGACATGCTCTCAAAGGATGATGTCACTCTCACATTCAGATATTCATTGGTGTTCTGGATCTTTGGAGGATGTTACCATTATTGACCGTTATGGGGAATTCCCTAATGTTCCACTCTTGGACATTAGGGGAGGTATCACATATAACCCTTCTCTTGCTTTACGACATTTTAGGTATGCACGAAGAGATGGTCCCCACGATGCGCTCATCCAAGGTTTGGTATTCGACTATGAAGGCGACATCCAAGGTTATCGTCAAAGGTTCATACGAGCTTGGAGAATGGTAAACAAGGTGGATAACAAGAAAATGCAGGCATGGCTTGCCCTTGAGAAGGCAACTTGACACCTCTTGTGGCCAGAACTTCCAACTTGATTTTCTCCCAAATGGTTCATATTGAGCTTTTCACACATAAATAAAAACTTTTAGGATTTTTCAAGAGCTTTCTAAATATGTATCATTTGCTTCAAACAAATTAACCAAACTCACGTTATGATTCGACAAAGTTATGTACTATGAACACTTAGAAATTTTAAAAGAAATTCAAATAACTTCATGAACAAGCAAACCCTACATTCTTCAATTCCCTTGATTCAATAATTAAATTAGCCATGAAATATGAAATGAGAATGTTTGAATTTAGGGTTGACCAAAAGTCCACTTGGTCAACTCCTGACTTTGTTGACTTTTGGTCCAAATGACCATTTTGCCCCTTTTGATCAATTGAACAATTTCCAATCCAAATTGAACCTTAATATTTCAGTCAAAGATGCTTAATAAGATGTAGTGAAGCATGGAAACAAGTTTGGGTGAAAAAGTCAGAGAAATCCTGATTAAACCCAAAACCCTAGTTTTTGCACCTTGTGTTAGGAGATAGTTGATAAAGCTTCAAAACCCTAATTCCACTGGACATCTTGAGAGATCTCTTAAACAAAGTTGATTCAAATGATATATAGAAGATGATGCTTCAAAATTTGGCTTATCTAATCCTCAACTACTTCAATTGGATAAAACCCTAATTTGGACTGGTGATTCAAGAAAATGTGATTCACTTTAAAAAATCAACACAATCTTCAACCTTCTGATGATCCAATGAGATGGATAAAATGTCTTGAGACATGAGAGACCCTTGTGACTTGAGAAATCAAAAGTTTGAGAGAATGATCCCCCTTCTTCCACTAATTGTCAATACCATCAACCAACACAACTTGTAGACATCTTGAGAACCAATGTACCTTGATCCTATCACAATGAATGAATGCAATGCAATATGATGTTTACGATGAGACATAAGCATGAATCAAGAGGGTAAATTTTGGGGTGCAACATAGTTCATCTACGCATGATCTAAGGTTCTACTAGCGTAATAAATTGCATGAAGCTTTTTATTCTTGCTTTGTCTTAAGACTGCACTTACGACATAATCACTCGCATCACACATGATTTCAAACGGTAATCTCCAATCAGGTGGTTGCATAATAGGTGTGATGATAAGAGCTATTTTTAATTGTTTAAATTATTTTAGGCATTCATCATCAAAAACAAATTCAGCATCTTTCATTAATAAGTCAGTTAGTCATTTGGTGATTTTAGAGAAATCTTTAATGAATCGTCGGTAGAAATCGGCATGTTCTAAGAAACTTAATATTTCTCTTACGGTTTTCAGAGGTTAAAGGTTTTCTATAACATATATTTTAGCTTTATCAACTTCAATCCCCTTATCAGACACTATGTGTCCAAGCATGATTCCTTGTCGAACCTGAAATGACATTTTCCCAATTTAACATTATCTTTACTTTTACACATCTTTCAAGTACCATTTCTAGGCTTCATAAGCATCCTTAAAAACTTTTCCCACAAACAGAGAAATTATCCATAAATACTTCCATTATGTCGTCTATAAAATTAGAGAAGATTGACATCATGCATCTTTGGAATGTTGCGGGAGCGTTACATAGTCCAAACGGCATTTGTCGATAGGCAAATGTTCCATAAGGACAAGTGAAGGTTGTCTTTTCTGTGTCGTCGGGATGAATAGGGTTTTGAAATAATCCTGAATAACCATCTAAATAGCATAAGTGAGAATGATTAGCCAATCGTTTAAGCATTTAATCAATAAAAGGTAAATGAAAGTGATATGTTCGAGTGGCTTTGTTTAATTTCCTATAGTCAATTCACATTCTCCATCTAGTTTGAGTACGTTGTGCTACAGATTCACCTTTTGCATTACTAAAAACTGTAACACCTCCCTTCTTTGGTACAACATGTACTGGGCTAACCCATTTACTGTCGGATATCAAGTATATGATTCCTATTTCTAATAACTTTTGTACTTCTTTCTTGATTGTATCACTCAGAAAGAGATTTATTCTTCTCTAATGTTGTCTAGAGGTCTTACAGTATTCCTCAAGCATGATGTGATGCATGCAGATAGAGGGACTTATTCCTTTTAAATTTGAGATGTTATAGCCTAAGATAGTTGGGTATTTTCTTATGATATGTAATAATTTTTCAGTTTCTATTTGTCCTAAGTCTGTGTTGACTATAACGGGTTGTTCAAGTTCTATGTCTAGGAATTCATATCTTAGTTATTTGGGCAGTGTTTTAAGTTCTACAGTTGGTTTCTTTGAACAAGGCATAGGGTCAGAAGTTAGTGTGAACATTCACTCAAATTGTCATCTTGGTATTCATCACACCAATTGTCATCTTCAAAAATAGAAGGTATTGGGATTTTCAAAACTTCAAAATATGTAGTTTGTTGTTTCTCCATTTCTTTAATGCATTCATCAATGACATCTAAGAAAAAACATGAATCATCTATAGCAGGTGCCTTGAAGAATTGAGAGAGAATAAATTCGACCTTTTCTTCACCAACCTCAAAAGTTAATTTTTCCCCTTTTTACATCTATAATGGCTCATGTGGTGGATAGGAATGGTCTGCCTAAAATAACATGGATGTTGGAATCGTCCTTAATGTCCATAATTATGAAATCAGTAGGAATATAGAATTTTCCTTTACGTACTGGAACATTTTCTAGAATACGTAAAGGAAATTTAACTGAACTCTCATCTAGTTGCATAGACATTCTTGTTAGTCACAATTCTCCCATGTTGAGCCTTTTTAAAATTGATAAAGTCATTAGGCTAATACTGGCTCCTAAGTTTCATAGAGCTTTGTCTATGACAAACTTTCCGACTACACGTGGTATGGAAAAAATACCATGGTCTTTTAGCTTAGGAGGTATGTTATTTTGGATTATAGCGCTACACTCTGCAGTAAGCATAACAGTTTCGTTGTCCTCGAGATTTTTCTTATTGGACAAGATTTATTTAAGGAACTTAGCTTAAGAGGGCATTCGTGTGATAGTTTTTGTGAAAGTTATAGTGAATTCAATTGTTTTAGAAGTTCAACGAATTTCTTAAATTGCCCTACACTTTTAGACTTAGCTAATCGTTGAGGATACTGTATAGGTGGTTTGTATGGTGGCGGAGGAACATAAGGTTTTTCTTTCTCTTTGGCCTCTTCGCTTTTATCTTCCTTCTCATATTCTTTTAGTTTGTCTTCCTTTTCAATTTCTTTACCAGTATTATAATATATGGCTGGATTTTTTATTATTGGATAAGTTGGTCCATCTAATTATGTCCCACTTTGAAGAATTATAACATTAGCATGACCTTTTGGATTTGGTTGTGGTTGTCCAGCGAAAGTTCCAACTGAAGCAGTGGTAGTTGCTTGTTGTTGAGCCACTTGAGAGATTTGTGTTTCTAGCATTTTTTTATGAGTGGCTAGGGCATCAACCTTGTTTGATAGTTGCTTGAGTTGCTCACTAGTGTCTATGTTTTTATTTAGAAAATATTTGTTTGTTTGAGCCTGGGTAGCTATGAAATTTTCTATCATGATTTCTAGGTTGGATTTCCTAAGAACATTTGGAACAATTGGGGTGGTTTTCTGATATCCTGGCGGTGTAGCAGGAGCTTGTCCAGGTGCATGCATTGTTGTTTTTCTACGAATATTTTGGATGGTTCTTTCAGGCAGGGTTATAGTTATTACCATAAGGGTTCCCTTGAGCATAATTTACTTGATCCACTGGTACTCCTGTCAAAAGTGGAAATTCAGATGCAGCATGTGCGTGAAGTCCACATAAATCGCAGGCTAGAGCTACTGCAACCACGGTGGTTGTGGGAGATGTAGTCAAGCTTTCTATATTTTGGGTAAGGGCTTCTACCTTAGTGTTAACTTGGTTTAAACTACTTACTTCGTACACACCACCTTTCGTTTTAGGTTTCTCCATAATGGTTCTATCGCTTCCCCATTGGTAATAATTTTGAGCCATACTTTTGATAAGCTGATAAGTGTCATGGTAAGGTTTATCCATCAATGTGTCATCAACTGCAATGTCTATTCTCAATCTTGTGTTATACAAGATACCATTGTAAAAGGTGTGGATGATCAGCCATTCTTCTAGACCATGATGTGGACAAAGTCATAACATGTCTTTGTATGTTTCCCATGCTTCAAAAATAGATTCTCTTACCTCCATTGATATTGGCTCTTAGCACGGTCGTGTTACTTGGCGGAAAATATCACGGTAGGAAAATTTTCTTCAACTTGTCCTATGTGGTAACCGAGTTGGATGGCAGAGACTAGAGCCAAACTCTAGCTCTATCTCTTAATGAGATAGGGAAAAATGTAGTCTTATTACTTCGAGGCTGACACCAATTGTTTTCAATATGTATGCGTACTACACAAACACTGATAAATGTAGGTTCAGGTCGCCTGTAGGACTTCCTGAAAATTGATTATGTTGGACAACTTATAGCAACAAAGGTATTAACTCGAAATTGTTTCGGGTGATAGTGGGGGCAGAAATGTTATTGTGAGGTTCTTCCTGTGATGGGACAGCATAATCCTTGAGAGGACAATTTTGGGCTCCTTCAGCCATTCTTGGTTCAGGTTCAGGTAGAGAAAAGTTGGGAAGATTGAATTCGTGAAGATTGTACTTAATTTGGTATTCTCTAATTCGGTGTCTTATGCTAACAAAGCACTCGATCTCGTCGATTGGTTGCTCTAATTCCTCGCCTTGAGAGCGGGTGCTTGGCATACAATTGCCATGTGATACGATGGCAGAACCGACTGTTATATTGGTTTTGCGTTTATGTTCGTAAATGTTGCAGTAAGTAAGAGTCGCCACCGACTTTTCTTTTCTCCAACAAAGGAAAGGGTGAAAAAACAGAAAAAGACCTTTTCGAGAATTTTTTGAGTAAGGGGGGTAGATTATGGAATGGGAAGGTGTTAGCACCCTTTCCATCCGTAGTTTTCTACAGGCTCTTAGATGCTTAGCTCATTTTTTGAAATACCCGGTGCTTTGTGCTTTGAAAAAGTAGTTTTGAAAATGCCTCAGTGCAGCGATTCGCTTTATGATAAATCTTGTATCAGTCCTCAAGAGTGTTGACAAAGTGAATGTTTTTGAAAGTGTTTTGAAATGTTTTGTGTAAGTGCAAAAAGTTTGTTTTTTGAGCATAGCATCTAACAACTATCTACTTGTACTCGAAAAAGTTGGTCTTTTCCTCCTATCCTTTAAACAGCGCTATCCTACTATTAGTGAGTAGTTAGCCCTATCATTGGATGTATGAGGGGAATTCGAAGGGACATACAGTCGTAAAGGTAACAAATGGAGACACTTTTGCAATTTTCATTTAGGGACTAAATCATTTACCGAAAGGCAACTGTAGGGTCATCGAGGGACTATGATCTTTTTGATTTATGGGTCTTTACTAAAGCGTCCCCGTTTTGAGGGACATGACTATTTTATTTCCGAAGGCAACCGAAGTGGGCGTACCTTAGAGGTTCATGTGTGAAATGATTTAATTCAGTTCATTTATCTCTTGTTATTAGGTTTGCTAGCATTTTGTTATTAGTCCTTCCATACAAGCCTAATTACTAACAGTTAATATCTTGTAGAAATTTAAAGTGCGGGAATTTAAATCCTACGCTATTATAGTGCTTCGGGGAGGGGGTATTTACATATTCAAATGGGGGGAAAATAAAAAAAGCAATAAAATCCTATTTTAATTTATTACATCCCATCAGCATATACAAAAATATGAAAAATAAAAAAACTAGAAAGGAAATATGAATGCGCGCATCAAAAACCCTAAAAATTTCTAAGTAAACGAGAAAATCTTTTTGGTTGTTTTTTGTTTATTTTAAGAAAATACTTAAACTAATTTAAATGAGAAAAACTAAATATACTCTTAATTAATTAAATAAAAGAAAAATAATTGTTAATTAATAAAACTAATTCTACTATTTTTGTGTTTTTGTCGTTAAGAAAATATTGAAACATAAATTAAATCCTAAGTACTAATTCATTTTAATTTTAAGAAAAAAAATGTTAAAGTTAATTAATATATTAATTTCAAAAATTAATTACTT
This sequence comes from Vicia faba, assembly GCA_948472305.1. Classification (NCBI taxonomy): domain Eukaryota; kingdom Viridiplantae; phylum Streptophyta; class Magnoliopsida; order Fabales; family Fabaceae; genus Vicia; species Vicia faba. Next base: position 523,572,826 of record OX451735.1, on the reverse strand, counting down.
AATAAAAAAAACTAATCCTAAGTTTGATTATTATTGCTTTTCTTATTTTTTATGATTTGTTAAAAAAGGTGATTTTTGAAATTAATAAACAAATAAATAAAATAAATAAGAAAATAAAAATTGGGCCTCGATATGCAAAAGCAAAATGGGGGTGCTGATTGAAAATTCGCTAGGCCCAAAAGTGAGGGAGCCCAGAGGCTGCATAGATCCAGTGAGAGGATCCTTTGGATGTCCATGATGGGGACGTGTGTTTCCAACGCTTGGATCTGGTTGTGTTGTCATTAGAGGGTGTAGATCTGGTGGCCCATGGTATACGTGTGTGGCATGGCTGTATGGAATCTGCAAGAGAATGTTAAGAAAAATAAAAAATGCTGGACCTGGGACTCGAACCCAAGTCATTTACCTTTCACACGCCTTGCCTTGCCAACTGAGCTGCCATTTCATTCGTGCATTATAACAAGTGCATTTTATTATAAACAAAACAAAGCCAAATATATTTTAAAAATAAAAACATGTTCGCTGAGTCATCATCTTCTTCGTTTTGTACCAGACTTTTACTGATGGACTTTCCATTGGTAAAAGCTTTAGTGATGGTTTTCCATCGTGGCTACATCCCTGCAACATTCAAAATTGTAAAATAGCAATGCTAAATTCCACACAAAGGCGTGGTTTGACGGGAAATTTCCTTCTGAACGTGATGGTACCATTAATTTCGTCCAATTTTTCCTCTAGCTATGGTTCCCCTAATTTGGAGCTTCGGAACCCTAGTGTTGTACCCCAAAATTTTCCCTCCCATATTCTTCAAGATTTGTCAAGATAAATCTTCAAATGGTTCAAGACTTCTCAAGGGATTGCACAGTCCAATTGCCTCCTAAGGCAGTCAAAATTAGGGTTTTGGTTCTTGCAAGGAAGTTAAGGTTTTCAGTGGTCCAATCAAGTCCCATATGCCTATATACATTGTCAAGCATCTACATGCCAAGTTGCAAGACTCACAGCATCAAATTGCACAGTCAAAAGCTTCATTTGCTTCACAGTCAACTATAGGGGTAAAATGGTCATTTGGCAGTCAAAAGTCAAAAATTTTGGTCAACATCTTATTTTGAAGCCACAATCATCATTTGATCAAATCTTGATCATGATTCCACAAGCAGGACTCAAAAACCATCAAAGATGCAAAAGTTGCTATTTTTGGACAACTGAAAAGTCAACTGTAACTTGACCAAGGCATAACTTTTTCATGGTTCATCAGAAAAATCCCATCCAATGCTCATTTTGAAGGGGATGACATTTCCTACAACTCATCTTCACATTCCAAGTCCAAGAAATTCTCTCACAAAAAGTTATTAATTTCTACATTATAGGTCAATTTCAAAAGTCAACAAAAAGGCACTTTAAGTCAAAGACCATAATTTGAGATTGGTAACTCAAAATGACATGGGACCAAAGGCATTGCTTAGAGGACTTCAATACCTTTCCAAAATGTCCAAGAACATGTTCATATGATCAAAATTGAGAAAGATATGCATTGGAGAAGTTGGGAAATTTTTGGGAATTTGCAAAAGTCAACTTTGCCCAAAACACTTCATTTTTGCTAATGGGCCTCAAATTCTTTCTTGAAACTTTGTCCAAGGCCTATGCACGACCCATTGAACTTAAATTTATTTATTTTCTTATTTTTAATTAATTAATTGAATTTTTATTAATATTAATTCATTTAATTCATTTAATTATAGGAAAATTCAAAAGATATGGTTTTCAAATCTTTTGTGAAGCAAATAGGCTCAAGGCAAGCTGGAAAATTCGTGTGCCAATCAAAGATGTCAAAAAATCCAAAATTGGCAAGGTTTCTCAATCAAAAGATGCTAAAAGATTTGATTGAAAATCAAATATGCAATCTTCAATACATTGGATTTCATGTGCAAGATTTACCCTAGTTTCATTCCACTATATGTACTGAAGCCAACCCTAATGCCTGGAACGTGCAAAACTGCTGCAAAGAACCCTTACCATATTGAAAAAATTCAAAGAAAGCTTGAAACTGAATTCCACTTTCCAAGCTCTTTCAAGGAGATTTAAAGATTCAAACACCTTGCTAGCATTCCCATAAACCTTTTGCAATCATAATCACACGCTAACACTCAAGGAATCCTGAGATAACAGTTTCACGGTTTGAATATTTTTTCATAAACGCATACTTTGATTCATGCATCATTAACGTATTTTGTGGATTGTTTTGTGTTCATAGGGACTGTACGAAGCTTGTGGTACAATTTAATTGCATTGAGATGCCCTGAAACGTAAACCACCATTGATGAAACTTAGGGTTTCGAAGCTTCCAATTTGGGGGTTTACAGCATAAGCAAAATTGGACCTCATAACGCATATGGTTGAATTCGTCAAGGCCAGACGAACTCAACCCAACCATCGCGCCCTATTTATATGTACTGTACGCCTAATCGCTATTTTCTGTGGTTGCATTTTGTGGGGGTTAAAAACCCCCGCTATTTGATTGTTTTTGTTACAGGCCAAGCGAAGAAGACAATACGTGGAAGAGCGTGACTGGATAATTCAAACGTAATGCGCGTTTTTTTGTTAATTTCCAGCATGGACGTTGTTTCTATATTTTATGTTTATTGCCCATTCTAATATCAAAGCAAGCAGGTGGTTGAGTTGGTGGAAGGCGCGTCTGTTCACCATTGGGACCTGGGTTCGATTCCCAGGTCCCCCAAACGCTTGTTAATATTTTTTCTAACCTAATCCTGTGCAGGCATCCTCAAAGCATCCATCCTACATCTCAAGCAATCAACCTCCCAAGTGGCCACTAACGCCCATCTGATGGCCATGAGGCGTGGACCATGGTACGTCCCAGTCAATGCTTGCATACTTGATTGCAAAAGTCAAAAGGGCCTGATTCTTAATGGGCCAAACAATTTCCTCACACCTCCATTGGGTCCATCAAACCCCCCCTGGTTTTCTTTCTATTTCTTTTTGTTTTCTTTTTATTTCCTTTTTATAATTATTAATTATTATTATTTAACTAACAAATAGCTATTTTAATAATTAATTCAGAAAACAAATAATATTTATTATTATGTATTAATTTCATTATTAATTTATTTTGTAAATAAAATACTAACAAATTAATTAGTTTAATTAGTTAATTTTAATCTTTTTTTTCACAATAAATAAAATAGGTTAGAATTAGGTTTTTTTCTTGACTTTTAATTTCTTTTATTTTTATTTTCATTAAAATATTAAAAAACACAAAAAAAAAATTCTTTTAATTAAATAATTAATTAGTACTAGGTTTAATATGTTAATTAAATTGCAAAAAAGGACAAAACTTAAATTCTTTTCTCAAAAAGGGTCAAAATCCTAAGGACGTCCCGATTAAATTTCTGTTCGCGCATTATTATTTATTTTGATTATTTATGTAACTGTTTCCAAGGATGTAATAGTTAATTAGGTGTTATTGCTTTCCTTTACTTTCCGCATTTACTTTCCAAAACGGGTTATGTTTTTGGCGATGTATAGACCCGCGCCTTGTAATAGCGTAGATTCATATTTCCGCACTTTATTTTCCGCACTCTTAACTGTTAATATGCATGAAAGACTGTATGATAATAAAATCAACCTGTAGCTCACAAATGCATGTTCAAAGATAACCATTAACATGAAAACAACACACATGCACATGCCACTCCTAGGGTACGCCTCACTGGTTTCCTCGAACATGGTCGTCAAGTATAGGGTGTTTTAGAGGTCGCCCTCCTGTCTAAGATCCAGTTGCCTCGAAACAGTTGCCTCGGATAAAAAGGATCTAGGACATTAGGGTTACTTCTAAGGTGTCCTACTATTGCTTCGGTGACCACACATGTCCCTTATAATCGAATTGACCCGAATACCTCCAACGACGGTGCTACCTACTTCTCAATAGTGGGATAGCACTGTTTAAAGGACTCTTACACAGCCTAATTCCTTAGAGTAGGTAGATCTCATGGGTACTTGCTCTCTCAAACAAACAAAACAACTTTTCACACTCACACTTTCTAAAAGTTTTCAAACAATTTTTTCATACACTCTTGAGGACAGATACAAGAGTTACTTAGAAATTTTTCAACGAAACTTTTTCAAAACCCACACACACTTGAAAAGCAAACAATTTTTGAAAACATAAGAGCAAGTACCTAAAAGCCCATGGATAACCTTGGATAGAAAGGGTGCTAACACCTTCCCTTTCTATAAATCTACCTCCCGAACTGAGAGACATCTCAAAGAAGGAATTTTGTTGTGCTTTTATCCTTTCCATGTTGGAGAACATAAAAGACGGTGGTGACTCTTTCTTACCGCGACATTTCGCGAACCAGCTTTAAAACAGTCAGTTCTATTTCCACTGATCACAGAACTGGCGACTCTGCTAGGGACTTATAACTGAGGTGTACCTTAGGATTAGATCATACTTATGTTTTCAATTGCTTGCTTTGATTGCTTTAAAATTGTGGGCTTGTCTTGGAGTTTCATAGATCCTAACCCGGATCTGGGGAATACCCTTTTAGGTAGCATAAGCTGTGAGGGACCTGTCCGGCATAGACCGACACGGGTGAAGCAGTGGCTACATTGGTGTGACACCTTGGTCTGTACTGATATCCCTTGTGTTGCAACGAGGAGAATATGGGTCTTCTGAGGAGTCATTAAGCACCAAACGACCTTAGAACCCTAATTTGACCCAACTTGGCCATAGAACAGTAGCAATATGCTACACTCATTGAGGCTAAACTCTCGCGATGGTTCTGGCTGCAAGAAAAGATTGCGACGCTGGAGTTATGACCAATTGAGGGTAGTCGATGATATTGAGATCCTCTAGAACCCAGTTACTTTTGATAGGACGGGTCTTAACCAACGAAACTGAAAGAGGGTAGTACCTGAACTTCATGCTGGCCTAAACTCTAAGGGCTGTCTTGTGTGACTTATGTGCCTTATCATGTTTGCCTTTGTGAATACTTGTGGTGTGCTTTATCATAACATCATACCATCATACCATTGCATGCATCCTGCATAAGGACTGACCCATTTCAAAGACAAGAGGGTTTCATCTTTGCTCTGTTTTGTAGGACATCATGATGCCTGTGCGAAGGAATACTATCCGGCTCAATTTTGTTCACCCACCTGATCTGCTCAAAGAATTGGTTGATAGAATTCCAAATACTACTTCCTTCATCCAGTGGCATGGTTCTCTTCTTGGTTTAGTCACTTCAAAGTGGGACCAACAACTGATGAGGGTCCTGACCCAGTTTTATGATCCTCTATACCATTGCTTCACCTTTCAAGACTTCCAGCTGGTCCCTACCCTGGAAGAATTCTCTGATTTGCTTGGTATCCCTATCTTGGATCAGACTCCATTCACTGGCTTGGAAAAGACTCTTAGGCTTGAGGAGATTGTTGTAGCCCTTCCTTTGACCAACAAAGAGGTAATGGATAACTGGGTGACTAGAAGCGGAGTTAAGGGCTTTTTGGCTAAGTTTCTTATTGGTAAAGCTAATAGTTTCTGGAATGACTTAGACTTCAGGGCGTACGAGGACATCTTGGTTCTCTTAATCTATGGTCTAGTATTGTTTCCAAATCCTGATAATTTTGTTAATGTCAATGCCATAAGGATCTTCATGTCTCGGAACCCTGTGCCCACTCTCTTGGGTGATATCCTGCAACAACTTTATGCTCGTACTGCCCGAAGACGGGGAACTTTGTGGTGTTGTGCTCCTTTATTAGTGAGGTTGTTTATTTCGCACCTCCCTAAGTTCGTGCTGAAGAACAAAGAAGGAAGAGGCTGGGCTCATAGGTTAATGTCTCTCACTGATAATACATCATTTGGACTCTCATAGGTTTGGATGAGGTAGCTGTTATTGATCGTTGTGGAGAATATCCTAATGCTCCATTGATCGGTACTCAGGGAGGAATCTCTTATAATCCATGTTTAGCTCTCCGTCAGTTTGGAAGAGCCAGAAGAGCAGGGCCTCATGAGATGTTGGTACCTCACATCAGTTTTGAGTTTCAGGTAGATAGTGACGAGCTGTGTCGTAGATTCATCAAGGCTTGGGACAGAATTCACAAAGCTGACCCACATGAGTTGGGACCAAAGACTTCTCTACCTATGGAATCCTACTACATATGGGTCCGCATCCGTGCTCAGAAGTTAGGTATGCCATACGAAGCTGTCAGGCCTATCATTCTTGAATTTCCTGATAAAGACGGGGTTCCTCCAACTGTCCTCTCTCCTCAGATACCCACTGATGTTGATACACTAAAGAGGTCTTGGGCGCAACTACGGGAAGAACGGAATTCTTATCGAGAAAGGTTCAATGAACAGGAACAGAAAATCCAGAAGCTGACAAAGCAATTGGAGAACGAACGAACCCTGAATGACTATATTCGGACTGAGAAGAGGAGGCCATGGGAGCACTTATGGGCTTTGGATATTTCCTTTACAGCTTTTATTTTCTTTTCAGTATTTTCATTTATGTAACGCCTAAGGGAAATTTCTTGAATAATTTAAACTCCAAAGTTAAATCTAATGAAGTGTGTTTCCTTTTGTTTACAAAGTTGAATCCCGATTGTCTTTGAAAACATAAATCATACGCATTCCATTCATCATATGCATAACAGTACCCTTTTTCTACAGTTGCTTAATCTTCTTCGCTATTTATTTCAGCAGTTATCATGAATCCTGAATCATCCAATGAACAAGCTATCAAGGCCCTCCAGGCCCAGAACGCCCAGTTTCAAGAGCTGGTCACGAGCTTAGCCCAGGGTCAACAGGAATTGAAGACTCTGCTTTTGAAGAAGAAGAAGAAGAGGATTGTGCTGTTTAACACTGGACGAAGGTTTGGTAATACACTGCAAAATGAGGCTGATCAGGCTACTTCCTCTGTAGGGAAAGACAGTCCCCAAGGGGGAAGGGTTCCTAGTCCTGTGGTCTCCGACAACGATACGGATTTCAATGATGAACAGTACCCTCCTGCTGAAGACAGGTACAAGCAACTAGAGGACTGTCTGAGTGCCATGGAGATTCAACAGGTGCTTGGGTTGGATTTTGGGGATCTAGGTTTATCTTCTGGGGTGGTGATCCCACACAAGTTCAAGGCACCTTCTTTTGCGAAGTATGATGGGGCTTCCTGCCCTAAACTGCATCTCAGATCTTATGTGAGGAAGATCCAACCTTACACTGCAGACAAGAACTTATGGATCCATTTCTTCCAGGATAGCCTTTCAGGGGCTCAACTCGAGTGGTTCTATCAGCTGGATGGAACCAGTATTCGTAACTGGGAGGACTTGGCTACTGCATTTTATAAGCAGTATCAGTACAATGCCGACCTCGCTCCTACACGTACCCAACTCCAGGGTATGTCGCTAGGGACGGTAGAAGGTTTTAAGGAGTACGTGCAGAAATGGAGAGACCTGGCTGGAAGGGTGCAGCCACCTCTGACTGACCGAGAGCTCGTTGACATGTTCTTGGGGACCCTGTCTGGTCCGTTTTTCAACCATCTGATTGGTAATTCTTTTGCAGGGTTTATGGACCTCATTCTGACTGGTGAGAGGATAGAAGCTGGTATTAAGTCGGGGAAGATACAGAAAGGTGCATCCTCGAGTTCTGAAAAGAAACCCTTGAAGAAGGAAGCTAGTGCTGTTTATGGGTCGAGGAAACAGAATAAACCGGAACGCCGCCAAGCTGTCAACGCGGTGGTAATTTCAAAGCCTACTGCCGCCCCTCGGCAATATAACCAGCCAAGTGGAGAGAGACCCAGAAGGGAGTACACTCGGCTTAGTATGACCTTGTCTCAGATCTTGCCGCAACTGCTGTCAACCAATCTGGTAACTGTTAAAGAAGCTCTGAAGGTTGTGAACACAACCTCTCCAAAGTACAACCCCAATGCCCGCTGCGCTTATCACTCTGATAGCCCGGGGCATTCTACGGATGATTGTTGGGCACTAAGGAATAAGGTTCAGGACCTTATTGATGCTAAAGAAATACAGTTTGAGGCGCCCGAGAGGCCCAATGTTGTGACTGCTCCCATGCCCCAGCATGGAGTAAATGCTGTTGAGGAAGACCTGTATGTGGCCTCTGTGGATGATATTGTTACTCCGTTATTGACTATCAAAAGGAACCTGTTGCTAGCCAGTTTATTTCCGGGATGTAGTAAAGGTTGCCATCTGTGTGCTGTTTCACTTGCTGGTTGTCCTTTGTTGAAGTCAGGCGTCCAAAACCTGATGGATAACAAAGAGATCTTGTTCAAGAAGACTGTTGTTCCTATTGTCCCTATTGAAGAAGTATCTATTGTCACTATTTTCAACAACCCTCCTAAGGCTCCCTCAAAGAAGCCTGTCAAAATCATGTCTACTCAGAAGATTGCTCCTATCATCATCACTGTTCCGGGGCCCTTCCCCTATACATCTGACAAAGCTGTCTCGTGGCACTATGGGGAAGATGTTTATGTGCTGGGAATTAAACAAGAGTTTGATACCAGTACCGGTGTCATTAACATCACCGGACCTGCCAAGGTTACTCGTAGTGGCAGGTTGTTCTCACCAGATATTGCGCCACCAACAATTCAGAGACCTCTTATCATCACACCTGCCAGTGTGCCTACTTCCCTTCCGAACCAAGTTCCTGTTTCTACCCCTGCTGCCGAGTTATCTGACGCTCGGGGCAAAGGGATTGCTACTGATGCGCCTGCCCAGCCGGAGGCACCAAAGACAACCACTGTTGAGGCTTCCAAGCAAGAGATGGAAGATATTCTCAAGATTATCAAGAAGAGTGATTTCAATGTAGTTGAGCAGCTGGGGCACACCCCCTCTAAAATTTCTATGCTATCATTGTTGTTGTGTTCAGAGGCCCATGCCAAGGCCTTGATTTCCTTCCTGAAGACGGCCCATGTGCCACAAGAAACGTCTGCTGATCAATTCACCGATTGTGTGGCCAACTTGACTGCTGATAATGGGTTGGGTTTCTCTAACATCGATCTGACTGCAAAAGGAAAGAACCATAACGACGCCCTGCATGTCTCCATTGAATGCAGGGGCACTACTCTTGCCCATGTGCTGGTTGACACTGGTTCTTCATTAAATGTATTACCTAAGAAAGCTCTAGACAAGCTGGATTGTGAGGGTTTAGAGCTCAAGCCAAGCAACATTGTTGTCCGGGCCTTTGACGGGTACAAAAGGATGGTGCATGGTGAAGTTGACATTCCAATTAGGGTTGGCTCTCAAGTTTTTGATTCTACTTTCTATGTGATGGACATTCGACCATCCTATTCTTATTTGCTGGTTCGTCCTTGGATCCATAAAGCCGGAGCTGTGACCTCCACATTACATTAGAAGCTTAAGTACCCGGTCAGAGGGAAAATTGTGACAGTGCGGGGGGGAGGAAGAATACATGGTCAGCCATCTTAATTCGTTCCGGTATATAGAGATGGATGGGGAGTTCATTGAGACCCCCTTTCAACATTTTGAAGAGGTTCCTCAGACATTGGCGTCAGCAGAGACTGTGACTGAAGAAGACTCTCCTTTGAAGATGGCTTCCTTGAAGGATGCCCGGGTTGTGGTTGAGAAGGGCGGGTGTGCAAACTGGGGCCGACTTCCTGATTTCACTCCGAAGACTGACAAATTTGGTTTGGGTTTCACTGCAGAAGCTCAGAGGGCTGTTCGTAAAGCAAGGACTGGAAGACCTCCTGTGTTCATCACCAACCCGGGAGTGAATGCTATTGAAGACGAGGTGGAAGAATCTGAATTCGACAGTTGGATCTACCCAACGACCAACGGTAGACTAAGCAACTGGACTGCCAAGGATTTCATACCTATTACTTTTGTCACTCAGTAATGAACTCCTTTGTTTTGAATTTGTAACGAACAATAATTTGAAACTTTATGGCCCGGTGTCTTACCCGGAGCACCATGGCTTCATTTGTGAGGGCTTATTATTTGTCATTTTCATATATCATGAATAAAAGCATTGGACGTTTTTCGCATTTCAAATCTTGCGCTCCCTTTTCTTTCTTTATATATATTGCAAAACAGCTATATTTACACACACTCACCTATACAGGTTCCAATCCACTCTGGATCCCACTAGTAACGACTCTGCTACTACCAGTTATGACTTCGAAAATCTGATCAACTTAGCCGAAGACGAAGGTGAAGATGATTGTGAAGTGCCTGGTGAGCTTGCAAGACTGTTACTCCAGGAAGAGAGGGCCATTCAGCCACATGAAGAGCCAGTGGAAACAGTAAATCTGGGTACTGAGACAGACATAAAGGAAGTCAAGATTGGTGCCAATCTGGAGGCTAGTGTGAAACAACGGTTGATTCAGATGTTGCATGATTATGTGGAAATCTTTGTCTGGTCTTACGAAGACATATCTGGGTTGGATACTAACATTTTGGTTTATCACCTACCTACCAAGGAAGACTGCCCTCCGGTTAAACAGAAGGTCCGCCGTATGCGTCCAGAGATGTCCAAGAAAATCAAAGCTGAGGTTATGAAACAATTTGATGTCGCATTTCTAGCAGTGACTTCTTACCCTCAGTGGGTTGCCAACGTGGTTCCAGTGCCGAAGAAAGATGGTAAGGTCAGAATGTGTGTTGACTACAGGGATTTGAACAGGACGAGCCCCAAGGATGATTTCCCTTTACCTCACATCGACGTTCTAGTGGACAACACTGCTCAGCATAAGGTATTCTCCTTCATGGACGGCTTCTCCGGTTACAATCAAATCAAGATGGCTCCTGAAGACATGGAGAAGACCACTTTTGTTACTCAGTGGGGCACCTTTTGCTACAAGGTCATGCCTTTTGGGTTGAAAAATGCTGGGGCAACCTACCAACGTGCCATGGTTGCTTTGTTTCATGACATGATCCATCATGAGATAGAAGTATACGTCAACGATATGATTGCAAGGTCCCAAACTAAGGAGGAACACCTTGACCATCTACAAAAGCTGTTTGACCGTCTGAAGTTATACAAGCTGAGGTTGAACCCAAACAAGTGCACCTTTGGGGTGAGATCTGGAAAATTGCTAGCTTTCGTCGTGAGTGACAAAGGTATTCAAGTGGACCCTGCCAAAGTGAAAGCCATACAAGAGATGCCAACTCCCAAGACAGAGAAAGAAGTCAGAGGCTTTCTAGGACGTATGAACTACATTACCCGATTCATCTCGCACCTAACTGCTACCTGTGAACCAATCTTCAAGCTACTGAAGAAAGATCAAGTGGTACGTTGGAACGATGAATGTCAGGCCGCTTTTGAAAGAATCAAAGAGTATCTCCAAGAGCCACCCATTCTTATGCCGCCGGTTGAAGGGAGACCTCTAATCTTATACTTGACAGTACTTGACAACTCAATGGGGTGTGTGCTGGGGCAGCATGACGAGTCTGGCCGAAAAGAGCACGCTATTTATTACCTTAGCAAAAAGTTTACCGACTGTGAGACCCGATACTCACTGCTCGAGAAAACTTGATGCGCTTTGGTATGGGCTGCTCGCCGGCTGAGACAGTATATGTTGACTCACACTACTCTGTTGATTTCAAAAATGGATCCAATCAAGTACATCTTCGAAAAGCCTGCCTTGTCCGGAAGAATAGCAAGATGGCAGATGATCTTGACAGAATACGACATCCAGTACACGACTCAGAAAGCAATAAAGGGAAGTGTGTTGGCAGACCATTTGGCACACCAGGCAGTGGGCGACTATCAATCCATGAACTTTGAATTTCCAGATGAGGATATCATGGTAGTGACTGATTGTGAAGTAACTGGACCGGATGAAGGACCTGAGGAAGGATCCCGATGGTCTATGCACTTTGACGGAGCCTCAAACGCTTTGGGTAACAGAATTGGCGTTGTGATCATATCCCCTACAGGCACTCATACTCCACTCACTTCCCGGCTATGTTTCAACTGCACCAACAACATGGCAGAGTATGAAGCATGTATCATGGGTCTTCAAGCTGCAATTGACTTAAGGATCAAGTTTCTGAGTGTCTTCGGAGATTCCGCTCTCGTGATCAGCCAGATCAAAGGCGAGTGGGATACGAAACACCCTAATCTTATTCCTTACAAAGAGTATGTGTTGACATTGATCCCCCATTTCGAAGAGATAACTTTTGAACACTTCCCAAGAGAGGAGAATCAGTTGGCGGACGCGTTAGCTACGATGTCTTCTATGTTCAAAGTCAAATGGGACAACAAGGCTCCCCGGATCATCATTTGGAAATTGGATGAACCTGCACATTGTTGTGATCTTGAGGCTGGAGAGGTAACAGAAAAGCCTTGGTATCATGAAGTGAAGAGATACCTTGAAGCTCAGGAATACCCCGAGGGTGCATCTGTTAATGACAAGAAGTTTCTGAGAAGGTTCGCGGCAAAGTTCTTCCTCAGCAACGGCATTCTTTACAAGCAAAACCATGATTCGACCTTACTGCGTTGTGTGGATAAGACTGAAGCAGAAAGGATCATGGCAGAACTGCATGAAGGTACCTTCGGAACACATTCCAGTGGGCATACTATGGCAAAGAAAATCCTTCGGGCAGGATATTTCTGGTCCATAATGGAAGCCGACTGTTACCAACATTCTCGGACGTGTCACAAATGCCAGATTTATGCTGATAAGGTGCACATTCCTCCAGTACCTCTGAAAGTCTTGACAACACCTTGGCCTTTTGCAATGTGGGGCATTGATATGATCGGCGAGATCAGACCTACGGCATCCAACGGGCATCGCTTCATCCTGGTAGCGATTGATTACTTCACAAAATGGGTTGAAGCAGCTTCTTATGCCACTGTAACCAAGAACGTCGTGGCACGGTTCATTCGGCATAACCTGATATGTCGATACGGTGTACCGGAAAAGATCATTACTGAAAATGGTACCAATCTTAACAACAAGATGATCACTGAGCTCTGCGAGCAATTCAAGATACAGCACCACAACTCTTCTCCCTACCGGCCGAAGATGAATGGGGTTGTCGAAGCGGCAAATAAGAATATCAAGAAGATTGTGCAGAAGATGACAGTGACGTACAAAGATTGGCACGAGATGTTACCGTTTGCTCTTCATGGGTACCGTACCTCAGCACGGACGTCAACAGGGGCAACACCCTTTTCCTTGGTTTATGGCATGGAGGCAGTCTTGCCTATCGAAGTTCAGATACCCTCTCTCCGGATAATGAAGGATGCAGGTTTGAGCGAAGATGACTGGATCCAGACTCGACTTGATCAATTAAACCTGATTGACGAAAAGAGACTCACTGCTATTTGTCATGGTCAGACGTACCAAAAACGGATGATCAGGGCATTTAACAAGAAAGTCAGACGACAAGAGTATCAAGTCGGAGACCTGGTAATCAAGCGCATCATTCTTCCTCAAATGGACCCCTACGTACGAAGGGCCATTTGTGGTTAAACATATCTTCTCAGGAGGAGCTATGATTCTAACTACCATGGATGGTGACGACCTTCCTCACCCCGCCAATGCAGACATAGTAAAAAGATACTACGCATGAATTAAAGACCCGCTAGGTTGACACACCTAGGCAAAAATAAGGGCTTCCCGACGAACCAAAAGGGTTCGGGCAAAAATAAGGGATGAAATGAAAAAATCTATACACCTGGCAAGTCGAAAACCTAAAAAGGCGGCTTGGGCAAAAATGGGTATCCCGGTGGACTGAAAACCCGAAAGGGCGGTCCAGGAAAAAGTTAGGGATAAGCGTAATACTATGTCTCATTGGATCACCTTGCATCCAGAATCCGGCATCAACTATCAAGTTCAGACGGCATCGATCAATCAGCTTCATCTTCAACTAAGCAGCAAAGTGATGAGACGCTTGAAGATATAAAGGCGATAGCAGAGTTGGAACCCAGTGGGATTATTTTTCACATAGCTGTTTTGTTTTCCTTTTCACAAATGTATGAAATCTGTTGTTCGGCGGCGTTCTCTTACTAGGACGTCAGCCTCTTGTACATAAACGCCTATTTACAGGCAAATTCAAAAATCAATACAAATTCACTTTTCCAGACAAATTGCCAATTGTTTTTCCTTTTTCTATTTTGTTTTTCAAAGAACGTCCAATGTTCATTTTTGATATATGCATTTGACATTAATTGCTAACTCATAAATACTTGCATGCGAAACAAAGGATTAATTGCAGGTGACATCAGAAACAGGGGCAATAAGAGTTGTCTAAGCGATCTAGTTGCTCTGTCCACCAAGGTACCAAGGTAGGTTCGGCTGAAGAACATAACCAAGATATCTTCACTCCCTGCAGAGTAAATCAAGGTTCGACAATACTCTCCCCCGAGCAGAGTTGGTCTCCAATCAGCCCCGATAAGGCACAGTATCTCCAGCAAGTCAACAACACTCTCCCCAAGCAGAGTTAGTCTACTGTCAGCCTTAAGGAAGTTGGGCACCCTCAGAAGATCTCAATATTCCCCAGCAGAGTATACAGATTGTTCCTAAGCAAGCATCCCCGGCAGTCTTAATATAAGATTGTTCCCCGGCGGAATACCAGACACCCCAGTGGAGCCACTTCCCAGTGCAGTCCAAAAGTTTCTCCAGGAGAGTTGAATCATCCTCCCCAGTAGATTCTGGAAGCTTATCCCCAGTAGATTCTGGAAGCTTATCCCCCTACAGAGTACGAACGTCTCTCCCTGACTATATTCAAAGGTTATTCCCCACCAGAGCTTATAACTGGGTTATCCTCAGCTAATTACCACAGAAAGATCGTCCTCAGAGAAGTTCTTCCTACCCCTAGCGGAGTTCATCAAATTCCCCAGCATAACATATCAACGGTATCCCCAGCGGAGTTATCATCAATTTTAAACCTCGGCGAAGTATCTCTTCCCATAGAGTAATTCCCCACAGAGTAATCTCTCCAACAAGTTTGCTCCCCAACTGAGTCATCTTCTCCTACCAGTTTATTCTTGCAACCATCATCCCCAGCGGAAACGAAGAACTCTACTCTTCAACATAACCTCCCGGCATTCGTCAAGGATTTATTTTCCTAGACGAAAATACATTTATAAACATTTTCATACATCATGATACATGCATATACGCATTATATCACACAATCTCGTTTATTTTGAGAACATCATGACATCATGCATTTCATACATCATGACATTGCATACAACTAATGTTTTGCCTTTTCAGGAAAAAGATCAATCCAAAGATGATTACTATCAACTGTCGCTAATTCCAGATTCGATTCCTGTATCTAGCCAGGGCATATCTGTGAATAATTAATTATAGATTTGATACTTGTACCCAGCCAGGGCATATCTGCATGAAGAGTTTAGAGATTCGATTCCTGTATCCAGCCAGGGCATATCTATAGACGACCAATTCCATATTCGATACTTGTACCCAGCCAGGGCATATCTGTGAGTAATTGATTGTAGATTCGACGCCTGTATCCGGCCAGAGCATGTCTGCATGAAGAGTTTAGAGATTCGATTCCTGTATCCAGCCAGGGTATATCTGTAGATGACCAATTCCAGATTTGATTCTTGTATCTAGCCAGGGAATATCTATGAGTAACTGATTGTAGATTTGACGCCTATATCCAGCAAGGGTATGTCTGCATGAAGAGTTTAGAGATTCGATTCCTGTATCCAGCCAGGGCATATCTGTAGACGACAAATTTCGGATTCGATTCCTGTATCTAGCCAGGGCATATATGTGAGCAACTGATTGTAGATTTGATTCCTGTATCTAGTCAGGGCATGTCTGCATGAAGAGTTTAGAGATTCAATTCCTGTATCTAGCCAGGGCATATCTGTAAATGACCAATTCCGGATTCGATTCCTGTATCCATCCAGGGCATATCTGTGAGCAACTGATTGTAGATTCGATTCATGTATCTAGCCAGGGCATGTCTGCATGAAGAGTTTAGAGATTCGATTCCTGTATCTAGCCAGGGCATGTCTGCATGAAGAGTTTAGAGATTCGATTCCTGTATCTAGCCAGGGCATATCTGTAGACGACTAATTCCATATTCGATTCCTGTATCTAGACAGGGCATATCTGTGAGTAACTGATTGTAGATTCGACACCTGTATCCAGCCAGGGCATGTCTGCATGAAGAGTTTAGAGATTCGATTCCTGTATCCGGCCAGGGCATATCTGTAAACAACCAATTCCAGATTCGATTCCTGTATCTAGCCAGGGCATATTCGTGAGTAACTGATTGTAGATTCGATACCTGTATCTAGCCAGGGCACGTCTGCATGAAGAGTTTAGAGATTCAATTCCTGT
Organism: Vicia faba; assembly: GCA_948472305.1. Lineage (NCBI taxonomy): Eukaryota > Viridiplantae > Streptophyta > Magnoliopsida > Fabales > Fabaceae > Vicia > Vicia faba. The sequence continues at coordinate 523,556,522 of OX451735.1, read as the reverse complement.
ATCCAGCCAGGGCACGTCTGTAAGCAACCTTTTGAAGTTCCGGATTCGATTCCTGTATCTAGCCAGGGCATACCTGTGAGCAATCGATTGTAGATTCGATACCTGTATCCAGCCAGGGCATGTCTGCATGAAGAGTTTGAAGATCAACCCCTGTAACAGGCCAGGAAATTATCTTTCTTTCTCAGGTACGCAAGTTCTTGCTAAGGAATCTCTTATGCGATCGACACACAATTCCAAATGGCATCTATAAGCCCATTCCCGACAAACTTTGTCACACCTTCTGATGGCATCTATAAGCCCATCTCCATAACTATCCATCACATTTCCAAATGGCATCTATAAGCCCATTTCCGACAAGGTTCTGTCACACCTCCAGATGGCATCTATAAGCCCATCCTCCTATCCATCATCTCTCCAAATGGCATCTGTAAGCCCATTCCCGCCATCACACTGCTGATACTCTACTATGCGAGTGCAAATTTCTGGGCACTTTAGTGTTCAATCATCTTCCACCTTTGGATCACGAAAGGCACGCAAGCCAATCTACATCCTCAGGCTTAAGAAGATTGAACAAGGGAAACTGTTGTACCCCAAAATTTTCCCTCCCATATTCTTCAAGATTTGTCAAGATCAATCTTCAAATGGTTCAAGACTTCTCAAGGGATTGCACAGTCCAATTGCCTCATAAGGCAGCCAAAATTAGGGTTTTAGTTCTTGCAAGGAAGTTGAGGTTTTCAGTGGTCCAATCAAGTCCCATATGCCTATATACATTGTCAAGCATCTACATGCCAAGTTGCAAGACTCACACCATCAAATTGCACAGTCAAAAGCTTCATTTGCTTCACAGTCAACTGTAGGGGTAAAATGGTCATTTGGCAGTCAAAAGTCAAAATTTTTGGTCAACATCTTATTTTGAAGCCATAATCATCATTTGATCAAATCTTGATCATGATTCCACAAGCAGGGCTCAAAAATCATCAAAGATGCAAAAGTTGTTATTTTTGGACAGCTGAAAAGTCAACTGTAACTTGACCAAGGCATACCTTTTTCATGGTTCATGAGAAAAATCCCATCCAATGCTCATTTTGAAGGGGATGACATTTCCTACAACTCATCTTCACATTCCAAGTCCAAGAAATGCTCTCACAAAAAGTTATCAATTTCTACATTATAGGTCAATTTCAAAAGTCAACAAAAAGGCACTTTAAGTCAAAGACCATAACTTGAGATTGGTAAATCAAAATGACATGGGACCAAAAGCATTGGTTAGAGGACTTCAAGACCTTTCCAAAATGTCCAAGAACATGTTCATATGATCAAAATGGAGCAAGATATGCATTGGAGAAGTTGGGAAATTTTTGGGAATTTGCAAAAGTTAACTTTGCCCAAAACACTTCATTTTTGCTAATGGGCCTCAAATTCTTTCTTGAAACTTTGTCCAAAGCCTATGCACGACCCATTGAACTTAAATTGATTTATTTTCTTATTTTTAATTAATTAATTGAATTTTTATTAATATTAATTCATTTAATTCATTTAATTCATTTAATTGTAGGAAAATTCAAAAGATATGGTTTTCAAATCTTTTGTGAAGCAAATAGGCTCAAGGCAAGCTGGCAAATTCGTGTGCCAATCAAAGATGTCAAAAACTCCAAAATTGGCAAGGTTTCTCAATCAAAAGATGCTAAAAGATTTGATTGAAAATCAAATATGCAATCTTCAATACATTGGATTTCATGTGCAAGATTTACCCTAGTTTCATTCCACTATATGTACTGAAGCCAACCCTAATGCCTGGAACGTGCAAAACTGCTGCAAAGAACCCTTACCATATTGAAAAAATTCAAAGAAAGCTTGAAACTGAATTCCACTTTCCAGGCTCTTTCAAGGAGATTTAAAGATTCAAACACCTTGCTAGCATTCCCATAAACCTTTTGCAATCATAATCACACGCTAACACTCAAGGAATCCTGAGATAACAGTTTCACGGTTTGAATATTTTTTCATAAACGCATACTTTGATTCATGCATCATTAACGTATTTTGTGGATTGTTTTGTGTTCATAGGGACTGTACGAAGCTTGTGGTACAATTTAATTGCATTAAGATGCCATGAAACGTAAACCACCATTGATGAAACTTAGGGTTTCGAAGCTTCCAATTTGGGGGTTTACAGCATAAGCAAAATTGGACCTCATAACGCATATGGTTGAATTCGTCAAGGCCAGACGAACTCAACCCAACCATCGCGCCCTATTTATATGTACTGTACGCCTAATCGCTATTTTCTGTGGTTGCATTTTGTGGGGGTTAAAAACCCCCGCTATTTGATTGTTTTTGTTACAGGCCAAGCGAAGAAGACAATACATGGAAGAGCGTGACTGGATAATTCAAACGTAGCGCGCGTTTTTTTTTAATTTCCAGCATGGATGTTGTTTCTATATTTTATGTTTATTGCCCATTCTAATATCAAAGCAAGCAGGTGGTTGAGTTGGTGGAAGGCGCATCTGTTCACCATTGGGACCTGGGTTCGATTCCCAGGTCCCCCAAATGCTTGTTAATAGTTTTTATAACCTAATCCGGTGCAGGCATCCTCAAAGCATCCATCATACATCTCAAGCAATCAACCTGCCAAGTGGCCACTAACGCCCATCTGATGGCCATGAGGCGTGGACCATGGTACGTCTCAGTCAATGCTTGCATACTTGATTGCAAAAGTCAAAAGGGCCTGATTCTTAATGGGCCAAACAATTTCCTCACACCTCCATTGGGTCCATCAAATCCCCCTGGTTTTCTTTCTATTTCTTTTTGTTTTCTTTTTATTTCCTTTTTATAATTATTAATTATTATTATTTAACTAACAAATAGCTATTTTAATAATTAATTCAGAAAACAAATAATATTTATTATTATGTATTAATTTCATTATTAATTTATTTTGTAAATAAAATACTAACAAATTAATTAGTTTAATTAGTTAATTTTAATCTTTTTTTCACAATAAATAAAATAGGTTAGAATTAGGTTTTTTTCTTGACTTTTAATTTCTTTTATTTTTATTTTCATTAAAATATTAAAAAACACAAAAAACATTTTTTCTTTTAATTAAATAATTAATTAGTACTAGGTTTAATATGTTAATTAAATTGCAAAAAAAGGACAAAACTTAAATTCTTTTCTCAAAAAGAGTCAAAACCCTAAGGACGTCCCGATTAAATTTCTGTTCGCGCATTATTATTTATTTTGATTATTTATGTAACTGTTTCCAAGGATGTAATAGTTAATTTGGTTTTATTGCTTTCCTTTACTTTCCGCATTTATTTTCCAAAACGGGTTATGTTTTTGGCGATGTATAGACCCGCTCCTTGTAATAGCGTAGATTCATATTTCCGCACTTTATTTTCCGCACTCTTAACTGTTAATATGCATGAAAGACTGTATGATAATAAAATGAACCCGTAGCTCACAAATGCATGTTCAAAGATAACCATTAACATGAAAACAACACACATGCACATGCCACTCCTAGGGTACGCCTCACTGGTTGCCTCGAACGTGGTCGTCAAGTATAGGGTGTTTTAGAGGTCGCCCTCCTGTCTAAGATCCAGTTGCCTCGAAACGGTTGCCTCGGATAAAAAGGATCTAGGACATTAGGGTTACTTCTAAGGTGTGCTACTATTGCTTCGGTGACCACACATGTCCCTTATAATCGAATTGACCTGAATACCTCCAACGACGGTGCTACCTACTTCTCAATAGTGGGATAGCACTGTTTAAAGGACTCTTACACAGCCTAAATCCTTAGAGTAGGTAGATCTCATGGGTACTTGCTCTCTCAAACAAACAAAACAACTTTTCACACTCACACTTTCTAAAAGTTTTCAAACAATTTTTTCATACACTCTTGAGGACAGATACAAGAGTTACTTAGAAATTTTTCAACGAAACTTTTTCAAAACCCACACACACTTGAAAAGCAAACAATTTTTGAAAACATAAGAGAAAGTACCTAAGAGCCCATGGATAACCATGGATAGAAAGGGTGCTAACACCTTCCCTTTCTATAAATCTACCTCCCGAACCGAGAGACATCTCAAAGAAGGAATTTTGTTGTGCTTTTGTCCTTTCCATGTTGGAGAACATAAAAGACGGTGGCGACTCTTTCTTACATTGACATTTCGCGAACCAGCTTTAAAATAGTCAGTTCTATTTCCACCGATCACACCTAGCAATGGCAACTTGTTATATCTACACTCAAGCTTTGATTAAACTATACAGAAACATTCCCATGATGATCATGAACACAAATATGTAGTCAAATCATGTTTACAATGAATGAATGAATGAATGAATGGATGAATAAATGAGTGAAATCTAAATTGAAAAAAGATAAGAGCAAACTGTGTGTAGGCATTGTTTCCTGATGTTTCAGGGCTCGAGGGTGATCGTGAAACCTTCAGCGATATCTAGGGATGGTTGTTGAGTTCTCAAAAGCCTCTGAGTTGCCCTGGAATTTGAAAATTGAGTTTGATTTTCTCTTCAAAATTTCAAGTTTGGAATGTGGTCTCTAGGTTGTAGGCCCGTCCGTTTGGCTTGCAGGGAGGTTCCTTATATAGAAGAGATGGAGGGGACAAGAAAACATGGCAAGAATCCAAGCCATAACCATTGTTTTTAAAACATTATAATAATTTGAAAAAATTCCTTTTATGGAGATTTCATGCCATTTTCACATTAGGATGAACCTGGTCACTTCTTGCACGAATGTGTGGGCTCAAAACTGATCAAAAACACTAGCACAAACGTTAAGGCCCATCTCTATACATTTTGTGCAATTTATTTTATATTAATTTAAATAAATTAAAATAAATATGAACAAAATAGATGAAAATGGAAAGGCAATGTGAAAATGAGATTAGAGGTCCTTTGCAAGGTTAGGAAGACCATTGAAGTCCAAGAAGTTAGGCCATTGTCCTAAAAGTTTAAGTTTGCTCAATGCATAATTCTTGAAATTTCCCAAATTTTCCCAACTTGGGAAAGCCATAACTTGCTCAATTTTGATCTCTTGATGATGATCTTGGACTTTTTGGATAGCCCAAGATGTCTACTTCAATCCCTTTTTTGATCAATTTTGTATTTGAAGAGTTTATCTTGATGTAAATGGTCTTGACAAAAAGTTCCTTTTGTTGACTTTCTAAAATGACCTGTAATGCGTGAGCTTGTATCTTTCAAATGGTACATCTCTTGATCTTGAGGACAAAATAGAAGTTGTAAGGAATGAGATTCCATTCAAAATAAGCTTTGGCTGGGAAAAATGGATGAAGTATGTGAAAGTTATGCCTGGTCAAAGTTCAGTTGACTTTTCCTATGGAAACCCTAGTTTAGTAATTTTTGACTTTTGATAGATTAGGAACATTACTTGAGGAATAATGATAAACCCTTGATCAAATGATAGATATCACTTCAAAATGTTTATGTTGACCAAAAATCTTGAAATTTGACTGTACATGGGCCACAGTTGACTTTTGACCTAGTACAGTTGATTTTCTAACACTTGAGCAATTGATTGAGAAAACTTGTAGTGCAAGGCATGAAACTTGTCATGGAAAATCTTGAAGGCATATTGGGACAATGGAAAACATTTGAGGCCTTTAGAGATCCCACATCTGGATGAAAAGTGAAACCCTAATTAGAGGTTTATTGCTTATGAGGAGAATTTGTCTAGTCAATTCTTGGTCAACCTTGAGCACTTGAGGACCTTTAGGAGAATGCCTTAAGTAGAATTGGGAGGACAAATTTTGGGGTACAACAGCTGCCCCTGTTTAATCTTCTTAAACCTGAAAATTTAGATTGGCTTGTATGCCTTTCGTGATCTGAAGGTGGAAGAGGATTGAACACTAGAGTGCCTAGAAATTTGCACTCGCGTGAGTAACATTGTTGGTTGATGCCGTCGGGAATGGGCTTACAGATGCCATTTGGAGAAGATGATAGAGAGTCGTTAGAGATGGGCTTAAAGATGCCATTTGGATAAGATGATAGAGAGTTGTCGGAGATGGGCTTAAAGATGCCATACAAAGTAGATGTTGATTTCATAAATGGTCCATTTGGGGGTTCTTGTTCCTGCTGTCTGAGGAGGAGTCCGTTGGGGAATATGGTTTTCTGTCGTTCTCTTTCTTGAGGAAAGCTCTGTAGGGAATAGAATCTAGGAACTTCAGTTTTCCAAGGCTCTATTGAGGAGTTATCTCTATACTGGAGAGATGAGATTTTGTTGTTTTCTGGTTGAAATCCAAGCTTCAGTGTAACTTGCTGGGGATAATGGAATTAACCATTACCTGAAAATGTATTAGAAAGAGCTTGTGTAGGGCTGTTCCAAGATGAGTCTGTGTTAGTCTGCATCTGGAGATATATGAGAAGGAGCCTGTGTGGGGCTGCTTCAGGATGAGTTCATGTTAGACTGCATCTGGATGATGAGAAGGAACCCATGTAAGATTGCTTCGTCTTGTCATGTAGATAGTTTTCCTGTCTGGTTTCAGGTGTTAATCTACAAATCAGTTGTTCGCAGATAGTTGTCCTGGCTGGTTTCAGGTAGTAAATTGGGAATGAAAAAGAAAGATAGTTTTCCTGGCTTGTTACAGGTATTAATCTTTAATCCCCTAATGTAGATAGTTTTCTTGGCTTGTTATAGGTATTAATCTTCAATCCCCTCATGTAGATAGTTTTCATGGCTTGTTATAGGTATTAATCATTAATTCCCTCATGTAGATAATTTCCATGGCTTGTTACAGGTATTAATCTATAATCGATCGTCCATAGATAGTTCTCCTGGCTAGTTACAGGTATTAATCTAGAATTTGAAAATTGTCGGTCGCTGAGATAGTTGTCCTGACTTGTTACAAGTATTAATCTCTGACCTAAGAAAGAAAGATAGTTTTCCTGGCTTATTACAGGTATTAATCTTCTATCTCCTCATGTAGATAACTCTCCTGGCTTGTTACAGGTATTAATCCACAGTCGATCGTTCACAGATAGTTCTCCTGGCTTGTTACAGGTATTAATCTGGAACTGTGTTTTTGTTGGTCGTTGAGATAGTTGTCTTGTCTGGTTTCAGGTATTAATCTCTAACCCGAGAAAGAAAGATACTTTTCCTGGATTTTTATAGGTATTAATCTTCAATCTCCTCAGGTAGATAGCTCTCCTGTCTTGTTACAGGTATTAATCTACAATCGGTCATCCACAGATAGTTCTCCTGGCTTGTTACAGGTATTAATCTGGGACTTCTTTATGTTGGTAAACGCGTCTTGCTTCGGGAGTTCATACCACTTGGCCGTGTAAATAGTTTCCCCATCTGGTTTCAGGCATTAATCTTTGACCTGCTATATAAATTGATAATATTTATCTTTCTACGAACTCAACCTGGAAAGGTAAAGTCAGTTTCATGTGATGTCATGATGTATGAATTGTATGATGCTCTCAAAATAAATGAGATTGTGATATATGCATTTGTGCTGCATATGCTATGATGTTTGTAGAAATGGTGTATGAATGCAATGTGTGAATGTGTCATTCGTTCCATTGTTGTATTGTTGAATTAGGGAAAATAAATTCTTGACTGTTGCTAGGGGAAAGAATCTAGGTCTTCAAATTTGTTGAAGTTGAAACGCTGGGAGATGAATTTTCGTTTTTATAGAAATAAACTTTGTTGGGGAAGGTAAACTCCGTGAACTATTTGGGGATTTTGTCGAAATCCTACTGGGGAATCCTGAGAAGCTTGGCGATTTCACTGGGAAATTCTTAGATGTTGGAGCAGTAATTCGTAGATTCTTGTCCGCCAAGGATATGGGAACCTAACACCATTATGTTGCATACTAAGAATATAGCAGTGACCTTGTAGTTGGATGTCTCAGCCTTTGTATATGCTGGAGGAAATATCTGCGGGGATTTTGTGGATGGCCTTTAGATATTGTCCCGTTTCTTAAAGTCATTAGAAACTGTCTTTCTGTTTTTAGGTGTATATTTGTAAGCAGTAATCACATTCAAATGCATATGTTCAAAAATAATCACTAGATGTTTTCGCACACAAAACAGAAAAATAAAAACAGAAGTTTTGCACTTTCAAAGGAATAGTTTTGTATTAACTTAAATAAGTGTTTTTGTACAAGGAGACGAACATCCTAGTAAGAGAATGTCGTTGTAAGAATGGAAACTGCACAAAAATAGTATACAAAGAAAAACAGCTATGTGAAATAATCCAATTGGGTTACCATTCTGCTATTGTCTTTGTGCCTTTGAGCGTCTCATCTCTTTCCCTGCTTGTCCGAAGCTGACTGGATTGATTAGTACCACTTGAGCTTGACTAAATATTGGTTGTAAGGTGATCCAACGGGACATAGTTATACGCTTTAAATCCCTAAATTTTGCCTGGACCGCCCTTTCGGGTTTTCAGTCCAACGGGGTACCCTTTTTTGCCCAAGCTGCCTTTTCAGGTTTTCGACTTGCCGGGTGTATATATTTTTTTATGTATATCCCTAATTTTTTCCCGAACCCCTTTGGTTCACCAGGATGCCCTAATTTTTGCCTAGGCCAGTCAACCTAGCGGGTCTTTATTGATGCATAGTATCTTTTAACTATGTTCGTGTTTACAGGGTGCATAAGGTCGTCACTGTCCATAGTGGTTAAGATCATGGCTCCACCAGAAAATATATTCTTGATCACAAATGGCCCTTTGTATGTGGGAGTCCATTTTCCCCCTGGAACACCTTGTGGCAGTATAATGCGCTTGATTACCAGATCACCGGCCCGATATACCTGACATCTGACCTTCTTGTTAAAAGCTTTAATCATACGTTTTTGGTACAACTGGCCATGGCAGACAACCACGATCCTCTTCTTGTCAATTAGGTTTAATTGGTCAAGTCAAGTCTAAACCCACTCGTCTTCATTTAGCCTTGCATCCATCATGATTCTCAAGGAATGGATTTGGCCTTCAATGGGTAGGACAGCTTCCATGTCGTATACCAAAGAGAAAGGAGTTGCCCTTGTTGATGTTCGCATTATGGTATGGTAACCATGAAGAGAAAATGGTAACATCTCGTGCCAGTCTTTATATATCACCGTCATCTTCTGTATGATTTTCTTGATATTTTTGTTAGCAGCTTCAACAACGCCATTCATCTTTGGCTGGTAGGGAGAAGAGTTGTGATGTTGGATCTTGAATTATGTGCAGAGCTTGGTGATCATAGTGTTATTGAGATTGGTACCATTATTCGTGATGATTCTTTCTGGAATATCGTACCGACAAATAAGGTTATGCTTGATGAATTGGGCCACAACGTTCTTGGTAACAGAAGAAAATGAAGCTTCCTCGACCCATTTTGTGAAGTAATCAATGGCAACCAGGAAGAAGCGGTGTCCATTAGAATCCATAGGTCTGATCTCTCCAATCATATCGATGCCCCACATTGCAAATGGCCAAGGAGCAATCAGGACGCTTAGAGGAACCGGGGGAACATGTATCATATCAGCATAGATCTGGCACTTGTGACAAGTCCGTGAATGCTGATAATAGTCTGCTTCCATAGTGGACCAGTAGTATCCTTCCCGTAGGATCTTTTTAGCCATCGTGTGACCACTAGAATGGGTGCCAAAGGTACCTTCGTGCAAATCATCCATAATCTTTTCTGCCTTACTCTTGTCCACACACCGAAGCAAAGTAGAATCGTGTTTGCGCTTGTAGAGGATCCCGTTACTAAGGAAGAACTTGGTAGAGAATCTTCTTAGGAACTTCTTATCATTGACTGAAGCTCCCTAGGGATACTCTTGGGCTTCGAGATATATTTTGACTTCGTGGAACCAAGTTTTGTCCACTACTTCTTCAGTATCAATCTCGTGACAGTATGCTGGTTCATCCATCCTATCAATAGTGATTTGAGGAGCTTCATTATCCCACCTGACTTTGAACATGGATGACATCATAGCTAGCGCGTCCACTAGTTGATTTTTGTCACGTGGAAAATGCTCAAATGTAACTTCTTCGAAGTATGGGATTAGTGTCAACACATGCTCTTTGTATGGGGTGAGATTAGGATGATTCGTGTCTCATTCTCCTTTAATTTAAATGATTACTAAAGCCGAGTCTCCAAATACACTCAAGAATTTGATCCTCAAGTCGATAGCAGCTTTGAGACCCATAATACATGCTTCATATTCAGCCATATTGTTAGTGCAATTGAAGCATAATCTGGCAGTGAAAGAAGTATGACAGCCTTCGGGAGATATGATCACAGTGCTGATGCCATTTCCAATAGCGTTGGAAGCTCCATCAAAAACCATAGTCGATCGAGATCCTTTTTCAGGTCCTTCATCTGGTCCAGGTTCTTCACAATCAGTTACTAACATGATGTTATCATCTGGGAACTCAAAATTCATGGATTGGTAGTCATCCACAGTCTAATGAGCCAAATGATCAGCTAGTACACTTCCCTTAATTGTTTTCTGGGTTGTATACTAAATTTCGTATTCGGTCAGGATCATCTGCCATCTTGCTATTCTTCCGGAGAGAGTGGGCTTCTCAAACATATACTTGATAGGATCCATTTTAGATATCAACAAGGTAGTGTGAGTCAACATATACTATCTTAGTCGGCGAGCAGCCCATGCCAAAGTGCAGCAAGTTTTATTGAGCAGTGAGTATCTTGTTTCACAGTCAGTAAACATTTTGCTAAGGTAGTATATTGCATGCTCTTTTCGACCAGACTCGTCATGCTGTCCCAGCACACACCCCATTGAGTTCTCTAATACTATTAAATACATGATCAGAGGTCTTCCTTCAACTAACGGCATCAAAATTGGAGGCTCTTGAAGATATTCCTTTGTTTTGTCAAAGGCGTTCTGGCAGTCGGTGTTCCACTTCACTGCTTGATCTTTCTTTAATAATTTGAAGATTGGCTCATAAGTAGCAGTCGGATGGGAAATGAATATGGCTATGTAGTTTAGGCGTCCCAAGAATCCACTGACCTCCTTCTCAGTGTGAGGAGTTGGCATTTCTTGTATGGCTTTAACCTTTGCAGGTTCAACTTCAATTCCTTTGTTGCTGACAAAAAAGCCTAAGAGCTTACAAGATCTTACCCCAAAGGTGCACTTATTCGGATTCAGCCTCAGTTTGTATGTCTTCATCCTTTCAAAAAGCTTATGTAGATGATCAAGGTGCTCCTCTTCAGTCTGAGATCTGGCTATCATATCATCAATGTAGACCTCTATCTCGTGATGGATCATATCATGAAACAAAGCTACCATGGCACGCTGATAAGTTGCCCCGGTGTTCTTTATCCCAAATGGCATATGTGATATGGTGAGAGAACTGACTTGGTTGTTTTGCATTTGATTGCAAATGTTGCAGTTAGCAAGAGTCACCACTGATTTTTCTTTAATTCAAAAGGAAAGGCTAAAAAGAACAGGAAACACCTTTGAGATGTTTTCTTGATTTCGGGGGGTAGATTATGAAAAGGGAAGGTATTAGCACCCTTTTCATCCATGGTTTTCCATGGGCTCTTAGTTACTTTCTAGATCACTTGCTTTTGTTTGAAAATGTGTTTGTGTGGTTTTCGAAAGTATTTTGTAAAGAGGCCTTTATTTAGGCAAACTTTGTAATGATTCTCGTTCGTAAGAATGTATACAAAGTGTTTGATCTTTTGAAAATGTTTTCAAGTTTGAAATATGTTTTGAAAGTGTAGGTGTTTGTTTTGAAAATAGCAAGGATGTTTTCATTTTGAAATTGAGCAAGTAACTAGGAACATTCTACCTACTCAAAAGTCTTTTATGTTTATTTCCTCTTTCCTTTGACATTGTTATCTTACCATTGATTTGGTAAGTAACCCTATCTTTGGATGTAAAAAGGGACGGGCGTGGGTCATCTATATCCATGATTAGCAATTATGTAAGATATCTTAGCATTCTCTTTAAGGGACTAAGATCATTTTTGAAAGGCAACTTTGATAGCGTCATCGAGGGACTATGATCTTGTATTTTGCTTGTTTTTGCTAAAATACCTCACATGCATAATATGACCATTTTTTGTAAGGCAACCAAGTGGATTTACCCTAGTGGTGTTTGTGTGCAAGTGTATTGATTTTCATGCTTAATTTGTCTTTGATTAGGGTTTGCTATTTGTTGGTTTTAATCTTTCCATACAAAACCCTAATTACTAGCATTTGTATATAAAGCGATAAATTGCGGAAATTAAAATTACTACGCTATTACATCATTTAGGGGATGGGTGTACAAATTACAAATGGGGAATATTTCAAGAAATTAAATATAAATAATTATTACAACCATATTGTGTTTTTGAATAAATGTACAAAATAAGGATAAAATGAAAAAATATGAAATGTAAGAAGAAATGTGATTTTTTTGTTTGGTTTTTCATGAAAAGAGTTTTTTAACCTATTTAATTAAAATAAAAGAATTAACTAAAAAAATAAGAAAATTAATATTAAGTTAGTAAAATAAATTAATTCAAAGAAAACAAGTTTTTTAGTCAGGTTATGCAAGAATGGAGGTATGTGATACAGTTCTGAGTTCTTAGGAGTTTTGGGGCTTAAGCATGTGTGTGTTTTCTTGCAAATGACTTGTGTATCTATAAGCAAAAGGTTGGACAGGTATGATTAGAAGGCTTGAGTGATTGTAAGGCTTGAGACAAACTTCTCTTGAGTTATAGGACGTGTATGATTAGAAGAAAACAATTGCAAGGCTCAAGAATAAGTTTTGTGCATAAAGCTACTTTTTCAAAATGGCATTGTGCACTTTCTTCCTAAAATGGACATAAAGCATGGGCATTGCATTGAATGCTTGAGTTAAGGCCTCTAACAGTTGCGCAAGCATTTAATTATGGAGGGCCTAACAAGTTTGAGGCCTGCAAAGCAAATATTATGCAGCATAGGTTTGAGATTAGAATTTTGTTCATCACAAAATTTGCCTTGTAAAACAACTTGAAACCCCAACTTCTGACCTTTGATTCTCCTTTCTCACAAATGATCTAAAGGAGTTCTTGGATATTTTGGAAAGCTTGTAATTTTCTCTACAATCCCTCTTTGAATCATGTTTGCAAAATCCAAATGGAATTAGGTGAAACTTGGGTCAGAAGTTAGGTCAAAATCCTGACCAAAAATCAAAATTTCATTGTGTTTAGTTTCATGACCATGACTTCATGGATTAATAACTTGAGATCCAAGAATTTCTAGTAGAAGTTGTGTAATGAAATGTTTTAGATATCATGGAGATATACAACTTTCATGTTGAAAGTTTCTTTTGAATCATCTTGCATCATGGTGAAAAATTGGCTCAAAGTTGTGAAAAAACATGAAGTTTTCCATACTTAGAAAAATTTCTAAGTTTGAAAACTTTGACTTTTCAAAATGAAATCTTGACTTTTTGATTTCTTGATGAAAAAGTTTCACATTTTGAAATGTTTTGATGAATTGTGATCTTTGACACTTGATTTTGACCAAAAAGTCAAAGTTTAACTTTTCAGTATACAGTTGATTTTTGATCAGTTGACTGAAAATCCACTATCAATCCAATTGATCTTGAGCAATATTTTGAGTCATGCCATTAGGTAAAAATGATGCAATTGAACTCTTAAGATTATGCCTTAAGCCAATTAACCATTTTCTAGGTCAAAAATCAGAGATTGCCCTTTCTCAGTCAAAACCCTAATTTTGACCATTTTGACCTTTTGATGATTTGATCAAATTTCTTGAGGAATTATGTCCAAACTTGATCAAATGATACATATGAGTTTATAATGTTTATGTGGATCAAAAATTATGAATTTGTACTGTAAATTGGCCACAGTTGACTTTTCCCCAATACAGTTGATTTTTAGGTCAACTGCTCAATTGATTGAGCAAAAATGTGGTTCAAGGCTTGAAACTTGACATGAGTAATCTTGGGGGTCCACAATGATCCATGAAAGTCATATGAGGAATTGAAAGTTCAATTATCCTTGTGAAATCTCAAACCCTAATTTCAGTCATCAGTGCTTAAGGAGGTGTCTTGAGTTGATCAATCCTAGTGCAGTCTTGAACCAAAGGAGATCTTGTGAGAAAATACTTGATAAATGAGAGGGAAAATTTTGGGGTACAACAACATCACTTTGTAACATAAAGTGCCCCACTGTGTGACGAAGGTCGTCTTTTCCATGTCTTCAGGTTCCATTTTGATCTAATTGTACCCAGAGAGTCATCCATGAAGGATAACACCTTATGTTATGCAGTGTTTTCAACTAGAACATCAATATGGGGTAGCGGAAAGCCATCCTTGGGGCTTGCCCTATTCAGGTCTCTATAATCCACACACATACGTACCTTACCGTCCTTCTTTGGTACTGGAACCATGTTAGCCACCCATTATGGATAAGAGGTGACGGCTAAGAAACCAGCGTTGAACTGTTTCATGACTTCAGCCATGATCTTTTCTGACATATCTGGCTGCATACGACGAACCTTCTATTTCACTAGAGGGAATTCCTCTTTTGTAGGTAGGCGATGAACCACGATATCAGTGTCAAGTCCCATCATGTCTTCGTATGACCAGGCAAAAACATCAACATAGTCATGTAGCATCTGAATTAACCGTTCTTTGACACTATGCTCCAAATTAGCGCATATCTTGACTTCTTTCTTGTCCCCTTCAGTACCCAAGTTAACTGTCTCAACCGATTCTTCATGAGGCTGTATTGCCCTTTCTTCCTGTTGTAACAGTCTGACAAGTTCTCCCGGTACTTTACAATCTTCCTTACCTTCGTCCTCGGCTTGGTAGATCGTATTTTCAAAGTCATAATGAGCAATAGCAGAACCGTTATCAATGGGATCCAGAGTGGATGTGGATCTGCAGTTTGATATGTGGGTATGTGTAAGAGCATAGTTGTATATTTTTTGATAAAGTAAAGAGGCAGAAAAGAAAAACAAGGAGCGCAAAATTTGTATGCAAAACATCCAATGTTTTATTAATGACATATGAGAATGAAGCAATGACCCTCATAAATAGACCATTGTGCCTCGGGTAAGACACAAGGCTTTAATGTTGTAATTGTTCAAATATTACATATCCTCAAAACAAAAAGACAAATTACTCTTGAATAAAAGTAATGGGCACAAAATATTTAGCCTCCCAATTGTTGAGTCCACCATTGATGGTTAGGAAGATCTACTTGTCCAGGTCATGGTCACTATTACTGTCTTCTAGGGCATTGACTCCATGGTTGCTGATCCGTAAAGGTGGTCCCTCGGTGCGAGCACGACGAACACCTTTCTGGTCTCCTAAAGTAAATCACAAACCAAATTTGTCAGATTTGTAGGGAATATCCGAAAGTTGGCCCCAAATTATACACCCACCTTCTTCGACTACTGCCTTGGCATCCTTCAGAGAAGCCATCTTCAGTGGAGGTCTAATAGTTTTAGGAACACCGATAGTGATCTTGGTTGCGTCAAAGGTCTGTGGAACCTCCTCAAAGTTCTGACAGGGGGTCTCAATGAACTCGTCGTCCATTTCAACGTACCTGAAAGAGTTCAGGTGGCTCACCATCTACTCCTCCTCCTCATGGACTGTGATAATTTTCCCATTGACTGGATACTTCAGCATCTGATGTAGGGTGGAAGTCACAGCACCATCCCCATGGATCCAAGGTCGACCCAATAAACAGGAGTAAGATGGGCGGATCTCCATCACATAGAGAGTGGAATTAAAAGTTTGAGTACCAACTTTGATATGGATGTCCACCTCCCCATGCACCATTATTTTAGAACTGTCGAAGGCCCTCACCATAATGTTACTGGGCTTTAGTGTGAGCCCTTGGCAATCCAACCTGTCTATAGCATTCTTGGGTAAGACATTCAGTGATGAACCTGTATCTACCAGAACATGGGCTAATGTAGTGCCCCTGCACTCAATGGAGACATGCAGGGCATCATTGTGTTTCCTTCCCTTGGGAGTTAAATCTGTATTAGAGAATCCCAGGCCATTATCAGTAGTTAGGCTGGCCACGCAATTCTCAAATTGATCAGCGGAGGTCTCCTGAGTCACATGGGCAGACTTTAATAATTTTGCTAAAGCCTTGGCATGGGCTTCAGAGCACAGTAGTAAGGCCAACATTGAGATTTTTGAAGGGGTCTGCCTCAGTTGCTCTATGATATTATAATCACTTTTATTGATTATCTTTAAAATCTCTTCCATATCCTTTTTAGAAGCCTCGAGAATGACTTCTGGATGCGCATTCGTCTGGACAGGCTCAACCAATACCTCTTTGCCCTGAGTCTCGGTCGACTCAATAGCAGGGATAACAGCAAGACTAACAGTAGGAGTAACCATGGGAATACTGATAGGAGCAGCAACAGGAATAATCACAGGAGTAGTAATTGGAGTATTAACAGGAGCAGCAGCAAGGATGATCACAAGAGTAGCAACATTTTTTGGAGAGATCTTGGGAGAGAAAACTCTTCGCTTCTTGTTATCTTACTGGTCCCAATGATATCATCAACATCGGGATTAGTACCTTCATCGACTTTGTATTTAATAGCCAACAGGTCTTGCTTGACGCCATGGTAATAGACACCAGCCCCATAATTCTAGGGAACAACTTTGTCCGAGGAATATGGTATTGGCCCTGGCATGGTGATGATCAGGGGAGCAAACTTTGGAACAGATGTAATACTGACGGGTCTTTTGGTGGAGACCCTGGAAGGATTGTCGGAAATGGTGATTATTGAAACATCTTCACATGAATTTTTGGAAAGAGGAACTTTCTCGAACAGGATTTCTTTGTTAATCATCAGGCATTAGACGCCCATCTTCAGTAACAAACAACCATCTGGTAGATACATACATGAGTGTAAACTTTCACCACAACCCGAAAATAAACCGGCTTGCAATAGATTTTGTTTAAGAGTCAAAAGAGGAGTAGTTAATTCATCCACAGAAGAAACAAAACGGTCATCATCAATAGCATTGACACCTTGGCCATGTTTGGACATTGGCGCAGTTATTACGTTAGGTGTCTTGGGAAGGTCAAACTTAATCTCCTTCGCCTTAATGAGATCTTGTACCTTATTATTTAAAGCCCAACAATCATTTGTATCATGTCCCGGAGTCTCAGAATGGTAGGCGCATCGAGCATTCGGATTGTAGCGGGGAGAGGCAGTATTAGGATTCTTCGGGGCCTCCTTCAGAGTTACCAAGTTGAACTTCAGCAGGTGTGGAAAATCTTTGGAGAGGGTCATGTTGATCCGAGTAAATTGTCTTCTAGGCGCATATGGTATGCGCTGATTGTTTCGTTGTTGGTTTGAGGCAGAATTAGAAATTATAACAGCCCCTACCGTCGAAAGACGCTCAGTTTTGTTATGATTTCTTTGGCCATAAGCAGCGCTGACCTCCTTTTTTCCATTGAAAGGTTTATTTGCAGTACTGGAGGATGCATCTCTCTTTATTTTACCACTTTTGATGTCAGCTTCTACCCGTTCGCCAGTCAAGATCAATTCAGTAAACCCAGCTGAAGAACTTCCAATCAGATGGTTAAAGAACGGCCCAGATAGTGTGCCCAAGAACATGTCCATTAGGTCCCTATCAGACAACGGAGGCTGGACTCTTCCCACAAGGTCTCTCCACTTTTGGTCATAATCTTTAAAACCTTCACCGGAACCCATAGACATACTTTTAAACTATGTACAAGTCGGGGCGAGGTCAGTATTATATTGGTACTACTTGTAGAAAGCAGCGGCTAGATCTTCCCAATTGCGAACTTTGATTCTCTCCAGTTGATAGAACCGTTCCAGCTGAGTCTTTGCCAAACTTTCATGGAAGAAATGTACCCACAGATTCCTGTCAGTAGTGTGGGGTTGAATCTTCCTAACGTACGACCTTAAATGCAGCTTAGGGAAGGAGACACCGTCGTACTTAGCAAATGTAGGAACTTTGAATTTTTGTGGGATGACCACCCCTGAAATCAGTTCCAGCTCCTCAAAATCTAGCTCGGGTATCCTCTAGATCTCCATAGCATTGAGCCGATCCTCTAGCTGTTTGTATTTATCATTAGTAGGAGGATACTGCTCCTCAGAATAGTCAGGTTCATCTTCCTCAGACCCTGGATTGTTGTTTTCTTCCACTGGCTTCTCTTCTTGATTATCCCCCTCATTTGATTGGCTTCTCTTCTCTATAGATCGCTAAACCGGTCCTCTGATACTTCTTCCCAGATTCAATACACCAATTGGTTTCTTTGCCTTCTTGGTCTTCTCGTTGATGATAAGAGCCTTCAGGTCTTCCTGCCTCTGGACCAGAGCCATGAACATCTGTTGAAACTGAGCGTTCTAAGCTTGGAGGTCCTTCACTATCTATTCAAGAGCCATTTCTTTTTCTGAAATAAATAGCGAAAAGAATAAGAAACCTGTCTTGAAATACCTGCTCATGCGATGATATGTATGATATGTTTATGCAATGTTTTCAAGGGCTTCATAGGATTTAAACTCTTTTAACCAAAACAAAAACAAAAACTTTTATTAGTAAGTTCAAATGAAATCAAAGTTTACAAGGAATAACAAATAAGAAACTTTTAATATTCCTAAGTCTCCCAAGGACGCTTCCTTTTGGTGCTAATGTAGGCATTGAAATTCTTCTCTTCGTGAAGCCGCTTTGTCAGTTCCAACACCTTTTTCTCACTAGCATAGAATTGGGACTCAAAGGTATCTCGTTCTTCTTTGATCTGTATCCAAGATTTTTGCAGCACTTCAAAGTTTGTTGGCATATCAGGATGAAGAATGATGCGAGACTCGACCCCTAGAACAATAGGCTCTGAAATCACTGGTAGGATAGCAGCATACGACATCATAAGATTTTGAGCACGAGCTCACACCCATCTGAGATATGGCTCCAAAGGGATGGAGTTCTTGTGCCCTAGAGTCCTGCTATCAGTCTTCTTAACCATTCCCCAAGCACAGATGAACCTCGGATGATAACCTTGCAGATCATTTGAATAGTCTAACACAATACCTTGAATGAGCATATCATGAGGACCATCCCTCCGAGCGTAACTGAACTGGTGTAAAGCTAAAGAGGGGTTGTAGGTGATGCCTCCTTTAATTCCAAGGAGTGGCACATTGGGAAATTCTCCATAGCGATTAATAAAAGAGATGTCTTCTTGGGAGCGAGGGCACCAATAGATGTCAGAGTGAGAAAGAGGCATTAATATTTGTTTCCATCTTAAACCTAACTCATTCTTCATTACTGACCGAGGAAGGTGCAAAATAAACCACCTACAGAGTAAAGGTATACAACACATAAGAGTCCCTCGCTTCTTCATGGTACTGGTATGGAGTGAATGCAGAATATCTCCAAGCAATGTAGGCACTGGGTTGTGAGCAAGGAAGATGTTGATGGCACTGACATCTACAAACTGGTCTGAATTAGGAAACAGAACCAACCCATAGATCAAGAGAGTTAAGACATCTTCAAAGGCATGGTAACTCATAACGTCTAGGAATACCTAAGCTTTCTTCATCAGAAAACTTGTGAGGAGGCCCTTAACTCCACTCCTTTTTCCCAATTGGACTCAATATCAAATGGCTTCAAGTGTAAAGCTATAGCAACATCTTCAACAGTTGGATTTTGTTCTAAACCGGTAAAGGGTATTTGATTCAATATAGGAAAACTAAGTATTTGGGAGAATTCTTCCAGCGTAGGCACCAACTGATAGTCTGGAAATACCACTTAGGGTCGAAGAACTGGAATAAGACACTCATCAAACCCTCGTCAAAACCGGTAGTAACCAAACTAAGCAAATGACCATATTTCTTGTTGAATGATGAACTTTTAGGAACTTTTGAAACCATTTCTTTGAGTTTGGGAGGAATATCTACAAAATTGATTCAGATGGTTTTTCTGCGAGCTGAATCCATAACCTACAAAACAAAGAAGAGATAAATCCACAGGCCCTTGAAACGGTTAGTGTACATGCCATGTTATGATGTTTATGATGTTATGATTATTTTTAAAAATCACAGATATGTCAAACACAAACAAGTCACACAAATACCTTAGGTTTAAAGGCTTGCATGAGTTTTAAAGGTAAGTACCCTCTTGAAGTTTCAGTTGGCTCAACCTGTCCTATTAATAGTAACCGGGTTCTAAGGAGTCTCATGTCACTGAACTTTCTTTTAGGCATTGTTCTATCTCAAGCACCAAAGTATTGTGGCCAGAATATCCCAAAAGTCTAGTCTCAATGAGTGTAGTATCGAGTATCAACCAATCTTCGGTCGGAACCAAAGCCAGTCATCTCACTACTTTCTAATGGCTTAGGATTAGTTAATTAAAGGTTCTAAAGGTTAGTTAGCGCTTAATGACACTAAGGAAGCCTAATGTTATCCTTGACTGACTCAAGGAACATTAGTACAAACCAGAGTATCACGCTAACATAGCTATCACTTCATCCATATCGGTCTACACCGTACAACTTCCATGATTTATTGCTATTTACCAAAAAGGTGCCCTAGATCCGGGTGTAGGACCTTTAACAATAACCCAAGAAACCCTTTAAAAATAAAGCAAGCAAAGCATACAATTAATTTTAAAGTGATAAACTAAACTCTAAGGTAACCCCACTTTATAAGTCTCCCCAGCAGAGTCGCCAGTTCTGTGATACGGTGGCAAAACTGATTGTTATACTAGTTTTACATTTGTGTTTACAAATATTGCGGTAAGCAAGAGTCACCACCGAATTTTCTTTTATCCAACAAAGGAAAGGGTGAAAAGAACAGAAAAAGACCTTTTCGAGAATTTTCTGAGTAATGGGGGTAGATTATGGAAAGGGAAGGTGTTAGCACCCTTTCCATCCGTAGTTTTCTATGGGCTCTTAGATGCTTAGCTCATTTTTTGAAATACCTTGTGCTTTGTGCTTTGAAAAAGTAGTTTTTAAAATGCCTTAGTGCAGCGATTCACTTTATGATAACTCTTGTATCAGTCCTTAAGAGTGTTGACAAAGCGAATGTTTTTGAAAGTGTTTTGAAATGTTTTGTGTAAGTGCAAAAAGTTTGTTTTTTGAGCATAGCATCTAACAGCTATCTACTTGTACTCGAAAAATTTGTTCTTTTCCTCCTATCCTTTAGACAGCACTATCCTACTATTAGTGAGTAGGTAGCCTTATCGTTGGATGTATGGGGGGCATTTGAAGGGACATACAATCATAAAGGCAACATATGAAGACGCTTTAGCAATTTTCATTTAGGGACTAGATCATTTACCGAAAGGCAACTGTAGGGTCATCGAGGGACTATGATCTTTTTGATTTATGGGTCTTTGCTAATTTGTCCTCGTTTCGAGGGACATGACTGTTTTATTTCTGAAGGCAACCAAAGTGGGCGTACCTTAGAGGTGCATGTGTGCAATGATTCAATTCAGTTAATTTATCTCTTGTTATTAGGTTTGCTAGCGTTTTGTTATTAGTCTTTCCATACAAGTCTAATTACTAACAGTTAATATCTTGCAGAAATTTAAAGTGTGGGAATTTAAATCCTACGCTATTACAGTGCTTCGGGGAGGGGGTATTTACATATTCAGATGGGGGAAAACTAAAGAAAGCAATAAAATTCTACTTTAATCTATTACATCCCATCAGCAGATACAAAATATGAAAAAGTAAAAAACTAGAAAGGAAATATGAATGCGCGCGTCTAAAACCCTAAAAATTTCTAAGTGAACAAGAAAATCTTTTTGGTTGTTTTTTGTTTATTTTAAGAAAATACTTAAAATAAATTAAATGAGAAAAACTAAATATACTCTTAATTAATTAAATAAAATAAAAATGATTGTTAATTAATAAAACTAATTCTACTATTTTTGTGTTTTTGTCGTTAAGAAAATATTGAAACATAAATTAAATCCTTAGTACTAATTCATTTTAATTTTGAGAAGAAAAAAATGTTAAAGTTAATTAATTAATTAATTTTAAAAATTAATTACTTAAAAGAAACTAATCCTAAGTTTGATTATTATTGCTTTTTTTTAATTTTTTATGATTTGTTAAAAAAGGTGATTTTTGAAATTAATAAACAAATTAATTAATTAAATAAGAAAATAAAAATTTGGCCTGGATATGCAAAAGCAAAATGGGGGTGCTGATTGAAAACTCGCTAGGCCCAAAAGTGAGGGAGCCCAGAAGCTGCATGGATCCAATGAGAGGATCCTTTGGATGTACATGATGGGGACGCGTGTTTGCAACGCTTGGATCTGACTGCGTTGTCATTGGAGGGTGTAGATCTGGTGGCCCATGGTATATGTGTGTGGCATGGCTGTATGGAATCTGCAAGAGAATGTTAAGAAAAATCAAAAATGATGGACCTGGGACTCGAACCCAGGTCATTTCCCTTTCACATGCCTTTCCTTGCCAACTGAGCTGCCATTTCATTTGTGCATCATAACAAGTGCATTGTATTATTTTCAAAACAAATCCAAATATATTTTAAAAATAAAAATTCATGTGCTGAGTCATCATCTTCTTCGTTTTGTACCAGACTTTTACTTATGGACTTTCCGTTGGTAAAAGCTTTAGTGACGGTTTTCCGTCGTGGCTACATCCTTGCAACATTCAAAATTGTAAAATACCAATGATAAATTCCACACAAGGGCATGGTTCGACTGTAAATTTCCTTCTAAACACGATGGTACCATTAATTTCGTCCCATTTTGCCTCTAGCTAGGGTTCCCCTAATTTGGAGCTTCGAAACCCTAGCAATGGCAACTTGTTATATCTGCACTCAAGCTTTGATTAAACTATCCAGAAACATTCCCATGATGATCACGAACACAAATATGCAGTCAAATTATGTTTACAATGAATGAATGAGTGAAATCAAAATTGAAAAAATACAAGATCAAACCATGAGTGTATGGATTATTTCCTGATGTTTTAGGGCTCGAGGGTGATCGTGAAACCTTCAGCGATATTCGGGGATGGTTGTTGAATCCTCAAAAGCCTCTGAATTTCCCTGGAATTTGAAAATTGAGTTTGACTTTCTCTTGAAAATTTCAAGTTTGGAACATGGTCTCTAGGTTGTAGGTCCGTCCGTTTGGCTTGCAGGGAGGTTCCTTATATAGAGGAGATGGAGGGGACAAGAAAACATGGCAAGAATCCAAGCCATAACCATTGTTTTTAAAACACGATCATAATTTGAAAAAAAATGCCTTTTATGGAGATTTCATGCCATTTTCACATTTGGATGAACCTGGTCACTTCTTGCACGAATTTGTGGGCTCAAAACTGATCAAAAACACTAGCCCAAAGGTTAAGGCCCATCTCTATACATTTTGTGCAATTTATTTTATATTTATTTGAAATAAATTAAAATAAATATGAACAAAATAGATAAAATGGGAAGGTAATGTGAAAATGAGATTAGAGGTCCTTTGTAAGGCTAGGAAGACCTTTGAAGTCCAAGAAGTTAGGCCATTGACCTCAAAGTTTAAGTTTTCTCAATGCACAATTCTTGAAATTTTCCATATTTTCCCAACTTGGGCAAGCCATAACTTGCTCAATTTTGATCTCTTGATGATGATCTTGGACTTTTTGGAAATACCAAGATATTTAATTCAATCCCTCTTTTGATCAAGTTTTCATTTGAAGACTTTATTTTGATGTAAATGGTCTTGACAAAAAGTGCCTTTTGTTGACTTTCTTAAAATGACCTATAATGTGTGGGCTTGTATCTTTCAAATGGTGCATCTTTTGATCCTGGGTACAAAATAGAAGTTGTAGGTAATGAGATTATCTTAAAAATGAGCTTTAGTTGGGGAAAAATGGATGAAGTGTGTGAAAGTTATGCCTGGTCAAAGTTCAGTTGACTTTTCCTATGGAAACCCTAATTTAGCAATTTTTGACTTTTGATAGATTAGGA
This sequence comes from Vicia faba, assembly GCA_948472305.1. Classification (NCBI taxonomy): domain Eukaryota; kingdom Viridiplantae; phylum Streptophyta; class Magnoliopsida; order Fabales; family Fabaceae; genus Vicia; species Vicia faba. The sequence goes on along the minus strand of OX451735.1, from coordinate 523,532,595 downwards.
ACATTTCTTGAGGAATCATGATCAACCCTTGATAAAATGATGGATATCACTTTAAAATGTTGATGTTAACCAAAAATCTTTAAATTTGACTGTACATGGGCCACAGTTGACTTTTGACCTAGTACAATTGATTTTCCAACACTTGAGCAATTGACTGAGCAAACTTGTAGTGTAAGGCATGAAACTTGTCATGGACAATCTTGAAGGAATATTGGGACAATGGAAAACATTTGAGGCCTTTGGAGCTCACACATCTTGATGAAAAGTGAAACCCTAATTAGAGGTTCATTGCTTAGGAGGAGAATTTTTTTGGTCAATTCTTGGTCAACCTTGAGCAATTGAGGACCTTTAGGAGCATGCCTTGAGTAGAATTGGGAGGGAAAATTTTGGGGTACAACACAGCAGATTAAAGGAAATAAAACATGTTTGCCTTAGTCTATAATGCGTAACAATGGAATCACAATATTGACTAAATCAATCCCCGACAATGATGCCAAAAACTTGGTCGCGACTTTAAGAGTCTATCAGGTTTACTGACTACAAATGCATAATTTAATCGTGTAGTTTTAAAAGATGTCGAACTCACAGGGACTGATAATCAAACTAATGCTATCTAATGATACTGTGTAAATCTAAGGTTGATGATTAATCTTGGGTTTTATGTTTTAAGAGAAACGGGAAATAAATACAAATTTAATTAAAATATTCAATAGCAGGACACCATTATGCAATCCGTCAAACATCAGGAATTCAATAAATCATTGGCGTAGTTTTTAAAATTTAAAAATACTCTTCAGTAGAAAATATCGATTTAAAATCCTTTGTCTCACACTCTCGTCTTTATTGACTCCAACTAAACTCCTAAACCAAAATGCTTTGCTCTCGTTGTCTCATTTGAATTTAAAAGTAATTTTTGTAAACCAATAAATTCTAATTAATCCTAAAGTTCTCTTTTCGTGTTTAGAATTAATGACTAGTTTCTACTATCCGGTTAAAAATCTCAAAGTCTAGCTTTATTAATTATAACCTTCGTGTGTCTTTTACTCTCGTAACAAAACTGTTTCAATTAGAATTAGAAACTAGACTATAAAAATGATTTGTAAATATTTATGCCAATAAATTTCTGAACCCCGTCAGTGAGACTACTTTTACATGCTAGTATCAAGGGAATTAGCCGGACATAGTTTTTCAAATAGAAACATGATATAACAGTAGTTAAACATAAAGATAAACATGACTTCTAAGAGCAAAAAGAAACTATAAAAACTAAATTGAAAACATGGAAGTAAACTGAATTGAATAACTGAAATAAATCTTCGAGTACAATAAGGCATGAATGCAAACATGAATTAAAATCACGATCCTCCACAAATGCCGACAGGATTCGCTTAAACAAAAAATACTAAATGAATAATAAAAATAGCCTAATACTAATGTTGGAATAGTCCCCCTATGTGGAAGAGATATTTTTATTTCAAGTGATTTTCTGCCTAAAAACTCAGAATAGCAGTGCTCTGAACTAAAGAAAATTTGACCCCCTATAATTCTGAAGGATTGCGGCTTTTATAGACTCCCTGCTAAATTCTCGTAACTTCCAGTGAGAAGAATCTGGAACTAGTTGTAACATGGAGAATATTGTGTAATGTTTTAGGACACGAGACCAATGTTTTAGTGAGATGCTTATTATGAATCAAGTTATGAATGATGAATAATTGTGTGAATACCCTTAGAAAGTGAGTCCACTGGTTGGTAAAATACTTGTGAAGCCCTAATGTAGCGAATATGTTGAAGTTTTGATAAGAACCAACGTGAAACCTTAATATAGCAGTTAATGTATGGCAAGACCTTGTGGAAATCCCTAATGTGGTTAATGACAGTCATCATTACGTGATTTTTATGAGAAAGTTTGGATGAATTTTGAAGAATATTGAGCAAAATCCATGCCAAAGAGTGAAGGAATGAGCAAAAATGCAAGACAATGAAAAAATAAAGACTTAGTGAAAATTGTGTAGAAAAAGAGAAGAAAACGTGCTTTTACCCTTGGAATTCTCGCGCCCGCAATGCATCCCATCGCGGTGCAATACTTATGTATTGTATTGGTGATGACATGTATTTTCTTACACTTATAATTGTTATTTAAAGGCTGTTTTGCAAACTTTTTGAAGAGTTATAAAACTTGAAGATAAAGTGACGACTAGGGATATTCAAGAGGCGAATTTGGAGCACATTGGAGTCATTGGAGAGAAATCTTTCCATGGATTTTGATGATGAAGACATATCAATTCATGGTATTTTTTAATTTATCAATGAGTAACTAAATTTCTTTAGATTAGGTCTTTTTAAGATGAACCTTATTATTACTCTGTTGGAACATATGCATGTTCGAGATTTATTGATTATTTTTCTTATTACTATATTATTTAAATGGTTCTCGAATTTAATGGTTTTTGTCACTTACAGGAGTACAAATCAATCTAGATACATATGGATTTCTAACTATTAGTCTACTTATTTGATCTAGGCAATTTATTCAACTTTGTAATTAAGTAGGGATAGGTAATTAGAAATTGTTTCTTTAGAATTAACACACTTAGAACGCCTAATTTAACTTTGAATTGGCCTAAGAAATTATGAGATTATCGTATAAATTAGTGAGATACACATTAAGGAATTGGGTGCATGGGTTTTGTTAATTTTCAGTGAGATAATAATTTAATTAAAACACAATAACTACATTGTTCATCAGCAGGTAAAATAGGGGGATTCAATATAAAATACTTAATTGCATTTGTCACCTTGGATTTCATTCTTTTAATTACTTGTTTTAGAACCGATTTTCTAGCACCCCTACCTTTTAATTACTTACATTCGCACATAATTCTCTTGTTAAATTACAATTCTCATGGAGACGATGTTGTTATTATTACTTCGATGTTACCAATACATTTTTCGGGAGTTCATCAAGTTTTTGGCGTCGTTGTTGGGGATAGTTGATTTCAACAAGGCAATTTTGTGCGACTCTTTTATTTTTTTAATCTTATTTTTAGTTTTTGTTATTAATTTTTCCAATTTCTATTTTAATTTTAATTTTTCTATTAATTTTTTCTTTTAGTATTTATTTCTACTTTTATTTTATTCTGTTTAGTGTGGTGCTACTAAGGTATTTCTTGTTTGTTTATGTGAGGTATATATTCGATGCTGATACCGATTGACCCTGAATTTCAAAGAATAACAAGCGCACTTTGCAAGATGAAAAGAAAATAACTTTAAGTTACCAAAGAAGTAAAATAAGAGAAAGTAGATATGGTCATTCCATCATGTCAAATATTGAGGGATTATTGCAGGAGGACTGATTCAGGGCAGCTATGTTTAGGATTTTAACCGCCTAAGTTGGTAACCTTTGACATTAAAAATTTTGTACTTACAAGTTTGAAAGAGTACCCGTTATATGGAAAGTAATCAGATATCCTTGGGAGCATCTTGCTAAATTCTACGAGACTTTCTCGATGTGTAAGTCGGTTGGTGATATCTCTGTCGGTTAGGTAAAATTATGTCTGTTTGGTTTTTCTTTAATAGTTCGCACAAAGGATTGGTTGCAATGCATTCCAAATGGCACTATTATGACTTGGAAAGAGTTAGAGGACAAGTTTATAGAGAGGTATTACTCAAACATTGAGTTCGTGGAAATAAAAGTTGTAATTACCAGCTTTGGTCAAGAAGAGTCAAAGTCATTATCTGATGCATGGGAAAAATTCAAGTTGCTACTCCAAAAGAGTCTGAATCACAACATGAGTGCAATAGAACAAATGACATAATTCATAGATGGATATATAATACAAAAAAGAATGCTTATCTATGCCTCAACTAGAGGTACATTGAGATTAAAGACTGATGAAGAGTTAAAATTGTTTATTAAGAATATGTGTCAAAATGTATGCCGCTCAAGTGAACATGTAATGAAACAAAAAGGTATTCATGCAGTTGATTCAACCATAACTTTATCCGCTCAAATAGAAGCCCTTACTAAATAGTTAGCAGAAACACAACTAGCCCAAGCAAATGTTAGCCAAATTTAGACGCTTCATTAAAATTATTGTGGAGTAGAACATGCAAATGATAGTTGTACAAAAGAGGTTGACTGTGCTAAAGTTCAGTATGCTAATTTTCAGAAGAATAATACTTATTCCAATTCCCATAATCTAGGGTGGAAATATCACCAGAACTTCAAGTTGAGCAACAATCAGATTTTGAATGCTAACCAAGGTGTTCAACAAGCTCCTCAAGTACCTCTACACAAACCATCACCTCTTGAAGAGACTGAAATTCTGGCTGCAGATACTCAATGTCACGTTCAATGTTATGACACTGTATCTGACTTTCTATAAGACAGCAAATACAAAAACAGTAAAGAACACAGTCAATTGTTTACCCAGTTCAGTGTGCAACAACACCTACTCTGGGGGCTACCAAGCCAGGGAGGAAATCCACTATAAGAGATATTAATTCAGGAATAAACCAACCAGTTTATCTCCTTCACTTAAGACCTACCCAATGCAACTTCAATCTAAGTATAACTTAAACCTGAGTTCCTACTCACTCCCCCTCAATCACAACAGTGATACTTAAAACAATTTGACTAATGAATTGATGAAGACACTCTTCAAAACATACACTTGATTATGCTTCACATCTTTTTAATCAAGCAACACAAACACTCTTGCTTCACAGCTTTGAGTGATACATAAACCTAACTTGACTTTGCTTCAAAGCTTTAGTCAAGAGACACAAAAACACTCTTGCTTCAAAGCTTTGAGTGATACACAACCCTTACAATTAAAACCTATTCCAAGTCACTTATCACAATGATAATTGCTTGGATTACAATAGTTAAAACTATACAGCTTCTAAATGATCTTCTGTCAAAAAGGGGATGCATTCAAAACAGCAGCCCTGTTGAATATATAGCAGCTGCATCTTCAATTAGGGTTTCCACAAAAAGCTAGGGTTAATTCCGTTTGTCCTTAAGACTAGGTCACAGGACTATATCAACCAGGTTGGGGTTGAGCTAGGTTAACCCAAAGAAAACGCAGGATTCTGTTCTGGAAAGACTAAGTCATTTTCCTGAAAAAACTCAGAATTAACCAAACTGCATACCTGTTAGTTCAGAACAGGATGTCTTAACATTTGTTATGACATCTGAATTCCTGTTTACTGATTTTGGTAAATGTGATCATTTTGCAAAATGCTCAGATACACACTCATAAACATCAGTACTTGTATGACAATATTTTTCTGCAAAGGTACCTAATAAATTTGTACCTAATAAACTAGAATGTTATGACATCAGTCATGACATTCATACACCTGGTTTTACCAAAAATGCATGCCAATACCTAAACAACTACAAACTCCCCCTTTGGCAGATTTTTGGCTAAAGCCCCTAAGCAATCAGAGATAGATAGCAGCAGAATAAATATGACTGCAGAAAAATGGAATGTCAAATAAAGTCTACCAAAATATATCTCCCTCTCTTTAGCCACAAATGGGCCAAAGATACATGTTCTTAAAGATTATACAGTTATCCAGAAAAAGTAACACAACAAGACAAAAAAAACTGAACACACTTTGCAAACTCCACCAGGGACCAGCAACACCACCAACCAGCAACTCCACCAACCTTTAAGCACTGTCATCACCAGAGGAGCTAGTTTCTTCAGTATTGAGTTGATCTTCGGCTTCTGCACCCTCTTCCCTTCTGTTTCCTTCAGCTTCCTCCTTTTCTAACCTGGAAATTAGGTTTTCTAGGGTCTTTTTCCTAGCTTCCAGCTCTTTGCAGGTCTCTTTCAATACAGCTATAACATCAGATGTTTTGGACTGAGTCTTTACAGATGATGTCTCAGCTGATGTTATGACAATATCAGGAGCATGAGATCCCTGAAACAGCTTGTAGTGTAACCCAAGAGTAGGAGTTCTTTTGCAAGCAGTATCTCTTGCCACCAGGATATCAGGGTATTGTGCAAGGATAATTCCACAAAGGAGGGAGGGAAAGGCAATTGGTCCTTTGACAGCATAACTACCAGCATGTTTTAAAGTTTGTTCAAAGACATACCTGCCATAGTCAAAAGCAGTCTTGGTTCCCACAGCATAAATAAATCTCCCCAATCCTGTGGAGATAGTTGATTTATGGTTTGTAGGGACCCAGTTGGCTGCACCAATCTTGTGCAGGATGGCAAATTTCATGCTAAGTTTGCTGGCATTCAGCTTGCCTTTCAAGGGCCAGCACTTCACTTGTTTTGCTGTGATTGTTTGACAAACATCATTGTCAGTGACTTCCAGTTCAGGACAATCCTCATTTGATCTTCCAAGAAATTTGTTAATTTCTGATGGAGAGAAATTAACCCTTCTTCCTCTAACATAAACACTTTCAAAGTCAGCTGACCTTCCATCAGCACACTCATTAGACAAGTTAACTATGAACTCCTTGACCAGATTTTCATAACACTTGGTAAATTTTACCACTGTCTTCATCAGTCCAGCATTCTTAATCAGGTCTATGATGTCCTTGCACTCCATGGCATCATTGTTTAGCTCTCTTTCTAAAGCTATTCTCTTCAAGCAAACATACTTCCATCTGTTTGCATTGTCAGGATGATGAAAAGAGATGTTGTCTGTTGGGACTTCAGGAACTCTAGCAATTTTGCTGGAGGGGAGCTTCCTTCTGATAGGAATTTCTTCAGCATCAATCTCAAACTCTGATTCCTCATCAGAATCAGAAGATTCAGGTTCTTTTCTCTTCTTTGTAATTGGTTGTCTACCAGTATGCACCTGGGCTTTCACCTTCCCTTTGGACTGAACAGTTTTCACAGATTCTACCCCAGCCATGCCTTCAGCCTTGGATTTCTTATTAGCAGGTTTATCTTTTGTCATACATTTTCCAGCATTCTAATTATCCTTCCTTTTCATCATTCTCCTAGCTATGCTAGGGTTTACATTGGCAATCAGATCATTGTCTGAGTATTCCTCATCCACATCAATGATAGGTGGATCAACAGTCTTCTCTGAAGGGTTCTGAATGTTGTCATTTTGTGTCACAACATTCTCAGAGACATCTACATTTGGGCTTGCTGATTCTTGATTTAATGGGACAGAAATCCCCGGTACATGTTGGTTTCCGCTTAGTATGCTAGTAACAAGCCTAGCAATAGCTTGATGAACTTGAACTGATCCTTCTCTATTTGGTACAGAAGAAGAAGGATGAGAAGGATTACCAGAGGCAGCAGCTTGAGCTCTTCCTGCATGTCTAGTTCTCAGCTTTTTGACTTTGGCGGGGTCAGTTGCCATCTCTCTGAGAGGAGTGATCTCAAGGACTTCAGATTCTATGCATGTGGTGATTGCTCGAGAGTCTTGGTCAGATGATGAAGATGAAGAGGTCGCCTTGGTTGAAGATGATGTTTGAGACATTTTGATTGACTTAGAGCACCAGTAGCAATTTGAGAGAAAACTTTGATTGAGAGAAGGGAACAGGTTGCAAAGTCGAGAGAGGTAGGAGGCAAAAGAGAGTCTTTTCAACTTCTTAAAGATTTTGAAAGAATTGGGAAAACATATGATTAACCCACTAAAAATAGACTTAACAAAATTAACTCCTTCAACCCTTATTTTAAGCAAAATTAATTTCTATAATTTCTCATGTTGGCAAATACCCAACCTGCCCCTCAAGTTTTCAAGTTTATTTCCAACAAGAGCCTTGGTAGAAGAATCAGCCAGTTGAAGCTTAATGATACCATGTTCCAGTTTAATTGACTTCTTCTCTACAAAGTCAATGTGCTTGGTCCTGCTATGCTGAATAGGGTTCATGGAAATATTGATTGTATTCAGATTGTCACGGTACAATGTCACAACATCTTGTGAGACATTATACTCAGTGAGCATCTATTTTGTCCAGATATTTTGAGAACAGTTACTACTAGCTGCAACCATTTCAGCACAGAGTTGGGAAGGCATTCTTTTGACATGAATCATAGTTCTGGTTGATTCTTGAATGATCTTATTTTTCTTTTTGTCAACTCCATTTTGATGGTGAGTTATAGGAGAAGAGACTTCACGACTCATTTCTTCTGGGAAACAAAATTTATTAGACTTGTTGTTTCCAAAATCCTTGTCATGATTACTTCTGGTTCTGACAACACATCCTTCTTCAAGTTTATTCACCACATCATAGACATGTTTCTTTTTACCAAGTCTTTTAATTTTAAGTTCACCACAAACCCTTCTTTTATCAATTTGTAGTCTTGGAGTCCTTCTGACTGCTTCCATAGAGATAGCTCTTTTCATTCTTCTTAGATGAAGATGACCAAGCTTATGGTGCCACAGTTTCATCTCTTTTTCTTCTTTGGTAATTGGACACATAGTGGAGTTATTAGTGTTCTCAGGCTGCCACAAGTAACAGTTATCTTTGGATCTGATTCCTTTCATTACAACTTCTAGTTTTTCATTAATTACTAGACATTCAGATTTTGAGAAGTTGACCTTGAATCCTAGATCACACAATTGACTGATACTAATGAGATTAGCAGTCAGCCCTTTTACCAGCAGTACTTCACTCAGACTTGGAACTTCAGGGCAGTCCAAATTACCAACTCCTTTGATTTCACCTTTAGCACCATCTCCAAAGGTCACATAACTAGTGATGTGAGGTTTAACATGATTGAGAATGTTCTTTATTCCAGTCATGTGTTTAGAACACCCACTGTCAAAGTACCAGCCTTCCTTTGCAGACACTCTCAGGGAAGTGTGGGCTATCAGGGCAGTAGCCTTTTTCTTCCATTTAGGAGTATGTGGTACCCTTTTTGACTTAGGTTTAACACCTGAGTTTTGATTAGGGTATCCATGCAATTTGAAGCAGAAGGGCTTTATGTGTCCATACCTCCCACAATGATGACATCTCCATCTTTGGTACTTTTTCTTCATATATTTCTGTTTCTGATGTTGAGAGTTGTGTTGAGACATCTGCTTTGACATTTGTTTATCAGGCCTGATCTTCTTATATGTACCAGATTTCTTTGCTTCCACAAATCCTAGTCCAGATTTGTTTCCCACATTTTGTCCAACCTGAAGGATCTCTTCCAATTTGTCTGTTCCATTAGTCAGCATCTTGACAGATTTGGTCATTTGATTTAGTTGTGAGTTTAGCAATTGAACTTCTCCTTCTAGATGACTTATGGTTTCAAGGTTTGCCCTTTTTTCAGCCTCCAGCTTTATGATGAGTTTTGATTGTTTCTCATTCTGCACACAGACTTCAGCACTTCTGATACACAATTTCTTGTAAGTATCAGCCAGTTCTTCAAATGTCACTTCTTCATCACTAGTGTCACTTTCAGAAGTACAAACACCAGTTAGAGCAGTAACTAGTTTGGCGGATTCTTCTTCAGAATTACTTTCTGAATCACAGTCAGACCAAGTAACAGTCATTCCTTTCTTTTGTTTCTTAAGAAAGGTTGGACATTCAGCTCGAATATGCCCATATCCTTCACAACCATGGCATTGAATTCCTCTGCCTTGGTTTCCCTTCTCTTCTGACCTTGGTCTTCTGCTGGAACTGTCAATGTCAGAGGGAATGTTATGAACATTAGACCTTGACTTTGGATCTATTCTTTTGATGAGTTTGTTGAACTGTCTTCCAAGCATGGCTATAGCTTCTGAAATATTTTCTTCTTCATCCTCCTTGTTTTCAACATCAGTGTTGGATACAAGTGCTATGCTCTTGTTCTTCTTGTCACCATTATCAGTGATCCCCATCTCAAAAGTCTGAAGAGACCCAATAAGTTCATCCACTTTCAACTTGCTGATGTCCTGGGCTTCCTCTATGGCAGTTACCTTCATTGCAAATCTTTTAGGCAAGGATCTGAGAATCTTTCTCACCAGTTTTTCTTCTGACATCTTTTCTCCCAGTGCTCCTGAGGTGTTGGCAATCTCCAAGATGTTCATGTGAAACTCATGAATGGTTTCATCTTCCATCATTTTTAGATTCTCAAACTTGGTAGTCAACATCTGAAGCCTTGACATTTTTACTTTGGAGGTGCCCTCATGAGTAGTTTTGAGAGTGTCCCAAACTTCCTTGGCCAGTTCATATTGATGTACTAGTCTGAAAATGTTTCTATCAATTCCATTGAACAAGGCATTTAAAGCTTTGGAATTTCCCAGGGCTAACTCATCTTCTTCTTTACTCCAATCTTCCTCAGGCTTCAGACTGATTGTCCCATCTTTCTCAATTATGGTGGGATGGTTCCATCCTTTGTCAGCAGCTCTCCAAGCCTTTTTGTCCAGAGATTTTAAGAAGGCTATCATACGAGGTTTCCAGTAGTCATAATTTGTTCCATCCAGAATGGGTGGTCTATTTCCAAAAAATCCTTCTTTGTCCATAGTGCCAGAAAGTGATATCCCTAGATCTCACCCAGTAATACAGGCAGGGTGCCTGCTCTGATACCAATTGAAATTCTGGCTGCAGATACTCAATGTCACGTTCAATGTTATGACACCGTATCTGATTTTCTATAAGACAGTAAATACAAAAACAGTAAAGAACACAGTCAATTGTTTACCCAGTTCAGTGTGCAACAACACCTACTTTGGGGGCTACCAAGCCAGGGAGGAAATCCACTATAAGAGATATTAATTCAGGAATAAACCAACCAGTTTATCTCCTTCACTTAAGACCTACTCAATGCAACTTCAATCTAAGTACAACTTAAACCTGAGTTCCTACTCACTCCCCCTCAATCACAGCAGTGATACTTAAAACAATTTGACTAATGAATTGATGAAGACACTCTTCAAAACATACACTTGATTATGCTTCACAGCTTTTTAATCAAGCAACACAAACACTCTTGCTTCACAGCTTTGAGTGATACATAAACCTAACTTGACTTTGCTTCAAAGCTTTAGTCAAGAGACACAAAAACACTCTTGCTTCAAAGCTTTGAGTGATACACAACCCTTACAATTAAAACCTATTCCAAGTCACTTATCACAATGATAATTGCTTGGATTACAATAGTTAAAACTATACAGCTTCTAAATGATCTTCTGTCAAAAAGGGGATGCATTCAAAACAGCAGCCCTGTTGAATATATAGCAGCTGCATCTTCAATTAGGGTTTCCACAAAAAGCTAGGGTTAATTCCGTTTGTCCTTAAGACTAGGTCACGGGACTATATCAACCAGTTGGGGTTGAGCTAGGTTAACCCAAAGAAAACGCAGGATTCTGTTCTGGAAAGACTGAGTCATTTTCCTGAAAAAACTCAGAATTAACCAAACTGCATACCTGTTAGTTCAGAACAGGATGTCTTAACATTTGTTATGACATCTGAATTCCTGTTTACTGATTTTGGTAAATGTGATCATTTTGCAAAATGCTCAGATACACACTCATAAACATCAGTACCTGTATGACAATATTTTTCTGCAAAGGTACCTAATAAATCTGTACCTAATAAACTAGAATGTTATGACATCGGTCATGACATTCATACACCTGGTTTTACCAAAAATGCATGCCAATACCTAAACAACTACAGAGACATTGTCAAATTTTATGAAGGATACTCAAGAAATCTTCGATAAAGTAAGAAAGGCTCAAGAAAGATGGCTAAAACTCATCAAGAGATGGAACACAATCATATCCTAATGAACAAGAGCACCAAAGTATCCATAAAGAACTTAGAGATGCAAATCAGTCAATTGTATCGACAAATGGAAGCTCAAGCTAGTTCAAGTGGGGGATTTATAGAAAATATCATAGATAACCCTAAAAATGAAATGTGCAAGGCCATTGAGTTGAGAAATAAAATGGTGCCTTCTGAACCAATAAATGGTAAGGAGAATAAAGGACCGACTAAAGTCGAGAACACAAAAGGAAAATAAGTGGTAGTTGAGAAGGAGATTGAGAAAAACTATGAGGGGGAAAAGCGAGAATGAGAGTGAGGATGAAGTTAAATACACCCTTGACTAGTTCATTTATAAAAATTCACCCTTCTAAAGAACCAAGAAATAAATCTTGAATGAGCCAAACGTGAGCAACCTTATTACATTAAACCACCTTATCTAATTCTAGAGAAGACACCTAGAAAGAAAAAGGAAGTAAATCAGTTTAAAAAGTTTATGGAGATGTTGAATAAAATACAGGTCATCATTCAATTTTGTTAAGCCCTTGAACAGATGCATGTTTAGGTGAAGTTCATGAAAAAGTTATTATCAGAAATGCAGAAGTTACAGCATGATGAAAAAATCGCTTTAGCGGAAGAGTGCATCACAATTATCCAGGTGAAGCTTCCACCAAAACCCACTGATCCATGTAGGTTTACTTTTCCTTGTTCCATTGGTTCACTAACCATAAATCACACATTATATGATTTAAGAGCTAGCATTAATTTGTCATATTTATCCATGATGAGAAAGTTGGAGTGTGGAGAACCAAAGCCAAAACATATGAAATTGACACTAGTTGATCACTTGATCACATATCCATATGGAGATGCTTGAAGATCTCCTTATTAGGGTTGATGAACTATTATTTTTTGCTGATTTTGTAATCCTTGACATGCATGAAGAGTCTGAAACACCACTACTATTAAGGAGACCAATCTTAGAAATAAATAAAGCTTTCATTAATGTAGCACTAAGAGAATTAATAGTGATATTTAACAAAGAAAAAGTTGTCTTCAACTTGTTTGAAGCATTGAAGCACCACAAGTAAAACCCTCAGTGTTACCAGGTAAATATGGTGAAAGAAAAACTAAAAAAGCTCCATGGAAATAAAGTGGTAAGAAAAAATAATCTAGACAGGACAGAAATTTGTGTTGTATAAGTCTCGTTGGAAAGGATTTCTAGGTAAGTGAAAATCTAGAATATCGGATCCTTTTATTGTGAATGAAGTTTTTGCATGTGGCACAGTTGAAGTAATTGGTCTAAGAGATGTGTGCGCCTTTGTTGTGAAAGGAGATAAATTGAGATCTTATGGAGGAATTGAAAATACTCGAAGAAGTTTTCTCTGATTCTAAAAGAGAAAAGAAGTGAAAATGAGAAAAGATTAAACAATTAAAGAAGAAGTAGCGGTTGGAATCAACACGTGCATGTTGTGGCCACATTGAAGTACATTATGCAGTAATGAATTATAAAGAGGGTGTAATGTAGATTTTAGAGATACATTTACTAAGAGATGTTGTGGCCTAGCATTGGCCCTCGTTCTGTAATAGAATGCAACGCACGCGTGATGCAATGCAACCAAATCTTATAAATTATTACTTTTGGCATTTTCATCCATACAGTTTCTCAATTCTCCTCTATTCTACTAAATTTATACTAATTTTATTTGCAAATATTGAGTTATTTTTGTTTTTTAAGCTTTTTCATATGGAATCCAAGATAATTTTCCAAACTCAAGTCACTTCATCATTCAACCCTATTTCACCAAATGCCTAACCTTTTCCAACTTAATTGTTTGCAACTGGAAAGCATCAAGAAAAATATCTCAGAGTCAGAAACTACAATGTAGTAAAGGAGAGAGCTTTTGAATTTTACAACTTGCATGAGTATAAGGAGTTGGTTACATTTTTGGAAGAAAGAGGGTGGAATCAATTCAATAGCTTGATCTAATAGGCTAACCAATATATTGGGCTCAAGTGTTATGCAAATGTGGCTCATCATCCATTCAACGATTACACGACATATGTGAGAGATAAGAGAATTGACTATAGCCCTGCTAGAATAATTTCTCTTCTTCATCTTCAAACTCCTCATAGGTGTGGTGTTCAAAATATGAGAAATATTGTTGTTACTGAAAGAATGGGGGAGAAAATGTTGGAATACTTTTGTCACCTTGGATCTCAATGAGTTATTATTAACAGAAAATGATAAGGTTATGCAGTAAAAAATTGTACCCAATACCTATAGCTTTGGCATCCTTCATTGTCCAAACTTTAGAGGCTACTTCCAACCAAATTGAGTTTATAGTGAAGAGGTGCCACACTATCATGGCTATTTTTAACAATGAACCAATTGATGTTGGATTGTTAATTGTAGATAACATCAAATATATCACTGATGCTCCACAAATAAGTTGTGGACATTTGTGTATTATTAATGAAATATTCACGTTAGTTGGAGTACACAGTCAACTTGGTGATGTGATAACCAACCCAATCATGTCAATCAACAAAAGCAACATGAGAAGAACACCAAAAAACCCAGCACAAGGAGAAGCACAACAAGAAGATCCAGAGCAAGTCTATTATCCTGAAATCAACCAACCAAGAGGAGTCTCACATCAGCTGCATGACCTATAACTATAATTATTATTGAAAATTTCCTAATTATAATAAGAGGTAAATAGTACTCTAAATGAAAAAGCGTAGGCAAATACCAAACTCCTATTGTCCACCCCATCCATCCCAAATAAAGAAATGAACATGCTCACTGTTGAAATCAGGACTAGACCTTTACATAGAATCTTCAATCAGCAAGTGACAAGTTCTGTCACACTAGAGGGTGCTTTCTTCTACACAATAGAGGAGAAAAGGAATACTTCCAATCTTAAATTATCTTTCTTATACACAATTTTTCTTAATTTTTTTCTCTATGAGTTTGAAATTTTTTTCATTTCTTTCATGAGGTTCTTTTATAGTCAGCCTCTTCTAGAGTTTTGTGACGCATTGGAGCATGGGATTCTTGATTATCCATCACATTCGGCCTATGAAAATCAGCATATCCTTCCTTTCTTTCCTTATGTACTAGTATTGGGTGAGGTATGTAGCGCATACACGGGACAACATGTCGTGTGGAAAACATGTTATCTAGAGGAACAAGCCACACGTTGATTCTAGTAGTTGCACTAGTTCCAAGCATTTTTCATGTAGTGTTTGATCTTATCTCTTCACTTTAGAGATCATCTACTTGCTTACTTTTCGATTCTTCTTCCAACTCTGCCTTCTACTTGAGATTTCTCACCTCATTAAGCATTTTTATCTCTAAGGCCTGCTGGGAGTGAGTGTCTTCCTGGCTCACCAAAAGTTGTCACTAGAGTGACTTCTACACGTGCACAGAATACATAAAGTTCACAAAAGAGAGCCCCAATGTGCTTCATGCTAGACTAGATAAAAACATCAAAATTCATCTAATTACTCTAAATTAAACTAAGAAAAGCAAAATGAAATCAAGTATTAAGAGCTTAAATATCTCACAATTAATGAGTTATCAGTCTTGTTTGAGGGTTTGACTGAAGTCCCGCCTGAGAGACTCAACGACTCGCCCGAGGGACTTATGGTGCTATCAGGAAGAATCAATATATAATATCGTCTAAAGGACAATGTCCTACCAAACAAGTTCATCTAAATGCCTCTCTTTAGGGGTTTTATGTCGCCTCAGACAGAGTCCAAACTAAGGTCTCGCCCGAGAGACTCAACACCTAAGGGACTTGGAGTCTCATCAGATAGGCTTAACATATAATCTCACTTGAGGGACTTAGGATCTTATTATAGGAGCACCCCTAACGCCCGGTCGTTTAAAACACTTCACCCTTTATCAAAGTCCTTGTGCTTGAGGAACTGCGTAGTGATATGTTTGTAATTGTAAGAGATCTAATGAGTGCGGGATGATTAGAACCGCAAATGAGAGACGACTCCATTCTACCGTTTGTAATTAGTGGGCGCCCCCTCCCTGAGCACTTATTAATCGCCCAGGTGTGGGAAATGTGAAAATGAGGTATCTCGGTCTAAGAGAAGTCATAGTCAACAGGCTAATCCACGTCTCTATAATAAATAGGGATTCAACGGTCCAACATAGACTAAGTGGGCGGTTGTCGTTTCCAAGGAACCCCTAACTCCATGACCAAGAGACTCTATAAATATGTCATCCCTAACACAAGAATGACATGTCGTAATACACACGATATATGCCCTAAAGATACAAATTTTCTCACCTCACGTGAGCTTACTCTCTCGTCACCGTAAACACCATCAAATAGGGTTTATCACTGCCGTGAGCAAGTCCTAATCACCAAAAAAATACTAATATCTCTGACTACCCCTAACAACACATGGGTGCCACATAGTATGTACTTTATGACAAGTACATATTCTATACCTAAACCTTGAGCTAGAGATGACAAAACGGATCTGATTCGTCGAGCATGCTCGTTCTACCCACACTTTTTTGCAGGACAGACCAAAGTTTTAGACTCGTATTCTATAATATGTCTTCCCCTCTTCGTCTTATTTGTTGGCGGACTTTTACAAGCACATGCATTAACATGTAACTTTGCAATTTTTAGGCTTAAATGGTGCAATGCCCGCAGGCCCGTCCCACCCTGCACTAATTTTTTTACAGGGCAAATGCAAAATTTTAGACATGCGCTCTCAATAAAGTTCGTCCGATCCTTTTTTACTTTTTTTTTGCTAGTTTTTGCATAACAAATCTAAATAAGATGAACATACTCGTTTGCGATAGAGTAAATATATTAGGTATGCATAGGTTTTTGCTTAATCCCATGATTTGTATTCTTATTTTCTTTGAGATATTTTATTTGGCTTTTTGGCTTTAAAAAGTATTTAATTTAAACAAGAATGATGGCTTGCGATCTATGTTCCATGGATTGGATCAGATATGCCCTCCTATTAATATACAAATGGACATTGATCATTCAATTGAGTAGTTACCAAATTTGTAAATATTTATACAATATGTAAAAAACAAGAAAAAGGCAAGCAATGTGGGATCATTTAATTTTCCCCTTGTCCACCTTCACGGAATAGAAGATCAACCTATAAAATAAGGGACATAGATTAATAAAGGATAGTGGTATATATTTTGATATATAACTTTGGCTTATGGATGAGCTGTGAGAAGAAAAAAAGTGTGTAAGAATAATGTACCCTCACACTCCCATGTGAAAGAGCACAGCTTTATTATGCTTTGTCTCCAAATCAAACTCACATGGGGGTATTTGTGTTCCTCCATCATTTCATGCTGGCATCTATGTTTTATTTTTTATTTTTTTTACAAAGATGAAGAAAGAAAGTACATAATTAGGACATGCTAATAATGATTAGAGGAAAAGGAACAATGCATGTTAACTAGTAGCACCTTTTGTTTTAGAGTTTGTTTGTCTAATATATTATTATTTGTAGGAGTACTATAGTACTTTTGTAACAAAACGCGTTTTCCACTTTTGGATTTTTGTTTTTGTTTACTCTATGGTGTTTTTAAGTGTGAAGTTTGAGGTTAATTGAGATCTATTTCGAGAGTGGTTTTATTTAATTTCTTTTTCTTTTTACAAAAATTGCTCTTGTGGATTTTAAGTTAATTTAAAGTTGCAATTTAAATTTTTTTATCTGATCATTTAAATTTTTAAAATGTTAATATGTTTTTTTTTAAATAAAAAATTTATAATTATCTAATATTTATCCAAATTCAAAAAATAAAAACTCATTTTTTAGCTTTATTAACTTCATATTCTCTTAACTTAATTTATAGTTAGTCTTTTAATTAATAAACGATATTTTTAAGTCTCTTAAAAATATTTTTATTAGTTAATTTGATCATTTATATTAAATTTTGTCCAAAAATATTAAATTGTTTATGAGACATTTTAGTTGGCATGATTTGTCACAGTGAGTTAACAATTGTGGAAAAAAAAACGTGTTTATCTCCTTTTGAACTCTTTAGATCGTAAAAATTTAATCATCTTTAAAATTCATCTCACCTCTTCAAAATTGTCCATCTTCATCTTCTCGATTTTTTCTTTTCATGCTTTGTTATTCTTGTTTCGTTTCAAGTTTTATTCCTACTCAAGTTTAACTTCATCTTTATTTTTAAAAATATCAAATATTTTCAATGGTAGTTCAAAGTCAAACACTCAAAAAAATTATTTTGTTGGATCTATACTAAGAAGACACAAGAGAATAGAATGTCACTATTCTGGATTAGGCACGGTCCAACGTCGGACACGGTCTAATTTACCCTCGCGCGAACAACGGTATAATTGATGGCCTAATTATTTGGGGTTTAATTTGGGACATGAATTGCCCACGTACCCCTCACTCGAGGATACGTCATCAACGTGTTTCACACTCTTCGGAGCCGTTACGCCCTTCGTAATGGACGTGGTCAATCCACTATCCGCGAAGTCCACAGAATATTTGACCCAGGACGAAGACCATGTGTTGGTCTTTCCTACCCACGTAGGATCATGACAGTCATCCATTATGGGCCAGAGAATCCAGCCCACGATGGAGACCTTGACTCATCGTTGTGGGCACTATAAATACCCTCTTTTACTATAGGATCGGGTATTCTATTCACTCACACCAATTTTGTATTTGCTCTCTTTTTACTTGAACCTTACTTTGGCATCGAAGTATCTTGTAGGTACACCCCCCTCTTTCTCCAACAACTGTAGAAGCTCAAGTGTTGCAGGACACTGAAGATCCTTCTGATCCCGGTAAGATCAATTATTATGGATGATATGCTCAGGGAGAGATCGGGGATATGTTCGTAGTCTACATGGACTATATGATCGTGAAGTTTCGGGAATAAACCGACCACACCGCCCACCTAAAGAGGGTCTTCGACCAGGTGAGGAGATGCAGGATGACGTTCAATCTGGAGAAGTGTACTTTCAGCATACGGGCAGGCAAGTTCCTTGGTTTCTACTTAACAGAGTAAGGAATTGAAGCCAACCCCAACAAGTGCAAGGCCTTCTCCGAGTTCCCGACACCGAACTCAAAAAAAATCATCCAATCCCTAAACAGGATACTCACTTCACTGTCTTGCTTCTGTTATACCCCAATTTTTCCTCTAAGATATCTCATTATCTCATATTATCAATACATCTAGATCACACATTAGGGTTGATTCTCCCTTCTACTTCATCCTATCTTTAAGTTTGCTCTTTAGAGATTACCAAGCACCTTGAATTGTGTATCTTGTGCATGTGAATCTTATGTTGATTAACTCTTAACTAACATCAAAATATGTATATATGTTTCTTTGGATGTTTATATTGTAGGTGGTGACACAATTGCATTTATCTCACCATCTAACCTAGGGTTTTGAAGGGTAGTCCTCAGTCAAATGGTTGTTCAATGAAATCCAAGAGTTTGAGCTTCAAGGCTATGTTGATGACATCATAATTCTTTGGTTTAGAGCAATCTCTCAATTTCATTTAAGGTCAAGCATACTTCAAAGAGTGACATTCATCAAGAAGATTCATAGGTTCATGTGTTTATTTTCATGCCTTCTTCAACAAGTTTCATTGATACTTAAGCTCCATCTTTGCGTGTGCTTCAAGATAACTTCATTTCAAGGTCTAATATGATCCATCATGCTTTACTTTTCCAAGAAACTTCAAAATGTTCAAGGTTGATCCATCATGTTTCTTTGGATGTTTATATTGTAGGTGATGACACAATTGCATTCATCTCACCATCTAATCTAGACTTAAGCTCCATCTCTCAATTTTTAACATTTTGAGTTGGTTCTTTTTGCTATTGACTCTTATCATCATCTACAACAACTTCTCTTCACATGACTAGATCCAATTGTGCAAGAAAAATCATCAAAAGTTGAAAGGGATTCCAAGTTATTTTGACACTTTATGAGCTAGGGTTTCTTGACTTCTAAAGGCCATATCTTGCTCAAATTTTGTGATTTTTAAGTGATTCTAAAACCATGATTCTCTTTAAAGAGTCCTTAATATCTTCTCTTCAAGGATAAAAGGCTAATTTTGCATGGAGGACCATTTAAGTTTAAAGAAGATTACAAGTCCCTTTGAAAAGCCGTTGAATCTTAGGGTTTTACTTCAAATGAACATAACTTGATCATCTTTTATCTCCTTGAGCTCATTCTTTTTTAACAATAATCTTTGGGATGTCTACTACAACTTTGTTTCAAGGTGCTAGGCTTCAAAATGCTTGAAAAGTTGTTTAAGAATTGAAAATATTATAGGTCTTTTGTGAATTTCCCCAAATTTGTTCATCATCTTCCAAAGACCATAACTCTTTCATTTTTTTATGATTTTTGAATGATCTTAATTCCACAATTCAATTTGAAGAGTCTAATTCATTTCATCCTCAAGGATCAAGATCAAATTTTGAGTGGAAGGTCATGTAATTTTGAAGAACGTTATAGGTCATTTTGAAGTTTAACATTTAGAATTTTTCTAAGTGTCAAATATATGTGTTTTTCTTGATTTCAAAGGAGCATAACTTTCAGCTCAGATCATCAAATACTACCTTTCTTGGAACATTATTAAGTTTATTGTGGGATCTTTCAAATGCAACAAGAATGATGTCATAATGCCTCTTGAGTTGCTTGTCCCATGGATTTGAAGAGGACATTTTAAAAATGAGTTTTCACTTGTAGTCAGAAGTGAATTTGGTTATTGAGCTTGCTAATCACCAAATTGATGCATGATTTTTATCTAAACATGTTTAACAAACTTGCCTGGACTTGTTTAAGCCTTGAAACACACGAATTAAGTGAGTTTTGATGGGTTACAAGTCATGCTTTGCTCATGATGCAGGTGCACACGGATTCCACTCATACTTGACCATTTCTCTCACTTTTTGCTTCCATCATGTTCAGCTATAAATAAGGGACATATTCACTTCATTTCCTCAAGCTTGAACAACCAAAATTACTCTGTCAATCTCTCTCCATAAATCACATTTCTGAGTTTTCGAAATCACAATTTCCTCCCTTCCAGCTCTTATTTCTTAATTGATTCTTCATCACTGAACTCTATTGAAGCTAACAGAAGCAGAACCAAGCCTTGAGGTGCTTTAAATCGTGCTAGCCAAGTCAAGTTTCAGAGTAAAATTCTCAAACTTTATTCAGGTAGAATTCTCTATTATTTTTCTTCAAATAATTTACTAATTTGTATCCTCTTCTTCTCTGAAGCTCACGCTTCTTCTGGTTTGCGATTTCATGGAGAATTGATCATTTAATTTCAAAACTCATTTTCACTTTTTCTTCTGGTTTTTCTCAAATCGATTGAGTTGTGGTTTAAAGAAATTTTTCGCGAGCGTGAGGTTAGGATCGTCTGGAAAAGACGAATCCAATGATACCAGTTTGAGCTTCAAACAATTCCATTTGAAGAATCTCATAAAAACCCAACATGCAGGTGTCTGGAGGTTGAAGACGACCTACGCGTCGTTCTTCAACCAATAACCGTGTGACAATTGTTTTAATTTCATTGGTCTATCTTTTATTGATTTTGTGTGTTTTTTGTTGAAGTCCATATCAAGCACAGCGCACCAGATCCGTTGGATTTGTTTACTATGTGTTTTGACTTTGATCTAATGGCCAACATTTTTGCTTTATTTTATAAAATCTAATTTAAATTATGGATTCAGTGTGTTATTCAAAGGTGACCATATCATGCACATCGTGTTAGATCCGTTGGACATGCTTACTAACACGTTTTGACAATGATCCAGTGGTCTATATTTTTTCAATTTTATTTTTATTTTCAGATTTTCATATTTAATCGTTTCAAACTTCAAAAACTCAAAAAATCATTTCAACTTCTAAAAACATGAAAAAATTATCAAAAATAATTTTGATTTTTATCTTTCTAATTTTTATTTTTTTATAATTTTATTTTATGATCTGATATATTTTTTTTGTGATTTTTCTCATTCTTTTGATTTATTTAATTGTTTAAAAATACTTTTTGGTCATTTTAAATTCTGGAAAAAATTATGGAAGGATCCAATAACCTTTTTACAAATACTGGTGACCTGATTTTATTTTTATTTTTTATTTTACTATTTTTTGAAAATTTTGAGTTATTTTGCTTAATTCTTTATATTTTAAAAAATAGCTCCTGACTTTAAAAAATTCTAAATTTTTTGTTAACACTTGTTGACTCACGCTTGACCTTTGATATTTTTTGAGATTTTTTATTTGGTGTTTTAATACATTTTGTGTATTTTAACAATTATTTTATTTTTATTAATCATTTAAATATTATTTTACTAATTATATTTTATTATTTTTGTGATTGATTTTGATTTGGAGATACTTGAGTATTACTTTGGGACAAGTTCCTCAACCTCATTGGATCTTGGGTATTGATAGGTTGAAAAACCAAATCCACCAAAATGGATGAATGATGTTGATGATATTTGAAATCCTAATTTCATATGAGGTGTTGATTACACTATCATTCACCTCCCTCTTCATCTTATCCCTTTCTTATTTTTACTTGTGCCACATGCTTTGGGAGAATGATCTACATATCATTTCCTAACGTGTATGGTACATAGATTGCTATTGAACGGTCTCGAAATAGGTGTGGCTTCTACATAAGTCCACTTATGATTGCTTAACGTAGCGCTAAATTTGTCCCGATTTAAAAAATGAGCATTTGTGGCCCAAACTTTATATTTAAAAGCCCAAGTATAATTGATTATTGGATTTTGGTTCAAACCTTTGAAGCTTGTTGTTAGGAGGCTTTGGTATTACCAATCCTCTAACAAGCCTTCATCAACTTTGGCCTAAGTTTGATCTTCAATTATCGGTCATATGTGTTGGTTTTGAGTATTTGAAATGAATGATATCCTTAACAAAAAGAAAATAAAACTTATTGTTGAGAGGCTTTGATTTTATCAATCTTCTAATGAGTTTTCAAAAGCAAGCTTCAATATGGTCATTCAACTAACCTTTTGTTATACTTGACCTCTAATTCCTAAATTCACTAACAATTAACTTTACTTTATGCCTTTATTTTGTGTCTTTACTTTATGTCATTTACTTTTAACAATTACATCTCATGATATTTTCCTTTTGCTCACTTGAGCATTTATTTTTGCCTTCTTATCTTTGCTCACTTGATCTTTATTTTCTTTCTTTGTAAATATACTTAATAATCAACTTGGACATTAAAAAAATATTAAGGTTACTTTGACTACTTGGTTACTATCCCTAGCACTATGGAGCCGTGGATTCGTGAGACTTAGGATTATAAGCCATGAGACCTTGGAACTCTATAATCTTTGGTTGATATTTTTATGAAGATCTTCTGAAATCCTTGGGG
The DNA here is from genome assembly GCA_948472305.1 of Vicia faba. Classification (NCBI taxonomy): domain Eukaryota; kingdom Viridiplantae; phylum Streptophyta; class Magnoliopsida; order Fabales; family Fabaceae; genus Vicia; species Vicia faba. Next base: position 523,509,504 of record OX451735.1, on the reverse strand, counting down.
TTTACTCCAATGCATTAGTTTGAATTTTTTATGTGTGCGGGTTATTTTGATTTTCATGATTTGTCTATGATTGAGAATTCCTCTTATACAGTTGTTAATCTGGCCATTTTTTGTCAATGAGGACTTTGCTTGGTTCTTAATTCATCTGAAGCTTGGCATTCCTTAGAGGTTTAATATTTTTGCTTTCTTGGTCTTAATCCAAAGGATGGAAATTCTACATTGACTTCTTATGTCAAGTGTTGGCTTCTTGTTGGTTAGATTGTTCTTTACCTTAGCTTTTACTTTGTGTACTTAGAATAGTCTCTTCATCTCCTTCTATCTTCTTTAATTTCAAAAACCTACTACCTCATTTGCAAAACTTTTCTTGTTTTCTAACTTGAACTACTTTCATAATAAACTTGGACTTAGGTCCATGCATTTTCAGAAATATTTCTTAATCAAACTTTAATCAATTTCATCATACTTTGACATCTTCTTTTGAAAGACTAAAAGTCATTAGCCTCATTCAAACCATTTTACCACTTTATCTTTTTTACTTTAAAACTTTTCTCAAAATATTAGACTTTGTTGATTCTTGTAGTGACGCAAGCTACTATACTTCTATGATATGTAGTGAAGAGATCTATTTTCCACTTGGGTGTTGAATGACGGAGGAGGCTAAGACACTATTTCCTAGCACACACGGTCATTGTACGAACTGACCAGCCCATGAAGTAATTACTTGATCGTCTAGACATGGTCGATAGAATGCTTAAATGATCGCTAGAACTGTCAAAGTTCGATATCCAATACAAGATAAGGAAGTCCCTTAAAGCCCAAGCCCTGGCCGATTTAGTGGCAGAAATGACCACACCCGCCACCCCGGCGAGCGAAGCTCACAAGTGGACTATCTTCATGGACGAGGAAGGCATCCTAATCGAAGTCTCCCTCACCTTATCCTTCTAGACTTCAAACAACCAAGCCAAATATGAAGCCTTCCTTATGGGGATATGCCTGGCCGAGGACTTAGGCCCGCAGACAACCTCATCGAGTACTTAACTCTAGTAAAAGAAAAACATTGAAAAAGTTTATTTCCTCAAAAGTTAAACATGTTCCTCGCGAGCACAACATCTGAGCGGATATCCTTTTGAAACTCGTGAGCACAAGAAAAAAGGGTGGAAACAAGTTTGTCATCCAGGAGACCCTCTCTCGCCAAAGCATCGAAAAACCCTACATGACGCTCGATGTAAACGCCATCTGGGACAACAACTGTTGGATGACCATGGTGTACCGTTACTTCACCATAGAGGAACTTCTTTCTGATCAGAAAGAAGTCAGCATAACTAAGAGAAGATCCTGCTCTTACGTATTAATCGAAGACAAACTCTACAGACGAGGATTCTCCATGCCACTCTTGAAGTGTGTCGAGGAGGCCAAAGTCCACCACATCCTGCGGAAATTCCAAGAAGAAATCAACGCCTAACACCTGGGAGGAAGATCCCTAACATGAAAGGCCCTACGAGCAAGATACTACTGACCTACCATGTAGCACGATTCAAAAGTGCTTATGTCAAAAAATGTGATTAATGCCAACATCACGCAAATATGCACTTGGTACCACCCAACGAACTTAAGACTATCATCCTCGTGGCCTTTCGCCTGGTGGAGAATGGAAATCCTTGATCTATTCACCATGGGATCATACCAGAACAAGTATTTGATTATCATTGTCGACTACTTCACGAAGTGGATAGAGGCCGAAGCCCTTGCCAAAATCACGACACAAAACATATTATGTTTCTACGAGAGAAACATACTTTCCCGATTCGATGTACCTCAAGTGCTCGTCACCAACAATAGAACATAGTTTATCGACAGAAACTTCCAAGAATTCATCACTAAACTAGGCACCAAGCAACACTTCATATCTGTCGAGCACCCTCAAGCGAACGGGCAGGCCGAGGCCGCGAACAGAGTGATCTTGCAAGGACTAAAACAATGACTGGGTGAGGCCAAAAAGAGGTGGGTCGAGGAGCTACACAACATACTTCGGGCCTGCAAAACAACACCTTACTCGACCACGGGGGAAAATCCCTTCAGACTAGCCTACAGAACCGAAGCGGTAATCCTAGTAGAATCAGAGAGCTATCTAGGTGAACTGAATCTCTCCAGGATGAGGAGATAAAGGAAGAGGCCTTAAGAGAGGAGATCAACCTGGTCGAAGAAATTGATTCAGGGGAAGCTCTCATCAAGGCCACATTAAAACAAAAGATAACTTTGCACCACGATGCCAAAGTCATAAAACACGAGTTCCAAGTCAGTAGTTTAGTCCTGCGGAGAAATCAGAAAAACTTGCGTGAGTGAAAACTCACCACGAATTGGGAAAGCTCTTACCGTTTCCAAGAAAAAACGAATAACGAGGCCTATTACCTCGAAAACTTGAACGAGGAACAACTTACTCGACAATGGAATGCAAAAACATAAAAGAGTATTACAGTTAGTGCTAATAATACTATGTTTAGGCCTAACAACCGGCCTGCCCCATTCAACAGGAAATAGGGCACGCCCGGCCATGGAAGCGTGTTACGGTACAGACACAACATCCCAAACTTGAAACTAAAAGGTGGGCTCCCGCTCATTGGATGATCAGAACCTTAGCCCGATGGGGATACTTCGACCGAGCTCCACTGTCGCAATCCGATGAGGCAGAACACCCAGCTTGCGATAGGAAAGTTCACATCATGGGATCAGGACCGCGACCACGGCCTTAGTCCCATTATCAAGCGGAACCAACTTTGTTTCCTCGACATGTTCCCTAAATTGTTTAGCGTTAATTCTGTCGAGAAAGAATCCCCACGCTTAAACAAATTACATGTTGCAAACATAAATAACGACGAGGAAATTAAGTACTCAACAAGAAAACAACATGGAAGCATACAACTAACGACATTAAAAGCACCAACCACAAAGGTCGACATTATTAAAATATTACAAAAGTTGGGCATAGCCCATTATCTGAGTATTACAAAAATTATGGACACGGTTCCCCCAGCATTTAAAACAACAACATAAACTACTCTTCATGCATGGTTTCCCCAACATTCAAATTCTCCTCGGCATGAGGCTCTCCATCTTCCTCTTCATTGGGAGGGGATCCAGCAAGAGGTATTATTTGACCGTCAACTACTTGGTGAAAGAAAAAAATCCATTCAGTGACAAGCTTCACCCTTGGATTCACAATCATGAGTGGAGCCGATGTGCTATTAAAACCCATGTCGATAGTTTCCAGGAAGTCCTGCTTGAGTACTTGAATCTAAAAAACTAGTTCATCTAGAGTTTTCAAGGCCTCCACATCGTCGGCTTCATCCTTGGTGGGCACCATAGTAGCTTTCAAACTAGTAATTTCATCCTTGAAACCTTTCTTCTCGAGAATCCAGGCACCCTTCTCTGTAGACAAAGCGGTCACCTTCTTATCTCTTCCTCAGATTAGTGATAAGGCCAACCTAGAGCTTATACTTCATTTTATAGTCGTTGAAATCAAACTCCAGTTTGTCCGCCTTCTCCTCGATGGCCAATTTCGTTATCTTCTGTTTCTCCAGCGTTGCAGCAAAGCAAGTCTCCTCGCCAGTGAGGACCACGATAACCTCCAAAACCCTCATCATGGCAGCAGCATCATCGACTATCCTTTTCTCTTGCCCGCTGAATCAAGGCCCTCGATGACTAAAGACTCTTCTCGAGGAACATCCATAGGAAACCCGTCAAAGAAACCCTTCTGGAGGAAGCAATGAGGAAATTTGAATTTGGCTTCGGGAGAATCATCCATAAGATCTAGGATGTCACCCTCCACCGAGTGACCCCTTTTTCTACCCGGGTTTTCCTACACGGGAGGAGGCTGATCGACAACTGGAGATGAAGATGAAGTACCAAAACTATCCTTGGGCTGGTTTGAGGCTGGGACGAAGTGACTCTTGGTTATTTTATTCGAGCTCTTCCCTCTGTTCTTCGCTAATTTAAGCACGCACTCTTTGAGACTTTACATCGTATCTGCAACAAACAACAAACACAAGTTAGTACGACGAGGATAAAAGCATATGAGCATGTTAAAAGACAATAAAACATGACTACCTAAAAGCGCTTTAGATTCCTCGAAAGTTTTACACTTGAGGAGCTCCTTAGTATTGATGTGTCGAGCCTCGAATATGGGATGGCTCTTATCATCGAGGAACTCTTCCCCGTTTCTCGTCTCCCACTTGGCATAAAAGAAACTGTCAACAAACTTAGTAAGTTTTCCATAGGACTCTTCGTCCTCTATGTCTAAATCACTAGGCCTTGTAAGGTAATGGTATGTTCCCTTCAGGAAATGACTCTCGCACCAATGCAGAGGAAACTTAGAGACCAACTCCGACTCCTCATTCTCGTTTTCATCATAACACACATTATTGTCCTCGACAACCACAATCTCCCACTCGAACACCGAATCAAAGGCTTCCCGTGACACAAACTTGATAAGGTAGTACCTATCATTGAAGTCACATACAGAGTCCATGAACATCTTAAATAGCCTTTTCAGCTATTTCAGGGAGACCCAAATGTGTTTCCCATCCAAACTCTGTCATTGAATATAGAATTATTGGAAGAATAGGAGGATCATGGCGGTGAGCTCGAGATATCGACACATGATCTGGAATGCCTGGATAAAGGCAATCGTATTCGGGTGCAGCTGGGAGGGCACTAACTCCAGATGACGAAAAATCACGATCTGAAAGTCGTTGAAAGGAAATCGAAGTCCCAACTCCTTGAAGATGAATTCGTACATAGGAAATCATTTCCATAAATAGAACGAGTAGATCCTTCTATTCTCTATAGGTGTGTATATCTTCCAACCCGCCTCAAACCCCTTCTTGCCCGTACCGTGCTCGACGATCCTGAACGCGTCACTCGAGGAGGCAACAAAGTGAGAGGCTATACCCCTAGGTTCTGACCCGACCCAAACCAATTTGGGGTTAATAAGCGTGTAGACCAGTTGGATTCCCTTGGCACTATGAGTCGTCATACCTGAAAAGCTGAGGAAAATAGTGAACTCGACGATCAAATCAAATACACCCTTCCACCACAAATCAAGTGAAAGGGCGTAGGAAGGCACAAGGATGAATTTCCCGATCAAAGCCCTCACTTAACATCAACAAAACTATAGGGAGGAACCCCTTGACACTATCAAGCTCAAGAGTTTTGTGGGTAAAATCTCTGCATCGCGAAAGCTTCATCATGAATTCTTGATTTTCATGGGAAAGAGTCTCTCTATTACATGAACTTCATCATGAATTCATGAGTTTCTCGGGGAAAAGCCTCCCCGACACATGAACTTTATCATGAATTCATGAGTTTCACGGGGAAAACTAAGAACAAATAGCCTAAAAGTCTAAAAACGACGTATAAAGAAAACTAAGATCGGTGATAAAAATTACTGGATTAAGAAGAAGAAGGAAGATTGGTGAAGTTTCGGTGGCGGTAACAGTGGAGGGACGCTCTAAGAATTAGGAGACCAAAGAGGAATAGGAGAGAACAAACAAATTTTGCAGAGAGAGAAAAGTTTCAAATGGCACCAAGTTGCATGAAGTTATAGCCAAACTCCTTGCATGGAAAACATGAAAGCACACAGGAAGGTGTGTCATTGAAATGATGCAATCATTACCTCTACGCCTAGGCCATCTTTGCACAATAAATGTTATGACACGTAGCTCAAGAAAGAGATCTTTTGTCTTCCCAAGACCCTTAGATCCTATCAACTCCCCAAGTGTCAGACACAAACCAAGAACCTTCACACTTCATCAACAGGCACATCCCCGGGAACAATGAAGAGAATTTATGAGCATCGTATCAATCCATGAGTTGGGCTGATTTTACAACACAGGGCATAAGCAAATGAAACTGTTGACCATAACCCATGCGTGTTATATCGCCCATGCCAACAAGACGATAACAGTCGCGGGAAAAATATTATCCTCGTGCGCGATTTCCCTCAAATTGGAATTTCCCAAGGTGAGAATCACTGTCGCAGGCATATAAGCACAGACACAAACGACGGACCACCTCGCGCAAGTCCTCCTGATCTTCTTTGATGCGGGGGCTAACTCTAAGTCATTACTCATTTTCCTAGGAGCAACGACTTGGGGCTCATGTTCTGGACTAGGCTCGGGCACGGCCTAATGTCAGGCACGACCCAATTTTCCCTCGCACGAACAACGACCTAATTGATGGCCCAATGCCTTGGGGTCCAAATTGGACATGTGTTGTGAATATGTCCCCTACCCGAGGACATGTCATCAATGTGTTACACACTCTTCGACACTATTATGCCCTTCATAACGAACATGGCCAACCCACTTTCACGAAGTCCATGAAACACTTGACTATGAACAAAGACTGTGTGCTGGTCTTCCCTATCCACGTATGATCCTGGCAGTCATTCATTGTGGGCCAGAGAATCTAGCCCATGATGGAGACCTTGGCCCAGAGCTGGAGACACTATAAATACCATATTTCCCTAGAGAGACAGTTATTCTATTCACTCTCATCAATTATGTACTTTCTCTCTTTTTACTCTGAATCTTTGACATCGGAGTATCTTGCAGATACACCCCCTCTTTCTCTAACAACCGTAGAAGCTCAAGTGTTGCAGACCACTGAAGATCCTTCTAATCCAAGTAAGATCAGTTACTATATAAAAAATTGTGTTCTTTAAATCACCCTGATTGACATGAAAAATTTGAACTTTAAAAAAATTGAAACTACATAAATTATAGAAATAACATGAGTAAATATTGTTATTTTTTCAAGTAGTTTGTTGAAATAAGAGAGAGAGTGAGATACATTTGAATGAAAATGTGTGATTGAATAGCACTACGGAGATTGTATTATATAGTGAGATTTGATGCTTATTCTAATAATTACATAAGGAATATACTACGATATATTATATTATATTCAAGATAGGCTAAGGAATATTCTATGGAATATTCTCTATATATATATATATATATATATATATATATATATATATATATATATATATATATATATATATATATATATATATATATATATATATATATATATATATATATATATATATATATATATATATATAATTGATTTTTAACACTCCCCCTCAAGTTGGATCATATATGTCATATGATTCGAGCTTATTACAAATGTAATCCACTCGAGAAGCCCTAAGAGATTTAGTGAAAATATCAGCCAATTGGTCTTCAAGATTTTACGAAACTTGTGGTGATTTCTCCTGAAAGTACGTTGTGTCTTACATAATGATGTTTTATTTTTATGTGATTGGTTCCTTCATGGAAAACCATAATAGATGTAATGTGGAGTGTCATTTGATTGTCACATATGAGTTTTGTAGCTTGGAGATCTCCCAACCTAAGCTCTGAGAGTAAACTTTTAAGCGATGCAAGCTCTTTTGAGGTTGAGGCCATAACATGATATTCAGCTTCACCACTAGATAGTGCAACTGTATTTTTTATTGATTCTCCATGAGATTATATTACCTTCAATAAGAACATAATTTCCATATATATATATCTCTTATTTGATGGTTATTTGAGCTAGTCTGTATATGAATAACTAACTATTTTAATATCACCTTTAACTTCATATAATAGTCTTCTTCCTGGTGCATTCTTTACATATCTAAGAATTCTAATGATTAAATCCTAATGACTATCAAAATGAGCGTTCAAAAATTGGATCACAATGCTCACTACAAATGTAATATCAGGTCTGGTGACTCTAAGATAGTTAAGTCTACCCATAATCCATTGATATATTCTAGTCTTTTTCAATGGCTCCCCCTAACCCAAAAGTAGCTTGACGTTGAGATCCATAGGAGTATCAATAGGACGAAAATCAAGCATATCGGTTTCACTAAGGATGTCTAATGTATACTTGTGTTGGTTGATTGCAATGTCTGATGAGGATTGGGCAACGTCAATGCTTAAGAAGTATCTGAGTGTACCCAAGTCTTTTGTCTGATTTTTTTGAAAAGATAAATTTTGAGATGCTTAATACCCTTTGTATCGTCTCCAGTGATAAAAATGTCATCAACATAGACCACAAGAAAGATGAATCGACTGATGGAGGAATGAAGAAAGAAAACATTGTGATCTGTTTCACATCTAGTCATACTAAATTGTATCAAGACAGAGCTGAAGCGGCCAAACCAAGCGTGTTGTTTAAGTCTACAAAGAGAACGACAAAGCTGACAAACAAGTCTAGAATTTCCAAAAACAACAAAACCTATAGGCTGATCCATATAAACTTATTTCTCCAGATTTCTATGTAAAAAGGCATTTTTAATGTCCAACTGATGAAGCAACCAATGATGAATGACAACCATTGCAAGAAAGATGCAGACTTAACTGATATTGGCTACCAGAGAAAAAGTGTCACCATAATTAAGACCAAATATCTTTGTGTATCCTTTGGCTACTAAATGGACTTTTAAATGATCGATCTAATCATATGGTCTAACTTTTATTGTATAAAACCATCGACATCCCACTATAGTTTTGTCTGGAGGTAAAGTAACAATGTCCCAAGTGTTATTTAAATGAAATGCAACCATTTCTTCCACCATCACCTAGCACCAATTGGGATCAGTCATAACTTTAACTGTAGACTTAGAAATAGACACATAATCTGGAGCAGATACAAAATGGACATAGAAAGTAGAGAACCAATCATAATTTAAAACACAAGAAAATTTAGGATTAGGATGATGATACCTAATACCTTTTTGTAATGATATTGAAAGGTCAAGTTCAGGTGACATAACTGGAGGAGCATAAGATGGTGTTGGTGGATCAATATCATCTCTAATATTTGATGGAAGTGGTTTTTGTTGTTGGTAAACCTGCAATGGAGATGTAGGGGATGAAATTAATGTGAGTATGATGGATGGGATATCTCGAACGTCTGAAGTATCATTCTCATATGGTAACACATAGGCAGATAAAAATGGCGAGGTTTCAAAGAATATGACATCGGAGGAAGCAATGTATCATTGAAGTTGGGGACAAAAAGAATGATATCCTTTTTGTATATGTGAGTAATATAGAAAAATACATTTGAGAGATTTGGTAAAAAGTTTGTCTTTACCTGGAGAGAGGTCATGAACAAAGCATGTGTAACTAAAGATACATATATGAATTGGGCAGAGATTATATTGCAGGTTCAAGATAAAGTATGGAATTTGATCTTGAAGGACTGACGAAGGCATTCATTTGATAAGATGACAAGTTGTGAGAATAGAATCACTCCAAAACGAGAAGGGTCATTGTGGTGAAGTAAAAGAGTACGAGCAATTTCAACTAAATGGATGTTATGTTCTTCTGCGACACCATTTTGTTGTGGTGTGTGAGTACATGATGATTGATGAATAATCCCATGTTAAAAAGATTAAAACTTGGATGACATATATTCACGAGCATTATCAGTGCGTAAAATTTTAATGGAAGTGTCAAACTAGTTTTTAATTTCGGCATTAAATTCTTCGAATATATGGAAGACATCTGAACAGTTTTTCACCAAAAATAACCAAGTATGTCGTGAAAAACCATCGATGAAGATTATGAAGTAATAATATCCTAAAGTTGACTTGACACAACTAGGATCCCAAATACCAGAGTGAACTAAAGCAAAAGGTGACACAAAATTTTTATTTACTCGTTGACAATAGGTGTGACGAATATGTTTTCCTAATTGACATGACTGGCACTTAAATGACGAAAGCTTAGAAAAACTAGGAACTAAAAGACGCGTTTTATTAAATTTAGGGTGACCCAAATGTTGATGTGTAAGAATTTGAGAAGCAATAGAAGCACGGGCCACCGATGGTGATAGATGATATAATCCTCTAGACTCACTCCCTGTTTCAATTGTATGTCTTGCACGTTGATCCTAGACATAAATGGAATTATCAATAAACACAACTGAATAATCAAGAGTATGAGTGAGATTTTTAACATAAATTAGATTGAAAAGACAACCAATAATCTATAGCACAGAATCTAAGGACAAGTTTGGAAGTGGGATTGTCTGACCAAGACCTTGAACTTTAATTTTAGATCCATCGGCCATGGTGATTGAAGGAAAATAATTGGAATAAGACAAGTGAGATAAATGAAATTTATTACCATCATATGATTAGAGGCACCAGAGTCAAAGACCTAAGAATCAAGAGAGAAGAATGTAGAGACAAAGGCTATAGGATTACCAAATTGAGCAACGACAAAAAAAGATGATGGTTGATGGGTGTTGTACCCCAAAATTTTCCCTCTCATTTATCAAGTAATCTCTCACAAGATCTCCTTTGATTCAAGACTGCACAAGGTTTGATCAGCTCAAGACACCTCCTCAAGCACTGATGACTGAAAATTAGGGTTTGAGTTTGCACAAGGACAAATGGACTTTTAATGCCCCATATGATTTACATGGATCATTTTTTACCCTCGATATTTCTTATGTCAAGTGTGATGCGGTGGGGGAACTGACTTGAGGTTTTGCGTTTGTTTTCGCAAATGTTTCGGTTGAGCAAGAGTCGCCACCGACTTTTTATTTTATCCTAAGGAAAGGTTTAAAAAGCACAGCAAAAACCTTTGAGATGTTTTCTTGGGTTCGGGGAGTAGATTATAGAAATGGAAGGTGTTAGCACCCTCTCTATCCATGGTTATCCATGGGCTCTTAGTTACTTGCTTAGATCACTTGCCTTTTGTTTTCAATTGTTTTAAATGGTGCTTGTGTGTGTGTGGGTTTGAAAATGTTTTGAAAAGAAGCCAATGTGGCGGCAACCTTTGTAATGATCCATGTGGGGATGTATACAAAGGTGTACGTCTTTTGAAAAAGGTTTTCATTTGTTTTTGAAAGTGTAGTGATGTGTGGTTTTTGAAAATAGGCAAGTGTTTTGTTTTTTTTTTGCAAGCTTGATTCAAGTAACTAAGAGTTTATCTACTCCTAAATTTCTCAAAGATTATTGCTATGTTTTAACCCTTTTAATAAGTTTGTTCCACCATTGTATTTGGTGGACAATCTCATGTTAGGATGTGAAAGGGACAGGCGCGGGTCATCGTTTTAGACCATAATTGCAATGGTGCCAAGTATCTTTGGGTATTTTCTTTAAGGGACTTGATCATTTGCTTTTGGAAGTATTTTGAAAATGTTATCGAGGGACTATGATCATTTGGTTTGTTTGTTTTGCCCAAAGAGACTTAACATGCAATATGGCCCAATTTGAAAGGCAACAAGTGGAGTATCCTAGGGGGTGCAAGTGTGATTTGTGTGTCCATTTTCATGCTTGTTTGTCTTGAGATTAGGTCATAACTATTTTGTCGTTTTTCGCATACAAACCCTAATTCTAACATGGCATAATTAGAAAGCAATAAAGCGCGAAAATAAATTTACTAAGCTATTACAAAACCAAATATGGGAAGGGGGGTACAAATGTTCAAATGGGGATTTTGACAAGTAATGTAAACCTAAAACTATTACATCAATATTGAAATATTTTACAAGATGATTAATTGCATAAATTAAATAAAATAAGACAAATATGCAAGAATGCAAAAAAGGTTTTTGTATATGTATGAAAAAAGTATTATTTATGTAAGAATAAAAAGAAAATAAAAGAAAGGTATTTTTAGGTTTTTTTCATATTTAGGGTAAAAACCCTAATTCTATTAAATAAAGGATATTATTATTTGATTTAATACAAGTATTTATTTATTATGTACAAAAAATAAAAATAAAATGAAGTATATTAAAAAAGTATTTTTTATATCAAATATTAATAAAAATGAAAAGTATAGATATTTTTGTATTCTAATCTAAATATATTATAAATATATATATATATATATATATATATATATATATATATATATATATATATATATATATATATATATATATATATATATATATATATATATATATATATATATATATATATATATATATATATATATATATATATATATATATATATATATATATATATATATATATATATATATATATATATATATATATATATATATATATATATATATATATATATATATATATATATATATATATATATATATATATATATATGTATTAAGTTCTAAATATGTATTATATATATAAATAATAATAATTTTTTAATATGTATAAAAAAGGTATTTTTTATGTAAAATATTTTCAGAGGGCATAATAAAATAAAAATGAAAATAAAAGTATTTTTACCTATTTCTCAATATTTTAATGAAATGTATATATTTATTTATCTAAGTATTAATCAAAAGAAAAATCATATAAATACCTAATAAATTAAAAATGGCGAGAAAAAATATTTTTATATTTTTTATGTCATGAGAAAAAATAAACAAAGTCAATCAAAAAAGAAAAAGGTCAAAAAGTCAAAAAAATAAGCAAATGGGCCTTGGGGGTGTAACAGCAGTTATGTGGTGCAAATAAGAAAACATGTTCCAGGCCCAGCCCAGAAGACCTGTCTTCAACCTCCAGCAAACAATGTTTGAAAAAAAAACGCGCGCCCTGTTCCTCATCTTCCAACTCTTGATTCTTGGCTTTTTAGCAAAAACTCATAACATAAAAAATGTTCAGCATGAAGAGACGATTCTAACCATATGCATAACTTGATCTAACTCTCTAAGATGAGGGAGAATTTCTCCTCCCCCAAATCCTAACCTAGTTTTTCTGCCATTTTCAAACTCCAAATTCTCACAACTCAAGCAAAAGAAATGAAAAGTAAAAACATGTACATGTTCAGTGGCATGAGTAGAACCTTGTTTCTTCACAAACTTAAAGCTAATGATGCCTAATAAGAGAGATACGAATTCAAAAACTTACCTGTTCAGTTGAAGTTCTATCTGGAGATGTAGGAACTTTCAGTGCAAGGTGATGATTGGAGAAGCTTCCTTGAGGTCCAGGGATGCTATTCCAATGTTTACTTTGTCTTGAAAGTTTCTGAATCGAGCTAGAGAACTTCACCTGCAAGTCAGAAATGTGAAAATGGTGGAAGTGGTTAGAGTGATTACAGGTCGTGCTTTTGCCTTTGGTTAGCTTGCATAGATGGTATGGAAGGTGTGTGAACTGGTTTTGGCAAGAATGCTTGAGAGAAATAGAAGTTGGCACTCAAACTGCAGAGGCAACTCTGTTTTTGCAGTTTGATGGTGTTTTTCGGTTTGATGATGTTTGGGAGGTAAATGGCTCGTGCAATAGCTTGGTTATGATGTGTGTAATGTGTTTGATAACTTTGTCTAAGTGTTTGTAAGCTGGTTTCTGAGTTGGTACAAGTTATGCCACATTTCTTGAACTTGAAGCAAACAAAAGCCACTTGATCATTCTAGCCTGTACATGCCCTCACACTATGTTGCATCTTTTTTGTCTTGATCATAGTGTTATGTCCATGAATCTTGTGTCCAAAGATATGCATTGTACCATTTGATTTGCAAACTTGACATAAAGTTCTTCTTTTCAAAAATGGATAAACCACTTTTTTCCAATTAAGGCTTAATTCCTTGTGTAATGACTATATGAACAAAACAAAGCTAAAACACAATGGATTGGAATTTAATTATTGAGTGTAACTTGGTTTAAGGACCTGTAATCAAGGGCATGCTGGTTTTGAGAAGTTTGCATAACTTATGAACATGAAAAATGGCCAATTCAAAAGTGAGTTTTTGCTATATTGTGAAATTCGATTCTCCCTAACCATGAGGTTGTTTGAGAAGTTCTTGGACATGTTGGAAAGCTTGGAATGTGTACTACAATCCATCTTTGAAGTGCAATTTGAAATTCCAAGTGGAAGTGTATGGAAAATGGTCTTGAAGTGGGGTAGAAAAACTTGTCAAAATAGGTTAAAAATTCACTAAGTTAAGAATGGTTTAGTGCCCTTATTCAAAAATTTGTAACTTGAGATACAAGCTTCAAATGAGAAAACTTTGTGAATCAAAGTTGTAGATTATGCAACAAGCTACAACTTTCATGTTTTGATATTTGTTTGAATCCAAATGGATCATGGTGAAAAAGTGGGGCAAAGTTGGGAAAAAATTAGGGTTTTCCATAACTTAGAAAAATTCTAAGTTATGAAAAATTCCATTTCAAACCCTAATTTGCATTTCTTGGTTTCTTGGTGAACAAGTTTCATGATTTGGCATGTTTTGATGAAAAATGAATCTTGACTCTTGATTTTGACCAAAAAGTCAAAGTTTGACTTTTCAGTGTACAGTCAAAATTGATCAATTGACTGGGAAATTCAACTGTCAATCTTGTGTACTTGGGATCTTTTGAGCTTGATGAATGTGTCAAGACCATTTCATGGGGTCCTTGAGTCCATGTGTGAGCTTGGTTTGCTATTGGCTAGGTCAAACAGTCAAAAATTGCCTTTGTGCAGTCAAAACCCTAAAAATGACCATTTTGCCCTTTTGGTGATCTGATCAAATTTCTTGTGGAATTGTGATCCAAACTTGATAAAATGGTCCATATGAGTTCATAATGTTGATGTGGGTCAATTTTCATGAGATTTGACTGTCAATTGGCCACAGTTGACTTTTTCCCCCAATACAGATGATTTCTAGGTCATCTGTCCAATTGACTGGGCAAAACTTGGAATCAAGACTTGAAACTTGGTATGGGTAAACTTGGGAGTCCAATATGAAGCATGAAAGTCATCTTAGGCATTTTAGGTCAAAACATCTTTGTTCAAACACAAACCCTAATTTGAGTCCACAATGCAAGGAGAAGTCTTGAGCAGAGGAAACCCTAACTGGATCTTGATCTTCAAGGTTTTTTGTGATGAGAAAATGTTGAGGAAATGGGAGGGCAAATTTTGGGGTACAAAAGTTGCCCCTGTTCAATCTTCTTGGACCTGAAGAGTTAGATTGGCAAGTTTGCCTCTCGTGACTCGAGGGTAAAAGGAGATTGGACACTAGAGTGCCCGGAAATTTGCACTCGCATGTTGAAGTATCAGCAAATGTGATGTCGGGAATGGGCTTACAGATGCCATTTGGAGAGATGGTGGATAGGGAGATGGGCTTATAGATGCCATCTGGAGATGTGACAGAACCTTGTCGGGAATGGGCTTATAGATGCCATTTGGAAGTGTTGATCGCACAAGAGATTCCTTAGCGAGAACTTGTGTATTTGAGAAAGACAGATGTTTTCCTGGCTTGTTACAGGTGTTTGATCTTCAATTTCCTCATGCAGATATGCCCTGGCTAGATACAGGTGTCGAATCTACAATTGGTTGCTCACAGATGTGCCCTGGCTGGATACAGGAATCGAATCCGGAAATAGTCGTCAACAGATATGCCCTGGCTGGATACAGGAATCGAGTCTGGAAATGTGGTCAACAGATATGCCCTGGCTGGATACAGGAATCGAATCCGGAAATAGTCGTCAACAGATATGCCCTGGCTGGATACAGGAATCGAGTCTGGAAACGTGGTCAACAGATATGCCCTGGCTGGATACAGGAGTCGAATCCAGAATTGTGATAGTTGTTAGATATGCCCTGGCCGGATACAGGAATCGAATCTTCGAACTCTTTAGACGTGCCCTGGCTAGATACAAGAATCGAGTCTGGAAACTGATCACTCTCAGATGTGCCCTGGCTAGATACAGGTATCGAATCTGGAATTGTGACAGTTGAAGGTAGTTGTCTTTGGGATTGTCTTTTTCCCTGAAAAGGCAAAAGCATAAGTTGTATGCAATGTCATGATGTATGATATGCATGACGTCATGATGTTCAACATGAGATAGTGTTGTATGCACTTTATCATGTATGTAAGCAAGATGTATAAAAATGTGAAATGTTTATAAATGTATTTTCGTCTTAGGAAAATAAATCCTTGACGACCGGCCAGGGAATTGCTCTGTGAAAGAGATATTTTGCCGAAGTTTTGCTGAGAGACCTGCTGAGGACTTCAATGATGGACTCCGCTGGGGATAATGATGATAAACTCCGTTGGGGATAACCGAGGATAGACTCTTGCCGGGGAACGAAAGAACTTCGCCGAGGGCGATCTTCCGTGGTAATTAGATGAGGATAACCCAGTTATAAGCCCTTGTGAGGAAATAACTCTGAATAAGACTCGGGAGAGATGTCCATACCCTGCAGGGAATGTTGTGCCTTTTCAGGATTGACGGGGAGTCAACTCTGCTTGGGGAAAGTACTGTTGAATCTTGTTTTACTCAGCGGGGAGTTGAGATGATCTGGTCACAACCTCCAGTCGAACCTACCTTGGCACCTTGGTGGACAAAGCAATCAGACTGCATCAGACAACTTTACATTGCCCCTGTCTCTGATGTCACCTGTAATTAATCTCTTGTTTTATATGCAAATATTTATGAATCAGCAATTTAATGTCAAATGCATATATCAAAAATGAACCTTGGACGTTCTTCGCAAAACAAAACAGAAAAGAGAAAAACAATGGCAATTTGTATAGACAAGTGAATTTGTATTGATTTGAACTTTGCCTGTGAATAGGCGTTTTTTGTACAAGAGCCTGACATCCTAGTAAGAGGACGCCGCTAAATAACATAGAATTTACAATTTTGAAAAGGAAATAAAACAGCTATGTGAAC
This sequence comes from Vicia faba, assembly GCA_948472305.1. Taxonomy (NCBI): domain Eukaryota; kingdom Viridiplantae; phylum Streptophyta; class Magnoliopsida; order Fabales; family Fabaceae; genus Vicia; species Vicia faba. Next base: position 523,492,860 of record OX451735.1, on the reverse strand, counting down.
AATCCCACTGGGTTCCAACTCTGCTATCGCCTTTAAGTCTCTGAGCGTCTCATCGCTTTGCTGCCTAGTCGAAGATGAAGCTGATTGGTCGATGCTGAAGTCTGAGCCAGATAGTTGATTCCGAATTCCGGATGCGAAGTGATCCAACGAGACATAGTGTTACGCTTTATCCCTAACTTTTGCCTGGACCGCCCTTTCGGGTTTTTAGTCCACCGGGATACCCATTTTTGCCCAAGTCGCCTTTTCAGGTTTTCGACTTGCCGGGTGTACAGATTTTATTCATTTCATCCCTTATTTTTGCCCGAACCCTTTTGGTTCGCCGGGAAGCCCTTATTTTTGCCTAGGTATGTCAACCTAGCGGGTCTTTTATTTATGCGTAGTATTTTTTCACTATGTCTGCATTGGCGGGGTGAGGAAGGTTGTCACCATCCATGGTGGTTAGGATCATGGCTCCTCCTGAGAACACATGCTTAACCACAAATGGCCCTTCGTATGTAGGGGTCCATTTGCCCCGGGGATCACTTTGAGGAAGGATGATGCGCTTGATTACCAGGTCCCCAACTTGATACTCTTGTGGTCTGACTTTCTTGTTAAATGCCCTGATCATCCGTTTTTGATACGTTTCACCGTGACAGATAGCAGTGAGCCTCTTTTCGTCAATCAGATTTAATTGATCAAGTCGAGTTTGGATCCAGTCATCTTCACTCAAGTCTGCATCCTTCATTATCCGGAGAGAGGGTATCTGGACTTCAATTGGCAAGACTGCCTCCATGCCATAGACCAAGGAGAAAGGAGTTGCCCCGGTTGACGTCCTTGCTGAGGTACGGTACCCATGAAGAGCGAACGGTAACATCTCGTGCCAATCTTTATAGGTCACTGTCATCTTCTGCACAATTTTCTTGATATTTTTATTAGCAGCCTCTACAGCCCCATTCATCTTCGGCCGGTAGGGAGAAGAATTGTGGTGCTGTATCTTGAATTGTTCACAGAGTTCAGTGATCATCTTGTTATTGAGATTGGTACCGTTGTCCGTAATGATTCTTTCCGGGACACCGTACCGACAGATCAGATTATGCCGGATGAAACGTGCCACGACGCTCTTGGTTACTGTGGCGTAGGAAGCTGCCTCAACCCACTTCGTGAAGTAATCTATCGCCACCAAGATGAAACGATGTCCATTGGATGCCGTCGGTCGGATCTCTCCGATCATATCGATACCCCACATTGCAAAAGGCCAAGGTGCCGTCAGGACGTTCAAAGGAACCGGAGGGATATGCACCTTGTCAGCATAGATTTGGCATTTATGACAAGTTCGAGAGTGTTGGTAACAATCGGCTTCTATTGTGGACCAGAAATATCCTGCCCGAAGGATTTTCTTAGCCATCGTGTGCCCACTGGAATGCGTTCCGAATGTACCTTCATGCAGTTCTATCATGATTTTCTCTGCTTCAGCCTTATCCACACAACGTAGTAGAGTCGAATCATGATTCCGTTTGTAGAGAATGCCGTTGCTGAGGAAGAATTTTGCCGCAAACCTCCTCATGAACTTCTTGTCATTGACAGATGCACCTTCAGGGTATTCCTGAGCTTCCAAGTACCTCTTCACCTCATGATACCAAGGTTTTTCAGTCACCTTCTCGGCCTCGAGATCGCAGCAGTATGCCGGTTCATCTAACTTCTAGATAATGATCCGGGGAGCCTCGTTGTCCCATTTAACTTTGAACATTGAAGACATCGTAGCTAGTGCGTCCGCTAGCTGATTCTCCTCTCTTGGGAAGTGCTCAAAAGTTATTTCTTCAAAGTGGGGAAGCAAGATTGACACATACTCCTTATAAGGAATAAGATTTGGGTGTTTCGTATCCCACTCGCCTTTGATCTGATTGATCACGAGAGCAGAATCTCCGAAGACACTCAGAAATTTGATCCTTAAGTCGATTGCAGCTTGCAGACCCATGATACATGCCTCATATTCTGCCATGTTGTTGGTGCAGCTGAAACATAATCGGGCGGTGAGCGGAGTATGAGTTCCTTTAGGAGATATGATTACAGCGCCGACGCCGTTACCCAAAGCATTGGAGGCTCCATCAAAATGCATAGACCATCGGGATCCTTCCTCAGGTCCTTCATCCGGTCCAGGTACTTCACAGTCAGTTACCACCATGATGTCTTCGTCCGGAAAATCAAAGTTCAATGATTGGTAATCGTCCACAGGTTGGTGTGCCAAATGATCTGCCAGTACACTTCCCTTAATAGCTTTCTGAGTTGTACACTGGATGTCATATTCTGTCAAGATCATTTGCCATCTCGCTATTCTCCCAGACAGAGCAGGCTTTTCAAATATGTACTTGATGGGATCCATCTTTGAAATCAACAAGGTAGTGTGAGTCAGCATATACTGTCTCAGCCGGCGAGCAGCCCATACAAGAGCGCAGCAAGTTTTCTCAAGCAGTGAGTAACGAGACTCACAGTCGGTAAACTTTTTGCTCAAGTAATAAATAGCGTGCTCTTTTCGGCCAGACTCGTCATGCTGCCCCAGCACACACCCCATTGAATTATCAAGTATCGTTAAGTATAATATCAGAGGTCTTCCTTCTACCGGTGGCATAAGAATGGGTGGCTCTTGGAGATATTCCTTTATCTTTTCAAAGGCGGCATGACATTCATCGTTCCAGCGTACTACTTGATCTTTCTTCAGTAATTTGAAGATTGGCTCACAAGTAGCAGTCAGATGTGAGATGAATCGGGCAATGTAATTCAGTCGTCCCAGGAAGCCTCTGACTTCTTTCTCTGTCTTTGGAGTAGGCATCTCTTGTATGGCTTTTACCTTGGCAGGGTCCACCTGAATACCTTTGTCACTTACAATGAAACCTAGCAATTTTCCGGATCTTACCCCAAAGGTGCATTTATTGGGATTCAACCTCAGCTTGTATAACTTTAGTCGGTCAAACAGCTTCCTCAGATGATCAAGGTGCTCCTCCTCAGTTTGAGACCTTGCAATCATGTCATCAACGTATACTTCAATCTCATGATGGATCATATCATGAAATAAAGCAACCATGGCACGTTGATAGGTTGCCCCAGCATTTTTTAATCCGAATGGCATGACCTTATAACAGAAGGTTCCCCACTGAGTCACAAAGGTAGTCTTTTCCATATCTTCCGGAGCCATCTTGATCTGATTATACCCTGAAAAACCATCCATGAAGGAGAAAAACTTGTGTTGAGCAGTATTGTCAATAAGAACGTCGATGTGAGGTAAGGGGAAGTCATCTTTGGGGCTTGCTCTGTTCAGATCTCTGTAGTCGACACACATCCTGACTTTTCCATCCTTCTTTGGTACTGGCACCACGTTGGCAACCCACTGAGGGTAAGAAGTTACTGCTAGAAACCCGGCATCGAACTGCTTCATAACCTCAGCCTTGATCTTTTCAGACATCTCTGGGCGCATACGTCGGACCTTTTGCTTTACCGGAGGGCAATCTTCCTTGGTTGGCAGGTGATGAACTACAATGTCGGCATCCAAACCAGGCATCTCTTCATAGGACCAAGCAAATATCTCCATGTAATCCTGTAGCATCTGGATCAATCGTTGCTTCACGCTGAGCTCTAGATTAGCCCCAATCTTGACTTCTTTCCTATCTGTCTCAGTACCCAGATTAATCGTCTCTACCGGCTCTTCATGTGGTTGAATAGCCCTCTCCCCCTGGAGTAGCAGTCTTGCGAGTTCACCAGGCACTTCGCAATCATCTTCACCTTCGTCTTCGGCCAAGTTGATCGGATTCTCGAAGTCATAACTTGCGGTAGCAGAGCTGTTACCAGTGGGATCCAGAGTGGATTGAAACCTGTATAAGTGAGTGTGTGTAAATATAGCTGTTTTGCAATATATAACACAAAGAAAAAAGAGCACAAGATTTGAAATGCAACAAACGTCCAATGTTTTGATTGATGATATATGGAAATGTCATACAAAAAAGCCCTCACAAATGGAGCTACGATGCCCCGGGTAGGACACCGAGCCAACAAAGTTTTAACATATTGTTTGTTACAAATTGGAAATCAAAAGAAATTAATTACTGCGTGACAAATGTGATAGGTGTAAAATCCTTTGTCGTCTAGTTGCTCGGTCCGTTGCTGGTAGTCGGGTAGATCCAACTGTCAAACTCTGTTTCCTCTACATCCTCCTCGATGGCATTCACCCTTGGGTTGGAGATAAACACCGGAGCCTTTCTGATCTTTTCCTTGCGCACAGCCCTCTGAGCCTCTGCAGTAAAGCCCAACCCAAACTTGTCGTTCTTTTGAGTGAAGTCAGGAAGCTGACCCTAGTTTGCACAATCGCCTTTCTCGATTACAGCCCGGGCATCCTTCAAGGACGCCATCTTCAACGGAAAATCTTCTTCCACCACTGCCTCAGCCGATGCCAACACTGGGGGTACTTCCTCAAAATGCTGAAAGGGGGTCTCAATAAACTCCCCGTCCATCTCGATATACCAGAATGAATTCAAGTGGCTCACCATGTACTCCTCCTCGCCCTGCACAGTGACAATCTTCCCTTTGACAGGGTATTTGAGCTTTTGGTGTATAGTGGATGTTACTGCCCCAGCTTTGTGAATCCAGGGTCGCCCCAACAAGCAGGAGTAAGATGGACGAATATCCATTACATAGAATGTTGAGTTGAAAACTTGGGAACCCACACGAATGGGGATGTCTACTTCACCGTGCACCATCCTCTTAGAACCGTCGAAGGCTCTAACAATGATGTTACTGGGTTTCAACTCCAGGCCCTCACAATCCAGGGGATCCAATGCTTTCTTGGGCAAGACATTTAGGGAAGAGCCGGTATCCACTAGCACGTGTGCGAGAGTAGTGCCCCTGCATTCTATGGAAACATGCAGGGCATCATTGTGATTTTTCCCTTTAGCGGTAAGGTCAGCATCCGAGAACCCTAAGCCATTGTCAGCTGTCAAATTAGCCACACAGTCGGTGAATTGATCCGCGGAGGTCTCTTGTGGCACATGGGCCGTTTTTAGAAATGAAATCAGGGCTTTTGCATGGGCCTCTGAGCATAGCAGCAATGATAACATAGAGATTTTGGAGGGAGTATGCCCCAACTGTTCAACAACGTTAAAGTCACTCTTTTTGATAATCTTAAGAATTTCCTCCATTTCTTGTTGGGAGGCTTCTACAGCAGTCTTCTTTTTTGGTGCCTCCGTCCTGGCAGGCGAATCAGTAGCAACTTCTTTGCCCCGAGCATCAGAGGACTCAGCGGCAGTAGTAGACACAGGAACTTGAATTGGAACATGCACACTTGCAGGTGTGATGGTGAGAGGTTTTCGGATAACTTGGCGGTGCAATGTCAGGCGAGAAGAGCCTGCCACTGCGGGTAATCTTTGCGGGACCAGTGATATTACTGATATTGGTATTGGTGTTGAACTCCTGCTTCACCCCAAGCACATACACGTCGGCTCCATAATGCCATGGGACCGCTTTATCAGACTCATACGGGAGAGGCCCCGGGACAGTAATAGTGATGGGTGCAACAGACATAATCTGGACTGGTTTCTTTACGGGAGCTTTGGCAGGATTATAAATTGTGACAACAGATATTTCTTCAACGGAAACAGACGGAACAGCAGTTTTCTTGAATAGAATTTCCTTGCTATCCATCAGGCCTTGGATGCCTGATTTTAGCAGTGGACAACCGGTAGGGATAATAGCACATAGGAGGCAACCCTTACTACAACCTGGAAATAAACCGGCTAGTAGTAAGTTCCTCTTAACAGTCAAAAGAGGGGTAACAACTTCATTCACCGAAACAGCATACAACTCTTCTTCAATGGCATTTACTCTATGCTGGGGCATAGGAGCAGTTACAACATTCGGTCTCTCAGGCGCTTCAAACTGAATTTCCTTCGCGTCGATAAGATCTTGCACTTTGTTTCTCAAGGCCCAGCAATCATCAGTAGTGTGCCCGGGACTATCAGAATGATAAGCACGCCGGGCATTTGGGTTATACTTAGGAGATGCAGTGTTGACGACCTTAGGAGCTTCTTTGAGGGTCACCAAGTTGGTTGATAATAGTTGGGGTAAGATTTGAGATAAGGTCATACTCAGCCGAGTATACTGCCTCTTGGGCCTTTCACTTCTTTGTTGATTGTACTGCTGAGGAGCAGCAACAGGTTTTGAGATGACCAAAGCGTTGACGGCTTGGCGATTTTCGGGCTTGACTTGTCTTCTAGGACCATAGACGGCGCTTGCTTCTTTCTTAAACGATCTCTTCTCAGTACTTGTAGAGGCATCCTTTTGTATCTTGCCTGACCTGATGCCAGCTTCAATTCTTTCTCCCGTTAGAATCAAATCCGTAAACCCAGCGGAGGAGTTACCAACCAAATGATTGAAGAATGGACCAGACAAAGTCCCTAGGAACATATCAACCAGCTCACGATCAGTCAATGGAGGCTGCACCCTGCCAGCCAAATCTCTCCATTTTTGTGCGTACTCTTTGAACCCTTCACCCGTTCCTAGAGACATACCCTGAAGTTGGGTACGCGTAGGAGTGAGATCAGAATTGTATTGGTATTGTCTGTAGAATGCGGTTGCCAAATCTTCCCAGTGTCGGATGCTAGTTCCATCTAATTGGTAGAACCATTCAAGCTGTGACCCCGAGAGGCTATCTTGGAAGAAGTGAATCCAGAGGTTCTTATCCGCCGTGTAAGGTTGGATCTTCCTTACGTACGACCTTAGATGAAGCTTTGGGCAGGAGACCCCATCATACTTGGCGAAAGCAGGCGCCTTAAACTTGTGAGGAATTACTACCCCAGAAGATAACCCCAGATCTCTGAAATCCAGTCCCGACACATTCTGAATTTCCATGGCGCTCAAGCGGTCTTCCAATTGCTTGTATCTGTCAGCAGCAGGTGGGTATTGTTCGTCGTTGTAGTCCGTCTCGTTGTCGGAGACTGCGGGACTAGGAGCTCTTCCCCCTTGGGGACTGTTTTTCTCAGCAGAGGAAGTAGTTGGTTCAGCTTCATTGTGGAGTGTGTTCCCAAATCTGCGTCCGGCGTTGAACAACGCAGTCCTCTTTTTCTTCTTCTTCTTCAGGAGTAGAGTCTTCAACTCTTGCTGACCTTGGGCTAGGCTTAGGACCATCTCTTGAAACTGTGCACTTTGGGCCTGAAGGGCCTTGATTGCTTGCTCACTGGAGGAGTCTGGATTCATGATGACTGTTCAAAATAAACAGCGAAGGAGATTAAGCAACCTGTGAAATAGGGTACCTGCTGTGCATATGGTGCAATGGAATGCGTATGTTTTATGTTTTCAAAGACAAACAAGATTCAACTTTGTAGACAAAAGGGAAACACACTTCATTAGATTAAAATTTTCAATTGTTCAACAATTTGCCCTTAGGCATTACAGGAATGAAAAATACTGGAAAACTAAAAAAAGAAATATCCAAAGCTCATCAATGCTCCCATGGCCTCCTCTTCTCAGTGCTGATGTAGTTGTTCAGGACCCGATCTTCCTCCAATTTCTTAGTCAGCCTCTGGATCTTCCGTTCCTGCTCGTTGAACTTCTCCCGATAGAAATCCCGTTCTTCCTTTAGCTGTGCCCAAGATCTCTTCATCGTGTCAAAATCAGTGGGTATCTGAGGAGGGAGGACAGTTGGAGGAACCCCATCTTCATCAGGAGATTCAAGAATGAGAGGTCTAACAGCTTCGTATGGCATACCTAACCTCTGAGCGCGGATGCGGACCCATTTGCAATAGGGCTCCATTGGTAGAGAAGTCTTTGGTCCCAACTCATGTGGGTCAGCTTTGTGAATTTTGTCCCAAGCTCTAATGAATCCATGGCGTATTTTGTCACTGTCTACCTGGAACTCAAAATGGAAGTGAGGAACCAGCATTTCATGAGGCCCATCTCCTCTGGCTCTTCCAAACTGACGGAGAGCTAAGCATGGATTGTAAGAGATTCCTCCTTGGATACCAATCAACGGAACATTAGGGTATTCTCCGCAGCGGTCAATAACAGCTACCTCACCCAAACCTCTGAGAGTCCAGGTGATGTCATTATCAGTGAGAGACATTAACCTCCGAGCCCAACCTTTTCCTTCTTCATTCTTCAGCACGAACTTAGGAAGGTGCGAAATAAACCACCTTACTAGCAAAGGAGCACAACACCACGGAGTTCCCCGTTTTCGAGCAGTACGAGCATAGAGTTGTTGTAGAATATCACCCAAAAGAGTGGGTACAGGATTCCGAGACATGAAGATCCTTAAGACATGGGTACTGATAAAGGTGTCAGGGTTGGGAAACAATACCAGACCATAGATCAAAAGAGCCAGAATATCTTCGTATGCCCTGAAGTCCAAGTCATTCCAGAAATCATTAGCCTTGCTAACCAGAAATTTGACCAAAAAGCCCTTGACCCCATTTCTAGTTTCCCAATTGGCTAATACCTCTTCTTTGGTCAAGGGGATAATTGCAGCAATCTCTTCAGGCCTAGGAGTCTTTTCCAAACCAGTGAATGGAGTTTGTTCCAAAACAGGGATCCCAAGCAGATAAGAGAATTCTTCCAGGGTAGGAACCAGCTGGAAGTCTTGAAAGGTGAAACAATGATACAGAGGGTCATAAAACTGGGTCAGAACACTTATCAGTTGTTGGTCCCATTTTGCAGTGATCAAGCCAAGGAGAGAACCATGTTTGTTGATGAAGGAAGAAGTGATTGGAATCCATCCAACCAAATCCTTGAGTAAAACTGGTGGTTGAACAAAGTTGAGCCGGACAGTATTCCTACGCACGGGCATCATGATGTCCTACAAAACAGAGCAAAGATGAAACTTTTTGTCTTTGAAATGGGTTAGTCCTTTATACAGGATGCATGCAATGGTATGATGGTATGATGCTATGATGAAGCACACCACAAGTATTCACATAGGCAAGCATGGTAAGGCACACAAGTCACACAAGACAACCTTAGGTTTCAGGCCAGCATGAATTTCAGGTATTACCCTCTTTTGGTTTTGTTGGTTAAAACCTGTCCTATCAAAAGTAACCGGGTTCTAGAGGATCTCAGATCATTGGCTACCCTCAATCGGTCATAACTCCAGCATCGCAATCTTTTCTCGCGGCCAGAACCATCTCGAGAGTTTAGCCTCAATGAGTGTAGCATACTGCTACTGTCCTAATAGCCAAGTTGGTCAATTTAGGGTTCTAAGGTTGGTTGGTGCTTAATGACTCCTTAGAAGACCTATATTCTCCCTGTTGCAACACAAGGGATATAGGTACAGACTAAGATGCCACACCAATGTAGCCACTGCTTCACCCATGTCGGTCTACGCCGGACAGGTCCCTCACAGATTATGCTACCTAAAAGGGTATTTCCCATATCCGGGTTAGGATCTATGAAACTTCGATGCAAAGCCCACAAATATAAAAGCAAACAAAGCAAACAATTGAAAACAAAGGTGATCTAAGCCCTAAGGTTACTCCACTTTAAAAATATCCCCAGCAGAGTCTCCAGTTCTGTGATGCGGTGGGGGAACTGACTTGAGGTTTTGCGTTTGTTTTTGCAAATGTTTCGGTTGAGCAAGAGTCGCCACCGACTTTTTATTTTATCCTAAGGAAAGGTTTAAAAAGCACAGCAAAAACCTTTGAGATGTTTTCTTGGGTTCGGGGAGTAGATTATAGAAAGGGAAGGTGTTAGCACCCTCTCTACCCATGGTTATCCATGGGCTCTTAGTTACTTGCTTAGATCACTTGCCTTTTGTTTTCAATTGCTTTAAATGGTGCTTGTGTGTGTGTGGGTTTGAAAATGTTTTGAAAAGAAGCCAATGTGGCGGCAACCTTTGTAATGATCCATGTGGGGATGTATACAAAGGTGTACGTCTTTTGAAAAAGGTTTTCATTTGTTTTTGAAAGTTGTTTTGAAAGTGTAGTGATGTGTGGTTTTTGAAAATAGGCAAGTGTTTTGTTTTTTTTTTGCAAGCTTGATTCAAGTAACTAAGAGTTTATCTACTCCTAAATTTCTCAAAGATTATTGCTATGTTTTAACCCTTTTAATAAGTTTGTTCCACCATTGTATTTGGTGGACAATCTCATGTTAGGATGTGAAAGGGACAGGCGCGGGTCATCGTTTTAGACCATAATTGCAATGGTGCCAAGTATCTTTGGGCATTTTCTTTAAGGGACTTGATCATTTGCTTTTGGAAGTATTTTGAAAATGTTATCGAGGGACTATGATCATTTGGTTTGTTTGTTTTGCCCAAAGAGACTTAACATGCAATATGGCCCAATTTGAAAGGCAACAAGTGGAGTATCCTAGGGGGTGCAAGTGTGATTTGTGTGTCCATTTTCATGCTTGTTTGTCTTGAGATTAGGTCATAACTATTTTGTCGTTTTTCGCATACAAACCCTAATTCTAACATGGCATAATTAGAAAGCAATAAAGCGCGAAAATAAATTTACTAAGCTATTACAAAACCAAATATGGGAAGGGGGGTACAAATGTTCAAATGGGGATTTTGACAAGTAATGTAAACCTGAAATTCTGGTATATGCCAGTCTTCAGATGTTATACTCAATGTCTAGACATCTGATATGACATAATACATACACTGCAAGGTAGATACCCAATTTTTAATTCAGTATAACAGAAGCATAGAGGTTGCCATATCTGCAGTTCTCGAACAAATAGCTTTGGTTTGTAAACTATCCATTCATAGCCTGATGTCTCAACATTGGTTGCAACATCATCTATCACATACCATGAAGTAAACAAACCCCTTAGTTTGGTTTATCATGCACACAAACCAGCAGGATATCCATTCATCTCTTTTGACATCATCTGTAACATTCACACAGTTTTATCCAAGCTGTACCAGATACACTTTGAAGGTGCAGAGGATAGATCACACGATGTACCTAGTTCTGTCCATGATCAACAGAGAGCAAGCAACCTTCACAGTTCTGTTTCTCCTGCACAGATATCAGCATGATGTCTTAACATGTTCTGAGACATCATCTGTTTCAACATTACAGTTTTACCTTGTTGTATAACAGACAGAATTATAAAGTGTTGAAGGTAAAAACACAAATCAGTTGTTGACCCAGTTCGGTGTAATACACCTACTCTGGGGGCATACCAAGCCAGGAAGAAGATCCACTATTAGCAATATTAATTCAGGACTAAACTTCACAAGTTCCCATCCTTCACTTAATCATCTACCCAGTGCAACCTATACCTAGGAACTCCTAGATAGAAACCTACCAGTTTCCATTCCTATTGTCGCAACAACAGAAGTCTTACTCCTACTCAAGAAGCAGTGCCCTCCCACTTGGTTTCCTACATTACAATGAATCTGAAGTAATGCAGAAATACTTAGACTTGCTTCACAGCTTCATCCAAGAACATTCAAACTCTTACCTACAGGTTTCGAGTTACATACATGGTAACCTTGCCACAGACCGACAGGTTTACCTAACAAAAACACCTTCTAATGTTACATTGTGTGTGTCGCCTAAGCCCTAGGTTACAATCTGTTATTTATAACCTATTACCTAACTCAGCAAGTTTTTCTCCTTGCTGTTACAACTCAGCAGCAAACTTCTCCTATAATCAAGGTCTTCAATCTTCTAGTTCCTAAAATATCTCCATATTTAGAAACAGTATTTTCTTCAAATATTCTGATTGATTCTTGATTGATCTTCAGATTCTCCACAAGAAACGCCTCATATATTCTCAGAGTATTTAGGTACCAGAACTGTAACTGAATTATCAATTCTGTTGTCGTGATGTCAAGTCAGATGTCATGACATTACATCTAACATATTTTCCTAGATGTTGAATCTCTTTCAGGCGCGATGTCACATGCTGATGTTGTGACATCTTACATAACATGTTGGTTCAGATGTTGAACTTCTTCAACACCACATATTAAAACAACAGAGGGGATCTGGGTAAACTTGCTTTCTTATTTGTTTTACAAATGAAGCCAACTCTCCAGCCAGGGCACTTACAATCTCCCCCTTTGGCAAATTTTGGCTAAAACAAATAAGTGCAAGTTGTATTTTGAGACCAGGCCACAACACAGTTGAGATGTTACAACATCTTGTCTAACATCTTCTTTTGTAGAGGCTGATGTCCTTTGAGCAAACAACAAGCCTCTGTCGTCAACTGTGAGCAACTCCACTCCATCGATGCCCCAAGAGGATTTCTTTTCTCCAGATTATTACTTGTGATCATGTAACTCAGATCACAAGTCACAACTATCCTCTTAACTCAGAACACAAGACACAACTAAAGTCACTTACTTAGGGATCATGTTGCTTTCTCCTGAGTCTTGCTGGACATTGCCGTCTGTTGCTTTCACCTGAGTCTCGCCTGAGTCCCTATCCCTATCTTTCTCCCCCTTTTTGGCTAGAATTTGACAAAGACTGCCCATACAGATCCATACCCATGCACAATTTTCCCAGATGCTAACAAACTTCATATTGCTGAAACCCTCTGATGAAGAGAAGGAATAGAGAGAGTCTTCATAAATAATGCAACTTTGGCATAGATAGTAACTACCTTGGTACTTTACTCTGACAGTTTCAGTGCCCTAGGACTGGTTTTAATGCAGGTACCTACCCTTGGGTTTGACCCTTTGACCATGTCAGGATGCCCTTTTAAAAACAGACATTTGTCTTTTAGAACAGACTACTCCCTTGTCTTAGGATCCCCTTTCCAAGACACATCGTTGGTATATTACACTCTGCATTAGTTATATAATACCTTTATTAGATGACAATTTATCACCTAAACATTCCAGCTCAATAAACTGTTTCATAATGAGACACAACATGCTCAAATCCTATGTCGTCATACATTCTGCTATTTTCAGATTAGCAGCTTGAAGCCATTCCATTTTCTCAAAGAGGATGGTTACTCCCTCTGAGTCATACAACTGTACACACATGGATTTATTAGTAATAATCCATACTTCATCCAATTTTCCTCCTGTCTGTAGTTTTAGAGGAAATTAGGAACAATGTCATTACCAATGTGATGACATTCGGTCAGACATAGTCTTCTTCAGTTTTGAACACATCATTCCAATAGTTGATAAGGTGCCACACTTTATATCCTACGAGTTTGATGAAGACCTTTTGTACAAACCAATACTCCCCCTGTTAGGGACAATCACTTCTCCTCATGGAAACAAGTAGGACACATTCAATACTCAGTTGGAACTTCAATGCAGCTTCTGATTCAAAGTAAATAAGACCCCTTGATAAATGGAAAACATAAGACGCATCTTCATGTCTTCAAGAGCGCACCCTCTGTTCAACAATATTGATTGAACACATTCATACTGTGAATCAAACTTTCTTGATAATCATCAGCTGTCATATCTGGATTATCTTGATTCTCAGAATCCACTGCTGAGATAGACCAAATGCCACTTTCATGTTTATCAGACTTCTTCCAAAGATATTCTGATCTTCCAATTGAAATTTGAACTTCAGGCTACAAGTTATCACAAAAGACTTAGATACACTGAGACAGAAACATGTAACAACTCCAAAGAGCTGCAAAGAGACAATCCTTTTGGAGGATCTAATCTTCAACTTCGTAGATCATCCTATCTTAAGTTGATGAGCCACTTCACTAAGCAAGAATCTGATGTTGAACCAAATGTCGCAGCATTATGTTATAACATCTAGTTGTTGAATTCAGCTCCAGACTGATCCCAGTGACCATCATCTAGATTATGATGTCTTCTTCTTCTTGTGGTTTTAAGTCTGAACATGTTTCCAGGAAACCCTTTCAAGGATCAAATGATTTTGCTGTCACCAAGGAGATAGCTCTAAGGTATCACTCTTCCTGTGATTCTTCACAGGGTCTAGAAGAATGAATGTTCCCACAACAGTTCTTTTGAACTCCAAGGATGGTACTTGTCACAAATAGCAATTGATCATAAATCCTTCCCATTATCCAGTAAGATACTTTCACCATTTGAATACTTGACATACTCTTCGTGTGTTAATATCTTCTTCTTGCAAGCTCTTTCTTTGAGAGACCAAAGAGTTGAGATATCTAGGTTGCCACCCTTGACTTAAGTAACCGACTTGAGACTCCTACCAGATCAGATTCATTATTAGGAATGAGAGAGATGAATCCTTCCTTGTAAATATGTCACACAACAACCAGAACCCATGTGACATAGATCAACACCAGGCTGAACTAATGTGAGGAGGTTAACCAAATCTCCCCCTCAAGCTATCAGTCATGGAAGCTCCACATGCATTGTGTACTAATGTCTCGACATGACATATGACATCCCTACCAGATTTTCGTAACTCCAAGAGCTATACCTTAACCAAACTCTGAGTCTTCATGATCCCAATCTACTTCTATGAAGGAGCAATAGTGCTGCACCATCATTGGCTTTTATTAACAAGTGAGCTTGTCTTTCTTCACACCACAATACTTCAGGGAACAATTGCTCAGCCCTGATCAATGTTACATCTCAACCAGCTTTTCTTCTAGAGTTCTGACTCCTAAAGTAACCTTTGGGAGTACACAGACATAGTTGACTTTACCATTGTCAACTTTGCACACACAGATGTCTCCTCTTCCAGGTCAGGAGTAGGTTCCAAACAAAGGTATCCCTTTGTTTGACACCCAAGACATATGCTCTTCGACTCGTAGCTGCATCCTTGTTCCACCATCACATAGAACATCAATTCCATCACCTTGGAACAGGGCCCTCCTTGAAATTCTTCAAGGTCTTCATATACCACTAATCCGTGAATATGTGATTCTTACCATCCTGAATGAAGAACGTCTTCATGAGTGGACTTGAGAGGACTCAAGTATCTGTGACATCTTCCATAGTTTATGTTGAATTCTTGAATATAATGGCCTTCAATCCACAAGAGGGGAAACACATCAGCGGAAGAACATAATACAACCCAATCTTTGCACACACACTCCACCAGACTAGCCTTCAAAAATAGACCAAGTTTGACTATGGTTCAAACCTAGCATGACTACTACACACAACTTCAGGCGTACACACATCCTAGGTTTGAAAATAATTCAAACCTAGAGCAGCTACCACACCACCAGGCCAAGTGCCAATTACCAAAGACAGGTACACACAATTCCTGTCAAGAATAGTCCATCCTCCCACTTCAAGGGACCATTCAGGGAAATAGCAAACCATTCCAGGTTACAATCTTCAGTACTAAGATTGACCTTGCAGATACCAGAAAGTATCGCCCACGGATCTCATCCAGAAACAGAACAGGATGCCTGCTCTGATACCAATTGAAATTCTGGTATATGCCAGTCTTCAGATGTTATACTCAATGTCTAGACATCTGATATGACATAATACATACACTGCAAGGTAGATACCCAATTTTTAATTCAGTATAACAGAAGCATAGAGGTTGCCATATCTGCAGTTCTCGAACAAATAGCTTTGGTTTGTAAACTATCCATTCATAGCCTGATGTCTCAACATTGGTTGCAACATCATCTATCACATACCATGAAGTAAACAAACCCCTTAGTTTGGTTTATCATGCACACAAACCAGCAGGATATCCATTCATCTCTTTTGACATCATCTGTAACATTCACACAGTTTTATCCAAGCTGTACCAGATACACTTTGAAGGTGCAGAGGATAGATCACACGATGTACCTAGTTCTGTCCATGATCAACAGAGAGCAAGCAACCTTCACAGTTCTGTTTCTCCTGCACAGATATCAGCATGATGTCTTAACATGTTCTGAGACATCATCTGTTTCAACATTACAGTTTTACCTTGTTGTATAACAGACAGAATTATAAAGTGTTGAAGGTAAAAACACAAATCAGTTGTTGACCCAGTTCGGTGTAATACACCTACTCTGGGGGCATACCAAGCCAGGAAGAAGATCCACTATTAGCAATATTAATTCAGGACTAAACTTCACAAGTTCCCATCCTTCACTTAATCATCTACCCAGTGCAACCTATACCTAGGAACTCCTAGATAGAAACCTACCAGTTTCCATTCCTATTGTCGCAACAACAGAAGTCTTACTCCTACTCAAGAAGCAGTGCCCTCCCACTTGGTTTCCTACATTACAATGAATCTGAAGTAATGCAGAAATACTTAGACTTGCTTCACAGCTTCATCCAAGAACATTCAAACTCTTACCTACAGGTTTCGAGTTACATACATGGTAACCTTGCCACAGACCGACAGGTTTACCTAACAAAAACACCTTCTAATGTTACATTGTGTGTGTCGCCTAAGCCCTAGGTTACAATCTGTTATTTATAACCTATTACCTAACTCAGCAAGTTTTTCTCCTTGCTGTTACAACTCAGCAGCAAACTTCTCCTATAATCAAGGTCTTCAATCTTCTAGTTCCTAAAATATCTCCATATTTAGAAACAGTATTTTCTTCAAATATTCTGATTGATTCTTGATTGATCTTCAGATTCTCCACAAGAAACGCCTCATATATTCTCAGAGTATTTAGGTACCAGAACTGTAACTGAATTATCAATTCTGTTGTCGTGATGTCAAGTCAGATGTCATGACATTACATCTAACATATTTTCCTAGATGTTGAATCTCTTTCAGGCGCGATGTCACATGCTGATGTTGTGACATCTTACATAACATGTTGGTTCAGATGTTGAACTTCTTCAACACCACATATTAAAACAACAGAGGGGATCTGGGTAAACTTGCTTTCTTATTTGTTTTACAAATGAAGCCAACTCTCCAGCCAGGGCACTTACAAAACCTAAAACTATTACATCAATATTGAAATATTTTACAAGATGATTAATTGCATAAATTAAATAAAATAAGACAAATATGCAAGAATGCAAAAAAGGTTTTTGTATATGTATGAAAAAAGTATTATTTATGTAAGAATAAAAAGAAAATAAAAGAAAGGTATTTTTAGGTTTTTTTCATATTTAGGGTAAAAACCCTAATTCTATTAAATAAAGGATATTATTATTTGATTTAATACAAGTATTTATTTATTATGTACGAAAAATAAAAATAAAATGAAGTATATTAAAAAAGTATTTTTTATATCAAATATTAATAAAAATGAAAAGTATAGATATTTTTGTATTCTAACCTAAATATATTAATAAATATATATATATATATATATATATATATATATATATATATATATATATATATATATATATATATATATATATATATATATATATATATATATATATATATATATATATATATATATATATATATATATATATATATATATATATATATATATATATATATATATATATATATATATATATATATATATATATATATATATATATATATATATATATATATATATATATATATATATATATATATATATATATATATATATATATATATATATATATATATATATATATATATATATATATATATATATATATATATATATATATATATATATATATATATATATATATATATATATATATATATATATATATATATATATATATATATATATATATATATATATATATATATATATATATGTATTAAGTTCTAAATATGTATTATATATATAAATAATAATAATTTTTTAATATGTATAAAAAAGGTATTTTTTATGTAAAATATTTTCAGAGGGCATAATAAAATAAAAATGAAAATAAAAGTATTTTTACCTATTTCTCAATATTTTAATGAAATGAATATATTTATTTATCTAAGTATTAATCAAAAGAAAAATCATATAAATACCTAATAAATTAAAAATGGCGAGAAAAAATATTTTTATATTTTTTATGTCATGAGAAAAAATAAACAAAGTCAATCAAAAAAGAAAAAGGTCAAAAAGTCAAAGAAATAAGCAAATGGGCCTTGGGGGTGTAACAGCAGTTATGTGGTGCAAATAAGAAAACATGTTCCAGGCCCAGCCCAGAAGACCTGTCTTCAACCTCCAGCAAACAATGTTTGAAAAAAAACGCGCGTCCTGTTCCTCATCTTCCAACTCTTGATTCCTGGCTTTTTAGCAAAAACTCATAACATAAAAAATGTTCAGCATGAAGAGACGATTCTAACCATATGCATAACTTGATCTAACTCTCTAAGATGAGGGAGAATTTCTCCTCCCCCAAATCCTAACCTAGTTTTTCTGCCATTTTCAAACTCCAAATTCTCACAACTCAAGCAAAAGAAATGAAAAGTAAAAACATGTACATGTTCAGTGGCATGAGTAGAACCTTGTTTCTTCACAAACTTAAAGCTAATGATGCCTAATAAGAGAGATACGAATTCAAAAACTTACCTGTTCAGTTGAAGTTCTATCTGGAGATGTAGGAACTTTCAGAGCAAGGTGATGATTGGAGAAGCTTCCTTGAGGTCCAGGGATGTTATTCCAATGTTTACTTTGTCTTGAAAGTTTCTGAATCGAGCTAGAGAACTTCACCTGCAAGTCAGAAATGTGAAAATGGTGGAAGTGGTTAGAGTGATTACAGGTCGTGCTTTTGCCTTTGGTTAGCTTGCATAGATGGTATGGAAGGTGTGTGAACTGGTTTTGGCAAGAATGCTTGAGAGAAATAGAAGTTGGCACTCAAACTGCAGAGGCAACTCTGTTTTTGCAGTTTGATGGTGTTTTTCGGTTTGATGATGTTTGGGAGGTAAATGGCTCGTGAAATAGCTTGGTTATGATGTGTGTAATGTGTTTGATAACTTTGTCTAAGTGTTTGTAAGCTGGTTTCTGAGTTGGTACAAGTTATGCCACATTTCTTGAACTTGAAGCAAACAAAAGCCACTTGATCATTCTAGCCTGTACAGGCCCTCACACTATGCTGCATCTTTCTGTCTTGATCATAGTGTTATGTCCATGAATCTTGTGTCCAAAGATATGCATTGTACCATTTGATTTGCAAACTTGACATAAAGTTCTTCTTTTCAAAAATGGATAAACCACTTTTTTCCAATTAAGGCTTAATTCCTTGTGTAATGACTATATGAACAAAACAAAGCTAAAACACAATGGATTGGCATTTAATTATTGAGTGTAACTTGGTTTAAGGACCTGTAATCAAGGGCATGCTGGTTTTGAGAAGTTTGCATAACTTATGAACATGAAAAATGGCCAATTCAAAAGTGAGTTTTTGCTATATTGTGAAATTCGATTCTCCCTAACCATGAGGTTGTTTGAGAAGTTCTTGGACATTTTGGAAAGCTTGGAATGTGTAATACAATCCATCTTTGAAGTGCAATTTGAAATTCCAAGTGGAAGTGTATGGAAAATGGTCTTGAAGTGGGGTAGAAAAACTTGTCAAAATAGGTTAAAAATTTACTAAGTTAAGAATGGTTTAGTGCCCTTATTCAAAAATTTGTAACTTGAGATACAAGCTTGAAATGAGAAAACTTTGTGAATCAAAGTTGTAGATTATGCAACAAGCTACAACTTTCATGTTTTGACTTTTGTTTGAATCCAAATGGATCATGGTGAAAAAGTGGGGCAAAGTTGGGAAAAAATTAGGGTTTTCCATAACTTAGAAAAATTCTAAGTTATGAAAAATTCCATTTCAAACCCTAATTTGCATTTCTTGGTTTCTTGGTGAACAAGTTTCATGATTTGGCATGTTTTGATGAAAAATGAATCTTGACTCTTGATTTTGACCAAAAAGTCAAAGTTTGACTTTTCAGTGTACAGTCAAAATTGATCAATTGACTGGGAAATTCAACTGTCAATCTTGTGTACTTGGGATCTTTTGAGCTTGATGAATGTGTCAAGACCATTTCATGGGGTCCTTGAGTCCATGTGTGAGCTTGGTTTGCCATTGGCTAGGTCAAACAGTCAAAAATTGCCTTTGTGCAGTCAAAACCCTAAAAATGACCATTTTGCCCTTTTGGTGATCTGATCAAATTTATTGTGGAATTGTGATTCAAACTTGATAAAATGGTCCATATGAGTTCATAATGTTGATGTGGGTCAATTTTCATGAGATTTGACTGTCAATTGGCCACAGTTGACTTTTTTCCCCAATACAGCTGATTTCTAGGTCATCTGTCCAATTGACTGGGCAAAACTTGGAATCAAGACTTGAAACTTGGTATGGGTAAACTTGGGAGTCCAATATGAAGCATGAAAGTCATCTTAGGCATTTTAGGTCAAAACATCTTTGTTCAAACACAAACCCTAATTTGAGTCCACAGTGCAAGGAGAAGTCTTAAGCAGAGGAAACCCTAACTGGATCTTGATCTTCAAGGTTTTTTGTGATGAGAAAATGTTGAGGAAATGAGAGGGCAAATTTTGGGGTACAACATCAAGTTTCAAGTCTTGTATCACATTTTTGCTCAGTCAATTGATCAATTGACCTAAAATCACATGTATTGGGGAAAAAGTCAAGCGTGGTCAATTTACAGTCAAACTTCATAATTTTTATCCATATCAACATCATGTACTCATATATGTCATTTTATCAAGTTTGGATCACAATTCCTCAAGAAATTTGATCAGATCATTAAAAGGGCAAAATGGTCAAAATTAGGGTTTTGACTGAGAAGGTGCAATTTCTGATTTTTTGACCTAGAAAATGTTTGTTTGGTTTAAGTCATGAACTAAAGGATTCAAATGCTTCATTTTGACCTAATGAAATAGCTCAAAACATTTCTCAAGATCAATTGGTTGACAGATGAATTTCAGTCAACTAATGAAAAGTCAACTGTATACTGAAAAGTCAAACTTTGACTTTTTTGATCAAAATCAAGCTTCAAAGATTACAATTCATCAAGACATGTCAAGATATGAAACTTGTTCATCATGAAATCAAAAAGTCAAGATTTCATTTTGAAAAGTCAAAATTTCTAAACTTAGAAATTTTTCTAAGTGTTGGAAATTCACCTTATTTTCATAACTTTGAGCCAAATTTTCACTATGATGCAAGATGATTTAAAGGAAACTTCCAACATGAAAGTTGTAGATCTCAATGAGATCTAAAACATTGTAGAATATAACTTTTTATATAAATTCATGGATTTCAAGTTATGATTTTAAGAAGACATGTTCATGAAACTTGAAAACTTAGTGAAATTTTGCCCTAGTTTAGGCAGGATTTTGACCTAACTTCATGGAAATTTTTCATATAGTTCCAAGATGAATCTTCAAAAATTTCCAACATAGAGGTTGTATAGGATGTTACAAGCTTTCGAAAATGTCCAGGAACTCATTGAGATCATACTTGAGCAAGGAGAATCGAAGGCAAGAAGTTAGGGTTTTCAAACTTGAATTACAAGTCATTTCTTGATGAACACATAATTCAATTTCAAAGTTAGGCTGCATAATCTTGCTTTACAGGCCTTATAACTTGTGTATCTTTCCATCATTAATGGATTACACAAACTTTTGAGCTATAATCTAAGTGGTTTAAGCATTATCCAATTCAAATTGCCATTTTGGGAAGAAAGTTAACAATGCCATTCTTGAAAAGCAAGCTTTATGTACAAAGTCAATTCTTGAGCCTCTAACATGTTCCCTCTGATCACACTCCATTTAAAAAGTCAAAATCAAGTTTGTTTAAAGCATAACCACTCTACAATAGCAAGTACACAAGGCATTGAAACTTGATTTTTCAAAGAAATCACATGATAAGCTTAAATATTTGCTTTTGAATTCTGATAAAATACAAGCCTCTAAACTTATTGCTTATAAATAGAGGCACTATTTTTGAGCTAAGGGACGAGCTGAAGCCCCCTGAAATTCTCCCAAACTCCCTCAAGCCAAAAATTGTCCAAAAAACTCCATTGATGCATAGTTTCTGACTTTGAACTTGAAACTCAGAATCTACTCGTGCATTTCTTGGCCTTTTACATCAAATATAACCTATCCATGTCCCTATTTCATAGATGTAACACCATTTGCATCAAACTCCATAACCAAAAATAGAGCATTGCAAGTTGACTTCTCCAAGCCATTCCAGCCATTCATTTCTCAAGCTAATCATTGCATTAGCTTCCTGGGAACTTGAGGAAGCTAACCTGATCATCACAACTCCTTGAAAGCAGCTCAAACTCATTTCACGATTTCCAGTTTTGAGGTACATTTTCTAAACTTCTATCTTTTCATTTAGGCATTGTTAGACTTACATTTGTGAAGATAAAATGTAGACATCATTGCCATGAAACTGTACATGTCCATAGATTTCATTTATATTGATTGAGCTTAGAGAATTTTAGGTTTGAATCTCTGAAAATAATTAGGTCAGAATTTGGTACTTTTAGAAATTCTCATTCATTTTTTATTTATAGCTTATGATATTTATATGGTTAGATTCGTATGGAAAAATGGAGCAGCTTTCATGTTTGCATATTTCATTTTTGTTGATAAATAGTGAAGTTACAGATGTTTAGGCTGGAGGTTGAAGACGAAGTCATATTTAGGAAATGACTTATGTTATGTATTTATTATTTCATCATTGTTACGGGATATACAGCCACCCTAATGGCAAAGGTAGCACGCGTGTATGCTGAGGGTCAGGGGTTCAACACCCAGCGCTACCTTTTGTGTAATTTTTCAATATTTTTCTCTTTTTTTGATACAAACAGCAGCGCATTGGGCCTCTTGCAGTGGGCTCTCCTCTTTTTGCTTCCTCTAACCCCCTTTTACTTTTGCATGCTGGCCCAACTTCTTTTATTATTTCATTTTTATTTATTTTCGTTTTCTTATTTTCTTTTATTTCAGTATTCTTTTATTATTTTTTTATACTATTATTATCATTAAATAAAAAATCCAAAAATATTTTATTATAATTTTTACACTTATTTATTTGCTTTCTTTATAAAACAAAAAAAGAACAAAAACATTTTTCATAATAAATTAATTTCTCTTTTCTTAGTAAATTAATATATAGATTTTGGTTTAATTATTATTATTTTTCTTTTTTTCATTTAAAATTAATTTAGAACTTAGGTTTCTTTTAATTAATTAATTTTCATTTTATTTTTATTAAGTTAAAACCTTTTCATAAAAAACCCTAAAAAATGCTTCAAACTTAATTTCTTTCTTATTTAGTTTAAGTTTAATTTTGTTTAATTTTAATTAATCATTTTATTTAATTAGGTTAAAACCCTTTCATGAAAACCAAACAAAAATTATTTCTTTTTCCATTTACATTCTTGCATTATTTTATTTTCAATTCTTGTATATTATTCAATATGGTTGTAATAGATAATTAGGTTCAATTTTCTTACAAATCCCCATTTGTAAATTTGTATACCCCATCCCCTAATGATGTAATAGCGTAGTAATTTTAATTTCCGCAATTTGTCGCTTATGCTAGTAATTAGGATTTGTATGGCAAGACTAAAATCAACAAGTAGCAAACCTTAATTCAAGATAAATAAAACATGTAAATCAAACACACTTGCACACTTGCATCCCTTAGGGTAATTCCACTTTGTTGCCTTACAAAAATGGTCATGTTATGCATGTAGGATATCTTAGCAAAAACAATTAAAAAATACAAGATCATAGTCCCTCAATGACACTATCAATGTTGCCTTTCAAGATGATATTAGTCCCTAAAAAAGAAATGCTAAGATATCTCACAATATTGTTATCATGACTATACGATGACCCACGCCCATCCCTTTACATCTAAAGATAAGGCTTCTTACCAAATTAATGGTAAGATAACAATATCAAAGGAAAGGAAGAAATGAACAAAGACTTTGAGTAGGTAGATTGTTCCTAGTTGCTTTCTCATTTTCAAATCAAACATCCTTGCATTTTTTCAAAACAAACACCAAACACTTTGAAAACATTTTCTAAATATGGAATGTTTTCAAAAGCCCAACACTTTGTATACGTTCTTAAGAACGAGAACTATTACAAAGTTTACCTAAACGAATGCGCCTTTTCAAAATACTTTCAAAAACCACACAAAGCATATTTTCAAACAAAAGAAAGTGATCTAGCAAGCAACTAAGAGCCCATAGATAACTATGGATGAAAAGGGTGCTAACACCTTCCCTTTTCATAATCTACCCCCCGAACTCAAGAAATAATCTCAAAGGTCTTTCATGTTCTTTTCACCCTTTTCTTTATTTGGATAAAAGAAAAGCCGGTGGCGACTCTTGCTAACCGCAACAATTGCAATAAACACAAAATATCTCAAGTCATTTCTCCCACCGTATCACAATGGGTTACTTTAAACTGAAGGAACTCATTGTAATTGGTGGTTGGAATAGTATCTTCTTTTGTGATAGTTGGTTGAGCAACAACAACCCTAGGTTATTGTTGTGGTTCTCTTGCCTTTATACGATATTTAATTATCCTGGTTAGTTTCTCACACAGGATGAGCGAAACTTTGGTAAAAATGACGGAATTCAGTGATGCAATGATCTTCCATGAGAGTTGGTGGCAGAAAAATGTGCTAACAAGGTCATTAAGTGGTGTGGAGAACAATGATGGTTGCGAATAACGGAGAAACATGGGTTGTTTGAACCGGAACACATACTTTTATAAAAGGTAAACAAAAACTGAGTATGTATCTGAAACCAGAATAGAAAACCGAGCATGATGATAATTTTTGGGGGATAAGTTGGATCTGAAGATTCACTTCTGCAGGTGGTGGTATTTTGCTGGAAGGTCACTAGAAACAATGGCGGCAACAGTGGTAGTGTGGGAGTGATCGGGAAATCAATGTCAGAAAGAGTCACGGTAGTGAAAAGAAGGCTAATTGAAGTTGAGACGTGTTTTTCCAAAAAAAATTATCATTGAAAGACAGTAAATCAAGCACGTAAAGCACAGTGAAAAGTTGCCTCTCAAAAAACTCTATATATCATGTTGTTGAAATAAGAGAGAGTAATAAACATTTAAATAAAACCATATATTAGAATAGTACTATAAAAATTGTATTATATAATAAATTTATAATTTATTGTATGAATTGTGTATAAATATTGTAATATACATAGTAAGATTTACCGTTTATTGTATCTAGTAGATAAGCTAAAGAATATTTTATGAAATATTCTATATACATTAACATACTTAAATAGTAAAAATATTGATGAAATGAATTTGAAGTGATGGAACTATTGAATCAATTTTATGTCTTTTTTTAATCTTCATCATATCCCTGAATAGTATTCTCTTTGTTCATTTTTAATTATCACTTTTTAATTTTTTACACATACCAATGAAACTAATGATTGTTGTTACTTTTAAATAATTATTTTTCTTTTATCTATAATATCTTTAACTTTTTATTATCTTAATTTATTTTCTCTCTCTATATAATATTAAATAAGGGAGGATAATTTTGACAGAACAATCAATAACACTATTTTGAAATTTAAAAGTGACAATTAAAAAAAATCATAAATGTGACCATTAAAAAGAACAGAGGAAGTACAAGTTTAAACTAACATCATTATTTATTAACTACATCACACAATATTCATACTTGTAGAAATTCTCATTCATTGTCCAAAACTGTTAGAACATACACAAAAATGAAGTTGATAAATTGATGGTGAAAAGTGATTAATTGGAGAAGATGAAGTTTAGAAAGAAAAATAGAGATTATTAGAGATAGAGTAATCGAGGAGAAACTCATAAAATGGAATTAACTAATACTAAAACAATATTATAAGAGAGTATTTATATGATACATTTAAAACACACACAAGACCAAATTGTCCCAAAACAGTCTAAAAATACAAAATTATCGCGCCAGAATCGGTTTTCTAAAACAGGGAAACCGGTTTCCTCAACTGAAAAACAAACTGGAAGTTAAAACTCATGACAGAAATTGGTTTCCTCAAATTGGGAAATCGGTTTCTCCTTTGAAACACAAAATTTTAACAGCTTCTAGAAGTGCTTTTCAAATAAGTTGTTTTACACGAAACGAACTTAGAAGCTTCCAAAATGCATTTGAATTATATCCAACATCCAAAACACCACCTTAATTCAAATGCTCAATATCCTTCATACCTAAACTCCTCATAAGCTTCTTGAACACATCATTTGTCACGCCTTTCGTCAACAAATCTGCAAGTTATTCTTTGCTTCGACAGTATTCTAACTTTAGCTTGCCTGCACACACCAGTTCCCTCAAGTAATGAAAACATATCTCTATATTCTTGATCCTACCATGTTTCATGGGATTCCTTGCAAGATTAATGGGTGAAATTTTATCAACCAAGAGCATAACAATTTTTTCTTCATTGTTGCCCAGCTCCCTTAGCAGATTCATAAGCCACACAGCCTGACACGCATACATCAATGTGGCGATATGCCCAGCCTCATAAAAAGAGAGTGAAACCACAGGTTCCTTCTTAGAGCACCAAGATATTAGAGCTCCGCCAAACATAAAGACATAACCAGCCGTAAACTTTCGAGCATCCTTATCTGCACACCAATTGGAATCTGTATAACCGAGTTACTCGCAATTTCGGCCCGTATCAACTGCAGGAAAGAGAATTCCACAACCAAGAGTTCCTTTGATGTATCTTAGGATCCTCTTAACTTCTTCCAAATGAGAAACCTTTGGTTTCTAAATGAATCTACTTGCAATACTGACACTAAAGGCCAAATCTGGCCGCGTATTGCACAAGTAACACAATGACCCAATCAACCTCCTATATTGAGTTGTATCCACACCTTGCTCATCTTAACTTTTTGGTAGCTGCAACCTTGCTTCATTCGGTTTTATGATAACATTACAATGCTGTATATAACACTTTTTCAAAATGTGAAGAGCATACTTTCTTTGATGCATAAGCAGCCCCAATTTTGACTTATGGAATTCTATGCCAAGAAAGTAAGTCATGATTCCAATGTCGCTCATTTCAAACTCTTCCATAAGCTCCCTCTTGAACTTAGAAATATTCACTTCATTGTTGACCGTAATTAATAAGTTGTCCATATATAAGAAAAATATAATCACTTATTTGCTTGCATCCATCTTCACATAAACACCATGTTCGGATACACACTTATTGAAGCCAACCTCAACTAGAAATACATTTATGTGTTTGTTCTAAGCTCTAGGTGTTTGTTTAAAACTATAGAGTGCCTTATTCAATTTATAGACTTTTCCCTCTTGATTCTTCACCATAAAACCAGGGGGCTGCTCTACATAGACTTCCTCCTCAAGTGGACCATTCAAAAATGAAGATTTTACATCCATTTGATACATTGACCAATTATTGCTATTCGCAATACTAACAATCAGCCGTATAGTTTCCAATCTAGCCACAGGTGTAAACACCTCATCATATTATATACCTTCTCTTTTCAAAAATACCTTCGCTACTAGTCGAGTCTTATGCTTGACAATTTCGCCTTTTGAATTTGCCTTCACTTTATAGACCCATCTTACACTGATTGGGTTTTTCCGTTTCGGTAAATCGACCAGCTCCCAAGTACTATTTTTCTCAATCGATTCCAGCTCCTCTTTCATCACACCACCCACTTTGAATTGCTTAATTCCTCTTCCGTGCTCACGGGCTCGGGTTCAGCCATAAGCGCAAAGTGAATAAGATCACCATCATTATTGATTTTATTATCATGGAATACTTCACAATCTCGGAGCCTTTGAGGTATACCTCTATGCGTTGTTGGACGTCTAATGGATTCATTATTTTCAACTTCGACCGGCTGCTGAACTGTTTCTACAGAATGCTGATTTTCTGCATTCTCTAGTGGAAACTAATTTTCAAAAACAGGGAAACCGGTTTCTTCTTCATGAATTTCAGTTCCAATAGCTTCAGGATGCAAAACCTGCGGAGGAAATTGATTTCCCTCATCCCAGAAACTGGTTTCCAGTACTGTCATGGATTTTTTCTTGCTGTCAAACAACCTCAACTTGTCCACGACCATATCTCGACTTATCACGATCTTCTTGCTACTCACATCAAACAATTTGTAGCCTCCGGTAGGATGATAACTAACTGGAAATATTATCTCTCCTTTTCATCCAACTTTATTCGAAGCTGACTCGGAATATGTAGAAATGCTACCGAACCGAAAACCTTCAAATGAATCAAACTTAGTTTATGACCAGACCATACCACTTCTGGTTTTACTTTGTACAGCTTCTTAGTAGGGCACCTATCAACAAATAGGCGATTGTAAATACGGCTTCACCCCATAGTTCCTTCAGCAAGCCTTTTCCCTTCAACATGCTATAAACCATATTCATTATCAAACGATTTCTTCTCTCAGAAACACCATTTTGGTGAGGCATATAAGGTGTTATAACCTCACACACTATATCCTCAACATCATTATAATTCCCAAACTCACTCGAGGTATACTCGCCTCCACCATCAGTTTTGAGAATTTTCAACTTGTGACCACTTTGCCACTTCGCCATGGATTTAAAACGTTTGAACACATCAAACACCTCATATTTCATATTGATTATATAAATCCATAACTTTCTACTAAAATCGTCAATAAAAGTGACAAAGTACATATTTCCACCATATGAGTCAACTTGCATTGGACCACAAACATCGAAGTACACCACCTTAAGATGATGTTTGGTTTTATGGATTGCATCCTTGCTGAAACTATTCTTATGTTGCTTCCCTTGAACACAATCTTCACAAATCCCAACTGGAATATTGATCTTAGGCAGCTCAGTCACCATACCATTCCTTTGTAACGCGTCGAGGTCTTGAAAATTGAGATGTTCGAGACGGTAATTGTAATGCCCGTAATTTAATTAATTATTTAATTAAATTATTTTTGGAATATTTATGAAGATGTGTTATAATTAATTGGATTTATTTTATTAAGTGGAGAAATAATATTAGAGATATAATATTATGTGGTGAAATAATATTAGAAGGGTAATATTATTTAATGTGAGCTTATTTTGAGAGATAGAAGTAATAAGGGGGTGTGTTGCTTTTAAGCCCAATAAGGAATAATAGAATAATAGGGTTATTTTATTATTTTTTGTTAGAATAGAAGGAAGAAGCAGTAGAAAGAAATAAGGATTTGGAAGATAACGTGCAAGCTGCTAGAGAAAGTGGAAAATGGCAAGCACGAGAATCCAACCGGAAATTGTAGAGCGACCTTCAATCCAAGGTAAGGGTGGGATTCTAAATCTATAATTGGTTTTATGATGATTGATATGTGGGGTTGGAGGTGATTGTTGTTTTGTTCCTGAATTGAAAATATATGATTGTTGTGTGATGAGAATCGATGAATTTTTGGATGAATAATGATGTCTTGATGTTGTTTAATTGTTGTATAATTATAAGGTAATTGATGGGTGATAAATTGTCACGATAAGATTAGGTTTAAGGCTTTATGTATGAATCTATAATGATAACAGGGAAGAAGAAACGTAGAAATATTGCAGTACAGAAAACGCAGAATTAGGCGTGAAGAATATCAGAAGTTGCTGTCTAGAATAATGAATCAATTAGGGATGGTGTTAGGTGTACTGTTCCTAATTAGGTTGATAACAGGAAAAGAATCAAAATAGTAGGATGAATAGAAAGTAGCAGTTCTGATAGTAGAGGTATGTTGACTAGAGCTGCGTTAGATTAGTGCAAGATAGAAGTTCTGAAGTTAGACGTAAGCTGTTAGGAGATGCGTGGCATAGTAAAAGGTAGTAGTTCTGATATTAGGAGTTGCATTAGTCAGAGGTTGAGTGGTCAGAAGATGAGATGATCAGAAG
The DNA here is from genome assembly GCA_948472305.1 of Vicia faba. Lineage (NCBI taxonomy): Eukaryota > Viridiplantae > Streptophyta > Magnoliopsida > Fabales > Fabaceae > Vicia > Vicia faba. Next base: position 523,463,159 of record OX451735.1, on the reverse strand, counting down.
TTGTATCTGGTCAGAGGTTAAGTGGTCAGAAGATGTCATGATCAGAGGTTGAGTGGTCAGAAGATGTGGCTGGTCAGAAGTTGCACTAGCCAGAAGATATGGCTGATCAAAAGATGTAACTAGGCAGGAGTTGCATTAGTCAGAATTTGTACTAGTCAGAAGATGGAGTTAGTCAGAAACTGTGACGGTTAGAGGTTGTATCTGGTCACATGTTGAGTCAGCCAAGAATTGTGATGAGCAGAACTTGTAGTGGTCAGAAGATTGTGTCGCCCATAGGTTGCGCCATTAGAAGCTATGTTATTAGAAATTGTGTTGGCCTTATGCTTCTTGTGCAGAACGGTGAACGTTAGATGCTTAGAAGTTGTTGTTTGAGCTATAACAGTAGGAAAGTGACGGTCTTGACTTTAGAGTTATAGAATGGCAGTGTTGATTTTACTGTGGAATTAAAATACAACTGAGTTATTAATGAGAAGTTATTTATAAATAAGTGATGTTTGATGAATTATTTTGATTATTTTGAGATGTATTTTGAGATGTTATTTTGAGATGTATTTTGAGATGTTATTTTGAGATGTTTTGAGATGATAAATTGAGATGTTTTGAGATGATAAATTGAGATGTTTTGAGATGCTAAATTGAGATGTTTTGAGATGATAAATTGAGATGTTTTGAGATGCTAAATTGAGATGTTTTGAGATGATTTGAGATGTTGTTAACTTGGGTGTTATCATTACATCCATGGTTGTGTCGCATACATTGCATTTTTGAGATAGAGCTTATGCTCGTCGAGATGGCCTGGATTGGCAAATTTTGAGATGAAGGCTATGCCTTGTTAATGCCTCTATTAATTGGCAAATTTTTGAGATGGAAGTTCTGCTCCAATGGTACCACATGCATTTGCATAGTTTTGAGTCACATTATATGAATTCATAAAGAAGTGTATTTTGATGTTGATGAATGAATATTATTGTTGAGATTGTCATTGATTATGAGATGAGAAGTGGTGATGTTGTTGATCTAATTTAAATATATTAATTATCATGCACTTTATTATATTGTTAGATATCTCACCCATTCTGTTTGAATGTTGCCCCTATGTTGGTAACGTGCAGGTAATCGAGAGTGAAGGTTCTATACCTTCAAATAGTTCGAGTCGGTGTTATTGCTCTGATATGTAACACTCGAGGGAATGAATGTTTGCTGATTTTTTATTGTTGGCTTTCAGTTGTTGAATTTTTAATTGATTATTATTAATTATGAGATGTTTCAAAGTTGCTGTTTTGTAAGAGATGTTATTAAGAATTCCACTGCGTAGATGTTGATTTATTTGATTAAAGATGTTATGTTGATGGTTCATCTGATGTTTGAAAAAAAAAGTGTTATATATCCACGATGAATGCAATGAATTTGTTAGAAGAATTTGTGACGTCCTGGTTCATTTGTATGATTGAAATTTTATAACTCTGGTTTATTTTGCATAATTGCTTGGGGTAGAATTGGGGTGTTACAAAGTTGGTATCAGAGTAAAAGGTTGGTCTGACCTTGTCGTCGAGTCGTAGTTGTCTAACAATCGAGTATTGTTATTTTGATGTTCTAATCGTTGTTTATGTTGTAGTGAGAAGTTGAAATGGATGGAAGGAATGATGCTGCTCTTGCTGCTACTTTAGAAGCAATGGCTCATGCGATGGAAAATCAGCCGAATGCTGACGGGAATGCTGGATCTCGTAGCTTGGCAACTTTCCAAAGAGAGAATCCACCTACGTTCAAGGGAAAATATGATCCTAACGGAGCATTGGAGTGGTTGAAAGAGATAGAGAGAATCTTTCGCGTGATGGATTGCACTCCAGCGCAGAAGGTTCGTTATAGGACTCATATGCTAGCAATCGAGGCTAATGACTGGTGGCTAGAGACTTGTCAGAAGTTAGAAGTTGCAGGTGAGAATGTCACTTGGGTTGTGTTCCGTAGGGAGTTTTTGAGAAATTATTTTCCTGAAGATGTCCGTGGTAAGAAGGAAATTGAGTTCCTTAAGCTGAAGCAAGGAAGTATGTCTGTTGTTGAGTACGCTGCCAAGTTTGCTGAGTTGGCCAAGTTTTATCCGCATTACACTGAGGAAAATGCTGAGTTTTTAAAGTGTATTAAATTTGAGAATGGGTTGCGCCCGGAGATTAAGAAAGCAGTTGGATATCAGAAAATCCGTGTCTTTGCTGATTTGGTTGATAGTTGTAGGATTTATGAGGAGGAAAATAATGCTCATTACAAGATTATTTGTGAGAAGATGGGTAAGCACCCACAGAATTGTTGTAAGCCTTATGATGCCCCAGCTGGTAAGGGTAAACAGAGAGTTGTTCATGGTCGAAGGACTAGTGGGGGAGATGCTCCTGCTGGTGTGGTTTGCTTTAAGTGTGGAAAATCTGGGCACAAGAGTAATGTGTGCACAACTAAAGTGAAGAGGTGTTTCCGTTGTGGTAAGAACAGACATGTTGTATCTGAGTGTGAGCACAAGAATGTGGTTTGTTTCAACTGTAAAGAAGAAGGGCACATTGGTAGCCAGTGTCCGAAACCAAAGAGGGCTCAGTCAAGTGGTAAAGTGTTTGCTTTGGTTGAGGATCAGACAGCTGCTGAGGACAGACTTATTAGAGGTACATGTTTCATTAATAGTACTCCTTTAATTACTATTATTGATATTGGTGCTACGCATTATTTTATTATTGTTGATTGTGTTGAAAGGTTGGGTCTTGTGTTGTCTTCTTTGAATGGAGAAATGGTTGTCGATACTCCAGCCAAGGGGTCGGTGACTACTTCTTTTGTGTGTGCTAAGTGTCCCTTGTCGATCTTCGACAGAGACTTTGTTGTTGATTTGGTTTGTTTACCGTTAAGAGGTTTGGATGTAATTTTGGGTATGAACTGGTTAGAGCATAACTGTGTTCATATTAACTGTCATGAAAAGTCTGTGAAGTTTTATACTCCTGAGGAAGAAGAAGATGGTATGTTGTCTTCTAGACAGTTGAGGAAGTTGATGCAAGAGTAAGTACAGGTGTTTTCATTGATGGAGTCACTATCTGTAGAGACTCAAGCTATAATTGAGGAATTGTAGGTGGTGTGTGAATTTCCTGAAGTTTTCCCTGATGAGATTCTAGATGTACCGCCAGAGAGGGAAGTTGAATTTGCAATTGATCTTGTACCTGGTACCAGACCTGTGTCTATGGCACCATACAGGATGTCTGCGTCTGAGTTGTCTGAGTTGAAGAAGCAATTGGAAGAGTTACTTGAGAAGAAGTTTGTAAGACCAAGTGTGTCGGCGTGGGGTGCTCCAATGTTGTTAGTGAAGAAGAAAGATGGAAGTATGAGGCTTTGTGTTGATTATAGACAGTTGAACAAGGTGACGATTAAGAATAAGTATCCGCTTCCAAGAATAGATGACTTGATGGATCAATTGGTGGATGCCCATGTGTTTAGTAAGATTGATTTGAGGTCGGGCTACCATCATATTAAAGTGAAGAATGAAGATATTCAGAAGACGGCTTTCATAACGCGTTATGGATATTACGAGTATTCAGTGATGCCTTTCGGTGTTACTAATGCGCCGGGAGTATTCATGGAATATATGAATTGTATCTTTCATACTTATTTGGATCGGTTCGTGGTTGTGTTCATTGATGATATTTTGATTTACTCTAAGACAGAAGAAGATCATGTTCAACATTTAAGAGTAGTATTGCAAGTTTTGAAAGGGAAGAAGTTGTATGCAAAGCTGTCCAAGTGTGAATTCTGGTTAAAAGAGGTTAGTTTTCTTGGTCATGTGATTTCAGGTAGTGGCATTGTTGTAGATCCATCGAAGGTTGATGTTGTGTTGCAATGGGAAACTCCAAAGTCAGCTACTAAGATTAGAAGCTTCTTGGGATTAGATGGTTATTATAGAAGGTTTATTGAAGGATTTTCTAAGTTGTCACTTCCATTGACTAAGTTGACTTGTAAAGGTAGAGCGTTTGTATGGGATGTTTAGTGCGAAAAAAGTTTTACAGAATTGAAGAAGAGGTTGACGTCGGCTCCGATTTTGACGTTGCCTAATCCAGGAGAGCCTTTTGTGGTGTATTGTGATGCTTCTAAGATGGGTTTAGGAGGTGTGCTTATGCAGAATGGTAAGGTTGTTGCATATGCATCAAGGCAATTAAGGACTCATGAGAAGAACTATCCTACGCATAATGTAGAGCTTGCTGCAGTTGTTTTTGCATTGAAGATTTGGAGGCATTATCTTTATGGTTCTAGATTTGAAGTGTTTAGTGACCATAAGAGCTTGAAGTATTTATTTGATCAGAAAGAGTTGAATATAAGGCAACGAAGATGGTTGGAATTGTTAAAGGATTATGATTTTGGTTTGAATTACCATCCAGGAAAGGCGAATGTGGTAGCTGATGCGTTGAGTCGAAATACTTTACATATGTCAGCAATGATGATTAAAGAGTTGGAATTGATTGAGCAGTTCATAGATATGAGCTTAGTTTGCAAGGTTACTCCGCAGAGTGTTAAGTTGGGTATGTTGAAGATTAATAATGAATTTCTAGATAGTATCAGAGAAGCTCAGAAGTTGGATGTGAAACTGGTAGATTTGCTGGTTGGGACTGATCAATCTGAGAATAAGGATTTTAAGCTAGATGCGCAAGGTGTGTTGAGATTTTGTAACCGGATTTGTATTCCTGATGATGCTGAGATAAAGAAAGTGATACTTGAAGAAAGTCATAGGAGTAATTTGAGTATTCATCCAGGAGCTACAAAGATGTATCAAGATTTGAAAGGTTTGTTTTGGTGGCCTGGGATGAAGAGTGATGTGGCTCGGTTTGTGTATGCATGTTTGACTTGTCAGAAATCAAAAGTTGAACATCAGAAGCCTGTGGGATTGATGCAACCGTTGGAAGTTCCAGAATTGAAATGGGATAGCATTTCAATGGACTTCGTGACAGGGTTTCCTAATACTTTAAGAGGACATGATTCGATTTGGGTGATTGTTGATAGGCTTACGAAGTCAGCTTATTTTATTCCTATTAACATCAGTTTTCCAGTGTCGAAGTTGGCTGAGATTTATACTAGTGTGATTGTGAAGCTGCATGGTGTTCCTTTGTGCATTGTGTCAGATAGAGATCCAAGATTTACTTCTGATTTTTGGAGGAGTTTTCAAGAAGCGTTGGGTTCTAAGTTGAGGTTGAGTTCAGCGTATCATCCTCAGACAGATGGTCAGACTGAACGGACTATTCAATCGTTGGAAGACTTGTTAAGGGCATGTGTTCTTGAGCAGGGAGGTTCGTGGGATACTTATCTTTCGTTGATAGAGTTCACTTATAATAACAGTTATCATTCTAGTATTGGGATGGCACCTTTTGAGGCGTTGTATGGTCGAAGATGTAGAACTCTGTTATGTTGGCATGAGTCTGGTGAAAGTGTAGTACTTGGACCTGAACTTGTTTGTGAGACTACTGAGAAGGTGAAGTTGATTCGAGAAAAGATAAAAGCTTCACAAAGTAGACAGAAGAGTTATCATGACAAGCGAAGGAAAGATTTAGAATTTCAAGCTGGTGATCATGTGTTTTTGAGAGTTACACCTGTGACTGGTGTCGGGAGAGCGTTGAAGTCTAAGAAACTCACTTCTTGTTTTATTGGACCGTATCAGATTTCGGAGAGAGTGGGGAATGTTGCTTATAGATTGGCTTTACCGTCTAATCTTTCGAATTTGCATGATGTGTTTCATGTGTCGCAGCTTCGGAAGTATATTTCAGATCCATCACATGTGATTCTAATGGATGATGTGCAAGTATGGGACAATCTTACGGTGGAGACGATGCCCGTACGGATCGCGGATCGTGAAATGAAGACTCTGAGGGGCAAAGAGATTTCCTTGGTTAAAGTGGTTTGGCTAAGAGTTACTGGTGAAAGCATGACTTAGGAGTTGGAGAGCAAGATGCGAGACTCATATCATGAATTGTTTGATTGAGATAAATTTTCGAGGACGAAAATATTCTAAGTAGGGGAGAGTTGTAACGCCAGTAATTTAATTAATTATTTAATTAAATTATTTTTGGAATATTTATAAAGATGTGTTATAATTAAATGGATTTATTTTATTAAGTGGAGAAATAATATTAGAGATATAATATTATGTGGTGAAATAATATTAGAAGTGTAATATTATTTAATGTGGGCTTATTTTGAGAGATAGAAGTAATAAGGGGGTGTGTTGCTTTTAAGCCCAATAAGGAATAATAGAATAATAGGGTTATTTTATTATTTTTTGTTAGAATAGAAGGAAGAAGCAGTAGAAAGAAATAAGGATTTGGAAGAGAACGTGCAAGCTGCTAGAGAAAGTGGAAAACGACAAGCACGAGAATCCAACCGGAAATTGTAGAGCGACCTTCAATCCAAGGTAAGGGTGGGATTCTAACTCTATAATTGGGTTTATGATGATTTATATGTGGGGTTAGAGGTGATTGTTGTTTTGTTCCTGAATTGAAAATATATGATTGTTGTGTGATGAGAATCGATGAATTTTTGGATGAATAATGATGTCTTGATGTTGTTTAATTGTTGTAGAATTATAAGGTAATTTATGGGTGATAAATTGTCATGATTAGATTAGGTTTAAGGCTTTATGTATGAATTTGTAATGATAACAGGGAAGAAGAAACATAGAAATATTGCAGTACAGAAAACGCAGAATTAGGCGTGAAGAATATCAGAAGTTACTGTCTAGAATAATGAATCAATTAGGGATGGCGTTATGCGTACTGTTCCTAATTAGGTTGATAACAGGAAAAGAATCAAAATAGTAGGATGAATAGAAAGTAGCAGTTCTGATAGTAGAGGTATGTTTACTAGAGTTGCGTTAGATTAGTGCAAGATAGAAGTTCTGAAGTTAGACGTAAGCTGTTAGGAGATGCGTGGCATAGTAAAAGGTAGTAGTTCTGATATTAGTAGTTGCATTAGTCAGAGGTTGAGTGGTCAGAAGATGAGATGATCAGAAGTTGTATCTGGTCAGAGGTTGAGTGGTCAGAAGATGTCATGATCAGAGGTTGAGTGGTCAGAAGATGTGGCTGGTCAGAAGTTGCACTAGCCAGAAGATATGGTTGATCAGAAGATGTAACTAGGCAGGAGTTGCATTAGTCAGAATTTGTACTAGTCAGAAGATGGAGTTAGTTAGAAACTGTGACGGTTAGAGTTTGTATCTGGTCAGAGGTTGAGTCAGCCAGGAACTGTGATGAGCAGAACTTGTAGTGGTCAGAAGATTGTGTCGCCTAGAGGTTGCGCCATTAGAAACTATCTTATTAGAAATTATGTTGGCCTTACGCTGCTTATGCAGAACGATGAATGTTAGATTCTTAGAAGCTGTTGTTTGAGCTATAACAGTAGGAAAGTGACGGTCTTGACTTTAGAGTTACAGAATGATAGTGTTGATTTTATTGTGGAATTAAAATACAGCTGAGTTATTAATGAGAAGTTATTTATAAATAAATGATGTTTGATGAATTATTTTGATTATTTTGAGATGTATTTTGAGATGTTATTTTGAGATGTATTTTGAGATGTTATTTTGATATGTTTTGAGATGATAAATTGAGATGTTTTGAGATGATAAATTGAGATGTTTTGAGATGCTAAATTGAGATGTTTTGAGGTGATAAATTGAGATGTTTTGAGATGCTAAATTGAGATGTTTTGAGATGATTTGAGATGTTGTTAACTTGGGTGTTATCATTACATCCATGGTTGTGTCGCATACATTGCGTTTTTGAGATGGAGCTTATGCTCGTTGAGATGGCCTGGATTGGCAAATTTTGAGATGAAGGCTATGCCTTGTTAATGCCTCTCTTAATTGGCAAAATTTTGAGATGGGAGTTCTGCTCCAATGGTACCACATGCATTTGCATAGTTTTGAGTCACATTATATGAATTCATAAATAAGTGTATTTTGATGTTGATGAATGAATATTATTGTTGAGATTGTCGTTGATTATGAGATGAGAAGTGGTGATGTTGTTGATCTAATTTAAATATATTAATTATCATGCACTTTATTATATTGTTAGATATCTCACCCCTTCTGTTTGAATGTTGCCCCTATGTTGGTAATGTGCAGGTAATCGAGAGTGAAGGTTGTATACCTTCAAATAGTTCGAGTCGGTGTCATTGCTCTTATATGTAACACTCAGAGGAATGAACATTTGCTGATTTTTGATTGTTGGCTTTCAGTTGTTGAATTTTTAATTGATTATTATTAATTATGAGTTGTTTCGAAGTTGCTGTTTTGTAAGAGATGTTATTAAGAATTTCGTTGCGTAGATGTTGATTTATTTGATTAAAGATGTTATGTTGATGGTTCATCCGGTGTTTGAAAAAAAAGTGTATATATCCACGATGAATGCAATGAATTTGTTAGAAGAATTTGTGACGTCCCGATTCATTTGTATGATTGAAATTTTATAACTCTGATTTATTTTGCATAATTGCTTGGGGTAGAATTGGGGTGTTACAGTAATACCACAACCACTCATCACGACTTGCCGCTGTAGAAAGACACTTGTGCTCCATCACTTTTAACTCTATCTTGAAAGTACGATTTGCAGCCATGGGTGCTCTAAGAATTAAGACTTTCTTTCGGTCCAAAACGCGTAAAATCTTATTTTCTATGTGAATTGTATGTTAGAACATAGTTTGATTCTACAAACCTTGGTTAGAGTTTTGATGATAACAAATACAAAAAATAAATAAATACAAATAACAAATATGCTCCTTAAAAATATGTTTTACGTATGCAGAAGTTCTGATCAAATCAGCATCAGAAGATAAGCCATAAGTGCTACACGCTGAAGTAATCAGAACATACGTTGAAGATTGATGACCAGAACCTGCACTTAATCAAAGTAAACTCTGACTCTGAACAAGAACATATCAAACTAAGTCATCAATATTCTGAAGCGTCATCAGCAGTAAGGAGAAAAAATTCTGAAGCGTTACTGAACATTCAAGACAACATCAATTCCAACGGCTTCCTTCAGACAGGATCTTCTCCAAAAGGAAAGTGTGTTAATGACATTAAACTTGCTTTATGATCAACGTCATTACACTGCCTATATAAACAAGTCTGCTTTCAAAATGAAGCACACACGTACATACAACGATTTGCAAAATCACCACTCACGCATATTCAAGCTGCAAGCAAACTCATTCTTTATTCTAAGCTATAAACCTGTGTAATTTATCACAGTTGTGATAAACTGTTTTTGTTAGAAAAACAACAACACATATTGTTTTATCTTATTGAAAAAGAGATCCTTGAGATTAACCGGATTGTGGTTGTACTCAAGAAGACTTTAACAGTTGTTAAAGTAGCTTTTGTAATCTTGTTGAGATTAGTGGATTAAGACCTCGTTGGAGAGAGGCGAAATCACCTTGACGGGTGGACTGGATTAGTTTGAGATCAAACGAACCAGGATAAAAATACTGTGTCATTTAGCTGTTTTAGATTCAAGTTTTCAATTCAACCCCCCCCCCCCCCCCCCTTCTTGTGTTTTTCACATCTTCAATTGGCATCAGATCGCCTGGTTCTGAGCTTAAACACTTAACCGTGTCAGTACAAGATCCAAGCATCAGAAAAACACTATGGTGGGATCAAGCCAAAACATCATCAATGACAACAATGAAGACAGGGACAGATTCAGTGGTAAACCTCTAATCTTTGATGGAGAAAACTTTGACTACTGGAAAGAGAGAATTGAGAGTTTCTTTCTGGCCCATGATGCTGATCTGTGGGACATGGTGACTGATGGATGCATGCATCCTGTGGATGGACGTGGTCAAAAGATAGACAGGAAAATGATGTCTGATCAGCAAAAGCGTGAATTCAGAAACCACCACAAGGCTGGAACAATTCTCCTCAGCACCATCTCATATTCAGAATATGAGAAAATATCAAACAGAGAAACTGCCAAGAATATGTTTGACTCTCTGAGAATTACGCATGGAGGCAACATTCAAGTCAAAGAAACCAAGGCCCTTGCGCTCATTTAGAAGTATGAGGCATTCAAGATGGAAGATAGTGAATCTATAGAAACTATGTTTTCAAGATTTCAAATTCTTGTTGTTGGACTAAAAGTTCTTGACAAAGGGTATTCTACTGATGATCACATTAAGAAGATCATCAGAAGCTTACCAAAACAATGGAGGCCAATGGTCACAGCACTTAAGCTAGCCAAAGATCTCAACAAAATCTATCTGGAGGAACTTGTTAGCTCCCTCAGAAGTCACGAGATAGAGCTAGAAGAAGACGAACCTCAAAAGCAAGGTAAGCCATTAACTTTAAAATCTAACAGAAAATCTGACTCCAAAGTTTTGCAGGCTGTAGAAGAAACTTCTGATGGATCCTCATCAGAAGAAGATGAACTGTATCTCCTCTCCAGAAGGGTGAACCAACTGTGGAAGCAGAGACAAAGGAAGTTCAGAAATCCCAGAAGATCAGAGAACCAGAATGAATCCTCCTCCAGATACAGAAAGTCTGAGTCATCTTCTGGACACTGAAGATCTGAAGGTTCTTCAGGATACCAAAAGCTAAACAACAAGGATATCGTCTGCTATGAATGTAATGAGCAAGGACACTACAAAAGTGATTGCCCAAAGCTTCAGAAGGAAAAGCCCAAAAAGAAGTTTCTCAAGGAAAAGAAGAAAAGCCTCATGGATACATGGGATGATTCTGACACATCTGAAGTTGACTCAGAATCAGATGATGAAAGAGCAAACATAGCTCTCATGGCAAACGTATCAGAAGATAGTGAAGCTTCTGGTTCAGATTTAGAACCAGACACTGAAGAGGTATTCCCTGACTTTACCATAAACTTTACTAAGGCTGAACTTGTTGAAAGCCTAAATGAAATTCTGGAAAGGTATCAGCAGATCAGAGTCAAATTCAGAAACCTGAAAAGGAATCTTTCCTCTGACTCTGAAAAGACTGAGAGTCTCAGATTGGAGAATTCTGAGTTAAGAGAAAAAATTTCAAAATTAGAAAATCATTTGCAAAACTCTCAGAAGGAAACAATCTCTGAAACTCCCAGCAATGCTGATGAGATCATCAAAGAGTATGATCACAGCTTTCAGAAGTTTCTAGCTAAAAACATAGATAGAAGAAAAATGGCTTCAATGATCTATGGAGTTAGCAGAAATGGCAGAAAAGGGATAGGATATCAAGGTAAGGTACCTACACCAAAAAATGTCATGGACTTAGTTATAAAACGCACACCACTTAATTCACATTTTATATATGGGCACACACATGACATAAAATACACAAGTAGTGATTACTCTGTCAAACCAAAATTCAATCAGAATTTTGGTAAAACTAACAAATCAGGACCCAAGAAAATGTGGGTACCTAAGGATAAAATCATACATGTGGCAGATATCTTTAGCAGCAAGGCTAAGACACCAATCATTGTACCTAGACTCTGGCTGCTCACGGCACATGACGGGAAGAAGGCATATGTTCCAAATCCTGGAACTTAAGCCTGGAGGCCACGTGGGATTTGGAGGCAATCAGAGAGGAAAGATCATTGGCTCTGGAATAGTAGGTAATGGAAATCTTCCCTCTATAAGTAATGTTTTATTAGTTGATGGATTAATGCATAACCTATTATCCATAAGTCAATTAAGTGATAATGGTTATGATATAATCTTCAATCAAAATTCATCCAAAGTTGTTAGTCAGAAAGATGGGACTATCATATTTAATGGAAAGAGGAAAAACAACATTTATAAAAAAAAAAACTTTCTGAACTAAAGAGTCAGAATGTAAAATGTCTATTGTCTATTAACAAAGAGAAATGGATATGGCATAGAAGATTGGGACATGTTAGTATGAGAAGAATATCTCAGATTAACAAACTCAATCTAATCAGAGGACTTCCTAATTTGAAGTTCAATTCAGATGCTCTGTATGAAGCATGTCAGAAAGGCAAATTTGCAAAACCTGCTTTCAAATCCAAAAATGTTGTTTCCACCTCTAAGCCATTAGAACTTCTGCACATTGACTTATTTGGACCAGTAAAAACTGCTTCAGTCAGTGGCAAGAAGTATGGGTTAGTAATCGTAGATGACTATAGCAGATGGACATGGGTAAAGTTCTTAAGACACAAGGACGAGTTACACTTTATGTTTGTTACCTTCTACAACCAAGTTTAGGATGAAAAGGATCTTAGAATTGTCAAAGTCAGAAGTGATCATGGTGGAGAATTTGAAAATAAAGATTTTGAAGTATTCTTTAATGAAAAAGGCATTCTGCATGATTTCTCTTGTCCTAGAACTCCCCAGCAAAATGGAGTTGTAGAATGAAATAATGTAACATTGCAAGAAATGGCCAAAACCATAATCAACGAGACTAACGTTGCTAAGATTTTCTGGGCAGAGGCAATAAACACAGCGTGTTACATTCAGAATAGAATCTCTATAAGACCTATTCTGGAAAAGACTCCATATTAATTGTGGAAGAACAGAAAGCCCAACATTTCTTATTTTCACCCATTTGGATGCACTTGTTTTATTCTAAATACAAAAAATTATTTGAACAAGTTTGACTCTAAAGCACAAAAGTGTATTATGTTAGGATACTCTGAACGCTTGAGAGGGTACAGAGTATACAATATAGAAACACAGATTGTTGAAGAGTCAATTAGTGTTAGGTTTGATGATAAGCTTGACTCTCAAAAGTCAAACCAGAATGAACTCCTTGCAGGTATGGAAGTTGAACTCACAGGTACTGAAGATAACTCATCAAAGGTTCTCAACAGAAACACTCCCTCAACAGCGGAAAGAGTCACTGCAAGCAATCCAGCACCTTCTGTTGATCAACTCTAGAAAAGACTATCCATAAGCAGCATTGATCACCCAGAAGATACAATACTGGGAAAGAAGGAAGATCCAATCAGAACAAGATCAACATTCAGAAACTCTAAAGAATCTCTCATGGGACTGGTTTCTCTGATTGAACCAACAACAATTAATGAAGCACTTTTGGACAATGACTAGATTCTGGAAATGCAAGAGGAACTAAATCAATTCACCAGAAATGACATATGGGATCTGGTTTCCAAACCAAAAGGATTCAACGTCATTGGTACAAAATGGGTGTTCAGAAACAAACTGAACGAGCAAGGTGAAGTCATCAGAAACAAAGCACGACTGGTAGCACAAGGTTATAGTCAGCAAGAGGGGATAGACTATACAGAAACCTTTGCTACAGTCGCCAGGTTAGAATCTATCAGACTCTTAATATCATTTGTTGTTAATAAAGGCATCACTCTGTATCAGATGGATGTCAAAAGTGCATTCTTAAATGGCTATATAGATGAAGAGGTATATGTGCACCAACCCCCTGGTTTTGAGAGTTCCAAAAATCCCGAATATGTTTTCAAACTAAAGAAGTCACTCTATGGTTTGAAACAAGCTCCCAGAGCTTGGTATGAAAGACTAAGTAACTTCTTGTTAGAAAAGGAATTCACCACAGGGAAAGTGGACACAACCTTGTTCTGTAAGACAGTTAAGAATGACATGTTAGTTTGTCAAATTTATGTTGATGACATCATATTTGGATCCACTAAACCCTCTCTGGGAAGAGAATTTGCTAAATGTATGCAGGCAGAGTTTGAGATGAGCCTAATGGGGGAACTCAAATTCTTTCTGGGCATTCAGATAAATCAAACTACAGAAGGAACTTACATTCATCAGAGAAAATATGTCAGAGAACTTCTGAAGAAATTTGATCTCTCAGAATGTAAGCCCTCAAGGATTCCAATGCATCCCACGTACATTCTGGAAAAGGAAGAGGTAAGTAAAAAGGTAGAACAAAAGGTCTACAGAGGTATGATTGGTTCTCTTCTCTATCTGACGGCTTCAAGGCCTGACATTCTATTCAATGTTTGCATTTGTGCTAGATTCCAATCAGATCCTAGAGAATCTCACTTAACAGCAGTTAAGCGAATTTTCAAGTATCTGAAAGGTACTGCTAATCTGGGTTTGTTTTATAGAAAATCAAGTGATTACAGCTTAGTAGGATACTGTGATGCTGACTTTGCTGGAGACAGAATAGAACGTAAAAGCACTTCTAGAAGCTGCCAATTTCTGGGAGAAAATCTGATCTCATGGTCCAGCAAAAGACAATCCACAATAGCACTATCAACAGTAGAAGCTGAATACATAGCAGTTGTTGGATGTAGTATGCAAATGCTCTGGATGAAAAGTAAACTTGAAGACTTCAATATATTTGAGAGTAACATTCCTATCCTCTGTGACAATACTTCTGCTATTTGTCTCAGTAAAAATCCTATTTTTCATTCTAGGGCCAATCATATAGAAATAAAACATCATTTTATTAGGGACTATATTCAGAAAGGGATTCTTAACTTAAAATTCATTGACACAGACCATCAATGGGCTAATGTCTTTACAAAACCTCTTTCTAAAGATAGGTTTAACTTCATTCTGAAACATCTCAGCATGAAGCTTTGCCCAGAATAAATTGTTTTATTTACATATCTTAACCTTCAGAGTTTAGTTATTTTCTGTGAACTACTGATCAACCTGCCTTCAGAGTTTTAGAAGTACCGATTGCATCATAATCTATCCATGAAGATCTGAACATTTCATTTCAAGGATAGAAGTGTGTTGTTCACGTAAGCAAAACATTTGTCATCCATTCATCAGCTACCTTCTGAGGCTGAACACACGTTCACTTTTCTGAAAGGTCAAAACCGCTGATTGGGTGCATTGAGACACACGTCATGGGTAACCGTTCCAATATCTTTCTGAATCCCCTAAAATCAGCTGTCATTAATGCTTATAATCATGACTAATTGTTTCTCTCTCTTACTGTTTATGCTTTCAAGAAAATCTATTTAAACTTAAGTTTCACTCTTTACATTCTTTCACTTTTACTCTCTCAATACCTTCTATTGTTTTCAGTTCGTACTTTCAAAAACTCTGTCATCTTTCTCAAAATTCTTGTGTGAACATGGCTTCTTCAAGCGTCCAAAACATCAGTACTCAGGAAACTGCTTCTATGGAACAGTACGAAGAACCATATAGAACGTTGCTCACTCCCATTGATAATCTGGAAGTTCTTTCAGAATTGATTGTCGACTTTGAAAGCCTTCAAGAAAACGGTTTCAATCTGTATGAAGACGTCAATGCTCAAGGTTGGAACAAATATTTTGACCGTCTTCTAGGGACAACGTTTCCAATTCTTGTCAAAGAATTCTGGATACATGCTTCCTCCTCAAACCATCAAGTTACCTCGTATGTCATGGGGAAGAAGATTGTCATTACAGAAGACCTAATTTCAAGACTTATCGGTTACAATGGTGGAGGGGTCAGATGTATTGACATGGCTGAAAGATGTTCTGATGTTGCTTCTATTGCAAGGGAAATATTCACTCTGGGTCTACCCTCCAGCAAGATTAGAGATCTGAAGGATCATCACAAAATTTTGGCTAAAATAATTCTGGGATGCATCAACCACAGGAAGCCAACTAGCTCTCCTGGTTACATAAACATTGATCAGCAGTTTTTGATCTACTTTATCTTCAAGAAGACTAAGGTAAACCTCCCTCACTTGCTATTTAATAATCTGAGGACCAGTGTAAAGGAAACAAGAGAAGATGAGCGTACCAAAAGGGACTGGATACCCTTGGGAAGACTCATATCAGATATTCTGACAGAGAATAGACTGATAGAGCATTTGACTGAAGCACAAGAAATTAGCTCACTAGAAGCAACTGCTGGGAAACCTCTGAACGCAAAAAATCTGAAAAAGATGAAAATCATTGAGAACATCAAGAAGGAAGCCAACGTTACTTCCTTTGCTACCATCACTTCCAGAAGAATTCCTCTGGATGATTTTCCTCTTTTCTCTGAGATTGACTCCAAGCCTGAGATAATCGTCAGATATATGGATGCGTGTAAGGTAGATGGCACTGCACCAGAAATAAATATCTAGGACTTGCATCAGGCTGCTCCAGAAGTTGTTTTGAAGAAGGCCAAGAAAAGGAAGGCGACAACAGAAGGATCATCCCAGAGGACTCCAAAAGCTGCTAAAAAGAAAGGTAATCCTTCCTCTCTTACTGTTTTAGAATCAATAACTATATCAACATCTGAAACCTTAACTACCCAATCAGAACATCCAACTCCACAAACTTTTGATGACTTTGACATAGGGTTTGATCCATCAGAAACTCTAAGCCTAAGAGAAACTCACTCCCTTCCTATCAATCCAAATCCTGAACAAACTCAACTAGAACTTGCCAAAGTTCTGTCTGACATTGACTCTTTTGACCAAGACATTTCAGCTCCCACACCATAAAATCCAAATCTTCAAATCCCTGATAATCCAAACTCCGAAACTCCAACAGATGTTCCACAACAAGATATTCCAATACCTCTCTCTCCACAACAAGATATTCCTCATCCACCATCACCTCAACCTGAACAACCAAAAGCTCAAACTTCTGAGAATCAACCATCTGAGACCCATGAACCAGAACCTCACAATGTTCCATCCAACCAATCTGAAGAACCTACTTCAGATTTGGATACTATACCAATCCCAGGAATCACTGAACCACTTGCCATTCGCATGCCTCTCACCATCCTGGACCTTCCACAAATTCCTTCTTCTCTAGAATTCACACCACCAAATTCCCCAACCAGTCCAATCATCATACCCGACTCTCCCACTCCTTCACCCAAGAGCAATCCAGCTGATAATGTAAGACTTATCATTGATCCAATTGCATTGGAAAGAATAGCTGCTATATCTCACAAAACTACCATTCCCAAACCAAAACAACTGAAACCACACCAGATGTTGATACTAGTTTGTTGATGTTTGAAACAAGAATACAGGAATGGATAACCTCCTTGAAGCATGCTAGTCTAGAGATAACTAATCCTGCTGCTTCAAATTATCTATGGACAAGTTTCAGAAACTGGCTAAGTTCTGAAACACTAAAGCTAAAAGAACAGAGCTATGAACAAGTTCAACAGAATTTCAGTGCTATGTTATTGGTTTTTGAAGACCAAGTTCTGAGCCATCTTCTCAAGGAGGAGATTCTCCCTCTAGATAATGCTCCCTGGTCAAAATATCGTCCCTCAGATGAAGTTCAACCAGAATCAGAAGGTCTCTCCCTGACTGTTGCTCCAGATGAGATGATCTCAGCAGAGGAATTGGTTCAAAGTGATCAAGCTGCAGAATGCTCTGAGAAGCGTCCAGATACTGAAGAATCTCCAGCTCCTTCCTATGACAGGAAAACTCTGGAAGAATTGAAGAGAGAAAATGTTGTTATCCAGGAAAGGTTGGATAAGCAGGAGGACACGAACAAAGAAATCAAGAGCATTTTGAGCAAACAAGAGGAAACTAACACCCATATCAAAGGCTTGCTGGAAGCTTTGTTCACACGCCTTCCTCCTCCCTCTTAGATTCTTTTCTGTTTTAAAATCTATTTATCTGTAACATTTGTTTTACATTGCTTCTGTTCTGGACTACTTATCATTGTTTCTTGCCGTTTAATATAAATCAACTATTTTGGCTCTGATTATATTGCCTTTTTGATAACTGACAAAAAGGGGGAGAAAGTAAGATATTTTCAATAACGGTTTACTGAGACAGAAGTCTCAAACATTATGGACTACTTAACCTCTATCTTCTGAAAAGCTTGAACAGGTACAAACTCTGATGAAAGACGCAGTTAAACTCTGATGCTCAAAGACTCAAGGAACTTAAGGGAAGTAATCAACTCAGGAGGAGTTTTTCTTCTTAATTCTAAACCTTTTATTCTTTATTTTTTAATTGAAAAATATGTTTTTTTTCATCATCAAAAAGGGGGAGATTGTTAGAACATAGTTTGATTCTACAACCCTTGGTTAGAGTTTTGATGATAACAAATACAAAGAATAAATAAATACAAAGAACAAATATGCTCCTTAAAAATATGTTTTACGTATGCAGAAGTTCTGATCAAATCAGCATCAAAAGATAAGCCATAAGTGCTACACGTTGAAGCAATCAGAACATACGCTGAAGATTGATGACCAGAACCTGCGCTTAATCAAAGTAAACTCTGACTCTGAACAAGAACATATCAAACCAAGTCATCAATATTTTGAAGCGTCATCAGCAGTAAGGAGAAAAGATTCTGAAGCGTTACTGAACATTCAAGACAGCATCAATTCCAACGGCTTCCTTCAGACAAGATCTTCTCCAAAAGGAAAGTGTGTTAATAACATTAAACTTGCTTTATGATCAACGTCATTACACTGCCTATATAAACAAGTCTGCTTTCAAATGAAGCACGCACGTACATACAACGATTTGCAAAATCACCACTCACGCATATCCAAGCTGCAAGCAAATTCATTCTTTATTCTAAGGTATAAACCTGTGTAATTTATCACAGTTGTGATAAACTATTTTTGTTAGAAAAACAGCAACACGTATTGTTTTATCTTATTGAAAAAGAGATCCTTGAGATTAACCGGATTGTGGTTGTACTCAAGAAGACTTTAACAGTTGTTAAAGTAGATTTTGTAATCTTGTTGAGATTAGTGGATTAAGGCCTCGTTGGAGAGAGGCGAAATCACCTTGACGGGTGGACTGGAGTAGTTTGAGATCAAACGAACTAGGATAAAAATACTGTGTCATTTAGCTGTTTAGATTCAAGTTTTCAATTCAACCCCCCCCCCCCCCCCCCTTCTTGTGTTTTTCACATCTTAATTGTGTAATTCTTCTTAAGTAATTGGCTAATACTCAAGATATTACATTTAATTCCAGGAATGTATAACACATTTTGATCAAGGAGTGACTCCCATCCTTCTTCATGATCAAAACATCACCCACACCATTGACCTCTAAAATTGTGTCATCCACGAATCTTACTTTGTTCTTCGTAGCTTGATTGATTTTCACAAATCAATCATTTCTACCTGTCATATATGTTGAACAACCAGAATCTAAGTACCACTCATCACTGCCTTGAACTCCATCTCGAATGGTTACCATTGCATTTTGCTCCGAACACGTTTTTGCAGAATTAGCTTCTGACAGCTGATATTGCGGTTGTTCAGCAGCTTTTTCATGCCATAATTCTCCTCTGTGATCATGAGCAGAAGTGTATTATCATCATCCACCTCTTGTCTAGCTACCTTAGCCTATCACCTTGATTTTCCTTCGATTTTGTATTACATTCTCTTGCGAAATGCCTAAGTTTGTGACAATTCTAATACTTTAACAACCACTCTTGTCAATCTTTTTGGTGTAGTTACCTTGACCACCACCTTTGGAGCTGCTCTTTCCCCTTTGCACCATCGAAGCCTTTGAATTTTGTGACTCTTTGCCACCAAAATTCTGAGATTTTTTCTTCCCTTTTGAAGACCATTTTCCTTTCGATCTCTTGTTCTTCTCATTGAACCGTGCTTGTAACACAATCTTTGTTTTCGCCTTGTCATTTCCTCTTTTACCCATCCTTTATTCATGAGCCTCTAATGAGCTTTGAAGCTCCTCCTTGCTCATTGTGAGAATATCTTTTGATTCTTCTATTGCAATCACTATGTGTCAAATCTTAGCGTTAAAGAGCGCAAGATCTTTGCTACCATATTTTACACCGTTACGGTTTCACCACGAGACTTCATTTGATTCACCAAACACGTTATACGCGTAATGTAATCATTTATTGATTCTTTCTCTTCCATTTCCACTAATTCGAACTGCCTCTTGTGAGTTTGTAACCTCACAACCTTCGCATTATCGGCTCATTCATAAGTTTTTCTTCAAGATCTCCCAAGTTTGCTTCACCAACGTGCAATCTCCAACTTTTTCAAAATTATTGTTGTCGACGCAAGAATGTATCAAGAATAATGCGTTGTAGTCTTTTTCTTTCTTCTCTTCCTTAAATGTAGTTTACTGTACAACTATAGCTTCTGCCCCAAGAGGTGTAACGACTTCGAGAACTTTTTGATACCCAAACAAACTTCATTTATTTGCACCATTTGTCATAGTTCTTGGAATCAAGAATGGAAGGTTGGTAGGGATTCGGCCACTGGAAACGGTAGACATAATTTGAAGCGGGTTAGTAGATTAGAACCAAGGCTCCTAATGGCAATGTTAGAACATACACAAAAATGAAATTGGTGAAAATGGTTAATTGGAGAAGATGAAGTTTAGAGAGAAAAATAGAGATTATGAGAGGAGAGAGAGAGAGAGAGAGAGAGAGAGAGAGAGAGAGAGAGAGAGAGAGAGAGAGAGAGAGAGAGAGAGAGAGGAGAGAGAGAGAGAGAGAGAGAGAGAGAGGAGAGGAGAGAGAGGAGAGAGAGAGAGAGAGAGAGAGAGAGAGAGAGAGGAGAGAGAGAGAGAGAGAGGAGGAAACTCATAAAATGACATTCATTCATATTAAAACCACATGATATAAGGATATTTATATAATACATCTAAAACACACACAAGACCAAAATGTCCCAAAACAGCCTAAAAATATAAAATTATCGCGCTACGAAACCTGTTTCCTAAAACAGGGAAACCGGCTTCCTCAACTGAAAAACGACTTCCTCAACTGAAAAAACCAAATAAGAAGTTAAAACTCGTGACAAAAACCAGTTTCCTCAAATTGAGAAACGATTTCTCTCTTCGAAACACAAAATTTTAACAGTTTTTAAAAATGCTTTTTAAATAAGTTATTTTGCATGAAACGAATTTAGAAACTTCCAAAATGTATTTTGAATTATATTCATCATTCAATAAAAACTATTGGAACGAAATGGTAAGAAATATTTTGAGTTATGGACGTTAAATTCTAATTCATTTTATAAATTCAATTTTTTTTGTAAGTATTCTAAAAACTTCAAATATTAACCTGCTAATTTTTTTTTATGCAGAAGGTGATGGCGGAACTTTTAATTTCCATGTTAAATAATTCACTAACTCTCTCACATCAAACTACAAATCCTTATATTCCTTACATGAATATGCAATCAAGTCTTCAGAAATCGTCATTAGAATTATTAATTCATATATAAACCCATCAAGTTAACTAGAGTTGTAAACTCAATCCTAACGAGGTTTAATTAAATGGTTAATTATCACTCTCCATGGTCAATGAACATAATTCCACTCCATGTTCTATGCACAAACACGTTAAAAAAAATACTCTAGTTAATTAATCAAGAAATTATTGAAACAATATGCGGTTTATTTTAAAGATAAAGGTGTAGTATGTTACTAATAATGTAAGTAAACAGCTAGCCCCTTTGAAACATTGGCTCAAAATTATTAAACCTAAGAGAATTAAAGTCAGATATGCTAAACTTACAAACTAATTAAGATTAAGGTCAGAGATTTTTTTTTTGACAAAATGATTAAGGATAGAGATGTTGAGCCCACATTTTTACGTTAAAATTAAAATAAAGAGTAATTATATATTTTATTCTATTACTTTGCTTAATAATTCGTCATAAATAATAATCTAATTAATTCGATTATCAACTCAATTTTTTTATAGATATAACTTTTTTATAAAATTTTAGAACTATTTACATTATTAAGTTTAAAAAATATTTCAAATAAACGTATAATAAGTTTTTACAAACATACATAAATATTATAATTAAGTTTAAAAAGTGATTCTACCCAAAAAAGTCTTTTTTGTCTTTTTTTTCCAATTACACTAAACGTGGATAGCCTATCCATGCATCTATTTTTTTTTTACTTTTTTTTATTATTCTTTTCTTCAATTCTTTTTCCATTTCAATTTTCACTATCGACGATTTCTCTTCCATCTACAATTATTGAAAAACGGTTTCTCCTCCATCTCCATAAATTGTCCCTCTCTGTTCTTCCATCTCCAGTTTACAGTAATCGTTTTTCACCAATTTCAAAATGTTTCATCTTTTTCTTCTTCTTCTTCTTCTTCTTCTTCTTCTTCTTCTTCTTCTTCTTCTTTCTTCCTTTTTTTTTATATTGAAACCAAATCAAAATTTATGATTTCAAAATTAAATCCGAATCTACTATCAAAAATCTCGCTAACGAAGCCCTAACTGAAACAAGAACGGTCGAATTCATCCTACAAATGTGGCGGATCTGCATTTTCGTGGGGTGATGGTGGTCGGAGGGAAAACTTAAACGACAATTGTTAAGTTTTTCGGTGATGGATTTTTCGTCGGTGTTTGAGGCATCAGCAAATCTTTTGTTTCCAAAACCTTCGTTCTCTTCCAATTTCTCCACAAATCACGGCGGTTACAAAACAAAATCTTCAATTCTTTCTCCAATCGTTTCCCACTCCACGAGACTCTCACAAGTTTGAGCTTCTTTACCGTCGCATTTTCTCATTCTTATCGTAGTGATTTTGATGTTTTTGTGTATAATTGTATTTTGATGTTTTTGTTGTGAAATTCGTTGTTTCTATGCTTTAGGTTTGGCCAACTATAATTGTATCTAATGATGAATTACTTTAGGTTTGGCCAACTATTCAACAAACAATGGATAGATAATTTCAATCATTATTTATGTTTTCATAAAATTCCACTGGTGCAGGCTGGCCGTGAACCCGGTGATGTTGAAATTGTTTATGAATCTGCAGAAAAAGTTGAAAGAGAAAGTAACTTCATTTTTTTCAATAAGGTATTACAATTATTTCTCAATTCCCAGTCAGGTTTTACGATAATTTCTCAATTCCGTAATAGTTCTAATGTTTGATTGAGTTCAGTTGAATTAGATTGAATTTTATTTCTAATATATATACTGGTATGGTGACTTGTCATTGGTAGATCTATCATTTTCTATCTGACTTACTATAGTTCTGTATATTGACAGGGCAAGTACCATGAAATGGTGACTTGGAAAACCTAGGTGGAGCAACATCTTATGGACATTACACTTATTCCAAGTGTATGTTGGTAGAAGGGTTAGTGGTGTAACTCCAAAAAATTTAAGTTTCTACCCAGGTTGGCTGCACTCTGTTGCATTGGGTATCTAGCACCAGAAATTCTTAGTTGTGTGAGTATTTAATTGAAGAAGGAGCAGATGTAAATGATGTTGATAAAGGTGGTCAAAATCCTCTAATGAATGACATCCTTTGACATAAAAAAGAGGTATGCTTATTATACCCATATACATATGTTCATTAGTGCATCGCTTTCCATCTTTTCTTTCATCTTATCACTTCTTCTACTGTTCAATTTCAAAATCTAGGTTGAGTTATTAAGAACAAAATTTCTAAGATGGTTCTGAAATTCTATTTTACTATTGTTCTAGATCTGACTCTGGTTTCATCAGTTTATAGTATTTTAGTTGACACCTAATAAATGAGCATATCTAATACCCTAAGCACCAATATCAGTAATTACACTCTTTTTGATAAAAATAGTTATAAGTTAGGAGAAATCTTATATCTGATGATGGTAACTTACAGTGGATAATGCACTATTCTATTTCCATATGGAATCACTAAATTGATTTGTATTTGGTTTTAATGAAATGCAGTAGTTTGATTTTACGGATAAATATAGAGGAAAACATGACAGCAACATCACAGTTGCACAGAAGTACTACATATATGTTGTATCCCAAAATTTGCTCTCCCATCTTACTCAACATATGTTCATTAAAATCCTCAACCTGCTCAAGGATGTCCAAGAGTTGACCAGACAAACTCTCTCCTAAAGCAATGAACCTCCAATTAGGGTTTCTATTTTTATCAAGATGGGTGAACTCCAAAGGCCTCATATGCTCTCCATAGTCCTAATATGTTCTCAAGATCATCCGTGTTAATTTTTATGCCTTGCACAAGAAGTTTGCTCAGTCAGCTGCTCAAATGCCTGAAAATCAACTGTATTAGGTCAAAAGTCAATTGTTGCCCACAGACAGTCAAACTTCAAGATTTTTGTACCACGTCAATATTTTTAAGTAATAACCATCATTTGATCAAGTGTTGATCATGATTCCCCAAGGAATGCTCCTAATTCATCAAAACTCAAAAGTTGCTAAATTAGGGTTTCTCAGGAAAAAGTCAACAAAACTTTGACCAAGCATAACTTTCTCATACTTTATCAAAAATTTCTCATTCAAGGCTCATTTTGAAGAGAATTAAATTCCCTACAACTAATATTCAATCCTCAAGTTCAAGAAATTCACTCATGAAAATATATAAATTTAGACATTATAGGTCATTCTAAAAAGTCAACAAAAACACCTTTGGGTCAAAGCTTCTTACATAAGCATGGAAGATCCAATTGAAATGAAACCAAAGAGGTTGTTTAGGGGACATTCTAAGCTTTCTAAAAATTCTAAGAACACCCTCTTAAGGTAAAAATTAAAGGAGATTTGCATTGTCAAAGTTGGCCATTTTTGGAGAATTGTCAAAAGTCAACAATGCCCAAAATTGCATTTTTTTGGCAAATCGGCCTAACTTTTTATGCTTGCATCTTACGTTTAACATGCTCCACGACCCATAAACCCTTTCATACATCATTTGCTTATTTATTTGATTTATTTTGATTTTTAATCATTTAAAATCAAAATTAAATCAAATAAATTATATAAAAATATTTTGGGATGATTTTGCATTAAAGAATGAAGATACAGGCTGTATGTTAGCAAACAAAACGTGCAAGTTCTGATTGAATTGAAAAAGGCATGATTTGGCCAATTTTGGAAACAAAGAATATGACTTGAAAATCAAATATTTTGTCCATCAATTTCCAAGATTGAATCCAAAATTATTAACCTATTTGATTCATATACATATAATTGAGCATGTGGAACCCTAGTAGAGAGGGAGAGAGAGGCGCAGCTGGGTGAAAAACATCAGAACAACATTGAGTTTTTTTGCAAAAAAGTTAGAATTGGATTTTCAGTTACAGTCCCGTTCAAGCAATTTCAAGGCCGGCAACACGTTCATGGATGCCTTCTAAAGCCAACATCATCAATTACACGCGTCAAGGCATCCGCAATTGCCTCTTGATACTCATGGTTTAATCGTGTTTCCTTCAATCTTGGTTTTGCTTATTCATACATTATACATGTTATTTGATTATATTTTCGTGTTCATGATCATCATATGAAGGTGTCTGAATAGTCCAATTTGAGTTTCAGTGCAGGAATGGGCTTATGTCATTACTAGGGTTTGAAAGCTCAAAATTGGGGTTTTCTTTTTCATGACAAATTGAGGGGAATTTTGGGGATTACTGGACTCAGTACAAAATTCCTGATTGATCCCTAATATTGGTTTTGATTTATATTGCTTGTATCATGTTTTTGAATAACGCAGAGTTTTAGTTACCAACCAAATATGTCACTACAGCTTATAGTGACGAAAAGCTGTTGTAGGTAAAAGTACGTTGTCTAAAACAACAGATCAGTGAAAGAGACTATGAGGTGGCTAACTCTCACTGGCCGGTTTGAATTCACGCGCGCTTTCCTGGTCATAACATTTAATTTCCCTTATATTCCATTTGTTTCATTATATGTACAAATGAGTAATCCAGTGCAGTTGGTCAGGGAGTGTGTGTATGAGGCTAACATCCTGGGTTTGATCCCAGGCGTCTGCTTTTATTTTTCTCTTGACAATTTCTTGCAGATTTTGTGCCCCGGGGCTAAGCGTGTACATCATGCATTGGCCAATCATCACCATTGGATCTCTTCAATGCTAGATCAAACGTTCCAGATCCAGGAGTGCACGGTGGATCTTCAAGGGAGCAGCGCCACTAGATCATATGTATGGTGGGCTTACAAGAATCTGGGCTTGAAATTTCCAATTCATACCCCTAGTTTGCTTCATCACTCCAGGCCCAAATATTTCTCTCTTTTTTAATTATATTTTTATTTGTTTTTTTATTTTGTTTTTTTAATTATTTTCACAATAAAAATCATTTTTAATTAAATCATAAAAATCAGGAAAAAAAATCATTAAAAATTAGATTTAGTTTTTTTCATAAAAATATTTAATTGCTATTAATTAATTGGCTTAATTAGATTAATTCAAATTCTTTTTTTGAAATTAAAATTCAATAGAAAATTAGGTTAATTTAAAAACTTTTTTTTTACATAATTAAAAACAAATAGAAATTAGGTTAATTTGCAAGATTAATTATTTTTCTCAATAAAATGGCAAAAAAAAAATATTTTTCTTTAATTAATTAGATTTAGGTTAAGATTTCAAACATTTTTCTCCACAATAAAATACAAAAAAAAAATTCTCTTTAATTGATTAGATTTTTTAGGACTTAGACTTTATTCTCGTACTTAATTTGTCGCGCGCGCCTTTACTTTATTTTAATTCAAATTATTGTAATTGTTTCAAGTTTGTAATAGATTAATTAGGATTTTAATTTCCGCATCTTTATTTTCAGTCAAATATTTGTGTATCTGCCCAAAAGCCTTGTAATAGCTAGGTCTTTAAATTCTCGCATTATTTTAATTTCCGCAACTATTAAACTGCTAGATGTATGGATAATAGGATTGAATGACAAGACAAATAACTTTAAAATGGTAGACAACCCTAATTGTGCAAATATAATTAATTGAAAAAAGCACACTTGCACATGTTCACTCCTAGGGTTCGCCCCACTTGGTTGCCTCGGAAATAATGGTTATGTCCCTCGAACGTAGGGATACCTTAGCAATGACCTGCGATTCAAAGTCGTCATAAAGATCATAGTCCCTACTTGTCCCTTGAGTTGTCTATGAATTGATCTTATGACGATAGTCCCTTAGAAATGCTAAGGTATCCTTACTTGTTGCCTCCAGAGACCATTTTGTCCCTTCGAACGTCCCTTTAAAAATCAACGACGGAACTACCTATTCCTTAATAGTAGGATAGCACTGTCTAAAGGAAATGAAAACGAACATACTTTTTTCGAGTAGGTAGAAATCTTAAGTACTTGCTCAAAACAAAAACTTTTCACACCAACATTTTTCAAAAACAGTTTTCAAAAACAACTTCGTCACACTCTCGAGGATCGATACAAGGGTTATCATGAAGTAAAACAAAACTTTTCAAAACAAGTACAAACAAGCAATTTCAAAATAAGCAAGTACCTAAGAGCCCGTGGAAAACCACTGATAGAAAGGATGCTAACACCTTCCCTTTCTATAATCTACCCCCCGTACTCAGAAATATCTTGAAAAAAAGGTTTTTTCTGTTCTTTTTCCTTTTCCTTTGTTGGATGAAATAAAAGTCGGTGGCGACTCTTGCTTACCGCGACATTTGTGAACAAAAAACGCAAACCAGTATTAACAGTCAGTTATGTCACTGTATCACAATATCTATCAGTGGCTATAATGTAATATTTTTTGGGTCAATGCAATTCTGGATCAATATAAAAAAAACTTTACATTTGAAATTCGAAATGAATATTCGAATTATAATTGAATGTTGGTAATTGAATGCACGGGATGAATTTCTATATCCTGCTGCATGGTTGTATCAAGCATCTAACAACCAATATTACTTTGATTACCTTGGTAGAAATGGTGACTCCATGGGTGGAACTGGTTGGAAAATGACTTCCCCGAAATGCTTGAGCCTCATTGAACTCGGACAATAATCCTGCTTGTGTATTTATTTCATCTTCCCCAGTTACATTACCACATATGCATTGCACCTTCTTATGAATCACGGTGTCGTCGTGAATATTAAAAGATAAGTGATTCTTCATAATCTCTATTTGATTCACATTATTTACACTACAACTTGTCATGTCAATTGCTTTGAAACATGATGCCTGGTTGTTATGAATAATTTATGATGCAGGTCATTTCATTTGTTGATGGCATGTGTAACATAGCATGTGGTATGTTGGACTCCTTGCTCCACAATTCTGCCATAATTTCCCTACTTACTCCACAACACGCCACGTCTTCTATTTTCAACATGACACGTATTATGTTTTCAAACTATCAATTACACCTCTTCTCTTTATCAAAACGTAAAGATGCATTTCAAAACTAAATCTTCTGCCGCCCTACTTGATATCAAGATTGATCGGGAAATATTGGATTCAATTATAGTTACCCTTAAAGAAGGTTTGTTTCTTTCATATCAGAATATGCGGAATAGTATTCTATTATTCTCTATTTCTGTGAGTTTTTAAACTTCCAATGCTAATTTATCTGTTCTAAAATAAATTATGCAGATTTTCGCAATGGCGTCTCATTAGTCTTGCTGTTGGATTGATACTGCTGTTATTGGCTCCTATTCTTAGCAGTTGGGTTTCGTTTTATTACAATAGTTCAATGACCATGTGAATCTTTATTGTGCTTATAATCTTTTTTAATGTATATTACATCATCTTATGTTTCATTTATTTACATCAGGCTCTATGTTTGGAGTAACTCTACGTCGGTTTCAGCTTTATGTACATGTTATTGTTCTATTTACATGTTATTGTTTTATTTGCAGGTTCAACATCTGATTGCAGAAGTCAGTGAAATTCTGGATAATGATATTGTAGATAAGGCTGGTTTGTGGAAAAATAAATTCACTGATCAGTCATTAGAGCTTTTTGATTTTTTACCTCAAGCAATTTGAGACATTTTCTTCTTGAAAGAGATCCACATGGAAATGTTCAGGTACCTAAAGTTGCATATCATTATATTTTGTGTTTATTTGTCTTCTTTATCCAATTCTGAATCAGTATTAATTTCTACCATGACAATTTGAGAGTTTTCTTGTACAGACTAGGGTTTACATTAATAAAATACAATGCTTCTATTTTGAGGAGTAGCAACTAATTCCTGAAGAGCAGATTGATATTCCATTAAGTAGTTTTCTCAGTCTGAACTTAAGCATGGAATAATATTCCCGCCATATTCAGTTAATAATATATTATTGACATTATCTTTATATTCTACATAAAGGTATTAGAAAAGGAACCATATCCAGTAGCGGGTGTTGTACCCCAATTTTTTCCCCTAAGATCCCTTCACCATACCACATTGTTTCAATCACCACAAAATCACATTAGGGATTTTGGTTCTTCTCCCTATCTTTAGCTTTGCTCTTTGAGAAGTTACCAAGCACCTTGATTTGTTTGCTTTTGTGA
Source organism: Vicia faba (assembly GCA_948472305.1). Classification (NCBI taxonomy): domain Eukaryota; kingdom Viridiplantae; phylum Streptophyta; class Magnoliopsida; order Fabales; family Fabaceae; genus Vicia; species Vicia faba. Next base: position 523,434,050 of record OX451735.1, on the reverse strand, counting down.
TCATAGATATTGTACTTTGATTTTTCTCTCTAATTAATAAAATTCAATATTGGTTTGTCTTACTTGTTGATAATGTAGGTAAAAGCAACGAGGTTTAGCAAGTTGCTTCATGGGTTCATGAGTTTATTTCCATGCCCTAGTCAAAAGCTTGAGAGATTCAAACCTCACCATTGAAGTTGTTTTGAAGTTGATATGAAATTGGTTTTTGTGGCCATAGGTCCTCATCATCATCCTCAACAATTTCTATTCAGAAAGGAAGAATATTGGCACAAAAAGTTTGTTCAAACTTGGAAAAGTTCCACCAAGCATTCTCTTGATCTAGAGGCCAGGGTTTTGGACTTCAAAGAGGCACATCTTGCTCATATTTTGTCATTTTTGAGTGAGTCCAAAAACATTCTTCTCATCAAAGAGTTACCAACAAATCACTTTAAAATATCCAAAGAGTTTTCATGTGGAAGGAACTTGGTGAAGAAGAAAGATCACAAGTCATCCAGTTGAATCCCTAATTTTCCACATGTGACTTCAAATTGTCATAAATTGGCCAATTTTTATCACCTTGAGCTCATTAATTTTCCATGATGATCTTAAGGATGTGTACTTCATGCCTTCTTTTATGTGCAAAGTAAGAAAATGGATGGAAGTTTCCTTAAGAATGCAAAAGATTATAGGTCATTTCATGATTTTTGTCCAACTTCAACAAGTCATAACTTGCTCAATTTTTGGAGATTTTGAGTGGTTCAAATTTCAAAATGTCATTCAATAGGTCTACTTCATTCCATCTTTTTGGGTCAAGAGCAAATTCTAAGTGGAAAGCCATGTTTAGATGCAAGAGATTATAGGTTATTTTTAAAGAAGAATTTGAAATATTTCTAAGTATGGAAAGTCAACTCTTTTTCTCCAACTTTGACTCCATGTAATTTTCAGATCAAGCCTCCAATTGATTTCATTCTTTTTCCATTGCAAAGTTTGTTACCTCATCTTTCCAAAGCATCAAGAATCATGCCTTAAGACTCCCTGAGATGGAAATGCCATTGTTTCAAAAGTGGTAACTTGGAATTGAAGTTTCCCTACAAGTCAGAATTTGAATTTCATGTTACAACCTCTAAACCTCAAATTAGCACGCGTTTTGGGTCTAAACATGATTAGCCAACTTTCCCAAGTGGATTAGTGCATCAAAACGCAAGAATTAGATGAGTTTTGGTAAAGTTTGGATCACACTTCACTCGTGCATCAGGTTTGCATGAATTCCCTCCAAAACACATCATTCACTCTTCCTTTTGATCCCATTTGCTTCTTCTATAAATACATGTGCTATCCCATTCATTTTCTCAAGCTTAGATAGCCAGAATCACCCTGCCAAACTTGCTTCACAACTCAGAATTCAGCTACTTCGAATCCTATTCTCAAGCCTTTTTCAATCCATTTTCTCCATCAATTCACCTTCCTTGATCGTCCCTGAAGCTAACCATACCATTACATTAAAGAATCGTGCCCTATATTGCTCCATAGAAGTCAAGTTTCAGAGCTCTGCAACTCAACTTCAATAGGTAGATTCCTTCATCAATTCTTCAAAACTTTGGTACCATTGTGTTGCTCTCATTGCCCTGGTTCTAGTTGTAACACTTACTTTTATCTGGAAAAACATTTTGACCATGAATTTTCAAATCCCCTTTTAAAACTTTCTTTCCAAATTGCTTGAGTTACAGTTTATATAAAAATGGCGCGAGGGTATGGTTATCTTCGTCTTGAAGAGACGAAATGAATGGCATAGGTCTGAGCTTCTGATTTTACAGTTTTAGAGACTTGCAATTCGTGAGGCTGGAGGTTGAAGATGACCAATGTGTCACCTTCTAACCAATGAAAGCGTGCCATTTGTATTTTTTGAATTTCTGATTTTACATTTGATTCAGTGCTTTATTCAGTAAAGACCATGATATGCACAACGTGCCAGATCCCTTGGATTTGATTACTAACGCGTTTTGACTCTCATCCAATGGTCCACATCTTTTTCTTTTATTTTCTTTTTCTGATTTTTATATTTTAATTGTTTTAAATTTCAAAAAATCATAGAAAATTCATTTTTAGTCCGAAAAATCCAAAAAAATTATGAAAAATATTTTTGATTATTCTCTTTCCAATTTTTATTTTTTACAATTTAATTTTGTGTTTTGGTATTTTTTATGAATTTTTCACTTATTTTATTTATTTAAAATGTTTAAAAATACTTTTACACATTTTTAAATTCTGAAAAAATTATGGAATGATTCAATGACATTGTGACAAATATTGGTGACTTTATTTTATTTTTGTTTCTGACTTTGCTATTTTTTTACTATTTTTGTTTATTTTACCCATTTATTTTAATTTTTAAAAATAGTTTCTGACTTTTAAAAATTCCCAAAAATATTGTATAATTACTTGACCTATTTTCTGATTATTCTATGGTTTTATCATTCATTTCTTGATTAATTTGAATATAATTGACTTTTTCCCCATTATTTTCCATTTTTTTTAAACATTTTTTTAAACCCTTTAATGCATATATTAAATATATTATTATTTTGTGAATATTTTCTGGCTGTCTTGGGTTGATTTTTTGATCATGGCTTTATTAACATCATTGGATCCATAGTGTTGAGTCTAACTCCACAAAAAATAGATGAATGATTTTAATAATAGTTTGATTAAATATTAATTCAAATGTGGTTTTCTTTTTCACCCTAATTCCCCTTCATCTCATCCCCTTCTTATTGCACTAAGTGTTGTTGGAGCATGATCTCTATATCATGTCTCAAAACAAATGGTGCATAGATTGCTATTGACCGGCCTCAAAATAGGTGCGACTTCTATATAAGTCAACTTACGATTGCTTAACATAGCGCTAAATTTTGTCCCGATTCGAATAAATAATCATTCGTGGCCCAAACTTATGATTGCAAGCCCAAGTATGTTAATTTGATCTCTTTGATCCAATAACCTTGAGATTCATTGTGTGAAGGCTTTGGTTCTACCAATCCTCTAATGGATCTACAACACCTTTGATCAACGCGGATCACTTAAACATCGTTGATCATTAAATAGTACTTGTGAGAATTCCAAATGGATGATATACTTGACAAAAAGCAAATGCAACTTGTTGTGTGGAGGCTTTGGTTCTACCAATCCTCTAATGAGTTCCAAATGCAAGTTTCAAGATGGTCATCCAACTAACCACTAATTATTGACTTGTTTATTTTATGCTTTATTCTTTTTATTCTTTATGTACTATTTATTTTTAGCATTTTACATTTCATGCCATTTTTTATCTTTGCTCATTTGAGCATTTATTTATTCTTGTCATTTTTACTTTGCTCACTTGAGCTTTTATTTTCTTTTACTAAGATACTTAATAATCAACATAAACCCTAAAAAACTCTTAATGGTACTTGGACTATTTGGTTACTATCCTTGGCATTATGGAACAGTGGACTTTTCTGGACTTAGGATTAGAAACCTTGGCCTATCTTGGAGACCTTGTGGTCTTATCTGATTATTTTGTCTGGAGCTCTTGAGGTTTACCTCAAGACATCGGGTTGCTTGTTTTTTTTTGTGCAGGTTTTTGTGATTGCATCCTTGATTTGTAATCTGGAATTCACCCGTATACGGTCGTTACTCTGCCCAATTTTTGTGAAGACTTAACACATTTGAAGAGGTCTAGTATCTTTGCTTGCTTGGTTTCAATCCAAAGAATGGGAATTCTATCTTGACTCATAATATCAAGTTTTTGGCTTCTTGTTAGTTAGATGGTCCTTATCCTTAGCTTTTATCTTATGCTTTAGGATAGTCTCTTCTTCTCCTCCCATCTTCTTTAATTTCAAAAATCCTCTCCCTCCTTTTGAAAACTCTTCTTGTTTTGAAACTTAAACACTTTCATAATAAACTTGGACTTAGGTCCATGCATTTTCAAAACATTTTCATAAATAAACCTCAATCAATTTAATAATACTTTGACATTTTTTTGATGAGAAGACTAAAAGTCAACCAATCTCATTTCAAACCATTTTTGCCACTTTGGCTTTTACCCTTAAACTTTTTCTTAAAATATTAGACTCTTATCAATCCTTGTAGTGATGCAAACAACTATACTTCTACAATATGTAGTGAAGAGAGACATTTTCCACTTGGGTGTTGAGTGAGGCATTATTGATTTTAAAATCCAAGCCATATCCTCCACTTTGAGATGATGCAAATTCTCATTTCTTATGATTGTGGGTAGTAAGTATGTTTTTCCACACGGACAATGACGGTGATGCCTTATTTCTTAAAATTAACCAACACACTTATGTTTCAAATCTTTTAAAATAGGAACTACGTGTACCCTGATCCCCTATTGCATGAAAGGTGGTACGTAGGCACTAAAGGTTAGAAACCGCGGCGGGTGAAAAAATCAAAAAAAATATATTTCTTTTCTCACCTCCACCATCCATTTTATATACAACACATTTTTATAGCCAAAATATAGATTTTACAAAGAGGCTCCTGCGGAGTACCGTAGATGTTTAGGGTGCTAATACCTTCCCTTTGCATAACCAACCCCCTTACCTTGAATCTTTCCCCCTTTTTTGGGTTATTCGCTCTTTTCCCATTCCTTCGGAAACAATAAAGCGCGGGTGGCGATTTTTATTTTGATTTGTATAAAGTCTAGTCAATCTAATGGCTTAGTCTTGAACATTTCTACCGCTACAGAAAAATGGCGACTTCACTGGGGAAAGATTGACCTCTTGCTGGTCCATCCCTAAGTGGGTTATGCCTATATTTGTTTATATCTGTATATGTGCTATTGTTGTTTATATGTTATAATTTGTATATATGTTTGTCTGGATTTTTCCTGGTTTTCAGGGTGCTTGGTGATTACTCATAATTACTATACCTGTACTTGGGCAAACTTTAAGATAGGACGGGCGTTATAGTCATGTTAACTTTGAGGGAGTAATCCCAAAAAAGGAGGCATGAGATCCCCCACTCAGTGGAGGCCCCTTTGACTATAGTGTTGTTTACCGAGTAATCAGGAAGACGTACTGCTTTAGACCTGGAAGCCTACTGAAACTGAGGACCGTAGAATACCAAACCCATCTTGGCCTTTTAGGTGTAGTGCGGAAGCTATGACAGAGTAATCCAGAAATAGTTGTCACACGATACTACGCTCGGACGAGTCTTTCTTGAGAATATTACTAATTACCGAGTTAATTGGGAAGTTGGTAATATCCGAAGGAAGGATGTAGACTCTGGGAACCTATAGAACCTTGTTCGGCAGGTGATAACTCTTAGACCAACACCTTATGGGTAGTACCTTCGACCTCATGCTCATGACGTTGAACCTATGAACCCTATATGTGTGATCTTGTGTGTGATTGTTGCATCATGCATCCATGCACTCATAAGCGTCTTTTGAAGAAAATAATATTTCAAGGGATTTATAGGTTGACTATTTATGAATATCTCAGGTACTTTTAACCATGGATTCTGGAAAGAGAAAGACCGGGAAATACAGTTTCAAGGATCCCAAGATAGATGAGTTGATCAGTCTGATTCCAGAGATTGAGTGTCCTGCAGACTTTCGGAAGAAGTATGGATCCCTTATTCCTCTCATAAAGCTGAAGATGAAGGAGGGTATTCTCTCGACCGTGGTCCAGTTCTATAATCCGGTGTATCACTGCTTTACTTTTCCCGATTATCAGTTGATGCCTACACTAGAGGAGTATTCTTATCTATTAGATTTACCTGTTACCGATCGTGTTCCTTTTACTGGTTTGAAGGGTGAGTTAAAACCACATGAGATTGCTGCTTTGATTCATCTGAGGAAGTCTGAGGTGGAAGCCCATATGACTACTAAAGGAGGGATTAGAGGATTATTAGCCCAGTTCTTATTGGAGAAAGCTCATTACTTTGCCAGAATGAAGAGTATGGTTGCTTTTGAGGCCATCTTTGCTTTACTTGCTTATGGCTTGTTCTTATTTCCTAACGTGGACAAGTTTGTCGACATTAACGCTATCAGGATTTTCATGATTGGAAACTCGGTTCCTACACTGTTAGGTGATGCTTATTACTCTGTTCATCTTCGGAGTTTTTATCATGGAGGAATGATTATCTGTTGTAAGTTTAAGAATGCGCCTAAGAGGGGGGTGAATTAGGTGGTGGTCGATTTTTGACTTATTTTATACTTTCTGGTTTTGATTTAGTGCTTTGAAAACTGTAAAGTGCAGAAAGTAAAGAGACACAGAGAATTATCTTGGTTCCTTCCACACCCCGGAAGTACGTCCAGTCCCCTTGCAAACACGCAAGATATTTCACTATTTTGTTATAACTTTTACAAGACTCTTCCCAGTCTTATCAACTAAAGAACCTAACAAATACCAAGAACACCCTCTTGGATTTCCAATAAGTCTCTTGAGAACAATCCTCTCAAAAGATACCTCTTGTTTCCAACAATGGACAACAAGGAACAAAAGTAGTCTAATACTTAATTCCAACAATCCTGGAAAAAAGTTACACTTTGTATAATTTTATGAAGTATGATTTCTTGAAAGATGTTGATCACATTGAGTGACTTCAATGAAGTTTCTTCTTTATTCTCTTGTAAGCAATTCAAACTGTAACACAATGGTTAGATAATGCTCAAAGATTTCTGTTCTTATATGTGTGAAAGTGCATAAAATCTTTGTTCTTAAAAGTTAAGAAATATGAAGTTTGAATATTTTACAAAGTTCAGAATTATTGCATAAGAGAAGAGTTGTTTATGATTTGAAAATTTTAGTATTTAAAGTAGTCAAGATACCTTTCCAAATGGACACTTTTCTGTTTGAAAAACTTGAGAGGATGCAATGTATGACCATGCATCTATTGGAGAAAAGGTGTGAAGGATATCTTGAAACCAGTTCAGATTTTTCAAAAGTTACAATGTGTAAATCGATTAACATAAGATGTAAATCGATTGCACGGGTTTGTAACGTTCATGTTTTCAAAAAATTTGAAGTGTAAATCGATTAGCATGATGTGTAAATCGATTTACAAGTGTTAAAAATTCAACTCAGTTCTGTGATCAATCGATTTACACTTCATGTAAATCGATTGCTGCCAAAAACAATCAGTTTTTGAAAAGGCATGTGTAAATCGATTTACATCAAGTGTTAATCGATTTACATCAGTAAAAAACTTAAAATATGTTTTAAAATTTAAGTGAAGTGTTGTGGTAAGTGTGTATATCATTTTTGAGCATTTCTAATCAATGTAGTTCAAATGAGAATTGATATACTTGATTGCTTGCCATGATCCTTGAAGCTTTGAGTGAATGATGCTTTAAGCTAATTCCACTTCTTTTCCTTCTTGCCATAGTGCTTGTTTGTCTTTTATCAAAACTAGCTTGTTTGTCTTTCATCAAAACTAAAGTTGAGTTGAGGCTTGAGATTACATTTTCCCCCTTTTTGATGATGACAAACCATATTTCTTTATGAGTTGTTTAGAATTGGAGCAAAATGAGTTTTTCTCCCCCTGAGAAGATTTCTCCCCCTATGGAGAAAAAAGTTTTGAAAGCTTGCCCTGTAGAGACAAAATGAAACAAACAACCATAAAGTGCTATCACATCCTTCTCCCCCTTTGACATTATCAAAAAGAATGGAAAGATGCAACATAAAGTGATACTTATAACAGTTTGAAACATATATTGACAAGAACTAAAAAGCAAATGTGTAAAAAATAGCGAACAAAGTTCAAATACAACAGACTAACACTTGAATGATTACAAAACAAAAACATAATGATAGATAACAAGAATTCAATAATATTGGTCATTGGAAGGGTCCTGGATATGGAAATTGTTGTTGTAGAGGAGGTTCGGTGTATTGAGGAGGCGGAGGTGCTGGATTGTTTGGATCGTATGGAGGGATATGAAGATGTGAATAGATATATGAAAACTGTTGGTTCACATCATTCTTGAAAGCATTGATGCGAGAGGAGGTAGAGTCATTTATCTCGGTCCATCGAGCATTGATGTTAGAATTGAGAGATGCAAACTGTTGCGTCATGTAATCCATAACATCTTGATTTTTCAGACCAGAAGAGGCAGCAGGAGGAGGAACTTCATTGTCTTCTTCATCTGCATTATTGCCTTCATCACCTACAACATCCTCTCCAATGTATGTGATGGTTTTTGCTTCAGCATTGAAATGAACACCCATCCTAGAATCAACATTTTTTATGGAGATCCTATTGGTGATTGGATCCATTTCAATCCGCTCAAACCCAGTAAAATCTATATCAAATGCTTCCAAGATCCTTGTAATGAAATATGCATATGGTAGAAAAGTGTCCCTTGTGGCAACTCTTAGCATATGCACCACAATAAGTTTAGCCCAGTTTACCGCAATACCATTTTTCCTCGCATATAGAATTTGCAGTTCTAGGTCGGTCACAGTACAATGATTTCCTGCTCTAGGAAACAAGATATATACCAGAAAATAGTGAAACAATCTATCATTAATATGAAAATTACCAGCACTCCAAGTGTCCCGAGCCGGAATAACACCGCCAAGACTACGAATCCGCTTTGCACGGTATTCAGATTCGGATAACCTGCCAATGCTGCAGAAGAATTCTCGCTTCTTGTAATTTTCCCAATCAGCATCCTCTGGGTCATAGAGGGTACTTCCAGTATATGGAATGTTCAAAATTCTGCCAATAGTTTTGGAATGCAGAGGAATTCTTGTTCCGAGCACATAGGTATAACATTTGTTGTTATCATAGTGCATATTGCTATAGAATACTCGTACTAGATCCGGGTAATAGAAACCATGTGATGATATTAATGGTTCTAACCCATAAGCAATTAAATCCCTTTGAAACGAGAAGCATTCATCTGGAAAGGTAGATAACATACCGAATTTTGGAGCTGAGATAATTTTCTTCTGAAAATGCTTGATAAATCTTTCACGCTGTGAATCCGAGAGGTACTCGAGCAAAGAGTTTTCAGCGGCTGCAACAGTTTGCTTCTTCCATTTTTCTGAGGCTGTTGCTTTTCTCTTGGGAGCCATGGATATGGTTAGGGTTTTTGAGTGAGGGTGATAGAGAATTTTTTGTTTTGCTATGAGAAAGGGAGTGAGTTTGGGTGTTATGAGGGAGTTTTGGTGAGATTAAATAATAGAGAGAGTAAGTGAGGTATTTATGAGGTTTTAATTGAGTGGAGTGGTTAAGATTCCATGAGTGGCCAATAATAAGGTGGGAGGTTGAGAGGCAAGGTAAGTTTGACCAATATATTAAAAGCTCATAAAACTATCACATGCTGAAAAAATTAATTTGCATAGAGAAAAAAATACATAAAAATGCTTCAGCTTCTGTGGTAAATCGATTTGCCCCTTGGTTAAATCGATTTACACAACAGAATTTTTATGAAAATTAATTTTCGTTCAGTGGTAAATCGATTTACATACTGTGTAAATCGATTTACACAAAAGGATTTTATGAAAAAAATGTTTTGCTTCAGTGGTAAATCGATTTACACACCAAGTAAATCGATTTACTTAAAGGAAAAATTTTAAAAACAGTAATTTTAACATTTGACACATTGTCTAAACCCATATATATGTACATTAAAGTATAGTTAAGGATAGAGTGCACCTTATATATCTTGTTCATCTAGGATTTCGAGTTCACGACGAATTTTGAAAAATGCATCCTTTGCAAGTGGTTTTGTGAAAATGTCCGCGAGTTGATTTTGAGTATCCACAAAAGTAATCTCGACATCTCCTTTGAGTACGTGATCTCAGATGAAATGGTGTCTGATGTCAATGTGTTTTGTCCGGGAATGCATAACTGGATTTTTTGTAATATTGATCGCGCTTGTGTTATCACATCGAAGCGGAATGCATCCAAGGTTTACTCCATAGTCAAGTAACTATTGTTTTAGCCAAAGCATTTGAGCGCATCCACTACCAGCCGCAATGTATTCTGCTTCAGCAGTGCTGAGAGCGACGCTTGCTTGCTTTTTGCATGACCATGAAACCAAGGCATTTCCGAGAATGTGATATGTTCCACTTGTACTTTTGCGATCAGTTTTACAACCTGCATAGTCAGCATCAAAATAACCAACTAGATTGCACATACTACCTTTTGGATACCATAATTCGACGTTGGTTGTTCCTTTGAGATATTTTATTATGCGCTTGACTGCTGCAAGGTGAGACTCTTTAGGATTGGCTTGATATCTTGCACATAGGCAAACGCTGAACATGATGTCAGGTCTACTTGCTGTTAAATAGAGGAGTGAGCCAATCATTCCATGATACTTAGTTATGTCAATAGACTTCCCTGATTCATCTGGATCAAGATAGGTGCCGGATCCCATAGAAATTTCACTTTCTTTGCTGCTTTCCATCTCAAACTTCTTTATAAGGTCTTTGCAATATTTTGATTGGTTTATGAAGATACCATGTTTGAGTTGCTTAATTTGAAGACCGAGAAAGAAATTCAATCTTCCCATCATAGACATCTCAAACTCTCCTTGCATCATAGATGAAAATTCCTTGCACATATTTTGGTTAGTTGAACCAAAAACAATATCATCTACATAGATTTGTACAAATAAAGTATGATGATTAACATTTTTTATGAAGAGAGTGGTATCAACTTTACCCTTTACAAACCCTTTTTCACATAGGAAAGCGCTTAGTCTATCATACCATGCCCTTGGTGCTTGCTTCAGCCCATAGAGAGCTTTCTTCAATTTGAAGACATGATTAGGATGTTTGAAGTCTTCAAATCCGGGAGGTTGCTTTACATAGACTTCTTCATTTATGAATCCGTTGAGAAATGCGCTTTTTACATCCATTTGAAAAAGTTCAAAGTCCAATGAACATGCATATGCAAGTAATAATCTTATTGCTTCCAAACGTGCTACTGGAGCAAAAGTTTCTTCAAAATCAATTCCTTCCTCTTGGTTGTATCCTTGAGCAACTAGTCTTGCCTTGTTTCGAGTGATTATTCCATTTTCATCCATCTTGTTTTTGAAAACCCATTTGGTTCCAATGATACGTTTATTTCCTGGATTAGGAACAAGTTCCCAAACTTCGTTCCGCTCGAATTGGTTTAGCTCCTCTTGCATGGCAAGGATCCATTAATCATCTTCTAGTGCTTGAGCCTCTTTAGTAGGTTCAACTTGAGATACAAACGCCATATTCAAGCATGCATCCTTAAGATTTAGTCGAGTAGATACCCCTTTGCTAATATCTCCAATTATGTTGTCAATTGGATGATCACGATGAGTTCTCCATTCTTGTGGAAGATCATCATCATTTTCATTTTGATGTGAAAGTTCATGTGTTTGTTCCGGGTTGACAATTTTGCCACCTTCGCAAGAATTCTCATGAGATAAATCTATAGAATCATCATCATCACAAATAACAACTTCCTCCTTAGAGGTGTTAGATTCATCAAAAGAAACATGCATTGATTCTTCTATAGTTAATGTTCTTTTATTGTAAATTCTAAAAGCTTTGCTAGAAATGGAGTAACCAAGAAAAATACCTTCATCCGATTTTTCATCGAACTTACCGAGATTGTCTTTGTCGTTTTTAAGGATAAAACATTTGCACCCGAAAATATGAGAGTGAGAGATATTTGGTTTTCTTCCTTTGTAAATCTCATATGGAGTTTTCTTTAGTATAGGTCTTATGATCACGCGATTGCTTACGTAACATGTCGTGCTTACCGCATCCGCCCAAAAATATTTAGGCAAACTTGAGTCACTTAGCATGGTTCTTGCAAGCTCCACCACAGACCTATTTTTCCTTTCAACTACTCCATTTTGTTGTGGAGTTCTTGGTGCTGAAAAATTGTGGAAGATCTCATTTTCTTCACAAAATTCTTCAAATAGACTGTTTTGGAACTCTCCACCATGATCACTTCGGATTGATGTTATCTTTAATGACTTCTCATTTTGAACTTGTTTTGCATATCTCTTGAATGCCTTGAATGCGTCATTTTTGTGCACTAAAAACAAAGTCCAAGTAAAACGGGAAAAATCATCTACAATAACTAAGGCATAAATGTTACCTCCGAAGCTTCTTGTTCTAGATGGACCAAAAAGATCCATGTGCAACAATTGAAGTGGTCTTATTGTTGAAACCATATTCTTTGGTTTGAAAGTTGATTTGGTCTGTTTGCCCTTTTGGCATGCACTACATAATTTGTCTTTGATGAACTTCATCTTTGGTAGACCAATAACTAAGTCATGTTTAACCAATTTGTTCAAGTGCTCCATGTGTATGTGAGCAATCCTCTTGTGCCATAACCAAGCGTCGTTGTTGTTTACCATAAGACATTGTACCTTCATAGACAAATCATCTAGAGTAATCATAAAAATATTGTTAGATCTTATACCTTTGAGTTTTACCTCATTAGTTGCCTCATCCATAATAAGGCATTCTTCTTTGTTGAATTTGATCTTGAACCCTCTATCGCAAAGTTGACTTATGCTAAGAAGATTGTGCTTTAATCCTTCAACATAGAGAACATCCTCAATTTGAATGTATGGAGGTGTGCCAACTATTCCAATGCCAAGAATCTTTCCTTTGGTTTTATCTCCATAGGTGACATACCCTTTGGCTTTATGTACTAGATATGAAAATTGGTGTACATCTCCTGTCATATGCTTTGAACATCCACTGTCAAGATACCAACGATTTGATGTGGATTTCAAGCATACCTACAAAAACAGATTATTTCTTGTTAGGTACCCAAGGGGCCTTGGGTCCTTCATAGTTAGTTCCCTTTTTCACCCATGCATAATGTCCACTAGCCATACTGAAATTTCTAATATAGCATGCATTGGGTGTGTGTCCAATAATACCACAGTAAAAACAGTTTGGAACAAATTTGCTCTTGTATCTAGGAATTTGTTTTCTTTTAGATACATTAGCCATTTTCTTTTGATGATTATGAACAACTTGCTTCTTTTCTACTATCTTGGGATTGGAACTATTACTAGCCTTTACAAAAACAGTGGGATTGTTACTTGGTTTCTTAGTATTCACATAACCAAGACCTCTTTTATCATTTGGATAACGTTGTTGGCTTAGTAATCCTTCCAATCCTATTTGTCCTTTTTCATATCGTTCAATGACTCTTTTCAATTGAACAATTTGAAAGACATTTGATTCACACTTGGAGCATGCAAAGTTTTCCTTTTCTTTTATAAAATTCTGTTTTTAAAGATCAAAATCTTTAGTCATGGTGTCAATTTTTTCGAGACAAATTAGAAGTTCTTTTTCTTGGTTTGACACCTTTTTGTATAAACTTTTGCATTCTTTCAAGAGTTCATCAATTGCACCTTGAAAATCATCATCAAAAAGAATAAATTCATTACTAACCTCTTCTTCATCGTCGGAGTGATGTGATGCCATTAAGGCTAAATTTGCACATTCGTCGCTTTCCGATTCCGATGTACTGCTCATATCATTATCTTCCCATTCTATGTAGGCTTTCTTTTGTTTTGAGTCCTTTCCTTTGAATCCGTTTTTCTTTGGAAGATTTGGACAGTTTGGCTTGATATGTCCTTGCTTTCCACATTCATAACATGAATCTTGTGTTGATGTGGAGGCTTCTCTTTTCTTGAAGTGCTTTCTCTTATGTGCATGAGATCCGCCCTTGTCATTTCTGCCAAAAAACTTCCCAAGTCTTTTAACAAGAAGCATGAAATTTTCATCTTATTCCGGATTGTCTTCTTTTACAACTTCCTTTGAGTCAATTTTTAAAGCAATGTTTTTGGACTTCTTTTCTAGATTCTCATGTTTTTCAAGTCTACCGAGTTCCGTTTCGTATTCTTGAAGTTTGCCAAATAATGTAGCGGAAGTCATTGCAGAGAGACTCTTCTTTTCCGAGATTGTCGTTACCTTTGGTTGCCATTCCCTAGTCAATGATCTAAGGACTTTCAAGTTGAGTTCATCATTTGTCAAGGTTTTACCAAGAGCACTTAAGTGATTTGTCAAATGCACAAATCTCTTTTGTAAGTCAAGAATGGATTCTCTGGGCTGCATTCGAAATAGTTCGTATTCTTGACTTAGGGTATTTAGCCATGATCTTTTTACTTCAGCCGTTCCTTCATGAGTTTGAACCATGGTATCCCATATTTCCTTTGTTGTTCTGCATGTCGAGACACGGAAAAATTCTTCCATACTAAGTGCACCTTGAAGAAGGTTTATTGCCTTTTTGTCATAGAGAAATTTCTTTTTATCATCATCGTCCCATGCAGTTTTAGGCTTTGAAGAGCCCACGCCATTGATTACCGTTACCGGAATAAATGGACCATTTTCAACAGCATCCCATACTTCTTCTCCTTGTGCTTCTAGATGCGCCTTCATGCGTATTTTCCAGAAGTCAAAATATTCACCATAGAATAAAGGAGGCTTGTTGTTACTACCACCATCTCTGAAAACGGGTTGATGATTTGCGGAAGCCATTCTGGATCTCTAGGAGCAGGTTACCTATAACCTGCTCTGATACCAATTGTAAGTTTAAGAATGCGCCTAAGAGGGGGGGTGAATTAGGTGGTGGTCGATTTTTGACTTATTTTATACTTTCTGGTTTTGATTTAGTGCTTTGAAAACTGTAAAGTGCAGAAAGTAAAGACACGGATATTTATCCTGGTTCCTTCCACACCCCGGAAGTACGTCCAGTCCCCTTGCAAACACGCAAGAGATTTCACTATTTTGTTAGAACTTTTACAAGACTCTTCCCAGTCTTATCAACTAAAGAACCTAACAAATACCAAGAACACCCTCTTGGATTTCCAATAAGTCTCTTGAGAACAATCCTCTCAAAAGATACCTCTTGTTTCCAACAATGGACAACAAGGAACAAAAGTAGTCTAATACTTAATTCCAACAATCCTGGAAAAAAGTTACACTTTGTATAATTTTATGAAGTATGATTTCTTGAAAGATGTTGATCACATAGAGTGACTTCAATGAAGTTTCTTCTTTCTTCTCTTATAAGCAATTCAAACTATAACACAATGGTTAGATAATGCTCAAAGATTTATGTTCTTATATGTGTGAAAGTGCATAAAATCTTTGTTCTTAAAAGTTAAGAAATATGAAGTTTGAATATTTTACAAAGTTCAGAATTATTGCATAAGAGAAGAGTTGTTTATGATTTGAAAAATTTAGTATTTAAAGTAGTCAAGATACCTTTCCAAATGGACACTTTTCTGTTTGAAAAACATGAGAGGATGCAATGCATGACCATGCATCTATTGGAGAAAAGGTGTGAAGGATATCTTGAAACCAGTTCAGATTTTTCAAAAGTTACAATGTGTAAATTGATTAACATAAGATGTATATCGATTGCACGGGTTTGTAACGTTCATGTTTTCAAAAAAATTGAAGTGTAAATCGATTAGCATGATGTGTAAATCGATTTACAAGTGTTAAAAATTCAACTCAGTTTTGTGATCAATCGATTTACACTTCATGTAAATCGATTGCTGCCAGAAACAATCAGTTTTTGAAAAGGCATGTGTAAATCGATTTACATCAAGTGTTAATCGATTTACATCAGTAAAAAACTTAAAATTTGTTTTAAAATTTAAGTGAAGTGTTGTGGTAGGTGTGTATATCATTTTTGAGCATTTCTAATCAATGTAGTTCAAATGAGAATTGATATACTTGATTGATTGCCATGATCCTTGAAGCTTTGAGTGAATGATGCTTTAAGCTAATTCCACTTCTTTTCCTTCTTGCCGTAGTGATTGTTTGTCTTTTATAAAAACTAGCTTGTTTGTCTTTCATCAAAACTAAAGTTGAGTTGAGGTTTGAGATTACATCTGTTGCACTCCTTTGTTGTACCGATGGTTCATCTCTCATATGCCTCAGTCTGATGCCTTTTGGGATGTCAAGAAGGAACCCCGTTGGGCTCCTAAGATCATGGCACTTACTCACTCGGATATTGATTGGTATCATCGAGCTTATCATGATATAAAGATTGTTGACAGTTGTGGTAGTTTCCCCAATGTACCTCTTCTTGGTACAAAGGGAGGAATTAACTATAACCATGTTCTTGCACGGCGACAGCTTGGATATCCGATGAGAGATAAACCGAACAATATTCATTTGAGTAGTTTTTTTCTGAAAGAGGGAGAAGACCACAAGGAAGCTAGGGAGAATATTGTGAAGGCCTGGCGTCACATTCATAAGAAGAGTATGAAGGGTTTGGGGCCTATGGGTGTTGTTTCTTTAGAGCCATATCTTCAGTGGGTCCGATCGAGACCCATTCAGTTGAAAATGTCGTATACTCGGGAGACACCCATGCCTGATTTATTTGTGAAGACCGCTCCTCCTTTATTAGATGATCTAGAAGAACTGCAGCTCGCTTTGGTTAGGATGCAGCAAGAAAGGGATGCTTGGAAGAATGAGTTCCAGACTTTAAAGAGTTCCTATAGAGCAGACTTGAAGGAGAAAGATGATTTGATCGAGATCCTTGAGAGTCGAGCGGTGGAGTCTATGGAGAGGCAATGGGATTTATTTTCCCCTAAGCCTCAAACAGATGTTGATTACTCACTTCCTGCTTCAGATGATTGGAAGGAGGTTGCCATCAGACAGGTGGAAGAAAACCAGAGGTTGAGGGCTCAGATTGCCAGACTCACAGGGAAGCGCCAGCGTATAGATTGATCTCTATCAGTTTCTTTCTCTCAGGATTTTTAGATTGTATTTTCATCTTGTACTTGGCATCATTGAAACTTGTAATCCATTTTGAAATTATTATAATAAAGAATTTTCAGTATTTCAAATGCGTTATTGTTTTGATGTTTGCAATATGTCTATAGATCTTAAATCCCTTGAAATATTAAAATGATGGAATAAAAATAATCATGTGCATTGCACATCATGCATCATATTGCACATATTTCTTCCATTTATTATGCATACCCAGGTGCCTTACCCAGCTTCTTTGCTTCATTCAGCAAACTGACTCATCACTACAACACTCAGGCTAAATTCAAAAAGAAGATGGACAATTTGGAACAGGAGAATCGCGAGCTATGCGAAGAAGTTTCTACTCTGAAGGCTGGCTTGGCCAATTTGACTACTATGATGGAAGCTCTGGTGGCTGCTCAGAATCAGCCACCGAGTGTTCAACCTCAACCAACAAGGGCAAATGTTGAAGTGTTCCTGTTGTTCCCGTATCTGCTACTTCGACTGTTGTTCAGAACCGTATGCCTCAGGGTTATCCATGGGGAATGCCGGAGAATTTTGCACCTGAAGGTTTCAATTTGGGCTCCCAAGATGCTCCAGTGGTTCCAAATGTTGTTACTCAGCACCTCCTGTGGTGCATACTGTTCCTGTTGCACCTCCTTCGATGAATTTGGTTCCATTTGAATATGTGTGTCATCCTTTCCCTCCGCCGAGTGAAGATTTGGGTCTTTATGACAGAATGGATGATTTCTAAGAGCAGATTGATAGAATTCAAAGAGAGATGAAGGCTCTTAGGGGAAAAGAGTTATTTGGGCATAACGTGAATGAGTTATGTTTGGTCCCAAATGTTAAAGTGCCTGCTAAGTTCAAGGTCCCTGAGTTTGAGAATTACAATGGCAACACTTGCCCCCGTGCTCATTTGGTGATGTATGTAAGGAGAATGTCAACCCACACCGATGATCAGCGTCTGCTAATTCACTTTTTCCAGGATAGTCTAACCGGTGCAGCATTGAAATGGTACATGAGTTTAGATAGCGCCAACATCCATACCTTTAATGATTTGGGAGAAGCATTCATAAAACAATACAAGTACAATATGGACATGGCACCCGATCATGACCAGCTTAGGGCCATGGTTCAGAAAGACAGAGAATCGTTTAAAGAGTATGCGCAAAGATGGCACGAAGTGGCTGCACAAGTGATTCCTCCCATGGAGGAAAAAGAAATGACTAAAATTTTTCTGAAGACGCTGAGTGCCTTCTACTACGAAAGAATGGTAGCAAGTGCCCCGAGTGATTTTACAGAGATGGTAGAAATGGGTGTCCGCCTAGAAGAGGCAGTAGGAGAAGGTCGTTTGACAAAGGGTGAAGGATCTGGAGGTATGAAGAAGCCAGCTTATGGGTTTACGAAGAAGAAAGAGGGGGATACCAATGCTATCATACAAGGGAGAAGAGTGAATGCTCCTAGAAGGAATTTTCAGCGTCACCAGCAAGTTGCTTCAGTGACTCCTGTTATGAATGCCGCTCCAACTACCGTTGCTTATCAAAGACAATCCAAGCAGGGGAACCAAAGGAATAATCATATAAGGGAGAACTATGACCCTATTCCCATGAGTTATGCAGAGCTACTACCAGCATTGATTCAGAAGAAGTTGGTCCAGACATGACCACCTCCAGCAGTACCATCACCTTTGCCTTGGTATTACAAAGCAGACCAGATGTGCGCCTTTCATCAGGGAGCACCATGGAATAGTGTTGAGAATTGTTATCCTTTGAGGAACGAAGTGAAAAGGTTAGTGAAGTCTGGAATTTTATCTTTTAAAGACATGGGACCTAATGTGAAAGACAATCCTCTATCCAAGCACGGGGGAGTGAATGATGTGAATATGGTGGCCGGTTGTCCCGGTGATTTCTGGATTTTTGACATTAATCTGGTTAGAGGAGATTTGGTAAAGATGCATGCAGATCTATGTGAATTCAGTTATTATACGCATGACCATGTCGGTTGTGTTGTTTACAGTACAAACATCCAGGGTTGCGATAAGATAAAGGCTGATTTGCAGGAGATGATGGATGAAGGTTTAATCCATATAATCAGGCCTAGGGTAGAATATGAGGAGGAAGTGAATATGGTTTTTGGATGTCCGGGTGAATTCAAAATTTTTGAAGTAGAGCATTTGAATGAAGATCTCGTACAGTTGCATGCTACCTTTTGTCGTACTGCTGGTCAGGTGGAACACCAATATGGGTCTTGCATAGTTTTTTGTCGAGACCCCCGAGGATGTTCTGTTGTGAGAGAGGGTGTTCAGCTGCTGTTAGACAATGGGACTATCAAGATCACAGGACAGAGAGATGTTTATCACGAGATTAATATGGTTGAAGTTTGTTTGATGGAAGAAGAGTCAGAGGAAGAATATGCCTCAGCGGATGAGTATTTTTCTTCAGACGAAGATTTGTTTGCCGGAAATGACCTTTTGAGGGCTGATTGTGTTGAGGAAGGTGTAAATATCATTGTACCTTGTTTTGGTGCACCCGCTCATCTTGAGGTGGAGTACCATAGTAAACCAGTTGTTGCCCCATTGGTAATTAGTTTGCCAGGACATGTTCCCTATAAATCGGATAAGGTTGTGCCTTACAAATACAATGCTGCAGTCTTAGAAGATGGGGTGGAGGTTCCCATCCAGCCAATGCCAGATGTTGGGAATATAGCTGATAATAGCAGGGTGACCCGTAGTGGTCGTGTGTTTGCGCCGGTTATTCGAAAAGATGTTGTTGCTGGAAAGAAAATTGCTGAGAACGATGAGCCTAAGAAGGTTGTAGGAGAGACTAGTGGAGCCACATTAGAGAAAGAAGTGGATGATATCCTGAAGGTAATTAAGATGAGCGACTACAAAATTGTAGATCAGCTATTGCAGACTCCTTCAAAGATATCCATCCTGGCATTACTGATGAATTCCTCCGCTCATAGGGAATCATTGATGAGAGTATTAGACCAAGCTTTTATAGAGAATGACATGTTGTTGGATCAATTCAACAACGTAATTGGAAACATTACATCATTTAACAACTTGAGTTTTTGCGATGATGAGTTACCAGATGACGGGAGGAATCACAACCTGGCCCTCCACATATCCATGAACTGCAATAATGACTCTCTATCTAATGTGTTAATTGATAACGGATCTGCGTTGAATGTTATACCAAGAAGTACCCTCATGAAGTTAAAGTATCAGGGAACACCTATGTGCCCGAGTGGCATCATTATGAAGGCTTTTGATGGGTCGAGAAAATCTGTCATCGATGAAGTGGACTTGCCCATCCATATAGGACCACATTTGTTCTTGATAACTTTCCAGGTAATGGATATTATTCCCGCGTATAGTTGTTTGCTTGGATGGCCATGGATACACAAAGCAGGGGCTGTCACTTCAACTCTGCATCAGAAGCTAAAGTTTGTGCGTGAAGGGGAGGTAGTGATCATAAATGGGGAGCATGCGTTATTGATATCCCATCTATCCTCTTTCAGTATTGTAGAAGCGGATGAGGATGCTGTTGGAACCCAGTTCCAAGCCCTATCCATTGACAACATAAGGAAGAATGAGAATTATGTGGTTTCTTTGAAGGATGCGCAGCAGGTTGTGCGCAATGGTCATAATGCAGTTTGGGGACGACTTGTGGATCCACCCGTGAACAAAAACAGAGCTGGTTTAGGTTTCTCTTTGAGGAATGGTAAAGGCGAAAGTTGGAAATCAAAGTCTTCTATGAACAGTTATCATGATGTTTTCCGCAGCGGAGGCTACCTCCATCCGATTGGTTCTGGAATTAATGTTGTTGAAGAGGATGAAGCAGAGCAGGAAGCACCTAATTATGTGACGCATGGAGTCCGAGTTCAGAATTGGGTCACCATTGATGTTCCTTCTTGCATACATGTTTCAAAGTAATTTGTTTTTTTAATTTGTTTCTTTCTTTTGAAAAGCTTTCACTCTGCCCAAGGTGGAAGTATTAATGTTGTAGGGCTTATCTATTTGCTATAATTGATAAGATCATTAATAAAAGTTGTCTTTGCTTCCAAATTATGTCTTTTATTTTCTGCCTTTTTCTTGGGAAATGGTAATAAATAAATAAAACCCTTTTCAAAATAAGTAATAACTGAAAATTAATCTGCATGATCACTTGTTATATGTGTCAGTTTCTAAAAGTAATCATAAATCACATGTGCAGATTAATTAAAAAACCCGTTGAATACAATGACCCTGCACCCTCTCCCAACTTTGATTGTCCTGTGTTTGGGGCCGAAGAAGAAGATTATGATGAGATTCCAGAAGAGGTCTCACGGTTGCTTGAGCACGAGGAGAATACCATTCAGCCATATAAGGAGCCTTTGGAAGTGGTTAATTTGGGTTCAGAAGAAGATCCGAAGGAGGTTAAGATTGGAGCATCGTTGCATCCTGATGTGAAGAGCGGGTTGATTGAGCTGTTGAAAGAGTACGTGGATATTTTTGCTTAGTCTTATCAAGATATGCCTGGTCTAGATACAAACATTGTCGAGCATCGCTTGTCGTTGAAGCCAAAGTGTTCGCCAGTTAAACAAAAGTTGAGAAGAACCCATCCAGATATGGCAGTAAAGATCAAGGAGGAAGTCCTAAAGCAGATTAATGCTGGTTTTCTTGTGACATCAGTGTATCCTCAGTGGATTGCCAATATTGTCCCAGTACCGAAAAAAGATGGAAAAGTCCTCATGTGCGTAAATTACAGAGATCTAAATAAAGCTACTCCAAAAGATGTTTTTCCATTG
This sequence comes from Vicia faba, assembly GCA_948472305.1. Taxonomy (NCBI): domain Eukaryota; kingdom Viridiplantae; phylum Streptophyta; class Magnoliopsida; order Fabales; family Fabaceae; genus Vicia; species Vicia faba. The sequence goes on along the minus strand of OX451735.1, from coordinate 523,412,538 downwards.
CCTCATATTGACATGTTAGTGGATAGCACAGCAAAATTCAAGGTATTATCGTTCATGGACGGATTTTCCGGGTATAATCAAATAAGAATGGCTCTAGAGGACATGGAAAAAACAACGTTTATCACACCCTGGGGAACATTTTGTTACAGAGTGGTGCCCTTCGGGTTGAAGAACGCTGGTGCAACGTACCAGAGGGCTATGACAACCCTATTCCATGATCTGATGCATAAGGAAATCGAAGTATATGTTGATGATATGATTGCCAAATCCCAAACTGAATAAGGGCATATAGAAGATTTGTTGAAGTTGTTTCGGCGTTTGAGGAAGTATCGTCTCCTCCTGAATCCAAATAAATGCACCTTCGGAGTTAGATCGGGGAAATTGTTGGGTTTTATTGTTAGCCAGAAAGGAATTGAAGTTGACCCTGACAAAGTCAAGGCAATTCAAGAAATGCCAGCGCCAAGAACTGAAAATCAAGTCAGGGGTTTCCTCGGGCGTTTAAATTATATCTCCAGATTTATTTCTCATATGACTGCAACATGTGAGCCGATCTTTAAGTTGTTAAAGAAAGATCAAGGTTGTGTATGGACAGATGACTGCCAAAGGGCATTTGAAAGTATTAAAGAGTATCTTCTTGAACCTACTATCTTGCTCCCTCCTGTAGAAGGAAGACCGTTGATTATGTATCTGACAATGATAGATAAATCCATGGGTTGTATTCTGGGACAACAGGATGAAACAGGAAAGAAAGAGTTCGCCATTTATTATCTCAGCAAAAAGTTCACTGATTGTGAGTCGCGGTATTCTATGCTATAAAAAACATGTTGTGCTTTGGCCTGGGCGGCAAAGCGTTTGTGGCAGTATATGTTAAATCATACTACTTGGTTGATCTCCAAAATGGATCCAATCAAGTATATTTTTGAAAATCCTGCTCTTACTGGGAGAATCGCCCGCTGGCAGATGTTGTTATCTGAATGACATCGAATATCGCACTCAAAAAGCTATTAAAAGCAGCGTGTTGGCAGACTACCTTTCTCACCAACCAGATTATCAGTCTGTGAAGTATGATTTCCCTGATGAGGATGTGATGTTTCTGAAAGTGAAGGATTGTGATGAGCCATTGCCTGAGGAAGGTCCTGATCCTGAATCTCGTTGGAGTATGGTATTTGATGGAGCTGTGAATGCTTATGGTAAAGGAATTGGTGTTGTGATTGTCACTCCTCATGGATCGCATATTCCTTTTACCGCGAGGTTAACATTTGATTGCACTAATAATATGGCAGAATATGAGGCTTGCATCATGGGTCTTGAGGAAGCTATTGATCTCAGAATCAAGATTTTAGATGTGTATGGTGATTCAGCTTTGGTAATAAATCAGATTAAAGGAGAATGGGACACTCGTCACCCTGGCTTGATCCCTTACAAAGATTATGCTACAAGATTACTACCCTTCTTCAATAAAGTTGAATTCCATCACATTCCTAGAGATGAAAACCAAATGGCAGATGCTCTGGCAACTCTGGCTTCCATGTACCAAGTAAATGCTTGGAATGATATACCCTGAATTACAGTTTGACGTCTAGATATTCCCGCTCATGTGTTTGCGACAGAGGAGGTAGCAGATGAAAAACCTTGGTATTATGATATCAAACATTTTCTTCAGACTCAAGAATACCCATCTGGTGTGTCAAAGAAAGATAGAAAGACACTGAGAAGATTGGAAGGCAGTTTCTTCCTCAGTGAAAATGTGCTATACAAGAGAAATTTTGACATGGTCTTGCTCAGATGTGTGGATAGACACGAAGCAGACATGTTGATGCATGAGATTGATGAAGGTTTATTTGGCACTCATGCTAATGGATATTCAATGGCTAAAAAGATGCTAAGGGCATGATATTATTGGTTGATAATGGAATCTGATTGTTACAAATTTGCAAAGAAGTGCCATAAATGCCAGATTTATGCAGATAAGATCCATGTGCCTCTGACACTTCTCAATGTGATTTCCTCCCCATGGCCTTTCTCTATGTGGGGTATTGACATGATCGGGATGATAGAACCCAAGGCTTCGAATGGACACTGTTTCATCTTGGTAGTAATTGACTACTTTACCAAATGGGTAGAGGCTGCTTCATATGCCAATGTTACCAAACAGGTGGTGGTGCGTTTCATCAAAAACAATCTTATATGCCGATACGGTGTGCCAAGCAGAATCATCACTAACAATGGCTCAAATTTGAAACAACAAGATGATGAAGGAACTGTGTGAAGAATTCAAGATTGTCCATCATAATTCATCTCCATACAGGCCAAAGATGAATGGGGCTGTTGAAGCTGCTAATAAGAATATCAAGAGAATTATCCAAAAAATGGTTGTCCCTTATAAGGATTGGCATGAAATGCTCCCTTTTGCTCTGCATGGATATCGAACATCTGTTCACACTTCAACAAGAGCGACCCCGTTTTCCCTAGTGTATGGAATGGAAGTTGTACTCCCTGTCGAGGTAGAGATTCCCTCCCCGCGTCTGATAATGGAAGCCAAATTGACAGAGGCTGAATGGGTTCAGAACAGGTTTGACCAATTGAATTTGATTGAAGAGAAGAGAATGACAGCTTTGTGTCATGGGCAGTTATTTCAGAAAAGAATGAAGAAAGCATTTTATAAAAAGGTCAAACCTCGTGAATTCAGAGAAGGCGACCTCGTGCTCAGAAAGATCATGTCTTTCAACGCTAATTCTAGGGGCAAGTGGACTCCCAATTTTGAAGGCCTGTATGTTGTCAAGAAAGCCTTCACTGGTGGTGCATTAATTCTTGAAACTATGGATGGCAAGGAGTTCCCACGTCCCATGAATGCTGACGCAGTCAAGAAATACTTTGCCTAAAGAAATAAAAGAACAGCTCGCTAAGTTGAAAACCTAAAAGGGCGGCTTAGGCAAAAAGGAGCGTCTCGGTAGGCCGAAAACCCGAAAGGGCGGTCTAGGCAAAAATTATAAACATAAATAGAATAAATTTCCCGCTAAGTTGAAAACCCGCAAGGACAGCTTAGGCAAAAGTTAGGGATTTTCTTGGCAAGTAACTACGCCAGACGAAACTTGATCACCAAAGCAACAATCTTCTTGGATCCTTACCATACTTCAACGGAGGCTACTGCTCAGGATTTCAAAAGTTGTTAGGGGGGATAGTGGTTATTGTATCTCAATGTATCTTTTCCATTATGTATTACCATTTCCCAAATTTTGTAATCATCCATGGAGTCTCGCCATTCGCAAACTACCATTCTATTAATGAAATTCGAGCTTTTGCCCAATTCTTTGTATTCTTAATTTTATTTAGCTTGCAAAGACTTCATTTATTACTGATAATAACTTTTAAAGCAAAGAGATTAAAAAGCAAAATTGACTTTTCAAAAAAAAGAGATCTTTACAATTCAATTTACTTTTGGATTTGTGATGAAACAATGATAACAAAAATGGTGATCCCAGGGATGAACAAATTCCGGTTGCTTTAAGATTTACTTCCTTCATAAAGGTTTTCTCAGGTCATTTTGCTGGTATGTGCGCAATCTTTGTGTGTTTCCCAAATAGTTAAAGACGATATCAGTGGGTACAAAGTATAGTATTTGGGTTGGTGATCCCATTATCCCCAGTCAAGTCTTGATGCGCTTTTGATTTTGGGTTTGCATGGTCATAAGCCTTCGTCCCAGCTTCCCCAACAAAGTCTTCCCTCGTATGATGAAAGGTTTTATTCCCTTGGTGTGCTGAGGTGTTGCTCCTTTTTATAGTATCGTCACTAGTGTTGACTTCTTGATCTTCCAGGAGGGTTATCCCAGGGCATCTCTTATTGGAATGAGGGTTCGTGCACTACGCCAAAAATAAGTTTTAGCAGCATACATACGAAAGCGCTTTTAGGTAAAAGCGCTGCTGTAGGTTTTAAAAAAAATTCGCTTAAAAAAACGCTTTCAAAGGGTGCCTTAAGAAAGCGCTTTTCAAAAGCGCTGCTAAAGGTCACCCTTAGAAAGCGCTTTTTGAGAAGCGCTGCTAAAGGGTGCCTTTCAGAGGGTACCTTAAGAAAGCGCTTTCAAAAAGCGCTGCTAAAGGTTAGCCTTAGAAAGCGCTTTTACAAAGCGTTGCTAAAGCTGGCCTTTAGAAAGCGCTTTTAAAAGCGCTGCTATAGGATATGCTACGAAAGCGCTTTTACATTAAAAAGCGCTGTTATAGGTGACCTTTAGAAAGCGCTTTTAAAAGCGCTTTCGTAGGTAGTTTTATAATAAAAATCAAAAATTCGTATCATCACTTTTCTATTGTTCTTCACGAAATCTTGAAAGCCCTAAACCAGATCTCTGTCGCCGTTAGCATCTACGAAATCTTGTTCAGGACCACCGCCTCCGTTCAACAGTACCTCCGCCTCCGTTCATCAGTACCTCCGCCTCCGCTCATCAGTACCTCCGCCTCCGTTCATCAGGACCTCCGCCTCCGTTCTAGGTATGTCAATTTCTAGTATAGTTTTGTATGAATAAATTGTTCTATGCTTGCTTTGATTCTAATTTCTAGAATAGTTTTGTATGAATAAAGATGTGACTATCTTCTAATAATTCTTTTAGTTAATTCGATATAGGAATTTTGTGTAGCATTACTTTTTTCTATAGTGGTAGGAGAATGCATATGTGTTGGAGTTTGCATGTCTGATGGTCAGAGTCGCTAGTTTATGCAGATTCTTTCACATTCTATATTAACTATATTATCGCAGATACAGTGTTTGTTGTGGTTGGGTTTTGATTGGACCATAATTGTGGTTTTGCCTTGTTGTTTGCCTACAACATATTGATAGTAAATACCATTCATTTCCTTCTCCATAGCTTACTCTATAGTTTAGTTTTGTAGATTGTGTGTACGATTTTTTCTCTCATACAACACAATGTAAATGTCATCTCTAAGTTTTCACATATAATAGACATATGAGTTAAATATGTACTATATGCACTATTGTAAACCAAAATATTTAGCCTCGCTATATATGTTTAGAAGTCAAAATACTTTACGAGAATGAAGGAAGCATCCATGCAAATGTACATTTCCCCTATTTTCATCATTACTTGTAGCATACATTCCATTAATTTATGATTGATTTTGAGCAATGATAGTTTCTTGTTTATGGTTTCTTGTGTTATACTTGTGTACTAAAGTAGTTGATAGAATAAAATGAATTTAGTGAAAAGTATTGAGTATTGGTTTTGTTATATGGTTGTGCAAGAGCAAGTGCAAGTTTTGAGTATTGGTTTTGTTTTCTAATTTATCATTTAGCTCAGATTGACTCAGAAACCGTAAACCATGGATAAGACATGGATGTATTCCAATCGATTGTCGAAAGAGTACGAGAACGGGGTATCGGAATTCGTTAAGTTTGCTGTTGCGCATGCAGAAGACCCTGGTCGAATGACATGTCCTTGTTTGTGTTGCTGTTATGGGAATCAGGTTGACGCGGTTCAGTTGGCATTGAAGGAAAATGCGATCAAAAGCGCAGCGGAATATAAAAATTTCCTTTAGCGATCCTTACGAATGAGCATGGTCAGTGATAGAAACATTTACCTCTTGTGGCGATTCAGACCTTTGATGTTGTGATCACGAGCGTTGATGAAGAACAACGCCTCTACTCAGTCCACACGAACAGGTCGCTTCCGGTCACAGTGCTAGCTGATCACGAACGGAAACTTTGAGTGAGAGAGAGAATCAAAAACGAAATTGCATCAAGTGAAATTGCTTCATCACAAGGGATCTATTTATAGAATCACTCGTGTGGGCTACAAGCTAAAAGCCCAATTAAGGCTATAAGCTAAAAGCCCAATTAAGCTTATGGACATCATACCTTATGACGTACCATATATCACTTATCCACGTGGTACCTTACCACTTTCCGTATTACACTTAAATGCATTGTACCTTACGGTGTTCCTTATTTATTCTATCTCTCATCAACCTGTCCTTATGTGTGTGACCCTGTAGGTTTTCGCGACGTTGGCAATTATATTAAATCACACATTTAAATATAATAAACAGTAAGCGGTATCTAGCAACACATCACTGTTACCCAAGTCACGAAAATGTCATGTGATATGACCAAACCTTTTCCGTGATAATATTTGTGTTGTACAATTACCCTTTTGCCCTCATGTCTATATTGAACACAAGGCATACACTGTGTCACCCTTGTCCAGTTCAATATTGGGCCCTTAGACATTTATCCTGTTATGCAGGATGAGCAAATTCCATTTAGGTCACTCATGTCCCTTAGCATGCTTTGTGAAGTACCCATCAACCGTCTTTACAATCATCCAGTTACGGATGACGTTTGATCAGCAATAAAGTACTTGACTCTACATCTAGGGTCCATAGTGGTTTCAAGTCGAAGGGTGGTATACACCATTATCATCATGAGAATAACTTATGACACTTTGCATAACATTCTATGTAGTATTCTCATAGCGGGTCAATCCAGTATAAATATTACTCCTAATATTCATACCTATGTCAAGACTTGATAACTCCTTATCTATGATCCATGAGATGTGATCATCAATCTATCTTCATAATAATCTTAATGCTTTAATGCTATCCCACTTCACATTAAAGCTTGACTACGGATACTTTAAGAATAGTGTCTTATGTTTAATGGGATCTCATGATTAAGTCACACTTAACATTTCATTAAACAAATAAACCATTCTAGGGACTTTATTATTTTGGAAAGCAAACATAATAAAGAAATTCCTTTTATTATTAATAAATAATTCGATACAAGTACCAAAAGTATTGGCCTCTAAGGCTTACACCAAAAGGCATTGCATCTAATACGGTATAGAATTGATAGAAGTTATACATGTTGGAATATGCATGGTGAGAAAAGTGACGGGAATGATTAATCGGGGGATAATAGGACCTATGCTTCAAACGACAATGGCACAGATACATACGATTATAATCGAGTTGAAGAGATTGCAGAAGCGCTTGAAGAAGATCTTAATGATTGTCCCAAAATGTTCGAGAGGTTAGTAAGCGATGCAGAGAAACCGTTGTATAATGGTTGTACAAAATTCATAAGATTGTCTGCGGTATTAAAGTTGTACAACTTAAAGGCGGGCAATGGATGGTCGGATAAAAGTTTCAGAGTTATTAGCCCTTATGAAAGATATGCTACCAGAGGATAATGTTCTCCCCAATCAAATGTATGAGGCCAAAAAGATGTTGTACTCTATTGGCATGAGCTATGACAAGATACATGCCTGTCCAAAAGATTGTGTTTTGTTTCGAAACGAGTATGCATCGTTAAATGAGTGTCCTAAATGCGGTGCCCCTCGATATAAGAAAAAGTTGTCTCCAGCAAAAGTCTTATGGTATTTTCCTATAATTCCGAGATTTAGACGGATGTATCATAGTGAAACCGATTCAAGACACTTAACTTGGCATGCAGATGAAAGAATTGTTGATGGAAAGTTTCGACATCCGGCAGATTCACCACAGTGGATGAAAATTGATAATGATTATCCTGAATTTGGAAAAGACGCAAGAAACCTTCGCTTGGCATTGTCTACTGATGGAATGAACCCACACGGTATTCAAAGTATCTCGCATAGCACATGGCCTGTAATTCTTATGATTTATAACCTACCTCCGTGGCTATGTATGAAGCGTAAGTACATGATGTTATCTATGTTAATTTCTGGGCCTAAATAACCAGGAAATGACATAGACGTATATTTGGAACCTTTAATCGAAGATTTGAAGATTTTGTGGGAGAACAGTGTGGAGGTTTATGATGGGTATAGGAAAGAAAGTTTCAACTTGAGGGCGATGTTGTTTGGAACAATTAACAATTTTCCAGCCTACGGAAATCTATCCGGGTATAGCATTAAAGGTGAAAAAGCGTGTCCTATCTGTGAAGATGGAACCGATACGATGCAATTGAAACTTTGTCAGAAGAATGTCTTTCTCGGTCATTGTAGATTCTTAAATTCTAAACATCAATATCGTGGATGGAGAAAAGCGTTCAACGAAGATACCGAACAACGTAGAGCTCCGCCTGGATTGACAGGTGATCAATTATTTGAAAAGGTGAAAGATGTGAGTATTCAGTTTGGCAAGCCTTTTGCACATAAAGTTGCTACAGGTGGGTGGAAGAAGAGGTCGATTTTTTTTTAATTGCCATATTGGAAATCTTTGTACGTAAGACATTTTCTTGATGTTATGCATATTGAAAAAAATGTATTTGACAGTGTTATTGGTACGTTACTCAATGTGATACGGTGGGAGAACTGACTATGAGTTTTGCGTTTGTATTCGCACTTGTTCGGTTGAGCAAGAGTCGCCACCGACTTTTTATTTTATCCTAAAGGAAAGGTTAAAAAAGCACAGCAAAAACCTTTTGAGATATTTCGTGGGTTCGGGGGGTAGATTATGAAAAGGGAAGGTATTAGCACTCTTTTCATCCATGGTTATCCATGGGCTCTTAGTTACTTGGTTTTTAGATCACTTGCCTTGATTTTCGATTGCTTAAAAATGGTGTGTGTGTGTGTGTGTTTTTGAAAATGTTTTGGAAGAAGATGCCTTGTCTTAGGCTACCATTGTAATAATTCTTTACTCGAATGTTTTACAAAGGTGTGTATCTTTTCGAAAAGATGTTTCAAATGTTTTTGAGAGTTTGTTTTGAAAGTGTTTGTGGAATGTGGTTTTTGAAAAGAAGGCGAGTGTTTTTGCAAGTTGATCTCAAGTAACTAAGAGTTTTATCTACCCTATTTTACTCAAAGGTTTTCTCTATGTTTTCAACCCTTTTGAACAATTTTGTTCCACCATTGAATTTGGTGGACAATCTTGCGTTTAGGATGTTTAACGGGACGGGCGCGGGTCATCGTATGGACCATGAATGCAATGGTGCCAAGTGTCTTTGGCAATTTGCTTTGAAGGGACTATGATCATTCCGTTTAGGCAACTTTCGAAATCGTCATCGAGGGACTTATGATCATTTGAATTTGTTTTGCCAAAGAAACTCGACGTGCAAACATGGCCCATTTTGGAAGGCAACATGTGGGATTACCCTAGAGGGTGCAAGTGTGATTGTGTATTGATTTCATGTATTTGTCTTGTATTAGGTTATCTAGCGTTTGATTTTATGTACATGCAAACCCTAGGTTTAACCATGGTATAATTGAAAGCGGTAAATTGCAAGAATGTAAAGTCTACGCTATTACAAAATAAGTATCCGGGAGTGGGGATGCAAATTTACGAATGGGGATGAGACTTAGGAGTGTAGTGTCCAATAGATTACAACCAAGTCGAATTTGCGATCAAATGTAAATGTAACGAATATACAAAATGTATAATGTATCAAGTATAAGTACATTGTGTAAGTGTACGTGTATATGCGTATGTAATTATTTGTATTATGTAATTATTTACAGGTGCGACAATGTGAATTTAAATGAGTATTATTAAGTATTGTTTTGACTTAAAGAAAAATTAAATGTTTATTTAATTTAATTAATAATCTTGTATTTTCTTTAATATGTACAAAAAGAAAATTTAAGAAAAGAAAGTATTCTAAGTTTGAAAATTGTCATTTTACATTTTTTGATATAAAAGTGTATCTTTATAATTTGTAGATACAAAAGGATATTCTCATTAAATGTTAAGAATTTAAATTATGTAAAAAATTTATTTTTATTTATTATGTACAAAAAGAATTTTAATTAAATGAAAAGAAAAATGTTTTCAATTTTAATTATATTGTGTATAAAAGATGTATCTTTATATGTATGTACAAAGAATACTTAAATTAAATGTTTTAAATTAAAAATGTATTTTTATGTATTTTAGTATTAATGTATTACTATACAAAGAAAGGTATTTTACTTAAAAGAAAAAAAGGGTTTTACATTTTAATTGTGTATTTTCATATTAATGTAATAATATACAAAGTAGAAAATATTCTAGAGGAAAAATATTGCAATTAAAATGTAATTTTAGAGAAAATCAATATTTGATGTAATAAAATAAAAAAAAGGTTATATTAATTTTTATATATATGAAAAGGAATATGATGCTTTTTATAAAAAAAGGTTTGAAACAAAATCAGAAATGGGCTAAAGGGGGGGTGTGAATTGGAATATGCTTGGGCTTTGTGTTTTGTGAAACGGGTTAGGCCCAGAGTTTGAACAAACAGTTTTAGGGTTTTTTTGATTTGTTTTCATTTGGGATAACGTTTAGGGTTGTGTAACGACAGCGGCGCCGTTCTTTGTTCATCCTCTTTATCTCGTCTCTGAATCAGGCTTCCAATTCCTCTTCATCCTTAGCCATCAGACGCCAATGTTCATCCTCTTCCCTCCATGGTTGGACAACGCGAAGATGAGAGCAAAAGGTAGTGATTTTATTTCACTTCGTCTCTTAGGGTTTTACGCTTTTTATGATTCTTTTTACATGTATAGCTTCTGATTTGGAATGTTTGTTATTTGCCTTGTTGTTTGAGGATTATGAAAGGGAAGAAAGGAAATTACTACCTTCGGTCTTGGAGAAGGAGGAGGATGAAACGGAGGCGTCGAGGAGGGCTTCTGACGGTGAAGGGGTAGCGCGATGAGACTAGCTTTTTGGTGACCTGGTATTTCTGTACTCTTCTCTAAGCTTTATGATGCTCGCCTGAAAGCTTTGATACTAATGTCTTCTTTTCTTTTTCTCCTTCTTGTGTTGACTTCTGTTTATGTTGCCTTGAGATATCTTTGCCTTTTGTGCTTGTTGAAATGTGATGTTTGATGCCTTCTTTCTCTTCTCGCCCCTAACTTATGTTGCTTATCCCTCACCTATTTTGTATGCTATGCTTTTATTATCCTTTGAAACGCTTGTTGCCTTTGAATTGCCTTTGATCGTATGCTTCTGAATGTTAATTTTTTATGCCTAGTGATGAAGAAATTCTGAGGGTCTTTGTTGCCTTTGAATGCTAGTTAGGGTTTAAGCTTATTTAGAGCCCTTGGGTTTTTAAAAGCTTAGGGGTTATTGGCCTATGATGAAGCTTTTCTGAGGCTTGTGATGTTGGATAATTTTGTTTAGGCTTTGAGCTGGGCAAGTTTGATACTTGACGGAGTTTTCTTTTGGAATGGTGAGGCCTAGCAGGTTTTAGACTTGGGTTGTTCAGGCAGGTATTGGCATATGCAGGTTATCTGGTTTATTGTTAGGCTAAGGTTTCAGGGTGAGTGTTTGGGCATATGTTGAGTTGAATGTTTGGATGTATTTGGATTAGGCTTGAAGCTGGACAGGTTTTAGCTTGTTTATGCTTTAGTTGTCTGAGTTTGATGATAGGCAGGTTTAGAGCTTTAGCAGGTTTGAGTCTTGACAGGGTTTTGAAAATGGTAAGGCCTTTGACAGGTTATGCCTGTTGGTTTAAGGCGTTTGATAGGTTAATGCTGGCTTATGGTTTGGAGATTTCACCGGTTGTAAGGCTTTTGGATAGTTTGTTCTATATCTTTGATAGGTTCAGCAGGCTTGGCCTTTTGTTCATCAGGCTTGGCCTTTTGTTCAGCAGGTTTTGCCTTTCTTTGTGGTGTATTGGTTTGCCTCTTTCCCTTTACTGTACTGTGTTTAGTTCTTTATATTTTCTTCCTTCCTGCCTAAAGCCTAAACCTGCTTTCTTTTTCTCTTCTTCTTCTCTCTCCAGTACAGTTTATATATTTAAAATATGCTTATGCTGTACTTTTGTTCTGAAAGGGCCACTTGGGAAATGATGACAATGGGATAGTTTGCTTGCATAACCATTTTTCTCTGCATATTTGTCCCTTCTTTTGACAGCTTCTTGTACTTTGTATCTTTTCAAATCTTCTTCTTTGATAGCTTGGGTAGCCTTGTGACATTTTGACAGCAAGTTTGAATTTTTCAGTTTGGACTTCTAGTTTGGTTTGAACTTGTGCAGTGCTGTTTGAGATTTGAACTATGCATTTTGGACAATTTTTGAATTGTGCAATTTTGACTTTTGTGCATTCAATTTTAGCAAATAAAAATTCGTCCCTCTTTGTGAACCGGGAGAAATCCCGTGATTTGCAGAGAGGGTTAACTGATCCCAATCAGTGGCCCTTAATGATGAATTTTATATCTGTCTCTTTTATTTACTTATCTGCTATTTGACTTTTCTTCTTTTCTTTTGCAGATGAATAATTGAATGGAGAGGGGTATTAAATGAAGAATGAAGAATTGGAGACTTAGAAAAAATAGGATAGTTTCATTTTTTTATTTAAATTTAAATTAATGTAAAATCATTGTTGTAAATAAATTGTAAACAATAATTGTACGAATAATTTAAAAATAAATAAAAGTTTTTATTATCCAATTAATTCTATTTCCTCCTTTTTCAATTATTTACTTATTATTTATAGTTCTTTAAATTAAAATAACTGAAAATTAAATTCCAGATATTTAATCTTTAGAATAATAAATAATCAACTAAACATTGATTCCACGTTGATCAAAATAATGAACTTGGCGCGTCCATCATCCAAAGCAAAGCACAGTCAAACGCAATAACTGATCAGACGCATTCCCTTCTTACTGATTTCTTACCAAACACTGTAAATCCAAACTGAATGTATCCTTTGACTGGTTCAAACAAACAAATGTGAATTCAAACCAAATGCCTTCTTTTACTGATTAAATCAAACAATGCGTATTCAAACCAAATCCCGGAACAACTTGCAAAGCACCGTAGAATTAAATCTTTCTGAAGAACCGCGCACGAAAACCCTAATTCCTGATTAAATGCCAAAGAACGTTCGCCTGATCAAAGTTGAGCCAAAGTCAACCAAAACCCTAAGCCAACTGTGTGAAACATTCCAGAGCCCTGAAAATCAATGAAACCCTAATTGTGTCCTGACTGACGAGAAAAGTCTGTTTGACCGATTCTTGAGCCAGTTTGAAAAATCAGGAAACGCCTGAAGCTGGGATTTCTTGTGGAAAAATGCGAGGGCAAATTTTGGGGTACAACAGTTGCCCCTGTTCAATTTTCTTGAATCTGAAGAGTTAGATTGGCAAGTTTGCCTTTCGCGACTTTGAAGGTAAAAGAAGATTGGACACTAAAGTACCCAGAAAATTTGCACTCGGCGATGTGATGGTAGAGGTGAATGGGCTTAAAGATGCCATTTGGTGATGGGCTTAAAGATGCCATCTGATGCGATAAAATCTTGTTGGGGGATGGGCTTAGAGATGCCATCTGAGAATGGGCTTAAAGATGCCATTTGGCGATGTTGAACTGTATGTCATTGGTGAGTGGACGAGTATCAGAAAGGCCTCCTTGTTTTGGGACATCTCTGAATTGGGAGTCCGAGCAAGCAATAGATTGACATCCATGTTTGGAGAATCCGTAAACTATTTTTCAGGAGTTGAGATTGAATAAGCAATAGAGCCACATCCGTTGTTTGGAAGCGTCCGTAAACTGTTTTCAAAAGTTGGCATCTGAACAAGTGATAGATTAACATCCGTTGTTGGGAAGAATCCATAAACTGTTTTCAGAAGTCTTGAGAAGAATCTAAACAAGTGATAGGTTAACATCCGTTACTGGAGAACCTGTGAACTGTTTTCAGAAGTCTTGAAGAGGAAGAGGAACCGGTGTAGGGCTTCCTGATGATGTGCTCGTATAAAACTGCATTTGGGTGGATCGGGAATAAATATCAGAATGTCACCGTGTCCGGGTCACATCTGAACTATTTCTGGATGAATCTTGGGAGATGATCTTTGTCTGTCGACTGATCTTACCTGAAAAGGCAAAGGGTTAGTTGTATGCAATGTTATGATGCATGATGCAATGTATGTGACATCAATTTTTATGACATGATTGTGATGAATGCGCATGTAAGCTGATGAGCTATCTTGCTGAGGATAAATGAATCCTGGATGGCTGAAGACAAAAGCATCTTGACTGTTGCCGAGAAGAATAATTCCTGGTTATTGCTGGGGAATAAGGAACTTGGGTCGTATACCAATCTTCTGGGGAATTCCTGATGACTTCTACTGGGGAGTTCCAATCTAACAGACTCATGCTGGGGAGGTAAGACTGAGAATATTCAGTTTGGAGGGAAGTATCTCTGTGGGGAGAGGGTTCACTAGTCTGGCTCCGCTGGGGATTGATAGTTTGAAGTTTTAGCTTCGCTGGGGATAATGAGACTTGACTCTGAGGGGAGTTAGCCTCTGGAAGGTTCTCTGGCTGGGGATTGCGAGAGTCCTCTGATTGCTGCAGGTGAAGGCTTGGAATCTGAACAAGCGATAGATTGACGTCCGTTACTGGAGAATCCGTAAACTGTTTTCAGAACGTTGAGAAGTGTCTGAACAAGCGATAGGTTAACATCCGTTACTGGAGAACCCGTGAACTGTTTTCAGAACGTTGAGAAGAGTCTAAACAAGAGATAGGTTAACATCCGTTACTGGAGACCCGTGAACTGTTTTCAGAAGTCTTGAGTCTGAACAAGCGATAGATTGACATCCATTACTGGAGAATCCGTAAACTGTTTTTAGAGCGTTGAGAAGAGTCTGAACAAGCGATAGGTTAACATCCGTTACTGGAGAACCCGTGAACTGTTTTCAGATGTCTTGAGTCTGAACAAGCGATAGATTGACATCTGTTACTGGAGAATTCGTAAACTGTTTTCAGAGCGTTGAGAAGAGTCTGAACAAGCGATAGGTTAACATCCGTTACTGGAGTACCCGTGAACTGTTTTCAGAATTTTGAGAAGAGTCTGAACAAGTGATAGGTTAACATCCGTTACTGGAGAACCCGTGAACTGTTTTCAGAAGTATTGAAGTTGAATAAGTAATAGAGCAGCATCCGTTGATGGGGAGCGTCCGTAAACTGTTTTCAAAAATTGCATCTGAACAAGTGATAGATTAACATCCGTTGTTGGGAAGAATCCATAAACTGTTTTCAGAAGTCTAGAGATTGAAGAGGAACCGGTGTAGGGTTTCCTGATGATGCGTCCGTGTAAAACTATATCTTCCAACAGGTGATGAAGGAGTCGTTGAACACTTTTGACATTCGAATGCCCCAAGTGATGGTGACGGAGACTTGCCCCAGGTTCACTGAACTTTTGAGAGATTTGTTAAAATTTTGACTGGACTGCCCCAGGTTAACCGAACTTTGAGAGATCTGTTGAAACCTTGACTGGACTGCCCCAGGTTAACCGAACTTTGAAAGATCTACTGAAACTTGACTGGACTGCCCCAGGTTAATTGGATGGTGACATGTCATGCCCCCTTGTTGATAGGAGATTTGTAAAGGAAGTGTCGTCCTTTTGAAGTGATTTTGCTCACTGAGAGAGTTTTCGTTCCTCCGAACATTCGCTGTATGAAATTCTTCGCTGTCAAACAAAAAGCCAAATGCAGACAGTGATATTCAAGCAATGCAAAGTTTATGTTTGTCTCGAAGTTTTGAAAAATGCATTTTTTAGCAGAAAACTTTTCATAAGACAAGTCAACACAAGATTTAGAGCAAAGCCTTACAGGAGTCAGGATACCTTTTGTAACATTATGCTTTCGAACTAACCCATGCTTCAATTAGGACTTTTAAAGGGTTGTAACGTGGCTTGGTTCACGGTTTAAGAAACAAAGGATATAGGCTCAAAGTATATTTGTACCCACCCGCTCTTCGTGATGTTCTCCAACCTAAGCTCAATTAATTGTGCGTCATACTCTGTTTTGAGTTTGGAACGACTTTCGGGCGATGGTTCATCAGTTGAATTTGGGGGGACAGTCATCATCTCCTTTTTCTTTTTCAACATTTTTCATGTTGTTGAGGATTTTGTAATGACCTCACTATTTTGATTTTGATTTGTTATCCCTATCTTTTGTCTGACTGTTACCGTTTTCCGGAATTACCGTCAGCGGGATGCCCTAGCTTTCTTAAGCCTCCTTTATAGGTTTTGGCTTGGTGGGCTTTTCTCTTTTGAGAGATTGACTGTCTATGTGATAGGGAACCACCCCTGTCTTTTGATTCCAAAGGAATGCTTTCTTTTTTGACGTCGTTCGTTGTATTACGAACTGAGAGTTTGCGACTTCAATGCGCATTTTCTTTTGAATTAAACTGAGAGACTACCCTGCCCCAGGTTTATATCAAAGGTTTTGATTGTTTAGAACAGAAAACTCCTACTTCTTTGGCTCGAAGGGGTTGACTAGGGATTAACTTCCTTATAACTCCAGTGTTTGGGAATTGAAAGAAATGCTTGTACATCATCAGCAAGGTCTGTTCAAAAGCATACTGTATGAGATTATGGTATTGTTTCGTCATCCTCCCTCTAAAGGCTTACAGCTTTTTATCAAGAGTCAAATATCATAAAGAAAAGCATAAGAGTAGTGAAACGAATGGATGAATTCAAGACAAACATATGCAATGCATTAATGAAAACAAAGTTTAATCATCAACAGATAATTGTTTGACAGCAAAAGAAATTACAACTTTGAAAATTCAAAAAGAAGCAAAAGTCTTTCAGCTTGAGCTTTGTCACTTCAAGTGGAGAACCCTTTAACGAAAGATTTTCATCTCGCCGTCTGGCATGAATTCCAGCACTCCAATGTCGATCAGATCTTGAATCTTGTTCTTCAAGGCCCAACAGTCGTTGGTGTCGTGTCCCGGGCTGTAGGAATGGTAAACACAAAATGCATCGGGACGATAGTTAGGAGAGGAGGTATTGAGCTTCTGAGGGGGGTCCGTTAAGGTAAGCAAGTTGACCTCCAACAGGCGCTTCAGTATGAAGAATGATGGTATTTCAGTCTCCGTGAACTGTCTTCCCGACGTTTCTTGCTTACGCCGATTACCCCGTTGACGCTGGCGAGGTTGTTGATGGGCTTGTGACCCTGAAGCAAGTGAAGGAGCTTTCCCCTTGTCTTCTTGAGTGGATGGAGGCTGAGCGGTAACTTGCTCTTCAACCTCAGATGTTTGCCCCAGTTGGTTGTTTGGAAGCAGTTGGCGGACAAGAACTCTGAGTTCCTCTTGTCTTTGAGATAGGTCTTGGATGAGAGCCATCTGACCCACCAACTGTCCCATCATTTGGGTCCTCAATGTTGTCAGATCAAACTGCATCTCTGCAAGCTGATCACTCCTGGCATTGTTGGAATTCTCCAAGCCCTTTGTGAGGAGAGCTTTCATCTCCTCTTGCCACAGAGACAAGTTCAGGAACATCTCCTGCAGCTGAGCAGTCTGGTCTTGGATGTCTTTGACAGACCTTTCTAGAGCCATCTCTTACTGAAATAAACAGCAGGAGAGTAAGGAAACCTGAAAAAGGAAAGACTGTCAAAATGCAATGCATGATATGTGGATGCATGCTCTCAAGGATCTCTCGGGGTAAACACAAGAAAATGTTAGAGGTTGAACTCTGCTCTTGGATTGGAGAACTTTGCACCGGTGGACGTCTTTCCACGAGAATCAAGCTCACCATGTCGAGTGGGTCATAGCCACTGATTCAAGTTGTTGCACTTGATCTTTGTTTGGAGAACTTTGTATTGGTGGATGTCTTTCCACGAGAATCAAGCTCACCATGTCGAGTGGGTCATAGCCACTGATTCAAGTTGTTGTACTTGATCTTTGATTGGCATTGGTTAGAGGAAAAACCTCTTGCCCCTTGGTAGACGTCTGGTTCAACGTAACCCTGCATCAAAAGAAACCTCGAGATCCTTGAAATGGTTATTGAAAATGCTATGGTATGATGTTATGATGTTATGTACATGTATGCAAAAAGCAAGTGAGTGTATATACAGGCAAACATATTCACACAAAGCAAACAAGTCCTTAGGTTTAGGCTTGCATGAGGTTTAGGTAAGTACCCTCTTGAAGTTAGTTGGCTCATCTTGTCCTAAAATAGAAACCGGGTTCTAAGGAGCTCAATATCATTGGATTGTTTTCTGTGTTCATTGTTTCGGTTTAGCCACTTATTGGCGACCAAAATATTCCAAGAAAACAACCCTCAAATGAGTGTAGTATCGAGTATCTACCAACTTCGGACTGCACCAAAGTCGGTCATCTCACTACCCCTAAAAAGGCTAAGATGGTCAATTAAGGTTCTAAGAGTTCGTTAGTGCTTCACGACATCACTCAGCGGCCCCGTACTCTCCTTGATTGAACTCAAGGGTTACCGGTACTCACAAATATGTCACACTAACATAGCTTACTGCTTCAACCATGTCGGTATACCCCGCACAGTTCCCTCACAGTTTTTTTGCTATTTACCTAAGAAGGTGCCCCAAATCCGGGTGGAGGATTTACAACAAACCCAAACAAGAACCCAAAAGATAAAGCAATCAAGTCAATCAAAGCAAGAAAGTAAAGGTGATCTAAACCCTAAGGTAACCCCACTTTTAAGTTTCTCCCCAGCATAGTCGCCAGTTCTGTGATACGGTGGGAGAACTGACTATGAGTTGCGTTTGTATTCGCACTTGTTCGGTTGAGCAAGAGTCGCCACCGACTTTTTATTTTATCCTAAAGGAAAGGTCAAAAAAGCACAGCAAAAACCTTTTGAGATATTTCGTGGGTTCGGGGGGTAGATTATGAAAAGGGAAGGTATTAGCACCCTTTTCATCCATGGTTATCCATGGGCTCTTAGTTACTTGGTTTTTAGATCACTTGCCTTGATTTTCGATTGCTTAAAAATGGTGCGTGTGTGTGTGTGTGTGTTTTTGAAAATGTTTTGGAAGAAGATGCCTTGTCTTAGGCTACCATTGTAATAATTCTTTACTCGAATGTTTTACAAAGGTGTGTATCTTTTCGAAAAGATGTTTCAAATGTT
The DNA here is from genome assembly GCA_948472305.1 of Vicia faba. Taxonomy (NCBI): domain Eukaryota; kingdom Viridiplantae; phylum Streptophyta; class Magnoliopsida; order Fabales; family Fabaceae; genus Vicia; species Vicia faba. The sequence continues at coordinate 523,393,751 of OX451735.1, read as the reverse complement.
TTTGAGAGTTTGTTTTGAAAGTGTTTGTGGAATGTGGTTTTTGAAAAGAAGGCGAGTGTTTTTGCAAGTTGATCTCAAGTAACTAAGAGTTTTATCTACCCTATTGTACTCAAAGGTTTTCTCTATGTTTTCAACCCTTTTGAACAATTTTGTTCCACCATTGAATTTGGTGGACAATCTTGCGTTTAGGATGTTTAACGGGACGGACGCGGGTCATCGTATGGGCCATGAATGCAATGGTGCCAAGTGTCTTTGGCAATTTGCTTTGAAGGGACTATGATCATTCCGTTTAGGCAACTTTCGAAATCGTCATCGAGGGACTTATGATCATTTGAATTTGTTTTGCCAAAGAAACTCGACGTGCAAACATGGCCCATTTTGGAAGGCAACATGTGGGATTACCCTAGAGGGTGCAAGTGTGATTGTGTATTGATTTCATGTATTTGTCTTGTATTAGGTTATCTAGCGTTTGATTTTATGTACATGCAAACCCTAGGTTTAACCATGGTATAATTGAAAGCGGTAAATTGCAAGAATGTAAAGTCTACGCTATTACAAAATAAGTATCCGGGAGTGGGGGTGCAAATTTACGAATGGGGATGAGACTTAGGAGTGTAGTGTCCAATAGATTACAACCAAATCGAATTTGCGATCAAATGTAAATGTAACGAATATACAAAATGTATAATGTATCAAGTATAAGTACATTGTATAAGTGTACGTGTATATGCGTATGTAATTATTTGTATTATGTAATTATTTACAGGTGCGACAATGTGAATTTAAATGAGTATTATTAAGTATTGTTTTGACTTAAAGAAAAATTAAATGTTTATTTAATTTAATTAATAATCTTGTATTTTCTTTAATATGTACAAAAAGAAAATTTAAGAAAAGAAAGTATTCTAAGTTTGAAAATTGTCATTTTACATTTTTTGATATAAAAGTGTATCTTTATAATTTGTAGATACAAAAGGATATTCTCATTAAATGTTAAGAATTTAAATTATGTAAAAAATGTATTTTTATTTATTATGTACAAAAAGAATTTTAATTAAATGAAAAGAAAAATGTTTTCAATTTTAATTATATTGTGTATAAAAGATGTATCTTTATATGTATGTACAAAGAATACTTAAATTAAATGTTTTAAATTAAAAATGTATTTTTATGTATTTTAGTACTAATTTATTACTATACAAAGAAAGGTATTTTACTTAAAAGAAAAAAAAGGGTTTTACATTTTAATTGTGTATTTTTATATTAATGTAATAATATACAAAGTAGAAAATATTCTAGAGGAAAAATATTGCAATTAAAATGTAATTTTAGAGAAAATCAATATTTGATGTAATAAAATAAAAAAAAAGGTTATATTAATTTTTATATATATGAAAAGGAATATGATGCTTTTTATAAAAAAAGGTTTGAAACAAAATCAGAAATGGGCTAAAGGGGGGTGTGAATTGGAATATGCTTGGGCTTTGTGTTTTGTGAAACGGGTTAGGCCCAGAGTTTAAACAAACAGTTTTAGGGTTTTGTTGATTTGTTTTCATTTGGGATAACGTTTAGGGTTGTGTAACGACAGCGGCGCCGTTCTTCGTTCATCCTCTTTATCTCGTCTCTGAATCAGGCTTCCAATTCCTCTTCATCCTTAGCCACCAGACGCCAATGTTCATCCTCTTCCCTCCATGGTTGGACAACACGAAGATGAGAGCAAAAGGTAGTGATTTCATTTCACTTCGTCTTTTAGGGTTTTACGCTTTTTATGATTCTTTTTGCATGTATAGCTTCTGATTTGGAATGTTTGTTATTTGCCTTGTTGTTTGAGGATTATGAAAGGGAAGAAAGGAAATTACTACCTTCGGTCTTGGAGAAGGAGGAGGATGAAACGGAGGCATCGAGGAGGGCTTCTAACGGTGAAGGGGTAGCGCGATGAGACTAGCTTTTTGGTGACCTGGTATTTCTGTACTCTTCTCTAAGCTTTATGATGCTCGCCTGAAAGCTTTGATACTCATGTCTTCTTTTCTTTTTCTCCTTCTTGTGTTGCCTTCTGTTTATGTTGCCTTGAGATATCTTTGCCTTTTGTGCTTGTTGAAATGTGATGCTTGATGCCTTCTTTCTCTTCTCGCCCCTGACTTCTGTTGCTTATCCCTCACCTATTTTGTATGCTATGCTTTTATTATCCTTTGAAATGCTTGTTGCCTTTGAATTGCCTTTGAACGTATGCTTCTGAATGTTGATTTTTTTATGCCCAGTGATGAAGAAATTCTGAGGGTCTTTGTTGCCTTTGAATGCTAGTTAGGGTTTAAGATTATTTGGAGCCCTTGGGTTTTGAAAAGCTTAGGGGTTATTGGCCTATGATGAAGCTTTTCTGAGGCTTGTGATGTTGGATAATTTTGTTTAGGCTTTGAGCTGGGCAAGTTTGATACTTGACAGAGTTTTCTTTTGGAATGGTGAGGCCTAGCAGGTTTTAGACTTGGGTTGTTCAGGCAGGTATTGGCATATGCAGGTTATCTGGTTTATTGTTAGGCTAAGGTTTCAGGGTGAGTGTTTGGGCATATGTTGAGTTGAATGTTTGGATGTATTTGGATTAGGCTTGAAGCTGGACAGGTTTTAGCTTGTTTATGCTTTGGTTGTCTGAGTTTGATGATAGGCTGGTTTAGAGCTTTAGCAGGTTTGAGTCTTGACATGGTTTTGAAAATGGTAAGGCCTTTGACAGGTTATGCCTGTTGGTTTAAGGCGTTTGATAGGTTAATGCTGGCTTATGGTTTGGAGATTTCACCGGTTGTGAGGCTTTTGGATAGTTTGTTCTATATCTTTGACAGGTTCAGCAGGCTTGGCCTTTTGTTCATCAGGCTTGGCCTTTTGTTCAGCAGGTTTTGCCTTTCTTTGTGGTGTATTGGTTTGCCTCTTTCCCTTTACTGTACTGTGTTTAGTTCTTTATATTTTCTTCCTTCCTGCCTAAAGCCTAAACCTGCTTTCTTTTTCTCTTCTTCTTCTCTCTCCAGTACAGTTTATATATTTAAAATATGCTTATGCTGTACTTTTGTTCTGAAAGGGCCACTTGGGAAATGATGACAATGGGATAGTTTGCTTGCATAACCATTTTTCTCTGCATATTTGTCCCTTCTTTTGACAGCTTCTTGTACTTTGTATCTTTTCAAATCTTCTTCTTTGATAGCTTGGGTAGCCTTGTGACATTTTGACAGCAAGTTTGAATTTTTCAGTTTGGACTTCTAGTTTGGTTTGAACTTGTGCAGTGTTGTTTGAGATTTGAACTATGCATTTTGGACAATTTTTGAATTGTGCAATTTTGACTTTTGTGCATTCAATTTTAGCAAATAAAAATTCGTCCCTCTTTGTGAACCGGGAGAAATCCCGTGATTTGCAGAGAGGGTTAACTGGTCCCAATCAGTGGCCCTTAATGATGAATTTTATATCTGTCTCTTTTATTTACTTATCTGCTATTTGACTTTTCTTCTTTTCTTTTGCAGATGAATAATTGAATGGAGAGGGGTATTAAATGAAGAATGAAGAATTGGAGACTTAGAAAAAATAGGATAGTTTCATTTTTTTATTTAAATTAAATTAATGTTAAATCATTGTTGTAAATAAATTGTAAACAATAATTGTACGAATAATTTAAAAATAAATAAAAGTTTTTATTATCCAATTAATTCTATTTCCTCCTTTTTCAATTATTTACTTATTATTTATAGTTCTTTAAATTAAAATAACTGAAAATTAAATTCCAGATATTTAATCTTTAGAATAATAAATAATCAACTAAACATTGATTCCACGTTGATCAAAATAATGAACTTGGCGCTTCCATCATCCAAAGCAAAGCACAGTCAAACGCAATAACTGATCAGACGCATTCCCTTCTTACTGATTTCTTACCAAACACTGTAAATCCAAACTGAATGTATCCTTTGACTGGTTCAAACAAACAAATGTGAATTCAAACCAAATGCCTTCTTTTACTGATTAAATCAAACAATGCGTATTCAAACCAAATCCCGGAACAACTTGCAAAGCACCGTAGAATTAAATCTTTCTGAAGAACCGCGCACGAAAACCCTAATTCCTGACTAAATGCCAAAGAACGTTCGCCTGATCAAAGTTGAGCCAAAGTCAACCAAAACCCTAAGCCAACTGTGTGAAACATTCCAGAGCCCTGAAAATCAATGAAACCCTAATTGTGTCCTGACTGGCGAGAAAAGTTTGTTTGACCGATTCTTGAGCCAGTTTGAAAAATCAGGAAACGCCTGAAGCTGCGATTTCTTGTGGAAAAATGCGAGGGCAAATTTTGGGGTACAACACTCAATATAAAAGGGAAGTCTAAGGATGGTCTTAAAGCAAGGGAGGACATGGTAGAGATGGGAATAAGAACTGAATTGGGACCCGTGAAAAAAGGAACACAGACATATCTACCACCTGCTGTTTACACTCTATCCAGAAAGGAGAAAAAAATATTGTGTAAGTTCCTAAGTGAGGTTAAAGTTCCAGAAGGCTACTCATCAGATATTAGAAGACTTGTGTCTATGCAAGACCTCAAGTTAAAGAGTTTAAAGACGCATGATTGCCATGTTATAATGGAACATTTTCTACCGATAGGTATATGTTCTATTCTTCCAGAAAAAGTAAGAAGCGCAATAACTAAACTGTGTTTTTTCTTCAAGTCAATTTGCAGCAAGGTGATCGATCCTGAGATCTTACCAACATTGCAAAAAGAAATAGTTGTTACTTTGTGTGATCTTGAAATGTATTTCCCTCCCTCGTTTTTTGACATAATGGTTCATCTTGTCGTTCATCTTGTCAAAGAGACACAACTGTGCGGACCAGCTTATATGAGATGGATGTACCCTACTGAACGTTATATGAAAATATTAAAAGGGTATGTGAAAAACCGAAGTCGACCAGAGGGTTGTATTGCTGAACGATATATTGTTGAAGAAGCGATTGAGTTTTGTACTGAATATCTGTCAAATGTTCAATCAATTGGACTCCCCAAATCTCACATTGTTGGAAAAAAAGAAGGTAAGAAGCTAATTGGAAATAAATTTGTGACAGTATCAATGGTCGAACGGGATCAAGTGCATTTGTATGTTCTGCATAATGAGCTTGAAGTTGAGTCGTATGTTGAAATTCACAAGGGTGTTCTTCGAGGTTTAAATCCGAATAGAAATGAGAATTAGATTGTACGAGAGCATAATCGAAGTTTCATACCATGGTTTAAGGAACATATTTATTCAAAGTATCGTTCAGATCATGCTTCAGTAACAGAAAGATTGAGATGTTTAGCATACGGTCCAAGTTTAGTTGTGTTTTCTTATAGCGCATATGCAATTAATGGATACACATTTTATACCAAAGAACAGGATGACAAAAGTACTATGCAAAATAGTGGTGTCACCTTGATCGCTGAAGCAATGCATATATCAAGTGTGAAGGACTTAAACCCAAAATTTGCAAACCTGTCATATTTTGGGGTTATCGAGCACATTTAGATGTTTGATTACGAGAAGTTTCAGATTCCTATATTTGGTTGCAAGTGGGTTGAAAATAATAATGGCATACGAATGGATAAGTCAGGTTTTTTGCAAGTGGATCTTAATAGGGTGGGGTACAAAGATGAGCATTTCATTCTAGCCTCTCAAGCTAAACAAGTGTTCTATGTCAATGATCTGACAAGTACGAAATGGTCTATAGTGCTATTATCTAACAAAGTAATTGATGAAAGCATTGGAGATCAAAGTGATATTGGTGTTGACATTGAATCTTTAACCATAACTGATCAAAATGATAATGAATCATGTATTAGAAACGATCATAATGAGGGTATTTGGATCAATCCAACTGTCCGCGTTGTTAAGAGACGAGTAGAACACATTCCTACCAAGAAAAGAAAGAGACCTTAGTGAAAAGGGTAATAGTATATATAATTATAGCCTATATCATTCAATAAAATTTAATTTGTCATTTCATTTTTATTTGTCACTTCATTTTTATTTGTCATTTCATTTTTATATTTGTCATTTCATTTTAATTTGCCATTTCATTTTTATTTGTCATTTCATTTTTATATTTGTCATTTCATTTTTATTTGCCATTTCATTTATATTTGTCATTTCATTTTAATTTGCCATTTCATTTTTATTTGTCATTTCATTTTTATATTTGTCATTTCATTTTTATTTGCCATTTCATTTATATTTGTCATTTCATTTTAATTTGCCATTTCATTTTTATTTGTCATTTCATTTTTATATTTGTCATTTCATTTTTATTTTCCATTTCATTTTTATTTTTTTTTCATTATTACAGGTCAAATGGCTAGTAATCAAGAAAACTCAAAAGATGCAAATGCTCCTGAAAATGCTCCTGAAAATACTCAAGAAAATACTTCAGAAAAGACTTCAGAAAAAGATATTACACGAGGTATAACTATTATGAGGGGAATCATCCGTGATAGAGATAGAGGAGTAACATATAATGTAGAATGGAATGATAATGACCAATTAATTGGGTCTAATGCTGCAAAGTTGACAAGCTACATTGATACGCTTGTTCGTATACACATTCTGATCACCACTCCTAGATGGAAAAGAGGAGAGTTGGATGAGGCTAAGGAGAAAGTTTGGACTGAGATAAACGTACATATATGGTTTTTGTTATTTGCTTTATCTTGACGATAATATGTGTTTAAATTTCTTTTACTAACACACTTTATGCGTATGTTTTTTTGTAGAGGTCTTTTAACATTGAAGATACCCGTAAAAAGTATATAATGGGTTTGGCTGGAAAAAGACACAGAGGGTGGAGAACATTTTTAACAAACAAGTATCTTAAAGATGATGAAGGAAATTTTCTTGAAGAGGATCCGGAACGTCCAAAGAAATATGAGAACTTCATTACACCTGAAGAATGGGTTGGTTTTGTAGGCCAAAGAAGAGACGAGAATTTCAAGAAAGTGAGTGCTATCAATCGCGAGAGAGCGTCAAAACCCGCATATCCATACAAAAAAGGGTGTTTGGGATATGCTCGCTTAGAGGAAAAAATTGTAAGTAAATATAAACTCTACAATCTTATTAATTCTCACAATGTGTTATAGTTGATGATCTTAAGACTTCCGTCATTGCGTAGTTAGAAGAGACGAAAAGTGACGCAACATCACTACCGGCACATTTGTTGTGGAAGGAAGCCCGTGTGGGCAAGGATCAAGCTGTTAATCCCGATATTCAACATGTGTATGATGAATGTGTAAGTATAATATTGTGTCTTTAGTTAAATCAATTAATGTTTATTAATATTTAAGTAATTTTTTATCTCCACTAATAATTTTTTATATGTAATTGAATTACAGGAGACCTTGTCGCAATCGGTATCCCCAGGTGAGGATCATCAGGATACCAGGAGCGTACTTAGTCGAGCATTAAATATTGCTGAGTATCCGGGTCGGGTGAGGGGTAAAGGTCATGGTGTGACTCCAACCTCTTTGTATAAGCATCCAAGGAGAAGAAATCCTAGCAATGCAGAAGTGATGCAAACATTGCAGGATTTACAAGCTCAAGTTCGTGAATTGCAGAAGGATAAAGAGAGAGATATGGCGGAAAAGAGCCGTTCACAACTGAAAGAAACTAGTGACAAAGCTAGTATCAACTGTCAGCATAAATTTCCCGAGGTAATTTTCAATATATATCCGTTATTATTATAGAATATTTTTAGTCACTTCTAACGGTTATTATTGGTTTAGGGCATTTCATCTTGCCAGCTATACCTATCGTCACCGACTTATCGACTAGTTGGAAAGGGAAAAGTCCATAACAGTTCGGGAGATTTACTTCATAATAGACCGCTTCCGGATGGACACATGAAAGTATCGGTTGACATTGCTTTAGATATGGATGCATTGCTGCCGGTACCTGACATTGTTGCTGAGACCACATTGCTGCGAGATGCAATAGGATATTTTGTTGCATGGCCATCAGACCTCATTTTCATAGATGATCAGGTATGTTGAAAACAATTATGAATCTTTAAGTCTTCAACTGTCAGTTCCGACCTCAGTTATTTCCACGGTAATTATAGACTCCTACAACCCCCGCATCTAAGGGTAAAGGGATTTTGCGGCACGACGAGTCTGACGTATCACCAAAAGAGGTACGTTTAATGTGTTAATTATATGATCCAAATAAAAAACTGCATAATTTTATAATTTAACTGAGTTTATATGATTTTTAGGTACCTTTTCATGGGTCACAACAAGTGAGCCAGAAAATCGTTGGCGTACCACCCAAGAAAAGGGTGCCTACTAGATTTTTTCCTCGATACCGGAAGTGTCTTGAAACAATAGTGGGAACAACAAATTTGATGGATGGTGGTATTCGTCAAATGGATATGGATCAAGGTATCTTTGGTTTTCCTTGCACCGAAATAATTGGACATGAGGACGTGGAACAAATTTTCCGTCATAAAGAATTGGGCGTCAGTATTATGCACACATACATCCGGTAACCCCATCTTTATATTATGTAATTAGCTGAAATCTTTTTTAAACATTTTCAATGAATATACTCTAATATTAATTATGTTTTTATTTAAGGCTGTTATATGACAAATTGATGCGCGGGAATCAATTGTCAAACAGATTCCATTTTGTGTCTTCCTCCCGTGTCAGCGGAGCGACAATTGGTAGGGAACCGAATTCAGTAAGAGAGCACTTAGTCGAAAGATTCATGGCAACTGGCAGTACAGAAATCTTATATCTTTGGGCGTATAATACTATTCCTACAGGGTTAGATTTTCATTCTAAGTTCATTTTAATATTTGTAATTTTTGCGTAGAAAAATTTCTTCTAAACTGTTGTTTTAATTTATAGACGTCACTGGTTGTTGGTTGCTATCGATCCTATAAAAGAAGTGGTCTATTATCTGAATTCGGTTGACGGTGATTGGACAAATTATCCGGATATGAAGTTAATGATTGATACGTAAGTGAGATTATTCTAAATATTTGTGTGTATTTATGTATTTAATTATTTCTGTGACATTGTTCTAAATATATATTTTTATTTTGTTAGAGCGATACAAGTATTCCGGTGTCAAAGAGAAGCTCGGGTACGACGGTCTAAATCAAACAACATTAATTGGATCAAAGTGCAGGTATATTAATTTCCACTATTTTGCTTATAATAGTTACGCTATTTGATAAAACAATACAACTATATATTCTTATTTGTTTTCCTATGTAGTGTCCTCAACAGCAAAACGGTATAGATTGCGGATACTTCGTTATGCGGTTTATCAAAGAAATCATTCAACTGAATCAAATAGAGATTCCAGTCACGGTATAAATTTATAACTTAGGATTTGTTTTATTATTTGTCGGATATTTCATATAATTTTTTACTTTTAACTAAATCATGCATATTATGTTTTGTTATGTAGTACTTCGATGAGTACAAATGTGCATATTACACGAAACTTCAGTTGGAAGAAACCAAAGAGGAGTTGTGTCAATATTTTATTGAGCAAAGAATAATATAAGGACTGGTTTAGTTGATGTTAGGGTTGATTTTGTAAGACTGGTTTTGAGTTACAATACTGATAACAATGGTTTATATATAATGAGATACAAAAATGGTGTATATAAATTTTGGTATATGAATTTGGTATACAAAAATGCATTACCGCTATTTATGAATTACAGGTTATGGCAACTGGTTTATATAAATAATATGCTGCAAACAATGCAGGTATCTGAATTATATAAATTATACCTCTAAAAAAAACACCCTATGAAAGCGCTTTTTGGAGAAAAGCGCTTTCATAGGTAGACCTATGACAGCGCTTTTTCACATAAAGCGTTGTCTAAGGTAAACATATGACAGCGCTTTTCCAAGAAAAAGCGCTGCTAAAAGACAACCTATGAAAGCTTTTTTCCAAAAAAAGCGCCACCAATGAAAGCGCTTTTTCATAAAAAAGCGCTGCCAAAAGCCTACTTAAGAGAGCGCTTTTTAGAAAAAGCGCTTCCATAAGGGTACTTAAGAGAGCGCTTTTTAGAAAAAGTGTTGCCATAAGGGTACTTAATAGAGCGCTTTTTAGAAAAAACGCTGTCATAAGTAGACCTACGAAAGCGCTTTTCATTAAAAAAAAGTGCTGCTAAAACCTATAGCAGCGCCACCTTAGAAAGCGCTTTTAAGCGCTTTTAAAGGCCAAAAAAAGCGCTTTCGTAAGTCTTTTTTGGCGTAGTGGTGGTGAAAATTTTCAACCCGCAGTTTCTTTTCTCTTGGGAGGTAGGCTTGAATTCCCTAGTGAGGTTTGGTTGTTTTGACGTCAGTTTTCCTTATTTAAGGTTGATCTTGCAATCTCCAACAGGCATGTTACTTTTGGAAAATTGTTTCTCCGATGAACCCGGAAGCAAGGTGTTCTATCCCGGTGTCTGTTTGATTTAAGCTACAGTCGGATTATGTTCTCCTCAGTGAAGTTAATGCAGTAGGTTTGGTTTCCGCAGTCGCTTTCACCTTTCCTGGATTGATCTTTCTGATTGAAGCTTAGCCCAATGTTGTTAGTAACTGAGGCGGTTTCGTTTGTCTGCACTGATTATGTATCCTTTTTATCAGCATATGCATAATAGCACTCGTACATTCATACATGCATCATACATTGCTAAAATCATCATTCATGGACATTGTGTTTCTGACCTTTACTGCAGTGCTCTTTGTTTGGTTGAATTTGGTCTTCCCTCTTGAGTTTATTTCTCAAAGGATGAATCCGCTTTGGCCGTCTTGTTCCGATATTTTTCTGAATTGGATTTGTGGTTGCATGATGATGTCTTGTATTATGGATTTCTGAAAACTTTGAATTTTTGCTTGTGCATTTAATTTGCACAAGGAGACTTTATCTCCTCAGCAGGAATATCATGGCATTTCTCCGGGAAGTCATATTTCGATCCTTGGAAAGCCATTTTTCTTTGCAGCTCCCTTTTGGTAATAAGTGGTAGTCTCTTTATTTGAGACAGGTTACATAGTACCCTTTCCAGGCAGATCTCATTGGTTAAAGAAGAAGTTGAGACCCGTTCTTGGCAGAACACCAGAATTCTGGAAAACATGATATTTTCTCTTTCTACCTTCAGTGAACGTTGGTAGTACATCGGTAGTGAATGTCAGTGTTTGTTATATTTTTGCTATCTTCAGTGAACGTTGATAGTTCATCTTCAGTGAACGGCGGTGGTATGATATTTTCTCTTTCTACCTTCAGTGAATGTTGGTAGTACATCGGCAGTGAACGTCGGTGTTTGTTATCTTTTTGCTATCTTCAGTGAACATTGATAGTTCATCATCAGTGAACAGCGGTGGTATGATATTTTCTATTTCTACCTTCAGTGAACGTTGGTAGTACATCGACAGTGAACATCGGTGTTTGTTATATTTTTGCTATCTTCAGTGTACATTGATAGTTCATCATCAGTGAACGGCGGTGGTATGATATTTTCTCTTTCTACCTTCAGTGAATGTTGGTAGTACATCGGCAGTGAACGTTGGTGTTTGTTATATTTTTGCTATCTTCAGTGAATGTTGATAGTTCATCATCAGTGAACGGCGGTGGTATGATATTTTCTCTTTCTACCTTCAGTGAACGTTGGTAGTACATCGGCAGTGAATGTCGGTGTTTGTTATATTTTTGCTATCCTCAGTAAAAGTTGATAGTTCATCGTCAGTGAACGGCGGTGGTATGATATTTTCTCTTTCTACCTTCAGTGAATGTTGGTAGTACATCGCCAGTGAACGTAGGTGTTTGTTATCTTTTTGCTATCTTCAGTGAACATTGATAGTTCATCGTCAGTGAATGGCGGTGGTATGATATATTCAGAGAATGACGATAGTACATCGACAGTGAACGTCGATGCTTGTTATCCTCCTCTCTGATTCTATTCTCGTGGTTTAATAGTGATTTATTTTCCTGGTGGGATTCCTCTTTTGCTTCTGCATTTTGTGTTGCCTCCCCAATGCTACTTTGTGTCTCTTCTGTTCATATGCATTCATATGCATAAACATTTGCATGGCATCTTAGGGCCAAAAACAGGGTTTGTTTTATATTTAAGTGTCTTCGATCACGTCGACATGAAGATTTTTAACCTTCGTATCTCCGGATAGAAGAAACTTAAATAAGGGCAGCTGTTGTACCCCAATTTTTGCCCCTAAGATCCCTTCATCATACCACATTGTTTCAATCACCACAAAATCACATTAGGGATTTTGGTTCTTCTCCCTATCTTTAGCTTTGCTCTTTGAGAAGTTACCAAGCACCTTGATTTGTTTGCTTTTATGATCATAGATATTTTACTTTGATTTTTCACTCTAATTAATAAAATGCAATATTGGTTTGTCTTACTTGTTGATAATGTAGGTAAAAGCAATGAGGTTTAGCAAGTTGCTTCATGGGTTCATGAGTTTATTTCCATGCCCTAGTCAAAAGCTTGAGAGATTCAAACCTCACCATTGAAGTTATTTTGAAGTTGATATGAAATTGGTTTTGGTGGCCATAGGTCCTCATCATCATCCTCAACAATTTCTATTCACAAAGGAAGAATATTGGCACAAAAAGTTTGTTCAAACTTGGCAAAGTTCCACCAAGCATTCTCTTGATCTAGAGGCTAGGGTTTTGGACTTCAAAGAGGCATATCTTGCTCATCTTTTGTCATTTTTGAGTGAGTACAAAAACATTCTTCTATTCAAAGAGTTACCAACAAATCACTTCAAAATCTCCAAAGAGTTTTCATGTGGAAGGAACTTGGTGAAGAAGAAAGATTACAAGTCATCCAGTTGAATCCCTAATTTTCCATATGTGACTTCAAATTGTCATAACTTGGCCAATTTTTATCACCTTGAGCCCATTCTTTTTCCATGATGATCTTAAGTATGTGTACTTCATGCCTTCTATTATGTGCAAAGTAAGAAAATGGATGTAAGTTGCCTTAAGAATGCAAAAGATTATAGGTCATTTCATGATTTTTGGCCAACTTCAACAAGTCATAACTTGCTCAATTTTTAGATATTTTGAGTGGTTCAAATTGAAAAATGTAATTCAAGAGATCTACTTCATTCCATCTTTTTGGGTCAAGAGAAAATTCTAAGTGGAAATCCATGTTTGGATGCAAGAGATTATAGGTCATTTTTAAAGAAGAATTTGAAATATTTTTAAGTATGGAAAGTCAACTCTTTTTCTCCAACTTTGACTCCCTGTAATTTTCAGCTCAAGCCTCCAATTGATTTCATTCTTTTTCCATTGCAAAGTTTGTTACCTCATCTTTCCAAAGCATCAAGAATCATGCCTTAATACTCCGTGAGATGGAAATGCCATTGTTTCAAAAGTGGTAACTTGGAATTGAAGTTTCCCTGCAAGTCAGAATTTGAATTTCATGTTACAACCTTTAAACCTTAAATTAGCACGCGTTTTGGGTCTAAACATGATTATCCAACTTTCCCAAGTGGATTAGTGCATCAAAATGCAAAAATTGGATGAGTTTTGGTGAAGTTTGGATCACATTTCACTCGTGCATCAGGTTTGCATGAATTCCCTCCAAAACGTATCATTCACTCTTCCTTTTGATCCAATTTGCTTCTCCTATAAATATATGTGTTATCTCATTCATTTTCTCAAGCTTAGATAACCAGAATCACCCTGCCAAACTTGCTTCACAACTCAGAATTCAGCTACTTCGAATCCTATTCTCAAGCCTTTTTCAATCCATTTTCTCCATCAATTCACCTTCCTTGATCGTCCCTGAAGCTAACCATACCATTACATTAAAGAATCGTGTCCTATATTGCTCCATAGAAGTCCAGTTTCAGAGTTCTGCAACTCAACTTCAATAGGTAGATTCCTTCATCAATTCTTCAAAACTTTGGTACCATTGTGTTGCTCTCATTGCCCTGGTTCTAGTTGCAACACTTACTTTTATCTGGAAACACGTTTTGACCATGAATTTTCAAACCCCCTTTCAAAACTTTCTTTCTAAATTGCTTGAGTTACAGTTTATATAAAAATGGCACGAGGGTATGGTTATCTTCATCTTGAAGAGACGAAATGAATGACATAGGTCTGAGCTTCTGATTTTACAGTTTGAGAGACAAGCAATTCGTGATACTGGAGGTTGAAGATGACCAACGTGTCACCTTCTAACCAATGAAAGCGTGCCATTTGTATTTTTTGAATTTCTGATTTTACATTTGATTCAGTGCTTTATTCAGTAAAGACCATGATATGCACAGCGTGCCAGATCCCTTGGATTTGATTACTAACGCGTTTTGACTCTCATCCAATGGTCCACATCTTTTTCTTTTATTTTCTTTTTCTGATTTTTATATTTTAATTGTTTTAAATTTCAAAAAATCATAGAAAATTCATTTTTAGTCCAAAAAATCCAAAAAAAATTATGAAAAATATTTTTGATTATTCTCTTTCTGATTTTTATTTTTTCACAATTTAATTTTGTGTTTTGGTATTTTTTATAAAATTTGCACTTAATTGATTTATTTAAAATGTTTAAAAATACTTTTACACATTTTTAAATTCTGAAAAAATTATGGAATGATCCAATGACATTGTGACAAATATTGGTGACTTTATTTTATTTTTGTTTCTGACTTTACTATTTTTTACTATTTTTGTTTATTTTACCCATTTATTTTAATTTTTAAAAATAGTTTCTAACTTTTAAAAATTCCCAATAAAATTATATAATTATTTGACCTATTTTCTGATTTTTCTATGGTTTTATCTTTCATTTCTTGATTAATTTGAATATAATTGACTTTTTCCCCATTATTTTCCATTTTTTTTAAACATTTTTTTAAACCCTTTAATGCATATATTAAATATATTATTATTTTGTGAATATTTTCTAGCTGTCTTGGGTTGATTTTTTGATCATGACTTTATTAACATCATTGGATCTATGGTGTTGAGTCTAACTCCACAAAAAATGGATGAATGATTTTAATAATAGTTTGATTAAATATTAATTCAAATGTGATTTTCTTTTTCACCCTAATTCCCCTTCATCTCATCCCCTTCTTATTGCACTAAGTGTTGTTGGAGCATGATCTCTATATCATGTCTAAAAAAAATGGTGCATAGATTGCTATTGATCGGCCTCAAAATAGGTGCGACTTCTATATAAGTCCACTTACGATTGCTTAACATAGCGCTAAATTTTTTCCCGATTCGAATAAATGATCATTCGTGGCCCAAACTTATGATTGCAAGCCCAAGTATGTTAACTTGATCTCTTTAATCCAATAACCTTGATTTTCATTGTGTGGAGGCTTTGATTCTACCAATCCTCTAATAGATCTACAACAACTTTGGTCAACGTGAATCACTTAAACATCGTTGATCATTAAATAGTACTTGTGAGAATTCCAAATGGATAATATACTTGACAAAAAGCAAATGCAACTTGTTGTGTGGAGGATTTGGTTCTACCAATCCTCTAATGAGTTCCAAATGCAAGTTTCAAGATGGTCATCCAACTAACCACTAATTATTGACTTGTTTATTACATGCTTTATTCTTTTTATGCTTTATGTACTATTTATTTTTAGCATTTTACATTTCATGCCATTTTTATCTTTGCTCATTTGAGCATTTATTTATTCTTGTCATTTTTACTTTGCTCACTTGAGCTTTTCTTTTCTTTTCTTTTCCTAAGATACTTAATAATCAACATAAACCCTAAAAAACTCTTAATGGTACTTGAACTATTTAGTTACTATCCTTGGCATTATGGAGCAGTGGACTTTTCTGGACTTAGGATTAGAAACCTTGGCCTATCTTGGAGACCTTGTGATCTTATCTGATTATTTTGTCTGGAGCTCTTGAGGTTTACCTCAAGACATTGTTAGAACAAAGTTTGAATCTACTACCCTAAGTTTAAGTTTTGATGATAACAAAATGCTAAGATACATTAATTGTATGATTCATGTAAGTCACATATGCTATCTAAAAATTACATTCTGTTTTACAGAAACTCTGATGGGTATCAGCATGAGAACATCCTCATCAGCATCAGAAAATTGGATATCAACATCAGCATCAGAAGATGTTATATCAGATACCAGAATCAGAAGATCAACTTGCGCTTATGCTGAAGCTTGATGAACAGATCTGCGCTTAACACTCTGAACTCTGATAAAGACAACAACAGTTCATCAGCACCTAAGCAGCGTCAGAATGAGCCAAAGCCAGAACACGCTTAAGTGGCAACGGTACTGTGCATTCAAGATGAGTTATTACCAACGACATCATTCCAGACAAGATCTGCTTAATAAGGAAAGATTGTTATTGGCATTGAAACAAAATTATTCTCCAACGTACACTATTTCCAATGCTATATAAACAAGTCAATGAAGATTGAATTGGCTAATGCTCTACAACAATCTACACGCCAAAAAGCTATTCATCATCTTCCTCACTCTCAGTTTGCTAAAAGCTCCAAAATTCCTTACTCAATTATTTTAGCAATCTAGTTCTCTTAAGCTTAATTTGTGTAGTATCACAGTCATGATAAACAGTTTTGTAGAAAACATTCACACACCTAGATTTCAATTCTTTGTAAGAAAGCAATTCCTTGAGAAACTGGTTTGTGGTTTACATCAAGAAGGCTTTAGCAGTTGTTAAAGCAGATTTTAATATTCAGTTGAATATAGTGGATTAAGACCTCGTTGGAGAGAGGCGAAATCACCTTGACGGGTGGACTGGAGTAGTTTGAGATCAAACGAACCAGGATAAAAATACTGTGTTGATTGCAATTGATTTCCAGTTTTTACAATTCAACCCCCCTTCTTGTGTTTTTCACTTTTTCAATTGGCATCAGAGCGCCTGGTTCTAAGCTAAAACACTTAACCGTGTCAGTACAAGATCCAGCGTCAGAAAAACACAATGGCAGGAACTTATCAACACACCAGCAATGACAACAATGAAGACAGAGACAGATTCAGCGGCAAACCTCCAATCTTTGATGGAGAAAATTTTGATTACTGGAAAGACAGAATTGAAAGCTTCTTTCTGGCACATGATGCTGATCTGTGGGACATGGTGACAGATGGATACACGCACTCTGTGAATGCAAGCGGTCAGAAGATTGATAGGAAAGCAATGTCTGACCAACAAAAGCGTGACTTCAAAAATCACCACAAGGCCAAAACCATCCTTCTCAGCGCCATCTCTTATGCTGAATATGAAAAGATCTATAACAGAGACACATCAAAGAACATGTTTGAATCACTCAGAATGACGCATGAGGGAAACGTTCAGGTCAAAGAAACTAAAGCTCTTGCGCTCATTCAGAAGTATGAGGCATTCAAAATGGAAGAAAGTGAGTCCATTGAAACAATGTTCTCAAGATTCCAAATTCTGGTGGCTGGTCTCAAGGTTCTGGACAAAGGATACTCTACTGCTGATCACGTCAAGAAGATCATCAGAAGCTTACTAAAGCAGTGGAGGCCAATGGTTACAGCTCTGAAGCTAGCAAAAGATCTCAACAAAATTTCTATGGAGGAACTTATCAGCTCCCTCAGAAGTCATGAGATAGAGCTAGAAGCTGATGAACCTCAGAAGCAAGGTAAGCCTTTAGCATTAAAATCTAACAAAAAATCTGAGTCTAAAGTTTTGCAGGCAGTTGAAGAAACATCTGATGGATCCTCATCAGAAGAAGACGAACTTTCTCTCCTCTCCAGAAGAGTGAACCAACTGTGGAAGCAGAGGCAAAGGAAGTTCAGGAATCCCAGAAGATCTGATCAGAACGAGTCGTCTTCCAGATATAGAAGGACAAATTCTTCCTCTGGATACAGAAGATCTGAAGGCTCCTCAGGAAGCAGAAAGCCAAACACCAAGGACATCATCTGCTATGAGTGCAATGAGCAAGGACACTACAAGAGTGACTGCCCAAAGCTTCAGAGGGAAAAGCCCAAAAAGAAGTTTGGAAGAGAAAAGAAGAAAAGTCTCATGGCTACATGGGATGACTCTGACTCGTCTGAAGCTGACTCAGAATAAGATGATGAGAGAGCAAACATAGCTCTCATGGCCAACATTTCAGAAGATAGTGAAGCTTCTGAATCAGACTCAGAATCAGATACTGAAGAGGTATTTCCTGACTTTGCAATTAATTTTACTAAGGCTGAACTTGCTGAAAGCCTTAATGAAATTCTAGAAAGGTACCAGCAGATTAGAGTTAAATTCAGAAACCTGAAAAGGAATCTTGAATCTGACTCTGATAAGACTGAGAGTCTTAAATTGGAAAATTCTGAGCTGAGAATTAAAATTTCAAAATTAGAAAATACTTTACAAAACTCTCAGAAGGAACCAATTTCTGAAACTCCCAGCAGCGCTTATGAGATCATCAAGGAGTATGATCACAGTTTCCAGAAGTTCCTGGCTAAAAGCATAGATAGAAGCAAAATGGCTTCAATGATCTATGGAGTTAGCAGAAACGGCAGGAAGGGAATAGGATACCAAGGTAAGGTTCTTACACCAAAGAATGTCATGGATTTAACCATTAAACACACTCCTCTGAACTCACATTTTGTGTATGGTCACACACATGATATTAAATACACTAGCAGTAAGTATTCTGTGAAACCAAAATTCAACCAGAGTTTTGGTAAATCTAACAAATCAGGACCCAAGAAAATCTGGGTACCTAAGGATAAAATAATACATGTTGCAGATATCTTTAGCAGCAAATCAGAAACACCAGTCATGGTACCTGGACTCTGGCTGCTCGCGACACATGACGGGAAGAAGGCATATGTTCCAAATCCTGGAACTTAAGCCTGGAGGCCACGTTGGCTTTGGAGGCAATAAGAGGGGAAAGATCATTGGCTCTGGAACTGTAGGTAATGGAAATCTTCCCTCTATAAATAATGTTCTGCTAGTAGATGGATTAATGCATAATCTGTTATCCATATAACGGTTATGATATAATCTTTAATCAAAAATCATGTAAAGCTGTTAGTCAGAAAGATGGGACTATCTTGTTTAATGGAAAGAGGAAAAACAACATCTATAAAATCAAACTTTCTGAACTGAAAAGTCAGAATGTAAAGTGTCTTATGTCTGTTAACAATGAGCAGTGGATCTGGCACAGAAGATTGGGGCATGCTAGTATGAGAAGAATATCTCAGATTAACAAACTCAATCTGGTCAGAGGACTTCCTAATTTGAAGTTCAATTCAGATGCTCTGTGTGAAGCATGTCAGAAAGGCAAGTTTGCAAAACCTTCTTTCAAATCTAAAGATGTTGTTTCTACCTCTAAGCCATTAGAACTTCTGCACATTGACTTATTTGGACCAGTTAAAACTGCTTCAGTCAGTGGCAAGAAGTATGGGTTAGTAATCGTAGATGACTATAGCAGATGGACATGGGTAAAGTTCTTAAGACACAAGGACGAGTCACACTCTGTGTTTGTTACCTTCTGTAACCAAGTTCAGAATGAAAAGGATCTTAGAATCGTTAAAGTCAGAAGTGATCATGGTGGAGAGTTTGAAAACAAAGATTTTGAGTCATTCTTTAATGACAGAGGCATTCTGCATGATTTCTCTTGTCCTAGAACTCCCCAACAAAATGGAGTTGTAGAACGAAAGAATAGAACATTGCAAGAAATGGCCAGAACCATGATCAATGAGACAAACATTGCTAAGATCTTCTGGGCAGAGGCAATAAACACAGCGTGCTACATTCAGAATAGAATCTCAATAAGACCTATTCTGGAAAAGACTCCATATGAATTATGGAAGAACAGAAAGCCCAACATTTCATATTTTCATCCATTTGGATGTACTTGTTTTATGTTAAATACAAAAAATTATTTGAACAAGTTTGACTCTAAAGCACATAAGTGTATTATGTTAGGATACTCTGAACGCTCAAGAGGGTACAGAGTATACAATACAGAAACACAGATTGTGGAAGAATCAATCAGTGTTCGTTTTGATGATAAGCTTGACTCTGAAAAGTCAAAGCAGAATGAAGTTTTTGCAGGTATGGAAATTGAATTTACAGGTTCTGAAGACAAGTCATCAGAAGCTCTCAACAAAGACACTCCTTCAACATCTGAAAGGAGCACTACTAGCAATCCTACAACAGCTGCTGATCAACCTCAGAAGAGACTACCCAGAAGCAGCGTGGATCACCCAGAAGAAACTATCCTAGGAAGAAAGGAAGATCCAATCAGAACAAGAGCAAGCTTCAGAAACTCTGAAGAATCCCTCATGGGACTTGTGTCTCTGATTGAACCTTCTTCTATTGATGAAGCACTTCTGGACAACGACTGGATTCTAGCAATGCAAGAAGAGCTGAATCAATTCACCAGAAATGACGTATGGGATCTTGTTCCCAAACCAAAAGGATTCAACGTCATTGGAACAAGATGGGTGTTCAGAAACAAGATTAATGAACAAGGTGAAGTCATCAGAAACAAAGCACGACTGGTAGCACAAGGTTATAGTCAGCAAGAGGGGATAGACTATACAGAAACCTTTGCTCCAGTCGCCAGGTTAGAATCTATCAGACTTTTAATTTCATTTGTTGTTAATAGAGGCATCACTCTGTATCAGATGGATGTCAAGAGTGCATTCTTAAATGGTTATATAGAAGAAGAGGTTTATGTGCACCAACCCCCTGGTTTTGAAAATACAAAACATCCAGAACATCTTTTCAAACTAAAGAAGTCACTATATGGTCTGAAACAAGCTCCCAGAGCTTGGTATGAAAGACTAAGTAACTTTCTGTTAGAAAATGAATTCACCAGAGGGAAGGTGGACACTACCTTATTCTGTAAGTCAGTTAAGAATGACATCTTAGTCTGTCAAATTTATGTTGATGATATTATTTTTGGATCTACTAATCCTTCTCTTGGAAGAAAATTTGCTAAGTGTATGCAGGCAGAATTTGAGATGAGCCTCATGGGGGAACTGAAATTCTTTCTAGGAATTCAGATCAATCAAACTCCAGAGGGAACTTACATTCATCGGAGCAAATATGTCAGAGATCTTCTGAAGAAATTTGACCTCTCAGAATGTAAGTCATCAAAGATTCCAATGCATCCCACGTGCATTCTGGAAAGAGAAGAGGTAAGAAAAAAGGTAGAATAGAAGGTCTACAGAGGTATGATTGGTTCTCTCCTTTATCTGACAGCTTCAAGACCTGATATCTTATTCAGCGTATGTATTTGTGCTAGATTCCAATCAGATCCTAGAGAATCTCACTTAACAGTTGTTAAGCGAATTTTCAAGTATCTGAAAGGTTCTACTAATCTGGGTTTATTTTATAGAAAATCTAGTGATTACAGCTTAGTAGGCTACTGCGATGCTGACTTTGCTGGAGACAGAGTAGAGCGTAAAAGTACTTCTAGAAGCTGCCAGTTTCTAGGAGAAAATCTGATCTCTTGGTCCAGCAAAAGGCAATCCACAATTGCGCTATCAACAGCAGAAGTTGAGTACATAGCAGCAGCAGGATGTAGCACACAAATGCTCTAGATGAAAAGTCAGCTTGAAGACTTCCAGATTTTTGAGAGTAACATCCCTATACTCTGTGACAATACTTCTGCTATTTGCTTAAGTAAGAATCCTATTTTACATTCTAGGGCTAAGCATATAGAAATAAAACATCACTTCATTAGGGACTACATTCAGAAAGGAATTTTGAACTTAAAATTTATTGATACAGACCATCAATGGGCTGATATCTTCACCAAACCCCTTTCTGAAGATAGGTTCAATTTCATTCTGAAACATCTCAGCATGAAAATATGCCCAGAGTGAAAATGCTTTAATTCTATATATTATCCTTCAGAATGTATTTGTTTTACTATGAACTTCTGATCAATCTCTTTTCAGAAAGATAGACATGCAGATTGTATCAGATTCTATTCTTAAAGATCTGAGCGTT